>CM030359.1:269681206-270281206 GCA_017893485.1 Hemerocallis citrina
CTTAGGAACAACCCAAAGGTCCTCGTAAACTAGGGGATACAAACTTGTGCCAAGTGCCCTGAGAACTTCAACTAAAACTGCTTTACTTCTATGACACTCCGGGAAAAGATGTTCCCTGGACTCCATATTAATGTTACAGAAACCACATGATGTCTCCATAAATGGTTAACGTTTAGCCAAATTTGCCCAGGTCAAACTAGCATCATTAAGCACAAGCTAGAGTAAAATTTTAACTTTCAGGGGTGCTTTGGCTTTTCAAATTATGGGTGACCACTTTGAAGTACACCCTCTAAAATGTAATTGATTGTACATGGATCGTACAATGAATTTCCCATCTTTTTCCAGTCCCCACATTTTCTTCCGGGTCAGCTGAGCATTTAACCCCTGCATGTGCTACAAGATTATGTAGTTCCTCCAGTCTTGTTTGGGATGCCTAGTTCAGACGCAGTTTAAAAGCAGGTTTTCAGGATTCCCGTTTCCATGTTTTAGCCACCGTGATGTGTGGTTGCGTCGTTTGATCGTAGAGATCCTAAAACAGCTCTTGTAACGAATGGTTGCCGCACCATTTGTTCCACAAAAACTTAGTCATATGGCCGTTACCAATGAACGATGATACACAACTATTAAATGGGTCAAAAGCCTTAGAGACCCCTCTCCAGAATCAGGAAACTCTCAGTCCCACCTTGAAACCCAGGTGACGTGTCCTTTTCCATTCAAATAGGATTGAACGAAATCCTGCCAACCCTCACTATTGGGGTGGTACACCTTCCACCACCATTTTTCGAGGATGGCTAAATTCATGTATCTCATATAATGATTCCCAATCTTCCATGGATTTTTCTTCATACAAGCTTTTCCTATCTGATCAGGTGGTAACTGCCCCTGTTGGCATCAACTCCCTTCCGTAAAAAATGTTTTCGAATCCGATTGATCCTGTAGATCACCCATCTCGGCATTTCAAAGAATGACAGATAATAAATCAACAGATTAGATAATACCGAGTTAATGAGCGTGACTCTCACAACCAGGGAAATGGATTTTCCTTTCCAGCTGGCTAGCCTACTCTCCACCCAATCAATGATTGTGAACCATTCTGATTTCTTCAACTTACCTGGTCGGATAGGTAGGCCTACGTATTTGATAGGAAATTTTTCAATCCGGCGATTCAGGATGGTTGCATGTACCTCAGCCTCCTCAGCGAATCCTCAACGAATAGGGTAATAGGTATAAGCGCACTTTTGTGGAAGTTAACCTTTAATCCAGACCAAGCTTTAAAACTTTAGAGAACTCCTTTAAAAACGATGGTCTCCCCCAAATTCCCATTACCAAACAATAGCGTATCATCCGCGTATTGAAGGATTGAACAACCAAGGAGATGTCTTCCACTGGCCATCAGAGTGATTCACCCTGCCCGCCAATAATTATCCAACATGACTGTAAGCGTATTTGCCACAATGGTGAATAATAGGGGAGACAAGGGATCCCCTTCTCGTAACCCTCTTTTGCACAAGAACAGAAGCCTTGTTGCACCGTTTACAAAAATTCTATTTGTAATCTTCCAATGTAAATGTGCCTATCAAGATCCCAGATCCTCTCCACCAAATTAGACTACCGGGGAGTTCAGAAGAAAAATTCTGGTTGTACATTCAGCTGGATGTCTGAAAACCACTTGGATTAAGTTGGTAAGCCTTATAAAATAGAGCACTTTGGCTACCTATTGTCTGCTGCAATTCAAATTTTTTGGTAGCTTAATTTGACACTGATATGGGTAAAAATAGAACCAAACCGGGACCGTTCAAATATGACATAAATTCTAAAGCTCTCAGGGGGTAAAACGGTAAATTTTAGCAACATGAAGAAGTCCAGGTTCATCCAAAGAAGCTAGTTTAAACTCAATATCTGTAGAGGGTAACTTCTTCTATCTCTCCATGCATAAGAGGGGGTCTAAAAATTCTTCCTCTTTATCAAGAAAATAATTCTCATTGTATCTGTATACATAGGAGAAGGCTACAAGCCTTATTAAAATACCGGAAAGTAGAGATAAATCCAATATCTTGAAACTGCCCCCCCCGCGACTATAAAAACCTCTTGACCTCTTGAGAAACGAGGGGATCAAAATTTTCACTCTCAAAACTCTTCATATATTATGGGTTTTATGACTTGGGAGTCGGAGAGTCTGTCGCCCGGGCTAACCCCGGTGTTTCAAGCTATTTTGCAGGTCAATTGGAGAGATTACAACCATCCCCGACAGTCAGATTTCAGAGTCAAGAACAGTTTATGGAGGTCAACACCGGCGAAAGGCAAAGGTTAGGTTTTTATTGTTTTCCATTAAAGGAACTCACAATATCTGTATGCACCCATCTAAAATTAGCAGCAATAGATTGACACCGTCTGTGGAAAACAGAAAAGATATCTGACCAAACTCTGTCGGTAAAAGTTACTTTTTTCAAGTATGCCTCCAAAAAGGAAAAGGAAGGCGGTGACTACTAGCCGACAATCCAACCGTCTTCCTCCACCTCTTCCTCATACAGAGGACCTCCTTCAATCTCCTCAATCGGAACAACCCCCTTATCAGCCTACTCAGCCTCCCTCCAAAAGAGTTGCATTGAGGGGGGGTCTCGATGAAGTCGTCCCAAACAACACCCTACACAACACGTGCTTGAAAATATGGGTTCTGTTCATACCTCAACCCCCTCTATGGTGCCCTATAGGGCACCCCAACAACATCAAGACCTCTGTCAGATCATTATCAATAGAAAACATGGTTCTGAAATTCGAATCAACTGAATGAAAGGCGAGTTCAAGATGAGTTCCCCCATCCAGAAAGCCAGAAAAGCAAGACAAGCCCATCTTCTCGAAGATAAGCATCCAAAAAAACCCCCTCTCTTAGGGGCATAGAAGAAATCCATCTCCCAGGGGGCGAAGAGGATGCCCCTCTCCTCAGGAATGAAGACAGTCTCCTCCACCCTCAGGGGCGAAGAAGTCTGACTTCGGTAAGCAACCCAGTTAACATGAACAATAGATTAGAAGAGGTGCTTGTCACCAAGACTTAATTTTGAAACTTCAAAGATGAGATACCCCAAGTCCTCCACATCGCTCAAAATAGCAGCCGACTGTTAGGTTTTGAAGGCAATCACAGATTAAATACACAGCAAAAAAATTACAAACGAAACCTAGCCATAGATCCATGTAAAAACCATAAATTGTGTTTAGGAGTTATACCTTAAAGATAGATCTGCCGTCTCCACAGTATGCCAATCACAACACTGCAATATTGTGGTGCCTCTACGGTATCCACACGAACGGAACAAAAACGGCTCTCCCTCAGACCGTGGTGCGGGAAGGGGATGTTACTCTGCACGATCTCTCTCTCTCACTTTCTGTGACAACTAGAGTTTTTTCATGTCTGTCTTTTCCACTGATACATATTATATATATAGGTACAGAAAATCAATCGTAAAAGAGTAATGAGGTTGTTGGGCTCACAACCTGACATGGGTCAGATTCATGTGTGGGCCTTTGAACTTTAGTCGGCCCATTTAATCTAATGTCCAACTAATGTTAGGATTCCAAGTCTTATTTGGATCCCTAATTAAATTCATCTTATGAATTTAAATCCTAATTTTAATCCATTCTAAGTGTGTGACTCTGTAGGTTCTCATTCTGTTGACAATAATACTAAAATCATATTCTAGTATTACAAACAGTGGGCAGTATCTAGCAATACATCACTGCTACTCAAGTAATGAGAATATTTGTGGTTTGAAATAACCTATCCGTGACCAAAGTTACCATGTAGTCTAGTCCCTTTGTCCAGATATCTTAATTGACTACAAGGCATAGAGCGTATCACCCTTGTATAGTATAATCTTTGGTTTCTTGATGTCCGAGTAGACTTATTAAAATAAATGAGATCAATATCTCATATTTACTCATTTGAGCACGACCATGCATTTTGTAGTCTCACTCAATCAAGGGGCCCGTAAATATCGCTCTTGTTATGTAAGAGGGACAAATCTTATCTAAGTCACTCACATCCTCCACATGATTTATAGTATATCCAATAGTCGACTTTATAATCACTTTATTACAGGCAACATTTGACGACATTAAAATATATAAATTCTCATGTAGGGAACCGTAGTGACTTCAAGTCAAAGGATTACGTACACCATGATCCTGTGAGAATCGCTTATGACACTCACGTAACGATCCATGCAGCGTTTTCATGGTTGGTTAGTTCAGTACATACTCTAATATGTACCCATGTGATGACTTGATATCTCATATTCATGACCCGTGAGAATGATCATCAATCTATGCACACACTAGTCTATATGTATTATCGTTGTCCTAATTCAAAATAATACTTGACTGGGAACATTTAAGAACATTGTTCTCATTTCAGCCAATAGGATCTCACAATCAAGTCCTGCACTTGATATCCCATGACATTGAACTTACTATTCTAAGGACTTCATTATGTTCATTTAATTCACAATAAATAACACAATAAATAAAATGTCCAAATATGATACAATGTAAATTAGTAAAGTCAATACATGTAACACCCTCCTATTTTATAATTTTAAAACAATCATTTGTAATTCTTTTATTGTTATGAGATATTATTATTGCTATTGTTATGCATAAATATGAAATTTTATTTTATATATATTCCTTAATTTATTTATTTATCTGGTGGAGTGGATTTTATTAGATCTTATTATGAAAATTAGAACTTCATGGGTATATAAATAATAAGTGAGCTTGGGGGGGGGGGGGGGGTTATAATAAAATTTTCGTTTTTAATATTTTCCCCCATCTCATCCTCCTCCTAATTCCCGTCGACCCCCTTATTTTCTTCTCTTCTGCTGACAGAAACCGAAACCCCCACCTTCTTTTTATTTTCTGATTTTAATCCCGCAAATCCCTAGCTATTTTATAAAATTTTTATAGGGTTTTAGCTATTTTGACGGTGCTCTTCAACATCCTAGTATTGGTTTCTTGGATTGGCTTCTTGGAAGGTGAGAATTTATTCCATTAAATTGTATATGGTTGTATGTTTCAAATTTTGGCAAGAGAATTAGGGTAGTAGGGAGATTAGGAGATTATCTTCATGTTAGAAGTGATTAATTCTTTATTGAATATGGTAGAAGTAAATTTGAAAAGAGTTAAGGTTTTGGGTTAGAAATTAAAAGAGTTTATGCCTTAAATTTATAAGAGATTGGCTACAAAAATTGTTGTAAATTATGAGATGCAATTTAGAATAATTTTTGAAGGAAAGTTATAAGCTTAAAACCTAATTAACAAAATTGTGAGGATGTGCATACGTATGATGCACGCCAGGCATTCGATGAAATGCTTGTTAGAGATTAGAATGATTTTAATTGTTATTTATGAGTGATTTGGATACCTTTAACCCTAATCAGTGTAAAACTTAGTAATATGAAGAAGAAGCGAGTTTGGGAGATAAATCGGAGAGCTTTCATAGTCGGTCTTCACGTTTCCTCAGTTGAGTATGATTATACTCGATATACTTTATGTTATGGTAAAATTTTAGACTTATCTAATATGATTTGTGATAGTTTTGGCCGGATAACGAATTGTGGATAAATATGGAAGTTTGATAGTTGAAATTGTGCTGATGTGGTGTCTTTGCATGATTTTTGAATATTTGGTGCTATTAGTGATATATTGGGTTTATATACGATAATATGAAGCGATTTAGGGCATGGAATACGTATGACATGTGTGTAATAAAGAGAATTATATATGATAAAAAATGAGATTAATGGCTTGGTATATGTATGATATGCAGGTGTTAAATTGAAATTTTATAGGATAATATGACGTGAGTGAACAACATGGTGTATGCATGATATATGATAATATAACAAGATAAACAACATGGTGTATGCATGATACATGATAATGTAACAAGATACATAACATGGTGTATTCATGACATGTGATAATATGACAAGATAAAATATGATAAAATGATAAGATAAATAACGTGGTATATGTCGGAAATGTGATAATTTATATTGAGATAAAATGATGAGAAGATATGTGATAATGTGATGGAATAAAATGATGAGATGAAAATGATTATAAAGGTAAATGTTTGTTTATCAGTGCCTATAGAATCTCGGGGGTTGGGCTAAACCTCCTAATACCCAAGTTATCGGCTTGGGGTGCGGTGTAAGATCCTTGGTGGGCAGCGATGTGAGGCGTAAGACCCTTGGTGGGCAGTGAGCAGATGCGTAGGATCCTTGGTGAGCAGCGATCAGTGTTTTGACTGAGCTATCGGCTTCAGTTTGGTGGTGACGTGGGCACTGGTTGACAAATTAATAAAATGGGTAAATATGAAAAGAAAATGAGAAAGTAAAGAAAGTTTATCATATGAAACGAGAATGAGAAAGCAAAGAAAGGGTATAACATGAAATGTGAATGATAAAGTAAAGAAAATGGATTATGAGAATAAGCATGAAAAGTAAAGAAAGTGTGTAATGTATTATGTGAATAAAAAGTGAAGAAATTGTACTATGTGAACGAATATGAAAAGTGAAGAAAATGTGTTATAAGTATGTGAATGAATATGAGAAGTAAAGAAACTATGCTGTGGGAATCAGTATGATAAATAAAGAAATTGTGTTATATGAATACCAATGAAAAGTATTGAAAATGTGTTATGCATTATTTGAATGAAAAGTAAAGTAACATGTATTATGAGAACGAAAAGTAAAATAAGGTGTAATATGTGATTGAAATTTAAGTAAGTGATATTATGTGATGAGAATGGATATTAAAGTAAAGCATGATATAACATGAATTTGGTATACCTTGGAATTGTGTCGACGAACTACCCGCCCGCTATTTCGGTGGAAATGGTGGAACTATCTTCCTAAGCATAACTCCCAGGGTGGATCAGTGGAGTATAGATATGATAGTTGTATTGTGAAATGAGAATGAAAAGTAAAGTAAGCTGTAATATGAAGATGAGAACAAAAAGTAAATTATTACTGAAGCTATCGGCTTTGGGGCGTGGTGTATATTACCCAAACTATGTTCGGGGTGTGGTGTATTAACTAATGAGAATGAAAGTTAAAGTGAGTTGTAATATGCGATGTGAATGAATATGAAAGTAAGATATACTATTGTTGCCGCTGGATTCTGGTGTGGGGGCAATAGATGAGATTTATAGGTTCGTGAGGAACTCGAACAGGCAGAACCCTTCTTCTTCCTTGATGATGTGTTGTCTCCTTAGTGCTCCCGCTGACCTGCACAACCGTTCGAAACATCGGGAGGGATCCCGACGACGAACCCTCCGATGCTCAAGTCAATACACAGAAAAAGTGAAGAGAAAGAGCTCAAGTATGCAAAGAGTGATCACCTTTCACAGTAGGAGGTAGGGGGTTTTTTATAGTCGCCCTGGAGATCTTTTTCAGGATAAGGGTAAATCCCTACTTCCCGGTGTGGCTGGTTGGGGTCGGTTACAACCATCCCCTTAAGATAGGAACAAAGTAGGATTTTATCCTATCCTATTTGACTGGTCCCTAACGGGTTAAGACCCATTCTCTGTCTACTAGATCTGTTCACGGGCTAGCGGGTCTAAGGGAAGAGGTCCGATACCCAATTCAGACCCATCTGTAGATGAAATTACCATCATGCCCCTGTGACTTCAAGATTCATGCCCACTTTGAATGGTTTCGAATTAACCCCATTTTTAGCCATATCACAAGCTCCCTACTCCCAAAGACTGTGTGTTACAGCCTTGCGGGAGTAGTTTTGTTATTTTAATGGCGTATATGGCTTTATCGGAGTTCTCAACGGGTTTTCGAATCTTGTCTGAGGGGTGATGTTGCTTTTCTAAGCTGGCAGCATGCCCAAGTTTGCTTTTGGGCTTTTCTAGATTTTTGGTGATTTTTCCCAATTCTATATTATTTTTTCGGACCATTTATTCAATTTTGCCAAGCGATGATTTGCTTTTCGGGAGGATTAACCAAACATTGTAGCCCATATTTATTTATCCAGGGGTCCAAAAATGTTCCCCTGAATTTATAGATATTTTCTAGAATTTTTAACTATTTTTTCCGTATTTTAAATCATTTTTTCACAATTTCTTGAATAAATAATTCGAATTAATAAATAAAATTCGATTTTTAATTACCCAATTATGATGTGGCGCAATCTGAGCCACTCATCAGCTTTGGGCACGAATTTCGGGGAGATCCATTGGCTATGGTCCCATCAAAGCTGATTTTCCCCTATTCGGGGGTCGGTGGCAAGGACCCTCGGCAATGTTGCCGACCCCTGCCAATCACCTCAGGGAGCTGACGCATGTCAGGAAGGAGGCCGAAGTCAAGGGAGGTTCGGAGTCCCTTGCCGAGGTCCAGCGGTGCTTCGAGGTGGCAACACATGTCAAAAGAGGTTCGGCGAGGCTTGCCGAAGTCCGAACGAGCCATTTTCCCCATATTTGAGCATCGGTGGCAAGAACGCTCGGCGAAGCGTGTCGAAGTCCAAGTGAAATTTTTTCTCATGTTTGAGCGTTGGTGCCAAGAACGCTTGGCGAAGTCCAAGTGAGATTTTTCTCACGTTTGAGCGTCGGTGCCAAGAATGCTCGGCGAAGTATGCCGAAGTCCAAGCTAGTTTTTTTCTCACGTTTGAGCTTCGGTGCCAAGAATGCTCGGCGAAGCATGCCGAAGTCCAAGTGAGATTTTTTCTCATGTTTGAGCGTCGGTGCCAAGAACGCTCGGCGAAGCGTGCCGAAGTCCAAGTGAGATTTTTTCTCATGTTTGAGCGTCAGTGCCAAGAATGCTCGGCGAAGTGTGCCGAAGTCCAAATGAGATTTTTTTTCTCACGTTTGAGCGTCGGTGCCAAGAACGCTCGGTGAAGCGTGCCGAAGTCCAAGCGAGATTTTTTCTCACGTTTGAGCGTCAGTGCCAAGAACGCTCGGCGAAGCGTGCCGAAGTCCAAGCGAGATTTTTTTCTCACGTTTGAGCGTCGGTTCCAAGAATGCTCGGCGAAGCGTGCTGAAGTCCAAGTGAGATTTTTTCTCATGTTTGAGCGTCGGTGCCAAGAACGCTCGGCGAAGCGTGCCGAAGTCCAAGTAAGATTTTTTCTCACGTTTGAGCATCGGTGCCAAGAACGCTCGGTGAAGCATGCCGAAGACCAAGAAGACCTATCGATAGTTCGTGGATGACAGTTGGCCGTTTGACCGTTGGACTTTTGACCATTTGACCGTTGGCCATTAATGATGTGGTAAAACTCCTTTGTCGTTTTGTGGTAAATGGGCCTAACTGTTGGGTTTTAGAGCCCATTATTCTCGTTTTGTGTGCCACCTCTATAAGACTTCATCCCCCCCTCATTTTTTCACTTCTCAGATTTTTACTCAGGCGACAGTTTTTACTAACGAGAGCTTCCGGCAACCACTGACCGTTTTTCGGTGATCTTTCCGACCGTAGCTGTCACTTCAAGGTAACTTAACACTTAGTTTATTTTTTAGTCAAATGTCTACCCTCCCCCCACGTTCAGAGCCCTCCCCTTCTGATGCCGAAGAACTATCTCCGAGCCAGGTTCCTCTTGTCAATAGGGGCAAAAGAGCCGAAGATCCTGCTTCGATGGTAGTGGAGACCATAGTGGAGAACCCGAGCAGGATGGGGGAGTTCGGGAGACTGCCGGGCATTTTGACAGGGCTCCACAGGGTTCGGGAACTTCCGGAGGAACATGCCGAACGGATCATATACGGGAGGGGGCGGAGTTTTGAGGAGAACGCTGCGAGGGAGACTTCGGAAGTCGACGACACAATCTCGATTCTCAACGAGGCGGACTTGGTGGCGATCCGGGAATGTTTTCAGATCCCTGAAGAATTCGAGCTGATGCTGCCAGGTCCCGGGGTGAGAGCCAATTCACCGATGCCGGTGAATATGTGCTTCTGGCCGGTCGACGCCTTCATTGCCAGAGGATGCCTGCCACTCCACCCCTTCGCCGTCCAAGTCTTGCGGTGGTTTGGGGTCAGCCCCATCCAGCTCATGTCGAATGTGTGGACGGTTATCGATGGATTCGCACTCCATTACCAGGCGGCTGAGATCGAGCCGGACCTGAAGGTACTTCGGATGCTGTACCGGCTCCATCAGCAGCACAAGTCGGAGATCAGGTACTATTTGGCCCCGAGGCACGGTGCTCGGCTCGTCAGCTACACTAACTCAATAAAAAATTGGCAAGATAAGTACTTCATCATCCGGAGTAGCGAGTCGTGGTGTATCCCTTCGGATTGGGTTGAAGAAGTGACGAAGAGGGCGAGAGAGCTTCCGGTGCTCTACCCCAACGAAGAAGAAATGGTCCAGGTTCTCCTCGACCGATCGAAGTTCGATTGGAGGGACCTGGCGGAGGAGGCGCTCTTCGGGGGGGGGGGGGGGGGGGCTCAGTTGCATAGACCCTAGTATGTGGTTTTCCTTTTTAGTTTTTCTTTCCTTATCCTGTTTTAGCTTGCATTTTAACCATACTTTCTTCTGTCATAGAAACTATGGATTACGAAGCGGTGTTGGCTCAGAGGGCAGCACTCGGCAGAAGGCTCTGCGGAAGCAGAAGAGGGTCGCCACGAAAGTGACTTCCCTGAAGTCGAAGACAGTCGCCAGCGCTGTCCAAGAAGCGTCGGTTTCGGCGACGGTGACCCCGAGGGTGGTGACTGCGGTGGCATCGGTATCGGCCGAGGCAGGCGAGTTCCCGATAGCGGCCGCTCTAGGGATGGAGGTGGCTCCGCTGACGGCTGAGGCCGAAGTGTTCCTGACCGAGGAACACAAGAAAATTTTCGTTCCGGACTGGCAGGTCAGAAAGTTGGACGGATTCCTCAGCGACTCGACATCGAGTATGCAGGCCATCAAACATCTGGCAATGCCGAAGGACCGTGCCGCCCTGGACACCGGCGGTGTGGGAGACGATGCCCTCGAGATCGCCCGAGCAGCAGTGTCGGTGAGTAGCTTGGTTTCGCTTGTTGGTTGAATTACTTGTGTATTTCTAGCTGGTTTTTTCGCTAACTTGTTTTCTATCTGCAGATAACCTGTCACTTCGGTCATCTCATGGAGAAGATCACCGAACTTGAGAAGGACCTGAAGAAGGAGGTCGACAGGGCTCGGGTCGAGAAAGCTCGGATCGTGAATGAGCTTGATAGACTGAAGGTCGAGGCGGACGGGAAGACGACGAGGTTGGAGTACCTCGAAGGCCTTGTGAAGAAACTCGAGGATGATCTGCTCCGGCAGAAGGAGGCGGCGGCGAAGCAGCAGGCAGAAGCCGTCGAAGCTGCCAAGATTGTGGTCGCGAAGGAGGCTGAAGCCGCAACCATGGAGAAAGCCCAAGGTTTCCTCGTGGCCAACATGGCCAAGGCCTATGCTCGGCCCATCGAGCAAGTGACCGAGCGCTGCCCTGAGGTCGACTGCTCCGGGTGGCGCCTCTTCCCTGACCACGTCGAGGGCTTCGACGAAGAGTCAGTCGAGGATGAAGGTGGGGACGAGGATGCGAATGCTGAGGTCGAAGTTGTTGGCGACAGTCATGGATCCAAGGTTACCCCCTTGCGATCGTCGCTCCTCCGGAGGAGTCCAACCTCGCAGCTGCGAGCCGCCACGGCAAAGAGGTCGCGTATTGATTTTAGTCTTTTTTGCTTCTCCCTTTTTTAAAAAAAATTATATATATATATATATATATATATCAGCGATGTATCGCTTCATTGCGGACTGGCCACCACTATTTTGAACGAATGAACTTTTTGAAATTTGACTAAGCGTTCCTGTCGCTTTTGATTCAAAATTGAGCTAAGTGTTCACCAAATTTTCTAAATATGACTAAGTGTTCGCGTCGCCTTGCCTTGAATTTTTGGCTATGTGTTCACAAAATTTTCAAAATTTGGCTAAGTGTTCACGTTGCCTTACCTTGAAGTTTTGGCTAAGTGTTCACCGTGGTTTCACTTTAAAATTTTCAGATCGTCGAAGTGACGCAGCTCGCCGAAGTGCCTTATGTGAACAAGGTGACTCGTCCCGAGGCTGGCCTAGGGGTGATGAAGTTGTGCCTCGCTAGGAGTCGAGAGCGGCTTTACGAAGTCGAGTGGGAGCTTCGCAGAGCAGAACGTGAGCGGAATCATTTGTGACTAGTCTTAGGCCGTCGAGACCTCGAGATCCGATGGCTAGAAGAGAGGCTCAGGGAGATGACCCCCGAAGGTGATGATTATGGTTCGTCGACAGCTGTTAACCTCGGCCTGAGGCTTATGCGACTTCGTCATTCTCTGACTAACATGACGGCGGAAAGAGATGAACTGGCAGCGGAGAGAAACAAACTGACAGCAGCGAGGAACGAGCTTACGGCGGAGAGAGATAAGCTGACAGCAGCAATGGACAAGCTGATGGCAGAGAGAGACGAGCTGAATAGGGTGATTGTCGACAAGAGCTTTGAGGTTACTCATCTTCGTCGGATTATTACCGATAGCTCTGGTGGTGCGGGCTCGGCACGGCTACCTCGCTTGGAGATAACTGTGAAGGACAACTTACTGAAGGAATGAATCGTTGAACTTGAGGCGGAGGTCGCTTGTCTTAAGCCCCAACCTGAGCAGATCAACATTAGAACCACTTCGTGCACGCAGGAAGAAAGCGATAGAGGGATTTCTCTTTACGAGCTCGCGACTCGCTCGCCCGTTACCCGTCGGAGCCCGGGTGACGCACAAAGGTGGGTGGCTGCTTCGTCGAGCGGAGAATTTGTTGGGGCTACCGTTAGAAGCAGTGCAGAAGATGCATCTCAGCTTGCCGGCCTAGAGACGAGCGCCGAGGTGAGACGTCGGCAGTACAGCGTTCGATGCCCCCGGGTGTCTCTAAACTGAAGTATCCCTGTCCCTAGGAGGCGTTGAAGTAGTTTTCTGTAGTCTTGTACTTTTTGTTTCTCAAGTTTTGTATCTCATCGTAAGGATGAGTAGTTGGTCTTGTAATTAGACTTGTTCCTCAAACTTCAATGTAATAATACCTGTTTTGTGAACTTGCGCGTTTTGTTGGCATTTGTAGTCGTCAACAGCTGTCGGAGCAATGGTGATTCGCTCTTTACATGCTTTGGATGCAAGTATTCGGAGCAGAGTCGAACCAAGTGTTGGACTCCAAACTTGTCGTTTTAAGAGAATGTCAACGGTTGTGGGAGCAATTCCGAATGGCGAACAACTTCTTACTCGCTTACGAGCGAGTAATTTGAAGCAGAACGAGCCAAGTGTTGGACTCCGAACTCATCGTTTTAAGAGAGTGTCAACGGTTGTGGGAGCAATTCCGAATGGCGAACTACTTCTTACTCGCTTATAAGCGAGTAGTTGAAGTGGAATGAAGCCAAGTGTTGGACTCCGAACTCGTCGTTTTAAGAGAGTGTCAACGGTTGTGGGAGCAATTCTGAATGGCAAACCACTTATTACTCGCTTATAAGCGAGTAGCTGAAGTAGAATCGAGCAAAGTGCTGGACTCCGAACTCGTCGTTAAAATTTTTTGTGCAAGTAAAGTTAGACTACCCCAAAAATAGAAAATTTGCTAGGTAGAGTTAGGTTACTCAAGAGATAGGAAAGTTGTTAGGAGAAATTTCTCTTTATTGAAAACAACCGGGTGGCTGCTTCTAAGTTGCAGACCGCCTTTACATTTTGACTAAAAAGAAGATACAAGTATGGTTTTTGCAATCCTGGGGAAGTTGCTTGGAGTGGTGTTTAGACACCCTCTCGGTACTTCATCAGGTGCTCGGTGTTCCAAGTCCTTGGCATCTTCCTGCCCCCCCGGGTCTTTGAGTTGATATACGCCCAGGCGTATAACTTTGGAGACCTTATATGGTCATTCCCAATTTGGTGCCAGCTTACCTCTTTTGCTTGGATCGGAAATTGATAACTTTCTCAGCACTAGGTCCCCTTCCTTTAGGTTGGTCAGTCGTACCCTCTTGTTGTAAGCTTGAGTGATCCTACGACGGTAGGTCTCCTGGCGAATTGCGGCTCTCTCGCGAATCTCATCAATGAGGTCTAGGCAGTTGCGAAGCTGGTTCGCGTTCTACACGTCGTTGTAAGCTATGAGTCGAGGTGAAGGCAGACCCACCTCCAAAGGGATAAGAGATTCTGATCCATATGTGAGGTTGAAAGGGGACTTTCCCGTCGGAGCTCTTTTGGTGGTGAGATAGCTCCAAAGCACATTGGGGAGTTGTTCGACCCATAGCCCTTTGGTGGACTTGTCGAGCCTCTTCTTCAAGCCTGAGAGGATTTGTCGGTTCGCATTCTCCGCTTGGCCGTTGGACTAGGGGTGCGCCACTAAAGAGAACTACTGTTGAATCCCAAGGTTAGTGCAAAATTTGTGGAAGGCAGCTCCCGTAAATTGGGTCTCGTTGTCGGTTACGAGAATGCGAGGTACCCCGAACCGACAGACAATGTTTTTCCAAAAAAACTTCTGCACCTTGTTCTCGGTGATCGTTGAGAGAGGTTCAGCCTCTATCCACTTGGAGAAGTAGTCTATTGCTACCACCAAGAACTTCAGCTGGCTTGGTTCCAGAGGGAAAGGTCCGAGCAAATCCATCCCCCACATTGTGAATGAGATTAGACTTGCCAAGGAGGCAAGTTGTGCTTGGGGCAGGCGACGGATTGGGGCAAACTTCTGGCAGGAGTCGCACTGGCGGACGTACTCCTTGGAATCACTTAGTAGTGTAGGCCAGAAGTACCCGTAGTTCAAAAGCTTCTGGGCATGGGATCTCGCTCCCAAGTGCGAACCACATAGACCATCATGGGCTTCCCTTAGGGCGTAGAGCACTTCTTCCAGGAAGAGGCATCTAGGGCCGACCATCGACCTGGGTGTAGGTGCGTTTGTATATGACCCCATCCAGGAGTGTGTACCGCTCTGCTCGTGTCCTGATCCTCCTTACTTCTTTCGGATCTTTGGGGAAGACTCCGTCTCGGAGATACTCGAGGAGGGGGTTCATCCAGTTTTTCCCAAGTGTTAGGGGGTAGGCTTCCATTGGCTATGAGCCATCTTCGTTGATGCTTGGTTTGAGAAGGACTTCTATTAGGACGGTCCGTTCTAGACCTTGGAGAGACGAGGAGGCGAGCTTAGAGAGGGCATCCGCTTGCGCATTTTTCTTTTGGGGAACTTGCTAGATTTGAACATCTCTGAATAGAGCTAGAAGCTCCCTCACCTTTGCCAAGTACCTAGCCATTCGGTCGTCTCTTGCCTCGTACTCCCTGGACACCTGATTGACCACCAACTGGGAGTCGCTGAAGACCCTTACGTGCTCGGCCCCTGCCTTGCGAGCCAAGCAGAGCCCTGCTATGAGGGCTTCATATTCTGCCTCATTGTTTGATGCCGGGATGTTGAGGCGGAGGGAGTACTGGAGGACGAAGGCATCGGGGCCAGTTAGGATGACACTGGCCCCGCTTCCATCGGCGTAGGAGGACCCGTTCACATAGACGGTCCAGATGGAGGGGTCGGCAGGCGACTCACATGAGTCGGGGATGGTGTTCTCCACGATGAACTCGGCCAGAGCTTAGGCTTTTATTGCCGTCCTGGGCTAGTAGCTGATGTCGTGCTGACTCAGCTCGATGGACTACTTCATGAGTCGCCTTGAAGTCTCAGGCTTGTGGAGAACTTGTTTTAGCAGTTGGTCGGTAAGGACGACCACCGAATGGGATTGGAAGTAGGGGCGGAGCTTTCGGGCCGCTTTGACCAGGGCAAGAGCCATCTTCTCCAGCTTTGGAAAACGGAGTTCGGCATCGCGGAGCACCTTACTCACGTAATAGATGGGCTTCTGTGTCTTCTCCTCCTTCCTTACGAGGACCACGCTGAGCGTCTGCTCCGAAGCTGCGAGATAGAGGTAGAGGACCTCCCCAGGTACTGGCTTGCTCAGGAGCGGGGGGTTGGCCAAATACTCTTTGAGCTTGTCAAAGGACTCCTGTTGCAGCTGTCCCCACTCGAAGCATTTAGCCCCCCTGAGGGCTTTGAAGAAGGGGAGGCATTTTTCCCCGAACTTGGAGAGGAATCACCCGATCGCGGCGAGGCGCCCTGTGATCCTCTGCACCTCTTTGACTTTGGAGGGGGGAGCCATTTTGAGAATGGTTTGGATCTTCTCGGGGTTGGCCTCTATGCCCCTCTGGCTGACCATAAACCCCAGAAATTTGCCAAATGAGACACCAAATGCACACTTGTTCGGCTTTAGCCTTATATTTTGCCTCCTGAGCACCTCGAAGGCTTCTTGAAGGTTGAGGGTGTGCTCCTGCCCTTGAGTGCTCTTGACCAACATGTCATCGACGTAGACCTCCATGTTTCAGCCAATCTGGTCTCGAAAGACCTTGTTCACCAGGCGCCGATAGGTAGCTCCTGCGTTTTTCAAGCCGAAGGGTATAACACGGTAGCAATAGAGGCCTTGGTCCGTCACGAACGAGGTCTTCGGAATGTCCGGAGGGAACATCCTGATTTGGTTGTATCCTGAGAAGGCGTCCATAAAATTGAGGAGCTCATGCCCGGAAGTCGCATCGATCAGGGCATCGATGCTGGGAAGAGGAAAGGGGTCCTTCAGGCATGCCTTGTTGAGATCAGTAAAGTCAATGCATATCCTCCAACTCCCATTGGCCTTCTTGACCATTACCACGTTGGAGAGCCACTTAGGGTAGTTCACCTCCTGAATAAAGCGGGCGTTGAGAATTTTCTCAACCTCCTCCTTGATCACCTGTTGCCTCTTGTGGGAAAACTTTTGCCTCTTCTGCTGAACAGGCTTGACCCCAGGGGTGACGCTCAGATGGTGCATTGAGAGCTCCTCCGAGATCCTGGGCATGTCTGCCGCCGTCCAGGTAAAGAAGTCACGATTCTCCTTTATGCACTGGGAGATGTCTCGCTTAATGGAGGGGGAGAAAGCCTTACTGACGCGGAACGTCTTAGTGGTGTCTTCTTCAGAGAAGGCCATTTCCTCCAACTCGTCCACGGGCTCGGAAATAGTCTGACTGCCTTCCTGGGGCAGTTCGAGTGCTTCCAAAGAGAGAACTGGACCCCCCATCGAGGTCATGTAGCACTTCCGAGCTGCTTCTTGGCTTCCCCTCACTTCTCCCACTCCAGAGGGGGTGGGGAACTTCATCTTCATGTGGTAGGCCGAAAGGATGGCTTGAAGCGCGGCCAAACCTGGTCTACCTAGGATCACATTATAGGTGGCCTTGACGTCGACCACCATGAAGTCCATCTGCTCCGTGCGAGTTGTCGGGGCCTTTCTAGCCGTTATGTCAAGGGTTATAATTCCCTCGATCGTAACTGGGACCCTGATGAACCCGTGGAGAGTGTAGCCCGCAGCCTTGAGCCGGTCCCTGGATAGCGGGAGGCCTTTGGAGGCCTCCAAGAAAAGGATGTTGACGGAGCTGCCGTTATCTGCCAAGACGCGACGAACTTCGAAGTTTGCCATGTGGAGATTGATGACGAGGGCGTAGCAGTGGGGCGTGCGGACGCCCTGTAGGTCCCTATCGGAGAACATCACCGGGACTCCGAGGCCCTTTGGGGAAGGATGGCTCTGCACGGAGTTAACCTCTCTTACGAAGGCTTTTCGGGAGGAGTTGGAATCTCCCCCTATTGGGCCCCCGTGTATCAGGTGCAAGATGCCCTCTACTTCGGCCTTCAGAGTCTCCGTGCGCTGCTCACTCTGCCTGTTAGCCCCCGAGGCGGCGGGGGCGGATCGGGTCAGTCCCTTTTTACGAACCAGTTGAGTTGCCTTCTCTGAATGAGGGCCTCGATTTCATCCTTTAAGGCCCAACATTCATCTGTGTCGTGCCCGTGGTCCCGATGGAAAGACACCACTTACTCCGGTCCCTCTTCTTTGCCAGAGTATTCATCCTTGGGGGAGGCAGTAGGAGGCCATCATTTCCTATCTCCACGAGGATGGCAGATACACTCGTGTTAAGCGGAGTGAATTTCTAGAACCGAGGAGGAGGACGCCGCTGACCCCCATTGTCTTTTTGGAGCTTCTTAGCTCCTTCTTCTGCACCCTTCCGCTTGTTCGTGGAAGATGAGGCCTCGAAGGTGGTGCGGCAGACAGCTTCTTCCACTCGGATGTACTTCTCGCTCCGAAGTAGGAGCTCTGAGAAGTCCCGAGGGGGCTTCTTGGCGAGGAACGCCCTGATGTCAGCATTGAGGACGTTGGACTGGAAGGCGATGGTGGCGACCATGGGTTCCAAAGAAGCAATGGACATGGCCTCGGCAGTGAAGCATTTGATATAATCCCTTAGTCGTTCGCCCTTCTTCTGGCTGAGGAACAATAGGGTGTCGCTCTTCTTCTCAGCGCGCCGACTGCTCAAAAAATGCGTGAGGAAAAGACCCTTGAACTGGTCGAAGGAGAAGATAGACGCTGGCACAAGCTGAGAATACCATTCCCGATCTGGTCCTTTAAGTGTGGCTGGGAAGGTCTTGCAAAGGAGGGAGTTGGACGCATGGTGGATTATCATGAGAGTTTTGAAACTCTCGATGTGATCTGCGGGGTCCGATTCCCCGATGTAGGTCTCGAAATGTGGGGGCTTGAAGTTTTCGGGAACTAGAGCCTCCATAATGGTGCGGGAGAAAGGGGGCCTTCTCGGACGAGGGTCCCTTGCCCGTAGCCCCTCGTTTCGGTCGAGCTGGCCGAGGCGCCTCTCCATCTCGTGGAGATGGTGGTGGACCGAGTCCTCCCTTCGGTCTTGTAGGGCCGAGCCCCGAGACTCGTTCTCATGTCGAGGAGGGCTAGGGCTGTGCCGGTGATGGCTCAGAGTAGGAGGTGGACTGACTGAGAGACGGGGGTGACTTGGGGTAGGACGCAGATTACGGGAGCAGTGATGGTGATCGGGAAAAGGGCAGCGATGGCTCGCAGCCTGCCTAGGACTTTGGGAGCGACGGCGGTGCTCGGGAGAAGGGCAACGATGGCTCGCAGCCTGCCTAGGACTTCGGGAGCGGCGAGGATGGTAAGGAGCTGGCAGAGGACTGGGAGCCCTACGGCTATTATTGGGGGCAACGTTGACAGCCCAGAGGACTACCCCCTGGAATTGCTGAAATTCCACCCTTGTTACGGGGACCTCTTGCTCATGATGGTCCCGAGGTGCATGGCGACCTGCCGGGGAGCGGCTCCGTCTTAAGCGGCATTGGGGTGACTCCCTCCGCGTACGGGGAGAGTTGGACCCTCCTTGGTTGGATCGACGTGGCGAACGGTCCCTGGCCTGCTCGCGGGGGTTCGACTCTTGGGCCCGCCTCTCCTTCAGATGGGTACAGAGATTGGGTCCGTGCTCCGTCTGCCGATTTTTGATCACGTTCCGTAGATCCTTCGGAGTGGGGGAAGTGTAGGAAGCCATGGATTCATTGTCGGCATTGTGGATGGAGACTCGGACCTGATGGACAGGTTGTTTGTGGCGGCTTCGTCGAGAATGTTCGCCCACTGCGGCCTGGGGTCCCAAAGGCTGCTGGATGGATTGCGGAACCAGAGGATCGAGCTGTAGAGTTGGTTGGTTGGTATGAGGGAGATCCCCCTGTGGAGGAGGAGGAGGAGGATAAGAAGAGGTTATCCTTCGGTTGGAGTTTGCGGGTCTCCACTTGGGAGGCATGGCTGGGAGTAACGTGGGTTGAAGGAGGAAGACGAGATTGCTTGTCAAGTGAGTTCCCACAGATGGCACCAAACTGTTGACGTTGGATTCTGGTGTGGGGGCAATAGATGAGATTTGTAGGTTCGTAAGGAACTCGAACAGGTGGAACCCTTCTTCTTCCTTCATGATGTGCTTTCTCCTTAGTGCTCCTGCTGACCTGCACAACCATTTGAAACACCGGGAGGGATCCCGACGACGAACCCTCCGACGCTAAAGTCAATACACAGAAAAAGTGAAGAGAAAGAGCTCAAGTATGCAAAAAGTGATCACCTTTACAATAAGAGGTAGGGGGTTTTTGTAGTCGCTCTGGAGATCCTTTTCAGGATAAGGGTAAATCCCTACTTTTCGGTGTGGCTGGTTGGGGTTGGTTACAACCATCCCCTTAAGATAGGAACAAAATAGGATTTGCTCCTATCTTATTTAACTGGTCCCTAATGGGTTAAGACCCGTTCTCTGTCTACCAGATCCATTCACGGGCTAGCGGGTCTAAGGGAAGAGGCCCGGTACCCGATTTAGACCCATCTGCAGATGAAATTACCATCCTGCCCCTGTGACTTCAAGATTCGTGCCCACTTTGAACGGTTCCGAATTAATCTCATTTTTAGCCATATCAACTATCTAATAAGAATGAGAGGAAAAATAAGTTGTATGATGAGATGAGAATGAAATATAAAGCAAGGTATATGATAAAATGAAAATGACAATTTAAGTATGCGGTATGATGAAATAAGAATAAAAAGGAAAGCAAAATATAATATAAAAGGAGAATGAATGCTAATGTATTATGAGATGTTATAGGATTGAATAAATGATAATGTATTATGAGGTGTTATGAGACAAAATGAAAATGAATATAGTATAAGATGAGTAGGGATATTAAAGTAAAAATAAAATATAATTTGAGCTTGATATGCCTTGGAATTGTGTCGAGGAACTACTCACCCGCTATTTCTCTGGAAATGGTGGGAACTAACTACCGAGGCACAACTTCAAGATAGAATGAGTGGATGTTGATATGTAGATTGGTGGAAGTTTTACTTTGTGCAATCCTTACTATGTTTATATGTTTAATTTCAGGTTAAATTTAATTATCACAATGTTCGTAAGTTCTTTTAATTTCTTTCATAATAATTATTTTAGTAACTAACCTAGTAGATTATACTTACACCAATTTTGGCTGCCCCTGTTGTGTTTGTGGGGTTAAAGGAGTCATTCTCTGAGGGTGGACGTCCCTAGACTTTCCTTTTGCAGGAATCGAGTAGCAGCGAGGTGAGACAAGTGGCTTCTTTAGTTTTGCCCCTCGTGTGTTACGCACGTATATTTTGTACCGTTACTGTAATATCCGTAACGTATTTTCTATGTATTTTTGGATTCCGACTATTTTGCATTTCCCGTCTCCTCAAAATTTATTTTATCCTATTTTGAGTCAACTGAAATATTAAATTTAAATCTATGTATTTTTACGTGCTTTATACGTATTATCGACGCACGTATCGATTTCGTATTTTTCCACCGTTACATGTAATATTTTCTTTGTGTTACAATTATTTCTTTTTATCATGTTCGAATTCATTTTATATGGAAATTCATTTTTCTCTCATTTTGATTTAAATATTATTATACGTGCGGTGCACGTGTTTTCTATGTACGTATTGTTATGTTGTGGAATATATATAAATTTATAAATATTTTTTTCTTATGTTGTATTTCGATTATCTTTAAATATTTTTCCGTTGATAAAGTTGATTTCGTATTTTAATATTTTTACGTGCGAAACACGTATTTGCGGTGCACATATTTAAGCGTATTCTTTTCAAAATGAAATTTTGAAATGTGTGTGTGTTTATTTAATTTATGCATGATGAATCTAATTTATAATTAAAACTAAACTATTTTTACCTAAACATTTACTATACATTATAACCTATATTTTAAATTTTATATATATATATATATATATATATATATATATATATATATATATATATATATATATATATATATATATATATATATATATATATATATATATATATATATGTATATGTATGAGTGAAGTGTGTGATATATATGAGTGAAGTGTGTGCAAGTGCAATGCACATGCATGTGTTTTGGGCATGAAAATGGGCCGGCTATTTTTTGGGATGGAGGGAAGTACATGATTTTGAATTTAGAGAGTGGATTAGTGGGTGCACTAGTGGAGAGTAGTTATCCTAACTACTCTACTATTCATTATAAAATACCCCCTAATACACACCTTCTCCTCTCCCTTCTTTCTTCTTTGTTCAGATCCGAAAGCCCATTCATCCAGCCATCCAGCCATATTCCTGTTGTTTCTCCACCTATTCACCTTTATACACATATACTATATATATATATATATATATATATATATATATATATATATATATATATATATATATATATATATATATATATATGGTGTACGCTGAGTTGGTCACTGTTCTCGGTGAAGTCCTCCTTGTTGCTCTGCCGAAACCATCCAGCATGTCCCCTTTTGTACTTCTCCACCTACTCACCTTTATATTACTTATATACTTACATATATAAATATGTATATATACATAAGTAGATATATACATATATGTATATGAAGAGAAGGAGGTGATGTTTCTCTGTTTGGCCGAAATGGAGATTGGGGAGTTTTCTTTGTGCACAGATTTCGAGGAGGCGAAGTGGAGTTTCTCTTGGAGCTTTTGAAGGAGTTTTTTCTACTAGGAGCTTCTCATTCTAGGAGTTAAATGGCTAGAAATCATATTTCTTGGGTGGGTATTTCTTAAATCCTTTCTAAATCAGGAGTATGATGCATGCTAGTGATAAATGATTTATTTGTTAGAGTTTAATTGGTATGATGAAAGTAGATTGCATGATCTCATTTTAGTTATGGCATAATGTGTTGAAATGGTGTTGTGATTTATATAATGACTAGAACCTTGTTAAAATGGAAAAAAGAAAAAGGAAATATCATTTGGTGAATTGTTGGAATGGGAATTGATGCATGTTAGATTAATAGTCAAAACAATGCAACATATATGAAAAAGGATTTTTGATGCTAATGTGTTAAAGAAATGTAGAATTAATCTCACTAGTATGTATCTTATGAGTTTAGGAATTTTTATAAAGAAGTTTTGATGAAAGACAACACCTTATTTGAAAATTGATTATGTGTGTTTTCTAATACAATTTGGGAGGAAGGTTTTGTTACATGGTCAAAAAAGAGAATTTTATAAAGTTTAAATAAATATACTATACTGTATTTGATAGAACATATTCTGGAAAGAGATTTAAATTTTTGAGTGAGGACAAATTAATTGAGAAATCGAATTTTGTAAAGGAAAAGTTAAATATAGTACGGTCTCTACAAAATGTAACTAACCGATTTCATATCAGTTAGTCACTCAAGACCAATTGGTCTTCGGGTGCGATTTAGGTCCGTTACTGTTCATGAGAGGAGGCTCTGGTCTGGGTTTGAGTCTTGTTAGAGACTCTGTTTTATTAAATTTTGATTTTAATTCAAATCACCAAACGTATATATATATAAATATATTTCAATCCCACCTTATATCAGTTAGTCACTTAAGACCTTCTGGTCTTCAAGTGCGCTTTGGGTTGGTTACTGTTCACCGGCGGGGTTTGGGTGTTTGGTTTCGGTTCGAATCCGACCATAGCTCTTTTGTTTTTCTTTAGATTTTTTTGGTATCTTTGAGTTTTAATGTGCAATAAAATTTGGGAAAAAGTTCTATTATTCTTCTAAAATTGTTTAGACTTTATAAAAATTATTTCTACAATATTTTGATATATTTGTGAAATGGGATTTTACATTAAAGAACTCGATTTTATCGATTAAAATGTGACTATTGCTTAATTTAAGAAAGATGAAAATTTGGAATGCAATTAGATTTCTTCTCGATGAGATTTTATAGTTATTAACTTTTGATTCAGAGATTATTTAAATTGTACACAATGTGATAAGTGATTAAATTGATAAAAGAAGTAGAATTGAATTATTTCATGTTATGAGATTATAAAGAAATGTTTTCTTTGAGAAAAAGATTGTGAATAAAGAAATTGAGGTAATATTTTGAGATTGAATATGAAATATTGTTGATCTCTAGAATGAGATAATTATTGGAATCCAGAGGCTAGGCAAGACCCTAGTGACCGGCAATATTTATTAATGAATTTGAGAGCTAACCAGTGTGGGTTGAACATCTCTTGAGAAGTAGCCATTTGGGCTAACTGTCTCTTTTGTATTGGTTTAAGTCCGGTAGGGTAAGCTAGCTCTAGGTTGTGATGATTTTCTTCTAAAACAAACTAAAAATGCAAGGACTACACTATAGTGGAGATGTGATGAAAGTAAGAGAAAAATACAAGTATGAGGGCCTCGGATCTACGGTGTGAGAGTATTCACAGGTTGCCTGCATGATGCTTCATGTCATTGCGTGGATACATCTCCAGAATTATCGGGACCGTGGCGACGCTTGGTGTTCAGTGACTACGTAGTGCTATCGTTCCATGATGGAGGCTAATTGTCCATAGGTTGTCTGCATGATGCGTTATATCATGACGTGGGATTCCCCCTAGGTTGTCTGGGCATGGGCTCGTAACTCATAGAACAGCTAGGATACTTGCCGTAGTTACCGTAGTAGTTTAACTCATAGCGAGGGATCCAACCCTACAAGATGAAGTACGATTAAGGGCTTGCCCTCGGACCTAGGTAGTATGGGATGCGTAGAATCCGAACAAGTGCGTATTAGTGTCATTTAATATAAATAACTGCATTAAGGATTAGGTGCACAACACCCACAACAGCAATAGGGTAGTCCCTCTTTAGCTATGTTTTGTGATCAAGTTTGTGTTTGTTAAATATTGAAGAATCGTTATACTTTCGGCACAGTGAGGATGGCCGTGTATAATATTTCGTCGGTTGTGAGTAACTAACGTGCCCACAGTTTCATATGTAGGACTTGGAATTTACAAGAAGGTATAAAGATGAATTTGTTGCTGATGATTACTTAAATGCTGAAGTTGTTACAATTATACATTTATCATTGTTGTATTTGATTTATTTCGCTGCGTGTTGATGTAAAAGACTCTGTTATAAATAAAAGTTTTAAATTCCTTGTAAAATTGTACGAAGTGAAGTGTAAAGATCTTGTGGAACTTCGAATTCAGGCTTATTTGGAATTCGAGGTGTTACATGCAGTGTTATTTTCTCACGAATTAATAATTTTGTATATGTAGATATTGTTAAACTTCGATTAGTTAAAGTTTTATATAAATATGGGTAGAGTATAGAATTCGTGTAATAAATTGTATTTTGGAAAATTATGTGTGTGTCTGTATGAGATGATGATATATAGTGATGAGATAAGTATGTTAAACCCGGTACCCGCCTCGTTGTGGAGTATTGAGTTCTATGTGTTGGTTTTTGAAGATTTTTCTATGGTTTTTCTAAAAATCTATTATGTTTTCAAATAAATTTTTGGTTTTTAATTAATATCTTGCATATTATGATGAGATATTCCCCCAGAGCCCTATATATATGTTGCATGTGTGTTGTTGCTTGGATTGGCCTGGGGAGGATTGATATTAGATGCCTGAGTTGTGATATATTTAATTGTAGCAGAATTGCGTAAGAAATCGCTACTAAAGGGCAAATATTTTAGGGGAGACTCTGTCGAAATTTTTATTAAAATCTCTATTAATGTTATTGAATAGAAATGAAGATTTGAGTGAGTAGGTGAAGTTATAAAAAAAATCAGGTCGTTATAATACACAACTGGCCTCTAGGGCATACACCAACCCCGACAAACAAACAATCGTCGCCTGACAACCATATGCGAGGAAGAGTCTTTTGGGTCAACTAGATTCGAGAGAGGAAGGACCGTTTCGACCGGATTATCCAAGTGAAAGACCGTCAATTCCGAAGCTTTTGCCCTAGCCGACCTTCCTTCTCCAAGTCAATCATGGAGGCCCATGTCCCTGAGACCTTCAAGCCACCACACATCCAGTCATACAATGGAGAATCCGACCTGGCTAATCATATCGAGAGTTTCAAAACTCTCATGATGATTCACCAAGCCTCAGACGCACTTATTTGCAAGACGTTTCCCGCAACACTGAAGAAATCAACAAGGGACTGGTACTCCCTCCTCTCTCCAGGCTCCATCTTCTCCTTCGATCAATTTGACGAGCTATTCCTCACCCACTTCGTAAGCAGCTGCCGAACAGAGAAGACAAGTGCCTCTTTACTGGACATAAATCAAAGGGAAGGGAAACTACTTATGGACTTTGTCCGGCATTTCACATCCAAGTTCTGGTATATTGCCTCCCTCAATCCAGCAGTAGCGGCCATTGCATTCAGATACAATGTCAATCATGCCGATCTCAAGGAGTCCCTTGCCAAAAAATCTTCTCGTGACTTCTTCAAACTATTGCTTAGGAGCGAGAAGTATATCCGAGATGAAGAGGCTCTCCTTCCTTATGACCATAAGGACACATCCTCCAAGAACAAACAAAAGAGTTACAATGAATAAGGACCTAAGAAGTTCCAGAAAGACGACAATGGTCAACCCACCCCCCCATTCTAACATATCAGCTATCCTTATGGAACAGGACAAGGAATGGCTAATCTGCCCCCCTAGGATCAACACTCCGGGAAAGAGGATGAATAGAGATAGGTGGTGTCGTTTACACAGAGATCACGACCGCGATACAGATGATTGTGAGGCTCTCAAACAAGATATCGAAGAACTTATCTAGCGAGGGCACTTGCCCAAGTTCGTTTAGAATGACATGGCCGATCCTTCTCTCACTTGGGGAGCTAACAAGTGCAATGAAAAGAATTCTGGGTCCCAAGACTCAGAATAGAGGGTGGTTCTCCACTCCATCCACGAAGGGCCCATGGGAGGAGAATTAAACTCCTCCCGAAAGGCCATCATTCGATAGGTGAATTCAAAGCATAACTTTTCCCCTAACCAAGAGTATGGGGGTTCTAGTGACATTCTTACATAAGGATCTAGAGTGCGTTCAAATGCCCCACTTGTAACACCCCACAAAATTGAGTTATGGCAATTTTGCCCGCGGGTGTTATGCACATGTATTTTGTACCGTTACAGGTAATATCCGTAGCGTATTTTAATATAGATATCCTATGTATTTTTGTATTTCGATTAATTATATATTTTCCGTCATCTCAAAATTCATTTTTCGTCCTATTTTGAGCAAACTCAAACATTTATTTTAATGTTGTGTTTTTACGTACATTGCACGTGATTTCAATACACGTGTCGAATACGTATATTTTTTCGTTACTCAAAATATTCGTAACATTATTAATATATATGTTCTACATATTTTGTATTTTGACTGTTTTTTGTTCTCTCAAATTTATTTTGTATTGATACGTGCAATGCACGTGTTTGTAGTACACATGTTGGTTCCTAAAATTTTCTTGAGTCATGAATACTTTTCTTCTCATTTTTCTAGTCAAAATTGTGTGATTTATTTTTAATTAAAATCCATTAGACCTAAATCTATTTTGTAGCCCACTAAAATTAATTTAAAGCCCATGATTGATTGTGTGTGCACTAAAGTGTACATTTAAAATATAGTTAGTTTGGTACACTTGCCATGTGTAACATACACATCTAACTTAATAAAAATTAATAATAAAATTTGTGTGAAGAGTGTGCTCACACATTGACTACACGTGCACGTGTTTCTTACCATGATTGAGAATGAGGGAGAGTGGTGAGAGTTAGGGGAAAGTGAGGAGTTATTTTGGGAAATGGGGAGCTATTTTTACCACACAATTTTCTTATAAATAGTCCATACTTTTGTCATGAACAACACAACTCAAAACAAAAACAAAAGAGAAAAAAATGGAGAAGACCTTGCGGGTTGTGCTAGGAAGAGGCCGGCCATTTTTGAGGGAGCTTGGAGCTTTTGAGCATTATTTTCTAGGAGTCTACTACTAGGAACTCTACATTTGAGGTGAGTGTTTCTTCAACCTTCTAATATAGTTTTTATTAGTAGAATGCTTGATATGTATGAATTGTTAGATGCATGGTAACTTATACAGATTGAGTATTCATGTTTAGATTATTTGTTGTTGATTGAATATGTGAAATTATGATATGATTGATTTGGGGACATTTTTAAGTTGCTTTTTAAAGTTTTAATTGCACTTCAAAAAATTATAACAATTAAACTGGATGGAATCTAGAGCTAAAATTTTTATAAGAGCATTTCATATATGTCAAGAATATCTCCTTAAAATTTCATAATATTTGGATGTCGTTTACTATTTTAATAAATCCAAACTTAAGACTGGTCGGCAGTTGGCTAGTTGCTGAAAATTTGTACACATTTCGGATTTTTATCATTTCGGCATCTTTGATGTAGTATTTTGAGAATGGTAAAAAATAAGAAGTTTAAATAGACTCGTTAATCTTTCTTTAGAGTCTAAGAAATCAATTTTCCATGAAGAACTGAATTTATAATGAATTTTACAAGCTTGAATAGTGGCAGTCTGTATAACATTTCGATCCTACTGTAGATTTCGAAGAATTCAGGGTTATAGAAATAATATTTTGGGGAAAATTATAACTACAAAGTTACAGTAGACTTGTATACCTTTAATTTGATCTAAATAACACAAAGTTTCATGAATTATAGAATTTTCTATAATTTTTACAAGTAGCATGAGCCGTAGTTTTCGGATTTTGAACATACTGTTTTACAAATGAATTTAGGTGAAGTAATTGTGGATGATTTTAGATGATCTTAACTACAAATTTTTCGTAGACTCATTTATGATTCCTATGAAACTAATAAATCTATTTTTGCAGTAGTATTGAAATTTATATGATTTTTTCAATACCATTGGGTTGATGTCTTTTATCTAGTTGTAATAAAACTTTTATAACATATAAAATTGGATTTAAAATTTGAATGTTAGTAAGATGTACCTTATGAGAAATTAAGTGGCACTTAATTATCTTGTCAAGGGTTGTATGATGAGGTTTAATATGTGAATTAAGGAGAAAATATGGGGATTGAGTTGAATATAAAAAATGGAGTTTGAAACTAAATAAATACTAATTCACATTTTGATTAAGGAGAAAATTTTGATTCTTTTGACCAGAGTTATTCTAAAATTATATCCTTTGGATTAAACTCGATCTAGGGTTAATTTGAGTTTGTTAAAGAATAAAATTAGAAGTTGAATATTACATTGTTTAGAAAAAGAATCCATTGAATGAAATTACAACTTCATTGAAAATCCTATTAGAAGGAGATGAATAAACCATCTATTTTTCATAGAGAATGTTGATTTGAAATGTTGGATAAGATTATGAAACTAGTTATACAAATAACTGAGTTGTGTGAACAACTGAATAATTGGATATGTGAATAAATGAAAATTTAAAATGTGACTAAAGAGGGTATGAATAACCCCTGATGTTGTGAACATGAAATGTGTAGATTCTAGAGGCTAAGTGAAACCCACAATACCAGCAGTTGTAATAAATGAAATTTGAGAAGTAACCAGTGTGAGTTAACTTTCTCTTTGAGAAGTAGCCAATGTGGGCTAACATTCTCAGTGTGTTGGTTTAAGCCCGATGGGTATGCTAGCTCTAGGTCTTAATAACTGCAATTTAAATTAAGGACAAGCACTAGTTGGAGATATGATGAAACAAGAAACATGAGTTATGGACTCCAGGATGACTCGCAGAGTGAGACAATCTCCAGTATTCCAGGATGAGGGATGAAATAGGCCCCAGGATGATTCGGGGAGTGGGATTGATCTCCAGTATTCTAGGACGAGAGTGACGCTCACGGGATATTTGTGCAATGACAGTTCCAGGATGACTCGCGGAGTGAGACAATCCCCAGTATTCCGGTACGATGGCTGAAATAGGCCACAAAATGACCTGCGGAGTGGGAATGATCTCTAGTATTCCGGGGCGAGAACCAATACTTGCAGAGTGTCTAAATTTTGTAGTAGTCATAGTATTAGGTTGCATGGCGAGGGGACTGAACCCTATAATGTGGAGTACGTAAGGGCTTGCCCTCGGACCTATGTAGTATGAGATGCATAGAATCCGAAAAAGTATGCATTAGTGTCATCGTAGTGTAAATATCTACATTAGGCATTAAGTCATATCATACATTGACACTACTAGGGTAGTCACTTTTCCTATTTACATTCAAGTTTGTGTTTGCTAAAATAGAAGAATCGTTGTATTATAGCATTGTGTCAGTTGTATGCAACTGACATGCCCACAGTTTTCTAGTTGCAGGATTGGACTTGGCATGGACTTGAAGTCACCATGATGAGTTATTACAAGATTGAAGAATTTTCATTATTGTAGATTGTATTGTATTCATTTAATTCCGCTCTGTTGTTGTAAAGAACATGTTGTAAATAAAAAGTTTTAAATTCTTTGAAAATTTGTACGTATTTGAAGTAAAAGATCCTGTTTATGCTAAGAATTATCTGTGATTGGAATTCGGGGTGTTACACCACTGCAACACACTTTTAATCAGACTCTACTTGGCCAACCACGAGGTTCGTCGCATCCTAGTGGACAACGACAGCTCTGTCAACATAATCTTCATGGTGGTTTTCGATGTCCTCAAACTCTTTAAGGACCATCTTAAACCTGCCGGGTTCACTCCAAGGGTTCTCCGAGGTCTCAGTCCAAATTGAAGGAATAATCACCCTTAATGTAACTGCAGAATATGGCAATGAAAAAAAGGTATATGACTCATCTCAGTATATGACTCATCTCGAGACAAAAATACTCGAGAAACCCTTGTCCAGGGGCGAACCTAGGTAGCGGCGAGGGTGAGCGGCCGCTCACCCGCAATTTTGAGAATACATGTATTTGGCCCATCCTGAAATTTTTTTTTCCACTTAATTTTTTTGGCCCACCTTGAAATTATCTTGGCCCACTCATACTTCACTTAATTTTAAACCCAACTCAACCCAATTTTAAACCCAACTCAACCACCAAACAAATCAAGAGACAAAGAAGAGGAGTAGGGCCCACCCGGTTGTTTTTAAATGTGTGGCATCTTATTTGAGGAGAATGGGGGGAATCTGAAACACTATGATCTGAACCAAACCCAATTTTAAGCTTAACCCTAACCAAACTCTCATACTCTTCTTCTCTCAACTCTCTAACTCTTCTTCTTCTCTCCCTCTCCGAGACTCCAACTCTCTAACTCTTCTTCTTTTGTCGATTCAGTTAAACCCAATTCTCAAGTAAGTTCAACTAAACCCTCTTACTATTTTAATGCATCATATTATCTATTTTAGATTATGTATCTTATTGACTTACTTTTAGGTGTATAAATTAGTGTTTCATACTAAATTAGTGGTTTATAAATTAGTTCTAGATGTTGTTGATTGACTTTTGATACTAAAATATGGGTTTATAAATTATTTTTTGATGTTGTTTGTTTACTAATGATAATAAATTAGGGATTTATAATTAGGTTGTTGTTAGATAATTGATGCTGTTTTAATTTAAGTTCAATTTTCAAATAGTTATGGAAATTTTGTTAAAAAGAAAACCAATGGAGAATGGTGATTCAAGTGTTCAATCTCCTCGTCTTCATTCAAAGCTTAACGTTGATGAACTTGAATCTGATCCTGAAAAAAAAGAAAAATATTTATTTTTTTGATGCTAATGATAGAGAGATAGTTCGAAGATATTATTGACAAAACAATCCGACAAAGTACGAATGGAGTATCGTACGCGTTTAATTGCTGCAATTAAAGTTGTTAAATTACTTTTGCATCAAGGATTTCTATTTCGGGGACATGATGACTGCGATGGATCAGATAATCGGAGAAACTTTCTTGAAGTTCTAGAGTTTTATGCTGAAGACAATGAAGAAGTTAAAAAGGTTGTTTTGAAAAATGCCTGGAGAATAATAAGCTAACATCTCCACAAATTCAAAAGGATATTGTGAAAGAAATAGTAGTTGAGACCACAAATGTTATAATTGACGATCTAAGAGGTGATTCATAAACATAGGACTCTTGCCACATTCTTTAATTTGATTACAAAATTGTGCAAAATTGTTGGAGCTTCAGCAAAACGACATGACATTCTTCGGGATAAACAATTTGAGAGATTGGTTACTGGAATAAGTAGTGGCGAAATTGAAACAGGGCGAGGATTGAATCAAGAAGCTACACTAAAAAGCTCAGGAGACACATGTTGGGATCTCACTTTAATACCCTTTTGAGTTTAATTCACTTATTTCCCTCAATAGTTGAGGTACTTGGAGTTATTGATGAGGAGGACCTACATGGAGATGCAAATATGCTATTGAAGTTATTTGATTTAGAATATTTATTCATCTTGCATTTGATGAGAACAGTATTGGGAATCTTTAATGAGTTGTCTCAAGCATTACAGAGAAGTGACCAAGACATTCTAAATGCGATAAATATTTTTAGTGTAACCAAAAGGCAATTGCAGAAACTGAGGGAAAGCGAATGGGAGTCTTTCTTAGTAGAAGTTTGTGAATTTTGCAGGAAGAATGAAATTTCATCTCCTAACATGGATGAAACTTTTGTAGCCCCTGGGAGTTCATGTCTTCGAGCCGAGGAATTGAAAAACCTTCATCACTATCGTGTTGAAATTTTTTATGCTGTGATCGACTTACAACTTCAAGAGTTGAATTACAGCTTTGATGAAGTGAACACCCAGTTTGTCTTATGCATTGCTTGTCTTGATCCAAAAGATTAATTCTCTGCTTTTGATAAGATAAAGCTACTACAATTTGCAAACTTTTATCCAGTTGATTTTTCTCCTACTGATTTGATGGCTTTGAGTTTTTTTGATACATACCATGAGGATGTCACATATGCTGCTGGGTTTTCAAATCTGATTGGGATTAATGACTTGAGTAAAAAAAATGGTTGAGACTAGAAGACATAATGTTTATCCATTGGTGTATTTACTTATAAAGTTAGCATTACTCCTACCAGTGACAATGATGACATGTGAAAGAGCAATTTTAGCTATGAAACTTATTAAGGCTTCACATCGCAACCAAATGGGAGATGAATGGTTTAATGGTGTTTGATTGCATATGTCGAGAAAATGACATTGAAATCAATAAAAAATAAGGATATCATGAAATGATTTCAAAACATGAAGTAGTGTAGGGGAGTTTTGTAATATGACAATGCTGGTTTAGTTGCTTTTGTAATATGATTGTAGAATATGTTTAAAGACTTTTATGAATTTTTATCTTTGGTGATTTCTCTCTCGGTGGATGAAAATCCTAGGCCCGCCACTGCCCTTGTCGACCTTATGGTATAGGTGCTTAGTCCTTCGGGAGTGAAGCTCCTCTTTGGAGTTTCTCAGGGGATATCTTATCTTTTTAGGCCCTCGGGGGTGAAGCTCCTCTTCGTAGCTCCCCTCGGGGACAAAGCTCCTCGAAAGCGAAGTTCCTCTTCGTAGCACTCCTCGGAGATAAAGCTCCTCGGAAGAGAAGCCCCTATTCTTAGACTTTTGGTGGCAAAACTCCTCTTCTTAGCTTCTTGATGGCAAAGCTCCTTTTTGTAGCTCCCCCATGGCGAAGCCCTTATTCGTAGCTCCTCTCAAGAGTGAAGCTCCTCGGGGGAGAAGCTCCTCTTCGTAGCTTCTCCATGAAAAACCTCCTCTATGTAGCTCGTCCGTGTGAAGTTCCTCTTCTTAGCTTCCCGGTGGCAAAGATACTATTCATAGCTCCTCAATGCCGAAGCCACTCTTGGTAGCTCCTTAGTGTCGAAGCTCCTCTTCGTAGCTTACCGGTCTCGAAGTTCCTCTTCAAAGTTTCCCGAGAGTGAAGCTCGTCTTCATAGCTTCTCTATGGCGAAACTCCTTTTTCTTGCCCCTCTGTGGAAAATATCCTCTTCTTAGCTTTCTGGTGGCAATGCCCCTCTTCGCAGCTCCTCGGAGCCGAAACTCCTCTTCGTAGCTCCCCGGGAGCAAAGCTCCACTTCGTAACTCCCTGGTGTTGATGTCGCTTTTTGCAACTTCCTTGTGCCGAAGCTCCTCTTTGTAGCTCCTCAAGGGAAATCTCCTTTTTGTACCTCCCCGGGGGCAAATCCCATCTTCATAGCTCCCCAGGGGAGAAATTTTCCTTCGTAGCTCCTCCGTGGTGAACCTCCTCTTCTCAACTTTCCAGAGGCAGAGACATTGTGGGCATGTTTGAACCCTAAATACGGAGAATTACTCCACCGACTGAACATAACTTGTACATCTTTGAGTTCCCTTTGAAACAAGGGGTCATATGCCCTAATCAGAACTCTGTAGCACTCAGAATGTCTGTTATATTGTAGCTATGCGCAGGAGCCCAAGAAAAGAGGAGGGGGGGGGGCAGGGGAGTGCTGACGTGGCAGTTGGCTAGTCAACAAATGATGTGGTAGGCCCAGCCAAGCTAACATGGCATCGGAGTGGGACCCACAATCCTCTAGACTTGCTAACGTGGCAAGTGGGTCAAAAGAAAAAATTCTAACGTGTCACGTGGGGCCTACCACCAGCCACTTTCTCACTGATAGCGGGCCCCACCTGGGATCCACACCTCATCAGTTCTGATTTTGTTGTCCTGGGAGGGGGGTTACTTCACGCCCCCACCTCCATTAAATCTCCTCAAAATTTGCAGCACACAAGATGGGCAGTCAAGATCGCTCCAAAAGGAGTGTTCCTTAATAGCACGTGCGAAACACGTTAAAAAGTTAACAAGTCAAATGGTGATGTGGTTTGTGGGCCCCACCTCTCTCCACTCGGGGGCCTATGTGGGACTCGCACCTCCTCGGTTTAGTTTTCGTTGTCCAAGAAGGGTGGTTACTTCAGGCCCCTACCTCCGTCCGATCTCCTAAAAAATTGCGACGCTCCTGTTCGACTATCCAGATTACGCCACCCCATCAGGTATAGTTTAATTATTTTCTTCATTTAATTAATTCGGATTAATTAATTTAACAAATTCAAAGAATAGTTTAAAATTGTGAAAAAATATTTTAAAAATTATATATTTGAAAACCAATTTTGAAATTATGAAAAATAATTATAATTATAGAAAAGTTAATTTTAAAATTTGTAAATTAATTAAAAATTTCATTAACTAATTAAAATTCTCAAAAATGATTAAAAAGTTGGGAAAAAACAAAAAATCCCAATAAATTTAGAAAAGTCACAAAATATCCAGAAATTTCTAAGAATAATTCTGGGTACTTTATAAAGTCAGAGCAACTTCGTTAAACCCCGAGCAAGGTTTATACATCCCCAAAAGTTTTGATAAGTTTTGTAAATCATCCTAAATAGAAAAAATACTATTCGAATGCTATGAAATTCAGCCTTCAGGAGTGGGGGGCTTGTGTGTTGGTAAAAATAGAACCAAATTGGAACCGTTCTAATCGGGCATGCATCCTAAAGCTCTCATGGGTAAAACAGTAAATTTCAACAGATACTGGCCCGTAAGCGAAAGTTGGGCAACGTTAAGGCCCATCGACTCGACCCGGCCTACAATAAGGGGTTGCCAAAGCAGTCTAATGTGTATGCTTCCAGGTTCATCCAAAGAAATTAGTTTCAACTCTCTATCTTTAGAGGGTAACTACTTCTATTTCTCCATGCATAAGAGATAGACTTGGCAAACAGGCCGGGTTGGGTACCCAAGGGTACGGGTCGCCTGACCCTCGAGTCCAATGGGCTCGGTCGAAAATTAACTGTAATTTTTTAAAAGTTTTTTCTCGACTCGGACTCGGCCAGCGGGTACTCGCTGGTATTTCAGAATTTTTTTCTAGAAAGTTTGTTTTAGGGTTTTTTTAAATTTTAAAACATTATTTTAATTGAATTATTGATTAAAAACATAACCAACATACTATAATTTTTTTAAAAAAAGTTTAAATGCAAAAATTGATAACTGAAACAATAAGTATTATAATCAAGAATCAAGAATGATAACTTAATAACCTTGTTGCTTGTTGCCTTGGTAGGCTCTGTGTTTAAATAAATACATGATATCAACATTCGAAATACAACTAGTACTTTAATTTATCATATCACCACCCAAAACAAAAGAGAAACAAATTTCCCAATCATGAAAAAAAGAGCTATCAAATTTCAAAGCATGTAAGCCTAATTGAGTTTAAACAAAACTCAAACACAATCATTACATACAATAGCAAAATCAAAAGAATGAAACTATATGACAAACAAGTTTCTAAAGTCTTGAAACTAATTACATTGAAAACAATGAAACCAAATAAAAAGCAAACTCAAAACACACTCAAATAAATTACAACTCAAGTTGACGAGTATTTAATTTAATTTACTTTATTTAAATACATGGGACCTGCGGGTACCGTGGGTATAACCGACCCGACTCATGGGTTCACGGGCCAGGTTGAAAAGTAACCCCTCTTTTTTTTTCTTCAAAATTTTCCTTACCCATACCCGTCCTATACGGGTACACCCGTGGGTAACCACTCGTCATCGGTTGATATTGCCAGGTCTAATAAGAGAGGGTCTAAAAAATCTTTCACTTTATCAAGAAATGATTGTATCTCTTTACATACCGAGGGCAACAAACATTATCAAAACATCGGGAAATAGAGATAAATTCAATATCTTGAAATTGGCTCCTCAACGACTATAAATACCTCTTGACCTCTTCAGAAATGAGGGGATCACAATTTATGCTCTCAAAACTCTTCATAAATTCTGAGTTTTCTGACACGGGGGTTGGAGGGTCTATAGCCGAGGCCAACCCCTGGTGTTTCAGGCTATTTTGCAAGTCATTCAGAGCAATCAAAACCGTCTCCAACAGTCAGATTTCAGATTCAAGAATAGTTTATAGCAGTCAACACCGATGAAAGGCAAATTTTAGGATTTTATTGTTTTATATTAAAAGAACTCACAATATTTGTTTGCTCCCACCGAAAATTAGCAGAAACAGACATTATGTTCAACTATTATAGTTAACTTAATCCATAATTCCCTTTCTCCTCTTAATGAGTCTCGGTAATATTTTCATTCCTTATTTGACATAATTAACCATTTATTTTCTTCTCTCTTTTGAATATTTCGTTATTGAGCCCAATCTCCAATCTCTCTTTAAGATATGCTCATATTCTTCATTTTTTTTACCTGCAATTCCACAAAATTGTGAGCGTTTTGTTACAGATCGCAAATAAATTTTTGATTTTCTTTGAGAAAATATATAAATTTGTTTCTTTTATTAGTCCAACCATGCACACAATGCAAGTTAATGCCCTGTGTCTTCAGTGAATTTTAAACTGGAACAACTTAGCCAGCTAAAGTTTGAAGAATCTTGACCCATATACAAAGAGTATTATCCATGTTGCTGCTTATTTTGGTGTGGGAGCAAACAGATAATGAGTTTATGTTTGATGCAAACTACTAAAAATTTGACATTTGATCGTTGCCGTGAAATGCGGTTAGAACTCATGAGATTGAATCTGGATAGTTGAATGAACACCGTGATCTGGATCTGACGGTTGCTGATGCAGCTGATGGACCTGCAAAAAGCTTGAAACATCGGGGGTGGCCCCGGCAACAGACCTTCCGACATTCAAGTCAGAACTAGAGAGAGAAAGAGAGTTTGAGAGAGAAACTGTTGATTACCTTCTGACTGAGGAGAGGGGATGGTATTTATAGGCCTGAGAAACAGTACAAGAGATTGATATGAATCCAAAGAGGCCTATTATGATTAATCTGCCTGTAGAAGCTTTGAGATTTGTCTTGGAATCGTACGACCCTGATTTACCGTGATTTTTACCATTATCATAAGCCCCCACGTTCGGGAGACCATTTTCTTGGCTTTTGGGGTGTAGTTTGCATTATTTTTAGATTCTGGAATACAATCATAGCTTTTAGGATGGTTGGAGATACATGGAACTGATCAGAGGCTTCTAAAGGTGGCAAATATTTTCTTGGGGTTTTCTAGAATTTTCTATATATTTTTTCAACTTTTTAGAATTTTTCTGGATTTTTAAAATAAAATTTCCCCATTTAAAAATCACTTTTTCGAAAATTCTTAATTAATAAACCCAATTTAAAATTATTTTTCAGAATTTTTAATTAATTTTCTGAATTTAAATAATTATTTTTGAATTTTTAAATTAATTTTTAAATTTTAAATGAATTTGAAGGATTTTTTGTTAATTATCAAACCTTGGCACACTTCTTGGTGTGATCAGGAATGTTGATCAAGAGGGGCTTGCCCGCTGAGGCACTTGAGTGGCCGTGATGAGAAGGACTTGATGAGGGGGTGACGTGGCAACATCAGGGGGATTCATCAGCTCCTTGCTCGCCCGCTGATGCATCTGAGAAGAGATCGGAAGGGGCAGGCAACATGAAGCGATCTGGGTTGCTTGTCAGCTCTTGGCTCGCGGACTGAGTGAGATCTAGCAGTGGAGAAGAGATCTGAGCACTATGGAAGAGGGGTAGGCATTCTCAAGCGCAGTTCTTACGCTAGAGTGCTTTTCTGGGAGATCCAAGGGCTGATGCATGCTGTGAGCGACACCTTAGCTCGGCCGACGATTTTGCCAAGCTATGTGCATTTTTTCGTGAATTTTTGAGCTTCACCGACCCATATCTTGGTCGGGCTATGAGCTTTGGGCAAACTATGACTTCTACGACCATTGCTTTGGGTGAGTTAGCTTCGTTGAGCTCGTTTTCTTCGTTGAGCAACTGGTAGCTGTTTTAGGCGAGCTATTGAGCTATAGGGGACGAGTTTCTGTCGAGCTATGGTGGCATTGAGCTCTGATCTTGGTCGAGCTACCACTTTCGCTGACCTATGAGCCTCGCCGTGCTACCACTCTCATTTAGCTATGGAGTTGAATTTTGTCGAGCTACACCTGACTGAGCTATGGAACTCTTTTCTTCGAGCTATGACTCCTCCTTCTCGCCAAGCTATCCGCTTCACCGAGCTATGAAGCTCGTTGCAGTCGAGCTGTGCGCAAGTTGTCGACCTATGGAGCTCTTAACGTCGCCAAGCTATTCCTTTTCCGAGCTACACATCTCATCGAACTATGAGGCTCCCCATCGCCGAGCTATGGACTTAGGATTTTTCTTGGGTTTTTGTATTATGTTTGTGCTTGCATATAATTCTACATACATACATACATACATACATACATACATACATACATATCTATATGTGTGTGTGTGTGTGTGTGTGTGTGTGTGTGTGTGTGTGTGTGCACAACATATTATTTCATAACCCTTGGTCCATAGGATGGAGTTAGCCGATCTATGGATGTAATACCCTGATTTTCATTTATAAAAATTATTAATTTTTTTTACACGTAGTGTGCACGTGCAATTTTTGTAGTGTGAAATCTTATAATTATTTTCATTATGGATGATGTGTGTGTGTGTGTGTGTATATATATATATATATATATATATATATATATATATATATGTATGTATATGTGTTCTCTAATTATTTTTATAAATGCCCATTTTTCTTCAAATAAACATAAGCCTTTCTTTTTAGCCCAAATCTAATTTATTTTTGTAAACTATTATTGGCCCATTAAATAAAGCCCATGAGCTATTTCTTCTTTTATTACAACTTGTAATGTAGGATATTTTTATAAGATTATTTTTATAGAAAATATAATGTACAACTTTTTTTAAATGAAGAACTAATGAATGTACGTGCATTGCACGTACACATGCAAAAAAGCACACTAGGAGGCCGGTTTTGGATTGGAGGGAAAATGAAAAAAATGAGTGGAGTTATGGGTGGTAGTTGTTTGATTATGGTTGGTTACTACAACTTCCCCTTGAATCCTAGCCTTTTATTTTTAACTCCTAGATTGATCCTAACCCTTCATTTGCTCCAAATTTTAGTATAAATACCCCCCCTCCCCCCCGCCTAGTTATTTTTGTACTCTTCATTTCTCCAAAACCTATAGTAGAAAATACAAATTGTTAGTAGTATAGTAAGTGAGATAAAAAGATTGAGAGTTGTGTGTGAGTTGTGCTTGCACCAAAGGAAGGCCGACATCATCACCTAGGAGCTCTCGGGATTGCATCTTTTGAGGCTCGATTTTGCACTTCAAGGAGGAGGAGGAACGCTCTTTTGGAAGGACTCTTTTATTTAGGAGGTGTTGCAATTTTATTCTCTCCAAATAAGGTGGGTTATTTTCCATATTTCTAATTAGATAGCATGCTAAGATTGAATTGAAATGATAATGCATGAAAAAGATTAATAAGAGTGCATTTAAATGGAAAAAATGGTTTATTAGTTGATTGAAATGTTGCTAAATAGATTGTATGTTATTCCATCATCAAACTTAAGTTGTGCGTGAATTATTTATAGCTATGGAATGCTTGAAGTAAAATTCGTTATTAGCATCAAAATTAAATGCAAATGTTAGTAGATGAAAGTGTTGTCTTATGTGCTTGGATGAACCCTTTGTGATAATGTTTATAATGAATGACTTAAAATATATTTTTGGATTTGAAAGGGGAATATAAACAGCGAATCGATATAGAAAATATTAATGCTAAATTGTATAAGAAATATCGAAATGAGATGTGCTAGTAGTAGCGTACAATTTAAACTAATTGTATGAAAAATATGTGTTTAAATACTGGAAAAATTATTTTTAAATTACTGGAGTATCAAATATTGTTTGAATAATTATTCTGGAGATTTACAGGAAATTTAGAAAAAACAAAACTCAAATGAGAGCTTTTGAAACATCGAAATGTTCTATTGAACAGAGAACTGATTTAATTAAAATATAAGTTGTATTCAAGACAACTTGAGCCTATAGCTCAATTGGTCGGGAGGCTTCTAATGCTACAGTGTGTGCGGCTTGTGTCCCACGGATCGCTGGTTCGATACTGGATGACACCATTTTATTTTGTGTGCGTTTAAAAATTAAATCAAGCTCAGTCCGAGAGTATATAACTCTCCAATCTTTCTTTATACCAATGAGCACAAGTGGCCAAGTGGCTAGTGTGTGTGGTTGGGTTCTCTTTGGTTGCTGGTTCGAATCCTGGTCTCGACCAGAATTTTACTATGTGGAAAAAATGATTTTTTTGATGGGTTTTTGATGTCTAAAAATTATGAAAAAAATACTATTATTATACTAAAATTATGTGTGACTTATGAAAAATAAATTGGGAGTTATTAGAATGAAATGAAGTACATTTTGGGAATAAAAGTGTAGTTGGAACTATGGTTCTACACTTGTATATTTTTGTGAAAGATGTGTTTTGCAAAAGAATTGAAATAAGTGCTAGAAAAGGAAAATAACAAAGAAAGAAAATATATATTGTGAAGTTTGCGTGAATTATTCTTATTGAAGAATAGTGTGACAAGAATGAGTTGTGAATATTCATTTTGACCATATAATTGGTGATATGATTTTAATGTGGAAATAAATATTGGATGAAATACATGATGAATAATTGAACTCCATGTATGGTTATTGACTCATGAATAATCTGGAAATCATGTGATTGGAAAAGAGAAATGTTATTGAGTTCAACACAAACATGTGAATTTGTGAATTGAAATTGAAAATTAGGGTGTAGCCAAAACTCACACCGGCAAGTAAAAAGTGATGAATTATGATTATTGACATTGAAAAGACCAGTTTGGGTCATTGTGAAATGAAAGAAATAAGACCGGTAGTAGTGAGAGGGCTAACTCTAAGAGATTGATTTTGTTCATGATTTCATTAAATTAAGAATTAGTACATTGTGAAGAGGTGATGAAAGTGAGAGAAAAACACAAGTATGAGGGCCTCGAGTCTACGATGTGAGAGTGAGCCACAGAATGCATGCTTGGTGCGTCAGGACATGGTGTGGGCACTACTCCGAAATTATCGGAATCTTGGCGACGCTTGTGAGATGTTTGGTGACTGCAAGAGGATCGTGTGCCATGAAGGAGGCTGAATTGCCACAGAATGCATGCTTGATGCGTCAGGACATGGCGTGGGATTCCCCTTCAGGTTTTCTGTACATGAGCTTGTACTCATAGATCATCTAGGATACTTACCGTAGTTACAGTAGTAGATTAAGTCATGACGAGGGATTGAACCCTACAAGATGAAGAACGATTAAGAGGCTTGCCCTCGGACCTATGTAGTATGGGATGCATAGAATCTGAACAAATGTGCATTAGTGTCATATAATATAAATAATTGCATTAAGGACTAAGTGCACAATCACAACACGACATCAATAGGGTATTCCCTTTAGTTTGATATGTGACAAGTTTGTGTTTGTTAAATATGAAAAATCAGTTATACTATTTCCGGCATAGAGAGGATGACCGTGTAAAATATTCGTCGGTTGAATAAACTGACGTACCCACAGTTTTGTATGCAGGGTAAATGACATGATAAAGATTAAAGAAGCACAGGTACTTAGAGATTATTCAAATGTTGATGTAAATTTATTTAAATGTTGTAAATTTGCTTCCGCTGTAAAATGTAAAGTGTAAAATTTTCATGTAACTCTGATATAAAGTGAAAAGTTTTAAATTCCTTGTAAAATTGTACGAAAGAAGTGTAAAGATCCTGTGGAATCTCGAATTCAGTGTATTTTTAGAATTTGGGGCGTTACAGAGTGGTATCAGAGCCATGCTTCACACTAGTACAAATTTATAAGGAACGACACCCTAGAAGTGGACATTAGAGTGTGTGTTTGAGTCTAGAGATTTAAATGTAAGTTACTTACATTTGTGTTGCTTTATGATTTATGCTTCCTCCTCCCTATTTCTAAGATGGCTGATCACTTCGACCCTGCTGGAGATGACAATTGGCATATCATCGAGGAAGATTATTATCCTGGACAAGCAGATTCCGAGGAAGAGTACTACTCAGGGCAAGCAGACTCCGACGGAGAGGAATGACCTGAGTTCCGAGAGATCACCCCAGCTCCGGACTCATCTGATGACTCTTCTGACGAAGAAGATCCAGTTCCAAGTAGTCTTGTGATATCTGTTCAGAGGCAGGTAGAAACACTACGGAGAGAGTTGGATTATTGGAGGCTCAGTTGGCAAAGCGCAAGGACGATTTTGCAGTAATTCTCACGACGAAGTTGAACAATCAAAATTTCTTTTGTGCTCAGCAGGTTTAGAGAGACAACTCTGAGACGTAGTTGGTCGTAGAGTTTATCGTTTGTTCCCGACAAGTTTGGAGAGAACTATGTGACAGAGTTGAACGTTAAACTTGCCGTTTGGGCCCATCAAGTTTTGAGGGACAACTTCGAGACGGAGATGGAAGTTTGAACTTACTATTTGCGCTCATCAAGTTTTGTAGAGACAACTGTAGATCGGAGTTGAACAATTGAGCTTACTGTTTGATCCCGGCAAGTTTGAAGAAATAACTCTAGATGAAGTTGGACGTAGAGCTTTGTAACCCCTGCTTTCCATTTTATGTATTTTGAGGGTATTTTTAATTTTGGGGTATTTTCTTTTTCTCTCTGTACTCTCTCTTGTATTTTTGTGGACCGTGTACTGGAATTTGTTTCAATATATATTCATTTATTTCATTTTGAGCTCTTTGTGTTGATTTGTTCGTCTTTATTTCGTTCTTCGTCAATTATGGTTCTTTTCTCTTTATTGGATTCTTGTTCTCTTTATTTTGTTCTTGGGTGCTCGTGCTGGATTTGGTTGCTCACCCTATTTTCCCAAACCTATTGTTGAACCCTAATTGATTACCAAAGCTAAATTAAACCCAATCCTATTTTGAAATCCTATATAATTGATGCCCATTAAACAAAGCCTATTACCACTCCTAATACCCATTAACCCACAACTAAACCCTATATATAAATCCCTTTCCCTCTCCACTAAACCCTAACCCTAACCTAGTCTCTCTCTCTCTCTCCCGGTCTCTCCCTCTCTCTCCCTTGGCGGCTGGACACCCCAACCCGACAGCACCCAGGCCGCCACCCCTCTAGACTGAGCACACCCTTCCCCGGCCCGTGCATCCACACCGAGCCCCCCATCTCTAACACCCGAGCCCTCATCCCTCGGCCCATCACCTACACCACCCTCATACAACTCTCTCGCACCACCGCATACTCCCTCGTCTCTCTCTTTTGATTGGTGCACGTGCACGTAAGTTGCACGTGAGTTGTTGGTTCGTGGATCTTCGTTCGAGAGTTATGGATTCGTGAATCTTCGTTCGTGGATTCGTTAATTCATGAATTTTCGTTCGTGGGTTTTGCTCCTTACTCTTGTATTTCGTTGCTCTTCATCTTCAGTTAAGGCAAGTAACTTGTACTCCAATTCATTTATTTGATACAAGTCAAAAATACCACCTTTAGTGTAGTTGAGTTTACAGACGACTCTTGTTTGTGTTATGTTTGATGGGTTTTGTCTCTATTGTGAAAATTGACCATAGATGACTCACGACACAATATGAACATGAATTAACTTAGGTTTTACCCGTTCTTGATTTTGATCATGTATGTGAGACTTTTGTGAGAATTCGTGATTTAGTTGAAACCTATGTGATATATTTGGTGTGGGCATGCTAGATACCCTAAATTATGACGTTTAGACACTTGGTAGATTCGATTTCATGTTTGGTTGTGTTTTGATCAAGTTTTGTGTGATATATGTTGAGTTGTGGTTAAAGGGAAAAATCTGTATTTTGTCGCTGATCTGCTTTGTTTGCTGTTTTGGACTATTTTAAAGTCAGGATCTTAATCTTGGTACAAAACATGAGTTTTAGAGAATTTCATCTATTTTCCAACCCCTCTGACCTTGCTTGATTTTGTTTTCGTATGAGTGAGTTATGACTGTTTTACTACATAGGTGTCGATCTTTTCCAGATTCTGTTTTTCGGTAATTTTGATGACAAATCATTTTAAAGAACTATGCTACGTATAATATTTTGATCCAAAACTTTGGTCAGTATTTCTATATCTATCTAGGGATTACGCAGAATTTTGGTGAATTTTATTGATGTGTTTTATATGTCGTTTCATGCATGTTTACAAAAGTCATACTTGCTGTATTTTGCTCGTTGTCCTGTAAAGAATTGTATTTTCACCGCGATTCCTTTTACTTTTTGGAAAATTATTGTGAAATATGAAAGTTAGTATTTTTTATCTATTTTTATGTCCCATTGGCAGAATTGGATTTCGTTTCACTGGTTGTGAGATATCACAGTTCTTCTACAGCAGTGTTGGGAATTCCAGATTTACCAAACTAGCATTTTTTGATGTTTTCTTATTTTTGATGACTAAACTAATTTTACTGGAATATTATGAAACTTTATATTTTGATTCTAGTCATATAGGTGAGTACCCCAGATTTTTGCTGGATTTATTTGAGAGGTTTTGATACTGTTTTTCGGTTTGAGAATTCGTTTTACTGATTTCTGATTGAATATGTTTTCTGGATTCAAATCAGTTTTGAGTTATGATTTTGTGAAATAAGATATGACTTATTTATATTCGATGGATTCGTGTGGAAGACTATTTTTCAGATTCTTTGACGGATCTAGATTTGTATTTTTGTAGTGTTGAGATTCACTGTTTTAGTACTGTACTGTCTTACTGTCCTGAATATGAACATACACTGTTTTGGCTCGTTTATGTGAGTGTATATCATCTATGCATGCTTGATTGTTTCCCTGAACTTAGTACTGATTATACCATGTTAGTTTGATACTATTTCGTACACATTCATGCCTATTTGATGACCATAATAAAAGTAACCAAGCCGGGGTTTCTTAAGGAAAGCTCTAGTAGTGGAAAATATGGAAACGTGTACTTGGAAGGGAACTAGTGTTCCATACTGCTACTGTTACTGTTATTTTTCTGCTACTGTTACTATTACTATTACTTTTACTGCTACTGTTACTGATACCTGAGTATACTGCCTTATTATGGTCCACTATGAAATCTAAAAGCAAAATTGTTTGTTGTAGCAACCATATAGTAAAAACCGGGATACACGAAGTGCTACCTAGCTAGTAATACACATAAGACTGTAAGAACATAAGACTGATACTGTTAGACTGTTATCCTGAATCACTGTTATACTGAGCTTACTGTTACTAGACACTGTTAGTGGCCATATGACACTATATTTGACACATCCATTTGTACTGTTAGTATACCATGCTAGTTGACTTTGTTTTACTGATTCATGCTAGTTATCACCGTTGAGTCAATATTCCATGCTATTTGTTAGTTTCCCATGTACTTGTATTCTACATTATAAGTGGCTCGTAACTTGCAATTGATGGGTACTTGTTTTCTCTTTCCTTCTCCTGCAATTATTAATTGCATATTAGGATGGTCAGCTGCCCGAAGGTATTGGCGAAATGAGATATTAGTGCTGGATTTCTTGTTTAATTAGTATTATTATTATTGCTGCTTTGGAACAATGTATTTTGAGTACTTGAATATTTATTTTGTATTTAGGCAATGCGACCCAGGATATTTGACTTGTCCATATTCTGATTTATTTGAGAATATTATATATTTGTTTCAAGTAAATTCTGTTGATTTATTAATTCAGTTATGCATGTGTGGTTGACTCTTTTGCTTCCGACTCTGATTACTTTGTGAGATATTGTAAAGATTCCTGAACAGCTTATGGATGATGAAAATCATTCGCTGGGCTTTTGTTGTGTATCCGTTTTCCGTATTCTTTTTGGGAAGCAGGGCGTGACAAGCTTGCTGTTTGGTCCTAGCAAGTTTGGAGAGATAACTCTAAGATGGAGTTGATGTATAGCTTGCCATTTGATCCTAGCGAGTTTGTGGGGACAACTCTAAGACGGAGTCGAACATTGAACTTGCCGTTTGATCTCAACCAGTTTAGAGAGAATCTTGTGACAGAGTTGAACGTTGAACTTGTCGTTTGCGCCCAACAAGTTTTGTAGAGATAACTCTAATACTGAGTTGAACGTAGAGCTCGCCGTTTGATCTCGAAAATTTTGTAGACAACTCTGTGACAGAGTTGAACGCTTAACTTGCCGTTTGTCCCCAACAAGTTTGTAGAGGCAATTCTGAGAGGGAGTTGGTCGTTTGAACTTACTGTTTGCACCCAGCAAGTTCGCTGAAAGGCAACTCTCAGACGGATTTGAACGTTGAACTTGCTATTTGCGTTCAACAATTTTGCAGAGACTCACTGTGATGGAGTGGACATTTGGACTCGCTGTTTGCACCCAACGAGTTTGTAGAGACAATTCTAGGCCGGTGTTGGATGTAGAACTTGTTGTTCTCGTCCAACAAGTTTGTACAAACAAATCAAAGACGGAGTGTCACGTCCCGCTTTCCAAAAAGAATACGGAATACAGATACGCAACTCAACCCAGCAAATGATTTGCATCATCCATAAGCTGTTCATGAATCTTTACAAATTCTCACAATATAATCAGAGTCGGAAGCAAAAGAGTCAACCACACTTGCATAATTGAATTAATAAACCAACAGAATTTATTTGAAACATAACACATTAAGCTCAAATAAATCAGAATCTAGACAAGACAAAATCCTGGGTCACATCGGCCAAAATACAAAGTAATAATCCAAGTACTCAAAATACATTATTTAAAGCAACAATAATAGCAATACTAATAAACAAGAAATTCAGCACTAATATCTCATTTCGCCAATGCCGTCGGGCAGCTGACCATCCTTATCTGTAATTAATAATTGCAGGAGAAGGAAAGAGAAAACAAGTACCCGTCAATGCAAGTTACGTGCCACTTATAATGTAGGATACAAGTACATGGGAAAGGTAAACAAATAGCATGGTGTACCAACAGTACAAATGAATGTGTCAAGTATAGTGTCATATGGCAACTAACAGTGTTCAGTAACAGTAAGCTCACTATATCAGTGTAACAGTATAACAGTATCAGTCCAACAGTTTCAGTCTAACAGTATCAGTCTTATGTTCTTACAGTCTTGTGTGTATGACTAGCTAGGTAGCACTTCATGTGCCCCAAAATATAACATCTGGTTGCTACAACAAACAGTTTCGCTTTTAGATTTCATAGTGAACCATAATGGGACAGTGTACTAGGTATCAGTAACAGTAGCAGTAGCAGTAAAAATAACAGTAACAATAGTAGTAAAAGTAACAGTAGTAGTAACAGTAACAGTATGGAACACTAGTTCCCTTCCAAGTACACGTTTCCATATTTTCCACTACTAGATCTTCCCTTAAGAAACCTCGGCTTGGTCACTTTTATTATGGTTATCAACAAACATAATAGTGCATGAAATAGTGTCAAACTATCATGTTATAATCAGTATTAGGTTCAGGGAAACAGATAAACATGCATAGATGATATACGATCACATAAACGAGCAAAACAGTGTATGTTCATATTCAGGAAAGCATGACAGCATAGTACTAAATCAGTGATTTTCGTTATTACAGAAATCCAAATCTGAATCCGTCGAAGAATCTGGAAAATAGACTTCCACACGAACTCAGCGGTTATATATAAGCCATATAGTATTTCAGTAATTCCTAATTATATATAAGCCATATCTATATTAATGCATCAAAAGTAATGACTAGCATGATCAGTAAAACAAAGTCAACTAGCATGGTATACTAACAGTACAAATGAATGTGTCAAGTATAGTGTCATATGGCAATTAACAGTGTCCAGTAACAGTAAGCTAAGTATATCAGTGTAACAGTAAAACAGTATCAGTCCAACGGTATCAGTCTAACAGTATCAGTCTTATATTCTTACAATCTTGTGTGTATTACTAGCTCGGTAGCACTTCATGCGCCCCAAAATATAACACATGGTTGTTACAACAAACAGTTCCGCTTTTAGATTTCATAGTGGACCATAATGGGGCAGTGTACTCAGGTATCAGTAACAGTAGTAGTAGCAGTAAAAAAAATAACAGTAACAGTAGCAGTAAAAGTAACAGTAACAGGAACAGTAACAGTAACAGTATGGAACACTAGTTTCCTTCCAAGTACACGTTTCCATATTTCCACTACTAGATCTTCCCTTAAGAAACCCCGGCTTGGTCACTTTTATTATGGTTATCAACAGACATAATAGTACATGAAATAGTGTCAAACTATCTTGGTATAATCAGTATTAGGTTCAGGGAAACAATTAAACATGTATAGATGATGTACGGTCACATAAACGAGCAAAACAGTGTATGTTCATATTCAGGACAGCATGACAGTACAGTACTAAATCAGTGATTTACGTTACTACAGAAATCCAAATTTGAATCCGTCAAAGAATCTGGAAAATAGACTTCCACACAAACTCAGCGGTTATATATAAGCCATATAGTATTTCACAAAATCATAACTCAAAACTGGTTTGAATCCAGAAAACACGTTCAGCCAAAAATCAGTAAATCGTATTCATTGATAGGAAAACAACATTAACACATCTCAAATAAATTCAGGAAAAATCTGGAGTAATCCCCTATATGTCTAGTATCAGAATATAAAGTTTTATAATATTCCAGTAAAATTATTTTAGTCAACAAAAATCAGAAAACATCAAGAAACGATAGTTTGGCAAATCTGGAATTCCCAACACTGTTGTACGAAAACTGTAATATCTCGCAAACCGTGAAACGAAATTCAAATCCATTCAGGGGAGATGAAAATAGATAAAATAAGCTAACTTTCATATTTCATAAATATTTTCCATATAGTAAAAGGAAATAGGGTGAAAATACGATTCTTTACAGAATAGCGAGCAAAATACAGCAAGTACAGCTTTCATAAACAAGCATGAAACGGCATATAAAAAACATCAATAAAATCCACCAAAATTCTGAGTAATTCCTAAATAGGTATAGAAATACTTTGCAAAGGTTCAGATCAAATAATATAATTAGTACTAGTATCAAAACAGTTTAATCATCAAAATCATCAAGAAACCAAATCTGGAAATAGAATACACCTCTGTACTAAAATAGCCATAACTCACTCATACAAAAACGAAATCGATCAAGGTCAGAAATTTTGGAAAGAAGACAGATTTTTCTATAATTCATGTCTAATACAAAAATTGGGAATTTTAACCTTAATAGGGTCTAAAATACAAATCAAAACTGATCATCGACAAATACAGATTTTCTCTTGAAAACAAAACCAACATAAACCACACGAATCTCGTTCCAATCACAATTAGACATGGTATAGAGTCTACTAAGTGTCCAAACATCATGAAATAGAGTATATAACATATTCACAACCATTATATCACATGGATCTCATCAAACACATAATTTCACTTAATTATCTCACATATATGAATAGATCAAGAACGGTCAAACCTAGTTGTTTTCATGTCGATTTTTGTGTCGTGAGACAACTATGGTCAAATAGAACTATAGAGACAAAACCCATCAAAAATAACACACACATGAGTTGTCTCTAGAACCCAATTACACTATAAGCGGTATTTTTGACTTGTATCATACAAAGGAATTTGAGTACAAGTTACTTGCCTTAACCGAAGATGAAACGAACACCAAGAATAACGAGAACGGATCCCAGCAACGAACAATCCCACGAACGGAAATCCACGAATCAAAGAACAACTCGCACGTGCAAAACTCCAACACGCGCGAACTCGCTAAGCAAGAGAGAGAGAGAGAGAGCAACGGGGGTCACGGCGTCGGCTGGCCGCTGGCGCTCCGGTTGCCGCTGCTAGTCGACAACGGAAGGACGGAGAGAGATAGGTGATGGAAGATGGAGGTTCTCGGGTGTAATGGAGGTCGGCTAGGGTGGAGTTGGCAATGGATAGGGGTGATCGGTGCTGATGGTTGGCATCGGGATTGGGGTGCAGGCGGTAGGAGGGCAGGGAAGAGAGGGAGGAGGCCGAGGTATTGAAATAGGGTTAGGGTTTTAATGAGATGAGTTTATATAGGGTTTGAGTTTAGGGTTCAGTATGAGATGGGTATTAGGTTAATGGGTTGTGGGTAGATTAGGAGGAGTAGTAGGATTAGTCTAATAGGATTTGATTAGGATCAATGTGTATAGGATTTCAAATAGGATTGTGGATTTAGTTTGGCATTGATAATCAATTAGGGATCAAATAATAGGATTGAGAATAGGATGAGCAACCAAATCACCATGAGCATCCAAAGATACAAATTAAGAGAGCAAGACAAATGAAGAGCAAAAATAACAACAATGATCAAGAACAAATCAAGGAACCGAAAATAAATCACAAAAGATCAAGATTGAGCCAAAAATAAATATATGTTGAAAACAACTCCAATATACGGTCCAGAAAAATACAAGAGAGTACAATATTCAAGGAGGAAGAAAAATACATCAAAAATATGAAAAACGAAAAACACGGGTTACACGGAGGTCGACATTGAAGTTACTGTTTTCCCCGAGCAAGTTTTATAGAGACTCCCTGTGATGGAGCTGACGTTTGGACTCGCGATTTGTGGCCATCGAGTTTTTAGGGACAACTCTTAGACAGAGTTGGATGTAGATCTTGCCGTTTGATCCCAGCAAGTTTAGAGAGATAACTCTAAGGTAGAGTTGAACGTTGAACTTGCTGTTTGCGCTCTGCAAGTTTGGCTAGACAACTCTTAAATGGAGTGGATATAGAGCTTGCCATTTGATCCCTGGAAATTTGGAGGGGCAACTCCTTACTCGAGGTTATGTAGAGTTTGCTGTTTGATCCCAGCAAGTTTAGAGAGAATACTCTGAGGTAGAGTTGAACGTTGAACTTACTGTTTGCGACCAACAAGTTGTGAGAGACAACTCTAAAATGGAGTTGATATAGAGCTCACCATTTGAACCCCACAAATTTGGAGGGGCAACTCCTTACTCGAGTTGATGTAAAGCTTGCGGTTTGATCCCATCAAATTTAGAGAGAATACTCTGAGGTAGAGTTGAATGTTGTACTTGTTGTTTGCACCAAACAAGTTTGGAGAGACAACTCTGAGATGAAGTTGATATAAAGCTCACAGTTTGATCCCGACAAATTTGGAGGGTTAACTCCTTACTCGAGTTGATGTAGAGCTTGCTGTTTGATCCCAGCAAGTTTAGAGAGAACACTGTGATGGAGTCAGACGTTGAGCTCGCTGTTTGATCCCAATGAGTTTGTATGGACAACCATGAGATGGAATTGGTTATTTGAACTTGCCGTTTGTGCCCAACAAGTTTGAAGAGAAAACTCTTTGATTGAGTTGAGCATTTAGCTTGCCGTTTGATCCCGACAAGTTTGTAGAGAACTCTGTGACAGAGTTGGATGTTTGAACTTGCTATTTGCATCCAGCAAGTTTATACAGACAACTGTGAGACATAGTTGAATGTAAAACTTACTATTTTCGCCCAACAAGTTTATAGAGACAACTCGAAGACGGAGTTAGATGTTGAATTTGCTGTTTGCACGAATTTGCTATTTACACCCAACAAGTTTTGTAGAGATAATTCGGGGCCAATGTTGAATGTCGAGCCTACTGCATGAAGATGAGGGGTCGTTGGAAGGACTTGAGTAATGAGCGGGGCGCTGTACTCATTCTTTGGAGTCTACAAGTTATAACGAAGCTCGAGCGGAGAGTAATGCATTGAACTCGTTGTTTAGAGCCAACGAGTTGTTGATGGAGCTCGTGTGGTGAGCAGAGTGTTGAACTCTTTGTTTGGAGTCAACGAATGTTGATGGAGCTCGAGCAATAGGGAAAGTATAGAATTCACTATTTGGAGTCGATGAGTTGTTGTTAGAGCTCGTTCCTAGTCTTTTTTGTTGAAGTGAATTGAAGTCCTTTGTCTTTGTTTAGCGTTGAAGTAATCCCGTTCTTCTCTGTGCAGACAAGTAGTTTTGCACATCGAATAAGGTCCTCGGGAGATTGATTTTTCTTTCCTTCGCGATACGCGATGCTTGACGAAGTTGGGACTCGTCCGTTTGCATGGTTCTTCATGCGAGATGAAGTTGGAGCCTGCTCAGGTGAAGGTGGTAGGATAAACCTGGAGCTTGCCCACCTAAGGAAGACTTATCTTGAATTTTATCGTCAAGAGTTGATACGACCCTGAGGTTTGTGTCTCTTAGGCGAAACATCCCTCTTGTGTGTAGCTGGAAAAACAACTTGCAGGACAGTTTTTTGTATAGTATTTGCAAGACTTTTGCACCGATTCTTAAGCAAGAAACTTAGACTCATTGTAATTTTGCAGTTGTAATGAGACTTCTAGTGACGCAGGATCTGACTGCATAGATTTGTGATAGTTATGTGATTTAAAGAATTCTTATCATATGCTTGATCCTTGTTGTGCAACTTTTCATTGAGATCGATGAACCGTCGACTGAGTTCATTGTCGCTAAATAACAATGCCTCATATTTGTTGTGTATAGCTAAAGAATCATTGATGGTGTGCTTGCGTATCATTTGAAGGAGTTTAGAACTTATCCGTCATGTACTCAGCTAGTTGTAGGAGCAACTCTGAGCGAGAGTTATTTTTCAAACTTGCTGTATGGGTCTTCCAACAAATTGTGAGTCATACCAAATGGTGAGTTGAACTCCAAGTGTTGTTTTTTCAAGTTTTACTGGAGTAACTGCAATCCACGATTTTGGACCTTTAATTTGTCTTTAAGAAAATTTAACTAGTTTCAGGAACAGATCAAATGGCGATTTGAACTCTAAACTTGCTTGATTGCAGGTTGCTAAAGTAACTCTGAGCCATGGGTATGGATTCTGAACTTGTTAGTTTAAGTATTAACAGGTTGCAGGAGCATATCAAATGGCGAAGCGAACTCTGAATTTGCTTTGTTACAGGTTGTTAGTGTAACTTCGAGCCATGGGTATGGACTCCGAATCTATCATTGAGGCATTAACGATTGCAGGAGTAGATAAAATGGCGAAGCGTACTCTGAATTTTCTTTGTTGCAAATTGCTAGAGTAATTTCAAGCCATGGGGTATGGACTCCGGATCCGTCTTATATGGAGCTTTTAACGAGTTTTTGGTGCCATTTTGTGTTTAAGTTTGACACTCAACTCATTGTATGCATCCGTAGAGTTGTACAATAATTTTGCAAAATTTAATACAAAATTTTATTGGGAAATAAAAATAAGTGATTGCTTTAGTGGCTAGCCGTTATTATATGCAGTGACCGGTATTGAAAACGGTATTTATTGAAAAGTAAAATTAAATGGCTGCTCTAGTGGTTGGCCTTTACAAATTAAGAAAATTTGCTAGTACTACTAAGAGAGGACGCTTTAGACGCCGTCGTTCAACTTCAAAAGGTGATATACTTTCCAAGTCCCTGCTGATATCTCCTTGCCCTCCGGGTTTTCATTGATGAGCTGTTAGGCGAACAACTTGGTAGATCTTGCCTGGATTTGCCTATTTTTGAAACGAGCCTCCCATTTTCTTGTAAAGAGAATGAGAGATCTTCGGATATTTCAATGTGCTTAATCAGGATTATTTCTTTCATTTGAATGAGCTGAGTGGCTTCGGGTGGGGGATTCAAGTAAGTTGTAGTATTCTGATGAGGACGAACTTGGACCTTGTGGGAGATGATTTGTGTCACGCCCTGCTTCCCAAAATACAGAAATACGAGTACGTAACGAAGGCCCAGCAAATGATTATACATCATCCATAAGCTGTAACAGATTAACTCAACAATATACAAGAGAATACAACCACACAAGAGAAATGTAACCACATAAATAATGAATAAACTCCAAAATAATCATGAAATAAATTCACCAAATAATAATCCAACATCTGGGCTAAAACAAACTTCGGGTTATAAAATCCCGGAATACAAAGTATGATAAAAGCAATACAATAAGCAAATAACAAGAGATAGCTATAGTAGTCTAATAGTCTAGCTCCAATCTTCAGAGAGTTTGCTTACCAAGTCCTTCTGGTAGTGCTCCTTCGGTACCTGTAAACTCTTGATCTAAAAAGAGAAAGAGTATCCTCAGAGCAAGTCGTGGACAGTATGTAGAGAAAAACAGAGGATAAAGGAAGCATGTATATCAAAGAAAAGGGACATGATCAAAGTCAAAGAACAAAGCAAAGGCAAGTAATAATATCAAAGGTCTATATTTAATCAGTTATATACAAGATCAAGCATGAGGTGATAAATACAGGTTATTAATCATTTTATTAGCCTATCTAGTGCACGTACTACTACGTCCCATTCCACAGGTTTGGCGCAAGCACGTAGTGAACGTTTTAGACTGATGGTGAATTCATGGTTCGTGTACTCGGCCTAGTAATCAGTGTTTAATGTTCAGTGACAGTGATTATCAGGCAGTGTTTTATGTTCAGGGACAGTACAGGTCAGGCAGTGTTTTATGGCCATCAGTACAGGTTATTACAGGTCAGGCAGTGGGGCCCGACCGAGTACAGTTTCCGATCGTTCACTACAAAGTCTACCCATAATACCCCGAATTTTTATTAGTTTATTTTCATCCTATGTGAGCATGCAAGAAGGTGTCAATGTTGTATGATGCTAGGTGTGAAGAATTCTACTCGTTATAGACAAAGTGTGAAGCATGCAAGTCATTCAAACACACATCCCATAATCAGGACAACATGACCTTGCTGTACTAAAACATGGATTACTGCTACCACAGAAAGGCAAATCTGGATCCATAAAAATTCTATGAAGTAGACTCTCTGCCGGTTCCAGCGAATATATGTATGACATATGAAAGCTACAAGAACTAGGGTGAAAACTCTATTCTTTTCAGCTTTTATGTTCAGGCAGCAAGTTATAATGTGTTCACCTATTTGTTTCAGGTCAGAAAACTCATCAAATAAATCTATAAAAATTCTGGGTCATTCCTACACAGTCTAGGTTTAGCCAAATGTATTTTAGTTTTTTATTTTACTGTTAACATGCTCAAATAAATTATGGAACAGCAAGATACTCATGCATTTGTGAATCTGGAAATTCTGACACAGCTGTACTAAAATGATGATATCTAACAGATTACACATCAGAATTCAAATCTGCAAAAAAGGTAGTAAACTAGACATATGGGGCTAAATTTCATGTTCAGAAAGTTATTTCAAAATACGACAGTAATATGGTCGAAAATCTGATTTAAAAAGAAACAACTAGCAGTCCTAGAATATATTTTGACATGAATATGCAACAATTTAAATCATACAACCATATATTTCACGCTAATTAATAATCAAAGTGTTCTTAGGTGTTTAACATGCATAATTTCAGTTTTAAGATGCAATTTCACAGCATGGTAATCAATTCATCAATTCAATTCAATCTAATGTATACAATTCATCAAACAAGTCTACAATATGGATCTAATTATTTTTCATGTAAATGTGCATATGCAATGAATAAGAGGGACTAGGTTTTATATCAAAGAGAGCGGCACGATGTCAAGAATTTCTCGGGTTAGCTTGTGTAAACCCTTAATAGACTTAACGAAATTTTCAATAACAGCATGATAAAGAAAAGGACTGGATCTACTTGCAGAGATCAAAAAAATCTTGAACAAAACAAAATACTAGTTCAAGAAGAGACTTACATATTAATTAGTAGATTTGAATATATATAGAATATCGGGATGAGAATCCCGGACGACGAACCACGAACACGGGATCACACTAGCACGTGCAAGTCAAGTGCAAAACCAAAACAGCAAACAACAATTCAGAGCACACAAACAGCGAAACAGACAGCGGAACAACCCCACATCGGATCCAAACGAATAGCAAACAGCGACTTCGGATCTTGCCACACACAATAGCAAACACGCCATCGGCCAATCCTGCTTCGTCTCCTTCCTCACTGCGACAAAAAGAGAGAGAGAGAGAGAGAGAGAGAGAGAGAGAGAGAGAGAGAGAGAGAGAGAGAGAAAGCGGTGACTGCAGCGGTGTCTGGCAACAGCAGTGACGAGGGCGACGATGACTGGCGGGGATGCTGGCGGTGAGGAAGCGACGCAACAACCAAGGGAAATGGTGGCTCGGCGAAGCTCTGTTTCGCTCCGAAAACAGAGGAGACGAACGGCGGAGTTCAGTGCTTGGACGACGATGACGACGAGGCGGGAAGGGTTCTGCGGTGGTTGTGGGGTGAACAGAGAGGGTGATGACGAGACAGCGCGGCGATGGATGGCGGCGACGAAATGGGTTCGAGCGGGAGTTTGAAGACGACGGGGATGATGCAGATGACAGAAGACTTGGGCGAGGATGGGAAGGCGAGGATGGGGGTGACGGGGAGAGGTGAATGGCCGAGGTGGTGGTCGGAGGAGACAGCAGGAGCGACGGGGCTTTGGTTGGGTTGAGGACGAAACAGAGAAGGGGGAGAGAGCGGGAGGATGAGGGGGTTAATGACAGCTAAGGGGATTAAAAATAGGATTATGGTTAGGTTAAAATAGATTAGTATATATATAGGGAAACGTGAGATAGAGGGTTATTAGGGCATTATACCCAATAAATAAAAATATATTGTATATGAATATAATTGATCAATATAAACCCAAATACAAAAGAATAGGATATCTAGTAAAATATGATTTATAATCAAAATATAATTCGTATCACATTACAAAAATTATTTGAAACAATTATAAACACAATTATTAAATAAGAAGGAATTTGTTTTAATAATCAAATGAAGGAGATAATAATAATAACAATAGTAATAATAAATAATCACAAAACAATAAGAATAATAATAATAACCATGTCAATGAAAAATAATAATACTAATAGTAACAATTAATAATAATCATAACAATAAGAATAAAATACTATCAGTAATAATAATAGTGAGGATAATAATAATGAAAATAATAATAATAATAGCAATAACAATGGATAATGCTAACAACAACAATGGCAATTATCAGAGCAATATCATTATGTAAAAATAGGAATTTGTTGAAATATTCTAAACAGTAACAATATTTTTGAGGGTTAAAATGTGAAAAGTTGGTCAAGTAGAAATGGAAACAAAGTTTATTCGAAATAATTATAACTATTGTTTAGAAAAATGCTTTAACATAAAATCCGAAACGACTTTAACAAATAACGAATTTATAAATATCGAGATACAGAAAATACTCATACAATACGTATTTGCGGAAATGGGGGTTACAATTTGGCAGGTTTGGAAGATCTCTGTAGGATTGTGTAGTGCATTAGCTTCAAGCTTGTTTATGGGCTTGGATTTACGGTGACTACTTTCTAACGGCAACTCTATGGCGTCGAAGGGGAGAACCGAGCCCTCCATTGTAGCAGTGTAGCATGCTCGTGCTACCTGTTGGCTTCCGACAACTTGGCCTACGTCTGCTGTTGTTGGGAACTTCAATTTCATGTGGAGGGCGGAAGCAACTGAATGGAAGGCCGCTAGGCCGGATGGCCAAATATTGCATTGTATGCGGCTTTGACGTCGACTACCATAAAGTCCAGTGCTTCCATTCGAGTAGCAGGAGCTTTTCCTGCTGTCACATCAAGTGTGACAATTCCTCCTATTAGAACGAGTACACCGGAGAATTCGTGGAGTGTATAACCGACTGGCTTGAGTCGGTCTCGGGAGAGCTTGAAGCCAGTGAAAGTGTTCATGAAAAGGACATTTACGAAGCTGCCGTTGTCCACCAGGATGCGGCGTACCTTATGATTCACCATGCAAAGGTTTATGATCAATACGTCGCAATGAGTTTTTCAGAAACCTTTCAAGTCTTTGTCGGTGAAAGATATCGGGACCCCAGTGCTTTTGGAAGGCAAAATATTTTGTACAGAGTTGAATTCCCTGACTAAAGCTTTGCGAGAGGAGTTGGAATCTCCCGCCATCGGGGCTCCATGAATGGAGTGGAGAATGGCCATGTGTTTCGAGTCTTGCGATTCAGAGGGCCTCTTGTGATTCGGAGGACTTCTCCAAACGCTTATTAGCCCCCGTGGTAAATAGGTTTTAGCGTTGTTGTTTTGTTGGACAAATTGAGAGAGATATCCCCGATGAATTAGGCCTTCAAGTTCTTGTTTAATTGAATCCACGAAAGTTGTCAGAAGTGTGTCCATGATCTCTGTGAAATGTGCACCACTTATTTTTATCTCTTCTCTTGCTAGCTGTAGTCATCTTGGGGGGAGGACAGATTATTCCGTCCTTCTCAACCTCCATGAGGATGACTAATATGCTTGCGTTGAGAGGAGTGAACTTGTTGAAGCGTGGTGCTGGAGGCAACAACGATGACCGACGTCGTTTTTCTGAAATTTCCTGGGTCCTTCCTCGTCTATATTCTTTGTTTGTTCTCGGAAGATGAATCATTCTTACCTTAAGGATAAAGAGCTTCCTCGATCCTGATATACTTGTGTAATGCCCTGAGACCAGCTCAGCTGTGCACGTGACTATACATGCGCGTACGCGAAAAATAGATCCTAATAACGGCGTACATCTCATTAGGATCCAGTTCCAACTTACACTCATTCACACACAGACAAGGTTTCTATATTTTAAGCTCTTTTTTTACCTCTCATGTGTCCTCACACACAGATAAGGCCCCCCCTCAAATATAGCGTACATCTCACGTACAATCGGTGCCGAAGATCGGCTCTGATACCACTTTTGTAGCGCTCCAAATTTTCAATACCGGGAACTCGAGACACAAGCCAGAATCTTCCTTCAAACGAGTTTATAACACAGAAATACACAGGAAATTAAAAACTTTTATTGCCACAATTGTTCTTACAATGTACAAAATTGTTCAACATACGAAAAGTTACCACATGAATTTTATCGATAATTTACATATTGCAAATGATCACTAATTTTCACTTGGACGCTCCATGCAGCTCGAGTCTCCTACTTTCACGATCCAAAAGTCATGCAACTAAACAGATAATGGACACGTCAGTTAAATGCAACAGATGCAATGCTGATAAAACCAGCGACTTTCCAAACTTAACAATCAATATTTGATGAAAAGGAAAATGTGTAGTAAAATCATCAGTTTTAGTGTATGCCATGCCCTAGAGGCTAATGCACAATTCCAAATGTACGCAATGCACTTAATCTAATGCAGTTCATTTGAAAACGTATGCATCCCATACTACATACTTCCCCAAATGCAACTTCAATGGAAACGTATTCATCAGCGATTTGATCCACTTCGATCACCAATCACCCTCTTGCTTGAATCTCGTCCATGTCTCCGGCCCGCGATCCAACCCTCCTTGGTTAGCGATCCGTCAGTGCATGAAGACTGTCTTCATCCAGGGCGCTAGAGGTGACAAGGGCTACTAACTACCCAATGATCATTCAATATTAATAGGTCATAGGGTACGATTCACTACCGTAAGTCATTAACAAGGAGATATGATTATGTCCCTATGAACTTCACCAAATTTTCTAAATTTTAAATATGATTTGATATTTAATAAATTCGAACAAGTTGCTCATGTGAGATGAGTTTTCTGCTATGTTTGTATCTAGCATGTTTGACTTATAAAATCATATATCCTGTCTAAAATGAATTTATAGTTGAAATCTTCACTGTAGGTTCTCTTGCATGTCTATATCAAATTTCCAATTTTTCACAAATTTTGGATGATGTTTGATATTTTTAGAAAATGATACATATATACTATGTAAAAAAAATGTGTAACACCCCGTACTTAAGAGTGTATATATATATATCTTAAGTACGGGGTGTTAATACTCTCTCTCTATAATAATAATAATAATAATAATAATAATAATAATAATAATAATAATAATAATAATAATAGAGTTGGGCCTATAGGATGACTATGGGCGGGGTTGTATGGGATTTTGCCATGTGTATGAATAAGAAGAAGAAGTGGCTGCATGAGCAGCACGTGAGGTGGAGGTGGTAGTGGGGCCCTGGGGGGGGGGGTAATTTGGCTTTGTGTGAGGCACACGTGAGAGGTGTAGTGTGTGAGTGAGTGTAAGTTGGGACTAGATCCCACATCGATGGTAAGTTTGGGAAAAAAGAGAGTTAAAATATAGAAGCCCGTGATCAATGAGTACCTGAAAGCAATAACACATTTGTGAGGCAAGTCTGTGGTAGGCCGTTGTTAGAATATATTTTTCACATGTTCGCACGTGTAGTCACATACGCAGCTGAATGGGGCTCGAGGCGTTACAACTTGTCAATCATTTCTAGGAGCTCAGTGAAATTTTTGTGTAGCTTCTTCACGAGGGATGCCTTCAGGTTCTTTTTAGTGACGTTGTGGCCGAATGTAGCAGCCGCCACTGATTAATTTAGGGAAGAGATGAACCTTACATCGGTTGTGAAGCATTTGACAAAGTCTTTCAGCAGTTCTTCATCCTTCCGCTTTACTTTCAACAGGAAAGCACTTATTTTTTTAGCCTTGCGTCTAGTAATGAAGTGCGCTATGAAGAGCTCATTGAGCTGGTTGAAGGAGAATATTGACTCCGGTGTGAGGTGGGAATACCATTCTCTTACTGATCCTTTCAGTGTTGCGTGGAATGTTCGACGCATGAGCGCATCAGTGGCATTGTAGACCATTATGAGGGTCTGAAACTCTTGATATGGTCAGTCGGATCTGATTCCCCATCGTATGATTCGAATTGAGGAGCTTTGAAGTTCTTTGGGATGGTTGCATCGAGGATGATTTTGCTGAAAGAAGGTTGACTGGGGCGGTAAGCCCTGCTGGAGCGGTTTTCCTAATTCTTCATCTGTTCTAGACGATATTCTACTTCTCGGATACGGCGAAGGACTTGGTCTTCCTTTCCCTTGGTTCCAATTGAGTCGCAGGAATCTTCTTTGGAGGGTTGGCCCTAATCTTGACTACCTTGGATAGCTCGGAGGATGCCAAGCTTGAATTTTTCCAATTCGGCCATAATGAATGGGGCATCTTTCCCTTTGTTCCGCTCAAGAAGCTTTTGACTCTCATGAGTCGGGCTTCTTATTGCAATACACCCACTGTAAAAGGAGGAATGCCTTGATCTCTGTCTAAGAGAGTTGCTTCTCCGGTTTACCTGACATTCAGAGCGGGAGGCCTCAGTTCGGACGCACCTCTCGTCCAAGTGAATTCGTAGACCAGTTCTTTGTTGCTGGGCGCTGATGATTTGGCAGAGCTCTTTAGATCCTCGGGGGCCTCACGAGGCCGTTGAATCAGTTGAAGCATTATGGACTGAGACATAGTCGTACAGAGGATGTTGTTCATGATGACTTTGTCAGGAGCCCCCCTGATGCCTCTCCGTTGACAGAAGCTTGAATAGGCTGTCGAGGTGGCTGTTGAGGAGGAATCAGATCTTCCACAGGAGGAGCTGATTGACGACGAGAGTTGGTGTGACGACTTGAGGCCGCCGCTTGCCTCTTAGTCTTGGTGGCATGGCGGTAATTCTAATTTTTGTAGTTTCCCACAGACGACGCCAATTTGTTGCTACTTATTTTGGTGTGGCAGCAAACAGATAGTGAGTTTATATTTGATGGAAACTACTAAAAATCTGACGTTTGATCGTTGCCGTAAAATGTGGTTAGAGCTCCTGAGATTGAATCTGGATCATTGATTGAACACCGTGATTTGGATCCGACGGTTTCTGATGCGGCCGATGGACCTACAAAAAGCCTGTTACACCGGGGTGGCCCCGACGACAGACCCTCCGACGCTCAAGTCAGAACCAGAGAGAGAAAGTGTTGGTTACCTTTTGAGTGAGGAGGGAGGAAGATATTTATAGGTCTGAGAAACAATACAGGAGATTGATATGAATCCATTAGATCGACTATGAATTCCTTATCTTCTATTCGAATCTTTCCCTCAAGAGATAAACGCCCTTGTTTGAGGATAAGAGATTTGACTAATAAGTTTCATGGGTTGTGTCTCTCTTAGTGGGCATAATCTGTCACTTTTTATGAGTTTGAAAGATGCCCATATCTTGTAGAGGAGCCTGGAGGAGGCCCAGACCTATTAAAGAGGACCGTTATGATTAATCTGTCTGTAGAACCTTTGAGATCTGTGCTGGAATCGTACAATCCTGATTTGCTGCGATTTTTACCATTATCAATCCACAAATTGTTCGTAATATGTATATATGCGGCTTAGTGAATTACTATCAAGAATTAATAAGGAGATTGATTATTCTAAAAGAAAAATAAATTAATAAGAGAAGAGATCTATGTAAATATAATCTGATGTGTACCCAGTTTTCAATCGCGTGCCGCCTGAAATTCTACATAGATCAATTATACTCCCAATTTCATTTAAAACATCAAATGCGCAAAGCCGAGCTAGGGTTTTCCAATTGTTAATAACTTCAAAAGGATTTATCTTTGTTCATTAACTTATATAAAATTCATCGTTGTTGTTCAAGAACAATAATTTAGGTAGAAAGAAGTTAGTTGTTTTCTTCTCACTTACAGAAGATCTAGATATAAATTAGATTCCCCTCCCCCCTTGAAGTTGTCGATCGCAGGCTTTGAGTTGAAGAAGAATAAGGAATGAGTGGAAAGATAGTGGTATGGATTTTGTTGACAGTGGGGTGAGGAGAGGTAGGCGATCGAGAAGAGGCAACTGAGTTAGGGGATGAGGAGTTGATGTAGGATGAATGGATGGTGAGATACAACCCCTAATGTCAAATATTAATGCACATTGAGTGGATGGTGAAAATAACGACTCCTATAGTACTATGTACGTTATTTATTTTCCTTGCACTGTTCTTTTAAGTTTTTTTTTTCTTCTAAATATAAGTAATTATTATTCAAGTCAATTATTATAGTCACGTAGAAATCGGCTACCTATCATAGAGTTTGTGTGATTTGTATGAACGAGCTATCAACATCTATTTTAAGTAAGTTAAATTCAATAAAATTTTGAGCTTATTGATAAGATTTAAATAACTAAGCATTACTTTTTTGGGAAAACAATAATCCAGCTTTAGATGTAGAAATTTATAATAAAACAAAAAGAATTAAGTGTATAAGTCTTTAGCACAAAAAACAAAGCATACTTTTTTGGCACAACAGGATATCTTTGATAATTTACATGTTTGTACTTAAAACTTTAACTAATATTGTGAGATACTGGAGAAAATTAAATGGAAGAACTCTTAAAGGAAACTGAAGCGATGAGAAAACATTGGCTCCTTGATGAGTTGAGGGGATAAATCGAACTTGAATATCACCAAAAGCAACTCGTTCTCGCACAAAATGATAATCAATTTCTATGTGTTTTGTAAGAGCATGGAACACCGGGCTGGAATGGTAGAGAGGCTGTCAGACCATAGAGCAGGCGGAGGATGTTGTCGAATTCCCAACTCCTTAAGTACTGCACGAACTCGAAGTATTTCAGCTATGACATTAGCTAAGCCTTTGTATTCCGACTCCGTATTAAAAAGATCAGGTCAAGAAAAACACTGTCTTCGTAGTAGAAAGTGTAACTATTGGTTGCTTTTTGGATAACCAAGAGAATCCACTACCTCTCTTTCTCAAATACTACATCTCTATTAATTACTATTCTCTACAATGATCCTCACGGTGTCCATCCATTGATTCAAATAGCACCTAACTCAATGGAATCAAAGAGTGGAGTTGAATCAGCTTACAGCTTACAGAGTGCCTATCATCTGGATCACTCGCCCAATTGGCATATGTGTAAGCATGTAAGGCAATCGATGTGGATCGAAAGAACTGCAAACCATGCTTTATTGTGTGATTTAAATAAGAAAGAATTCGTTTGACAGCTTGCCAATGTGCGGAGGAAGGTTTATGCATATACCAACAAACTTGATTAACTGAGTGTCATGTGAGTGTGAGATATTGTAGTGCCCCAACAAAGCTACGAAACTCAAAAGGATCAATGTGAGAAGTACCATCCAAGATTGAAAGCTTAGAATCACCAATGGCAGGAGTTGTTGAAACTTTGATAGAAAAACTCAAAATTCCTTAATTATTTAATTAAATATTTATACATGTACTTCACGTGTTGACTCATTTAAAACCTTCATCATTGCATTAACCTATTGTATTTATTTCAATAACTCGTGTTGACCCATTTAAAACCTGCATCATTGCATTAACCTATTGTATTTATTTCAGTACTCTTTATATTCATAATCTTTAGCATAGTAATTGTATTGACTAATGATTTGGATTTACTCCACCTTAACTTTTACTTTATTTATATCACCTTATATGCACCAACTAACTTTCTTATTAACTCATGAATTCATGAACAATTAAACTCTTTATAAATGACAAGCCTATATATAAAACCAATGATTTTATATGACATATATTTATACATAGATATTTCTTCATCACCTCCATACTATGATTCATGTGTTATTCTCAAGTCTAAATATACTATACTATCTTGTATGTTAGTTGGGTGTTGGCATATGCACTTTTATACAATCATACTGATTATTTACTTGATTATTTATCTCAATTATTCCAACAATATTCCTAACAAGAATATTAATTGGTTTGTAATCCAACATTTTACTTCATTGAAGAAGGTCGAAAATGTATTTGGATTGAGTGAGGTGAAGGCCTTCTTTGTTCTAGTTAGCTTCAATGCCGAGAATATTTGAGCCTACCTAAGTCATTAATTAATAGAAAACTCAAGACTAAGTGCTACTATTAGCTTCTCAAGACGGATGTTTGAACTACTAGCCTTGTAGCGATCAATACTACCATCAGATTTTTGCTTAATCCGATATACCCATTTACAACCAATGACATGGTTCTTAAGACTAGGAGGAACTAGGATCCAAGTCCCATTGCTAATCAGGACATGGTACTCCTCTGACATTGCCACCCTCCATTTTGATGACTTAGATGCTTGAGAATGTTAACATAGAGATTGAGAAAAATTTATTAGATTGATTATAATTAATTGCAATGTTTCCTATATATAGGAGGGAAGCAAATACTAAACTAACACATATTCCAACATGAGACTAAATATCTAATATAATATCTAACACCCACTCTCAAACTCACGGTGGATCGAACAATGTGAATTTCCCACCAAGTATCGAAATATCTGAACAATGTGGAATTTGGTAAAAAAATCTGCTGTGAAGAGGTCACAGAATAAAGTGACATGGTCTCTGCCTCAAAATGCTTACGAACATAATGGCAATCAATCTCTATGTACTTCTTCCGCTCAGGAAATAATGAGTTGGTTGCAATAGGCAATGCACTCCGGTTATCACAATGAAGATGAATAGCTCCTGTAAGAGTGAAACCATATCTAATAACAGCCATCGAACATGAACAATCTTTCCAGTAGTAGCTGCTATCACTCTGTACTCAGCTTCTGTGGAAGAACATGCAACAATTGTCTGTTTCTTGCTTCGGCATGAGATCAACGAATCACCACGAAATAGACAGAAACCTGTGGTAGACCGTCTGGTAATATGATTACCTACTTAATCTGAATCAGAATATGCACTAAACTCTAGTTTAGATGTAGAAGGCATGAATAATGATCGAGTGAGAGTGCCCCAAAGATATTTGAAGATATGAAGAAGAGCATTGTAGTGAACTGATCTAGGAGCTGCAACAAACTGGCTGACAATACTTACTGCATGAGCAATATCGGGTTTGGTCATGCATAAGTATACAAGTTGTCCAACAATCTTCCTGTATCTATTGGGATCGAGAAGGAGTTCACTATTTGTAGGATGAAGCTTTATGTGAAGCTCTGAAGGAGTATCAGTCGATCGACTGTCAAAGACACATGCAACAGAGATAATGTCTGATGTGTATTTGTGCTAAGAAATGAGTATCCCCTGCGATCCGTGGACAATCTCTTGTAACACCCCGAATTGTATTTACATGTAATTCGTAGCACAACAGGATCTTTTACTTCAAATTCGTACAATTTTACAAGGAAATTAAAACTTTTCATTTACAATGTTCTTTACATCAACGCAGCGAAAATTAAAAAGAATACAACACGATATATATATAATTTTAACATCAACAAATTTAATCATGAAAATAATATTTAGCATCAATTCATCTTCATGCCCTTTTGCTAATCCAAGTCCTGCACTGGAAAAACTGTGGGCACGTCAGTTGCTTACAATTGACGCAATGTTATAAAACAGCGATCCTCGCTATGCCATAATATAACGATTCTCTTACTTTAGCAACCACAAACTTGAATGCATATTAAAGTGTAAAAAAGTGACTATCCTAATCATGTCAGTGTATGATATGACTTAATGCCTAATGCAGATGTTATACTATAATGACACTAATGCATACTTGTTCGGATTCTATGCATCTCATTCTACACTAATGCATACTTGTCCGAAGCACCTACGTACTCTACATTAAAGGGTTTAATCCCAAGCCATGAAAACTTATCGGTAAAAAAAATCAAATTTTATACATTCCACGAGTACGGACTCCAGCCCTGGAGTCTACCGTCAGACTATACAGAAATCCTCGTCGTGCGAACATCCCGCAAGTGCCCTTCTAGCCCCAGTATACACATATACACTAGAGAACGACCTCCCATCCGCCCGAATATTCATGATCCTGGAGTCCACCGTCAAATCAATCATAGTCCTAGATTTAATTAAGGCTCATCTCCATCGCAAGCAACCACAGTCCCGGAGTCCATGGTCAAATTGAGTCTATAGTCCTGGAGTCCACTGTCAGACTATATAGAGGCGCTCCACTTACGTTTGCCCAAGTTTTATTACATTTTCTCTTAGTGCCTTATCCTTAAATTTGAAACATAAATAAATAGTACTACATAGAGCTAGCTTACCCTCATACCGGTCTTAAACTATACACTGAGAACGATAGCCCATACTGGCCCTTTCTCAAAACTCAATCAATCATTACCATTACTTTGCCGGTACTTGGGTTTCACTAAGCCTCTAGAATCAACATATTTTCTTGTTCAACAATATGGGGTACTCAAACCCTCATTATTTATATTCCCAATTTCATTTATTCATATATCATTCAAATCATTCATCCATTCTCTTATTTATTCATCACGAAGTAAAATCTCAAACTAGTCTTTAAATAGTTCACAATACTCTCTTCATATTCATCCAACTTCAAATAAAATTCTCAGTTAAGATTTTAAACACAATCTTTTTAAGATTCATCACTAGAAGTTTATTATTTAATCTCCTCATTTGATTTTACATTTGGTTTTATCATAATCCAACTCTTAAATCTTTAATCATATATATTTTCTTGAATTCAATTTTTCATCTAATTTAATAAACATGATATTTATTTCTCAAAATATTTAGAATGTTTTAAAATAGTTCTTAAGTGATCTAATAGTATTCTAGAGTATTTATATGAATTTTCTCAATTTTTAAAACTTGTAAAATCTCAAAATAAAATAAAACTGTCAAATGAGGATGCCCAGGCTCGAACCCAGAGCCAACAGCAAGCCAAGTCACTCTCAATTTTTGATTTTTGATAAGGAATTATTGAGTTGATTTTATAACCAAAACCCCTTCTTTTATTATATAAAAAATAAATAAAAGAAAGAGCCCAAACCCAGGCTCAAACCCGCGACCTTAGAGAACCCCAAATGTGCCACGTGGAAGCGCGTGGCACTCTGGCGCTCGCGCTAGCCTCAAGAACCAAGCGTCACAGCTGATACTATATGAGTTCAAATTCATATAACATAACTTCCTGATAAATCTCATTTCTTGTATTCTTTCATATATTTTCGATTTCTATTCTTTCCCTTCATTTTGATTGTTCATAAAACATACTCCTATGTTTCCAGAAATATTTTTTTCATAAATTTTATTCATATTAGCACCAAATTATACCCAATTTATCTCAAATGTTCACTTTTATAAATCTAGTATTCAAATAACCCCTTTTTATAAATCTATTATTCAAAGGTTTTGGTTAGAGAAATTTTACTATATCATGAATGCATTTTTATTAAGAAATTCTCATCCTTCCCATCGACTTTATAATTCATTTCTAATATCCACACAATTTTCTAAGCACAGAATTAACAACTTTATGCATACAAATACTCAATTCTAATCATGGTTTATTAATTGTGCCTACCAACACACAACATGCCTTTAAATAAATTGTCAATTAGTAACCTATCCATTCTATGGTATAATTTTCAATTAGCATACAAATTTTCTCATAAATTCTTACTACTAACAATTTTATCAACATAATATGCATCACAAAATAATTGAAGAACTCATGCAAGTTAACAATTTTAACATACACTACCTACAAATGCATGCTACATTAATTTAGAAAGTAAAGAAATGTAACGCCCCAAATTTTTTTTTTTTTCTCAAAAATCAATTCTTTCAATTTCTATATCACTTTAAATATAAACTAAGATAAGTATATTTCAAATAAAATTTTGGCAGAGTTTCCCCTGAAATTTCTGCCTCGAAACACAAAAAGCTTACAGAATTCTGCTCTAAATTCCGTAGCTCACATCACACGCAATAATATCATGGGCTCTCCAGGCCAAAATGAGCAGAATCACACAGGCAATATAATATCATGCTCCGGGGGCCAAACTCATACTAGAATATCAAATATCAAATAAAAACCATAAATTTCTTTTAAAACGAGGTAAAATTTTTAGAAAAACCTTTGTAAAACCTACCACAGAGCCCGTTATACGACAACGAGGTGGGTACGGGTCACAAACATACCATACCACTTCGTACTATACTCATCATCATCATCATCTACATGCTTATACATTCAAATTACAATTTAAACCATACATTCCACTATTCACATAACTGAACTTATACATAAAATTTAAAGTAAATAACTTCAGTCTACAAAATCTACGCCTCATCTCTGCACTGCTGAGGACCTATAACAGTAGGGGATCTAGGGTAGTCCAGGAACTCCCTAACCCCCCAAACACTAAGGGGTTAGCCATTTCTGGTGTGAGTATAATTCACTAATCTAATAAATAAATCAAACTATATAAGGAAAATAAATTAAACTTACAAATATCAAGGTAAGAAGATTCAACCTGAATCTGAACATTAAAGCATCAAGAATACGACTTTGTATCAAGTACTCGACAAATCTACATCCGTCTGCATATATATCCATACATCACACCTTCACTAAATGCATCATATAATATATGACCTTCGCTAAATAGAATCATATTAATATATATACTATATATATATATAAATATATATATATATATATATATACAACTCCTTCAATTCATACTCAATTACAAAGCAACACATTAATTCACATCCCGTTACTTTTCATTTTGAATTCTCCAACACAGATACTCATCTGTTCACAATTACCCTCGCCTCATATTTCTTTATTTTCATAATAATCGCGTAGGGTCACTGCGACCTTTCTTCACACTTATTTAGGCACGCAATTCACTTACCATTCATTTGCATCTTCGAACTCACGACTCGTATTCTTTCATACTCATCTTCATTCATAAACCTTTTCTTTCTCCTTCTCATGTCACATAACATCACACTCATCAATCTTGCAATACGCGGATACTTATTCCCATCATATTTATTCTCCTCTCGAAACTTCACATTTATTCCATCATAAATTATTGTATTTTATCATATAGAATTGTTCTACCATAATTCGTTACATCCCTTCGCATTCAGAGCATATGTCCACATGCGGTCAATCTCATAATACCACATTCAGTCATTTATTACAACACTTATCATAATATTTCATACTACATCAACTTTCGTTCTCATATTACATAACACCGCATTCATTCATTTCTTATAACACATATCATCACGTCTCACAGTACATTACTTTTACTTTCATCATACATTACAACTATCTTCTTTACACTCTCAATACATCATCATACTTATCATCAAACTCATCAATTGTTATAATTTACCTTCATTTTCCCTTATAATACATATATCAATTAACTTCACTTTTTATTTCCAACCTACAATACCAGCATCATATTAACAACTCACCCATTCATCCTGAAAGTTGTGCCAAGATAGGTAGTTCCCACCATTTCCACGAAAATAGCGGGCAAGTAGTTCCTCGACAGACTTCCAAGGTACAACAAACTCATAACACAACATATTTCTCTTTACTAATCATTTTCGTGACCACTCTCGCATTATATCTTCACTTTCATTTATAAGATGCATAATGCATACTCTCTACTTTCCGTATTCATTATCATAACACAATTTCTTCATTTAATCCATATTAATACACTTTTCGTATTTTCTGAATCTCATCTCATAATTAACTTATTTATTCTTTATTCTTAACTCATAATACACTTGCTTTCTCCACTTTCTCATATTCATTTCTTGTCATACGCTATTGTCACTTTCTCATTTTCATTTCACAGCACAAGGTATTCTACTTTTCATTTTTCGTCTCATAATACAATTCACATTAACTCTCGTTCTTTTTAAATAATACACTGCACCCCAAACATAGTTTAGGTAATATACACCGCACCCCAAAGCAGATTGCTTGGGTAATCATCACTGTACCCCAAGTAGAACTTGGGTGATAACTCATTACATCTTAAGCCACTAGCTCAATTATTAATTTACTTATTCATTTTCACCCATACACTTACTTCACCATTTCATTTCATTTTACACCAAGTACTTTCTTCGTTTTCTCATTCACATTTCATATCATATTCATTTTACCCCAAGTCTATCCTGGAGTATCAATTCTCTCTCAGGTCTACCCTGAGGTATCAACTTTCTCTCCGATCTATCCGGAGGTATCTGCTCTCCCAGGTCTATCCTGGGGTATCAACTCTCTCTCAGGTCTATCCTGAGGTATTAACTCTCTCTCCGGTCTATCCGGAGGTATCTGCTCTCCCAAGTCTATCCTGGGGTATCAACTCTCTCTCAGGTCTACCCTGAGGTATCAACTCTCTCTCCGGTCTATCCGGAGGTATCTGCTCTCCCAGGTCTATCCTGGGATATCAACTCTCTCTCAGGTCTACCCTGAGGTATCAACTCTCTCTCCGGTCTATCCGGAGGTATCTGCTCTCCCAGGTTTATCCTGGGGTATCAACTCTCTCTCAGGTCTACCCTGAGGTATCATCTCTAGTCAACCGAAATTATTGCTATTAATATCTTCTTTTCATATTTTCATCACCCTTTATCATCATAGCATCTCATCTTTTATTTGAACTTACTAACACATAAACAATGATCACCATCCCACTTACCCTTTCAATGTATCACGTATAAGAAATATCACTGTAATTAACATATAAAATCATCACATCATATTATTGCACATCACAACTGTACTGTCTTATTTATTTGATCATTACCTCACACATCATGAATATACTATACTATTTATTATCTCATTCTCACATGTTTGCATATGCTCAGTAGATTAACACATCACAACACCATATACATATATATATATATATATATATATATATATATATACACACAATTACCATCACGCTGAATATTCAAAATCACATCAATTCACCATATACCGCCATCCTTATATACATATAACTCATCCCCCTATATATAACTCATCCATCGTCTATGAATTTATGTCAATACACAAGAGACGAGTATTTAATCGTCATATTGCACACCAACATCGAACACCAATTCCCATGTACACATATACCTTATTCCAGAATTCATACCAATAATTCAAATTGTACTAAAATTTTCTTAAAACAACAGATACATAAATGCTTTCATACTCACCTAACAGCCTGGGAAGACTCGAAGCATCACTTCTCCATCCAGCACCCGAAGCCGTTAACATCTCCTATTATCAAGTTTCAAAGCAATTAAGGCTCAAAACATCCAAATCAACCACAGAAAATAACAACACTAATTCTAATATCGCTCTAGGCGTTTTATCGAACGTCTGGGATGCACAAGTGCGTTGCACGTAATATTTAAATTCCTACAGGATGTTTATCTCTAAACAATAACTAAAATCACCCCCAACTTATTCTAATAGTTCTACTAAAATTTTACTACTATGAAGGAGATAATTCTCACATATACAATTCTCTTTTACAAACTCAAAACCGTAATTTATTAGCTTGTAAACGCTCCAATAATCTGCTAATTTCTCACCTCTACTATTCCCAACATCTTCTAATCTCCTTATCATAATACTCCTACTCAAAAGAAATTAACCACACTCAATTTTATACAATAAAATAATTTAGGATTTACCTTTCCGAAATCCTTTCGAAAATCCGATGCTACCACGATGTAGAGAACCCTTCAATTAGCCTATCCCTCAATTTAATTCGAAAACCACGGAGAAATGGGGTGGATTTGGGGTGGGGAAGAATTGCTGAAGTGGGTCGGCTTGGGTGTTCAGTCGGGATCAGGAAAAGAAAAGAACGAAGGAGGAGGAAGAAGAAATGGGAGGGGGGGGGGGGGTTATTAAATAAATAAATAAATAAGAGTATTACATATAAGCCCCCCATCTCAAAAATATTTCAAATGAGCCCCCAACTCTTACACGTTGAAAATACTAACAATGTAAAATACATAAAATTGTCTCATAATAATCCTCCAACAGTATAAAATAAAGTAAACAATATTTCTTCACATAAAACTCAACTCATAATGCCCCAATATATCAATAACACCCATCTAACACAAATATCCATATTTAAATAAAGTATATCAAAAATAATTTTCACCACTCCAAATATATAAAAAACAGGTATTTTCGGTATTTTACAAATTCGAGGTGTTACAAGAAATCACCGACCTTTGTTGATGAAAAAGTGAAAGAAAACTCCTAGAAGTTGCTCATAGTTCCAACTAGATGTGCCATTCTCCTCCTAACAAAATCCGAAAGCTCCTCCAAGCAAGAACCCGAGCTTCTCTTTCTTTCTTTTGTCTCTTTCTTTTCTTCTCTTTTGTTTTTCTTTTGTTTTGATTCTTGTAAAATGCACACACAAGTAGGAGGTATTTATAGGGCTAAATGGGAGAACGAAGAGACCCCCACTACTCAAAATAAATACCCACTCACAAACCATTACCACAAACCCCTACCCTTCCTATTCTTGGCCGGCCAACCTTTGAGTTGCACACACATGCACGTGCACCTCACGTTCACACACTTCTCATTCTTTTAATTAATTTTTATTTTTTTATTATTTGGCTAGGTGTTTGTTACATAACAAGTGTGTATAATTAAAAAGTGTTCATTTTAAGAGTAGAATTAATTATCGGGTTTTCTTTTAAATAAATTTTCTGGTGGGCTTTAAAATAGAATTTAGGCCTATGGGTTTTTCTTAAAAATAAATTTGACCAATAAAATGAGAATAAAAATGTACACCACTTGAAAATTTTTATGTACTTTTAGGGACTAAAATACATAAAATTTTACGTGCAGTGCATGTGCAAAAATATTTTTTCTTCTTCTGGGATGTTACATCTCTAGACCCAGTAAATAGCGTAGGTGGCCAAGTTCCTTCATATGAAACTGCTGGTGAAGGTATCTCTGAGTAGATACAATACCTACATAGTATTCCATAGTAATAATCATATCATCAACATATAGTAGTAGAAGTACCAACCCCTGCAGTGTTGACCGCATAAATATAGAGTGATCATGTGAACTCGGACTAAAATCGGTCCGTGTGATGACACGGCGAAAACACTCAAACCATGCTCGATGAGCCTGTTTCAGACCATATATAGCACGACGTAGAAGAAAAAGCATGACGAGGTGTGGTAAGGTCAAAAGGGTACCATGAAGAAAGACATTCTTCACGTCCATCTGGTATAACAGACACTAACGGATGAAAGCAATGGCAAGGAGTGTGAGAACTGTAGTCATCTGTGCTTCTGGAGCAAAAGTCTCATCGTAATCAATGCCATGCTCCTGAGTAAATCATTAGGCAATTAGACAAGCCTTGTGTTGCTCAGTGGAGCCATCATGTCTATATTTGACGTTGAAGATCCACTTGCAGCTAACAGGCTAGATGCTCGCTGGTAGTGAAACAACATCCCATGTGCTAGTCTTATCAAATACATAGAACTCCTCTAAAATAGCTTCCCGCCACTCGAGATATTGAATCTCTTCCTGATAGGTTCTGGGTTCATGTGTGGAGTGTATAGCAGTGAGATATGCATGAAACTGTGGTGAGTAAGAGACAAGGGTGGCAAAACCTGAACTGGTCGGAGGGGCCAATGGCATCAAGTACATAACGTGCCAGGTGGGATGCCTAAAGTGATATGTGTAGAATAACGAACCGGTGGTGGATGTACAGAGTGTGGGAGGGATGTTGGTGGGGTGGGTGCAGGCGGTGGTGGGGATGCAGATGGTGCAGGAGTATGCGGCTGTGGGGATGCAGGTGGTGTGAGTGCATACGGCTGCAGGGATGCATGTGGTATTGGAGGGCATCTATAGGAGAAGTAGGAGTCGTCATGTATGTGTGAGATGGGAGAGGAGTCAAATGAGTGAGATCGAAGGGAATGCGTGAAGATGTATCCGGGGAGGTAGTCGAGGGAGCTAGAAAATCAAAAAAGCTAGTATCCTAAGGAGAGGAATGGTAGTAAGGAAAGTCTTTCACAAAGGAGATGCTGAGAAATATGGACACGACGTGCTAATGGATCAAACCAACGATATCCTTTTTGCTCTGCACTTATATCTAGGTGAACACACTTAGCTACGTGGGTGATCAGGTTCGTGCCCTCATTAGGAAGGAGAATGACGTAACAGGGTGCACTCAAAGATATGGAACATACTGTAGTTTGGTGGTGTGTGATGCAGAGCCTCATAAGGAGTCATACCAGATAGGGTAGACGAGGGAGTGATGTTAATGAGGCGGACAGAAGTCATGACAACTTCAACTAAGAAAAGACGAGGAACAGAAGAGGAGAGTAAAAGAGCGCAAGTCGTCTCACGAATGTGACGATGCTTGCGTTCAGCAACACCATTATGCTTATGTGTGTGAGTGAATGACTGTTGAAAAAGTGTGTCCTGAGACTGAAGGATCGATCTTGTAACACCCTGAATTCCAAATAAGTCTGAATTCGAAGTTCCACATGATCTTTACACTTCACTTCGTACAATTTTACAAGGAATTTAAAACTTTTATTTACATCAGATTCTTTTACATCAACACGCAGCGGAATAAATAAAATACAACAATGATAAATGTACAATTGTAACAACTTTAGCATTTAAGTAACCATCAGCAACAAAATCATCTTTATATCTTCTTGTAAATTCCAAGTCCTGCATATGAAACTGTGAGCACGGCAGTTGCTTACAACCGACGAAATATTATACACGGCCCTCCTCGCTATGCCGAAAGTAACAATTCTTAAATACTTTAACAAACACAAACTTGATCACAAAACAAAGCTAAAGAGGAAACTATCCTATTGATGTCATGGGTGCTGTGCACTTAATCCTTAATGCAGTTATTTATATTAAATGACACTAATGTGCACTAGTTCATATTCTATGCATCCCATACCACATAGGTCCGAGAGTAAGCCCTTAATCGTACTTCATCTTGTAGGGTTGATTCCCTCGCCATGAGTTAAACTACTACAGTAACTACAGTAAGTATCCTTGATGCTCTATGAGTTACGAGCCCATATCCAGACAGCCTAGAGGGGAATCCCACGTCGTGACATGACGCATCATGCAGAGCCTATGAAATTTTTGCCTCCGTCAAGGAACGATGGCACTACGTAGTCACCAAACACCCCACAAGTGTCGCCACAGTCCTGATAATTCTGGAGATGTATCCACGCCATGACATGACGCATCAAGCAGACAGCCAATGAATACTCTCACACCGTAGATCCGAGACCCTCATACTTATGTTTTTCTCTTACTTTCATTACATCTCCACTATAGTGTAGTCCTTATATTTTTAGTTTGTTTTAGAAGAAAATCATCACAACCTAAAGCTATCTTACCCTACCGGACTTAAACAAAAGAGACAGTCAGCCCAACCTGGCTACTTCTCAAGAGATGCTCAATCCACACTGTTTAGTTCTAATTTCATTAATAAAAACTGCCGTTCACTAGGGTCTCGCCTAGCTTCTAGATTTCAACAATTATCTCTTTCTAGAGATCAACAATATGTTACATTCAATCTCAAAATAATATTTCAATTTCTTTATTCATAAACTCTTTCTCAAAGAGAAACATTTCTTTTATAATTTCATAACATGAAATAATTCAATTCAACTCTTTTGTCAATTTAATCACTTATAGCATTGTGTGCAATTCAAATAATCTCTTAATCAAAACTTAATAGCCAAAAAATCTCATTAAGAAGAATCTAAGTGCATTCCCAATTTTCATCTTTCTTAAATTAAACAAGAGTCACAATTTAATCGATAAAATCGAGTTCTGTAAAATCCTCTTTCAATTCTCACAAAATATATCCAAATATTGTAGAAATATTTTTTATAAAGTCTAAACAATTTTAGAAGAATAATAGAATTTTTTCCCAATTTTTTTATTTCACTTTAAAACTCAAAAATACCAAAAAAAAAACCAAAAAGAAAAAAACAAGTGGCAAAGGTCGGATTCGATCCCAGAGCCAAACCCCTCGCCGTGAACATTAACCAACCCCAATTGCACCTGAAGACCAGAATGTCTTAATTGACTAACTGAAATATAGAGGGCTCAGTTTATACTTAAAGTGTGGGTTCGGGATTTAATTAAAATTCAAATTTTTCAGAAAAACAGAGTCTCTTGCAAGACTTAAACCCAAGACCAGAGCTCCGCTCAGCTATAGTAACGGAACCAAATCGCACATGAAGATCAAGGTCTTGAGTGACTAACCGATATGAGATGGGTTAGTTACTTTTTATAGAAACTGTATTGTAATTAATTTTCCTTTAATAAACTCGATTTCTCAATTAATTTGCACTCACTCAAAAATCTGAACTTTTTCCAGAATGCGTTCTATCAAAATACAGTATAGTATATTATATTCAAACTTTATAAAAATTCTCTTTTTGACAATGTAACAAAAGCTTCCTCCCAAATTGTATTAGAAAACATATATAATCCATTTTCAAATAAAATGTTGTTTTTCATCAAAAACTTCTTCATAAAAATTTCTATACTCATAAAATATTTACTAGTGAAATTAATTTCACATTTCTTTACCACATTAGCATCAAAAAATCCTTTTTCATACATTTTGCATTATTTTGACTATTGTAAAAACATTCTACCATGCCTCAATTTTTCATACAATCACGATTCATCACTTCGCATGTATTCTAGCATGCAAATATATATAATAAAGTATCATAACAAATTTCAGAGAATAAATCAAGCAATTCACATCTACCACACTAATCAAAATATAGAAATTAAATTCTACATCAACTAGCATGCAATCTACTCTTAATTTAGAAAGAATTTTAGAAACACCCACCCAAGAAATATGATTTCTAGCCACTGAACTCCTAGAGTGAGAAGCTCCTACTAGCACAAACTCCTTAAAAAAGCTCCAAGAGAAACTCTACTTTGCCTCCTCGAATTCCGTGCACAACGAAAAGCCTCTAAAATCCCATTTCGGCTAAGGCAACAGTGAAGCTTCTCATATCATTCTCTCATCTATATACATATATATATATACTTCTATATTTGTGTATATATATATATATATATATATATATATATATATAATTGAATATGTATTCATCTAGATGTGTATGTTTGTATGTGAGTAGGTGGAGAAGCACATGGACTTGCTGATGGATTGCTTTTCAGCAAGGACAGAGAAGGAAATGAAAGGCACTCATCTCATTTCCATTTTCATATACATGTATATGTATAAACCTATATAAGTATATATATGTACATGCTTGTATGGTGAGATTGAGTGGAGAAAGCAAAGAGGATTGGCTGGTGGACTTGTTTCGGCAGAGCAATAGGGAAAGAAAAGAAGGAAGGAGGAGAAATTGAATGGGTTAAGGGGTATATTTATAGGATTTTAATTAAGTGGTTGTAGTAACTACTCTCCACAACTCCACTAACTCCACTCTGCAAAATTCAAAATGTTCTTCCCTCCATCTCCAAAACCACCCGGCTACCAATTGTTCATGCCCAAAACACGTGCACGTGCATTGCACTTGCACACACTTCACATAATTGATTATTTTTATTTAAATTAAAATATATGTATATAATATATAAGGTTGCATATAAAATTAGTTTAATTAAAAATTATAGTTTTTCTTGCACAAATAAAATAAATACACACACACACACTTCAAAATTTTATTTTGTAAAGAATACGCTTAATTACATGCACCGAAAAACACGCAAGTCGCATGTAAAATACGAAATCATCTCAACGGAAAAATATTTAAAGATAATCGTCATACAACATAAGAAAAATATATTTATTAATTTTTATATATTTCACAACGTAATCAATACGTACATTGAAAACACGTACACCACACCTATAAAAATATTTAAATTGAAATGGGAGAAAAATGAACTTACGTTTGTAAAACGAATTTGAATACATTATTAAATAAAGAAATAATTAAAACACATTTAAATATTACACGTAATAGTGAAAAATATGTAATCGATACGTGCATCGATAATACGTAAAAAGCACGTAAAACGCAAAGATCGGAATATTATATTTTAGTTGATTCAAATAGGATTTTAAGAATACGAAAAATGCATAAATAGTTGGAATCCAAAATACATAGTGAAACGCGTTACAAATATTACTAGTCACGGTACAAAATACACGTGCATAACACATGAGGGGTAAATTTGCCATTTCTAATTTTGCGGGGTGTTACACTCTTCCCCTTAGAACACTTCTGTCCTCAAAACTCCCTAGGGTAAAGTTGTATTTTGTACACACTAAAAAAAATATCATTATTGTATATAGAAATTGCAAACGTTAAGAAATAATTGTAGTATAAAAATAAGCAATGTGGAAGAACAAGACAAACTCTATATAAGAAAACTATGAGTATCAAAATTTGTAAGAACGAAAAAAGAAATCTAGGAAAATAGCATAAGAAAATAAATGTGACCATAAAAGATAGTATAGATTAAAAGAAGTTTCATACAAAATAATATTTAGTAAAGCATTAGATAAAATGAAAAATAAACTTAGTCATTGATTGTGCAATAGTTCGAAAAAAAATGCAGTGAAGAGAAACATAGTCAATAGATAATTTATAAGTGGATTTAGTAATCAAAATTTATCATTGTAATATGCGGTAGAATGATAAAATCGCAAAACCGAATTAGTACTGTATGAAAAAAATTGAATTTAGCAATTTAAAAGAAGACTATTGAATAACAGTTTGAAAAATAGACGAGAATGAAATATAGTTAAAAGTATAGACAACATAAAATGATTCTGTATACCAATTAATAAAATAATTTCTACGGTAACTATAATAATTATATATACGATTTGAAAACTAAAGATATAGAAGGCATACATCGAAATACTTTCGAGTTGTCAAGTAGAGCAAGAAAAACCAACATACAAAATTATATACGTATCTAGGTGTAAAAATTATAGGGTGAAACGAACAATATTATGATACAAAAATTATAAATGATTTGTAGGAGTAATACAAAACATTATAGTTGTAAAAGTAATAACATATTATTGAAACAATGCAAAAACTTAATCATATAGAAATAACTTATGAATCGAAGAAAAGTATAAAATACTAATTTTAATTTTTGCTAGGTGAGTAGCCACCAAATTTAATATAAGTTAAGTGGTATGAAATACTTACTCATGAAAAGATTCAAAATAAAGAAGAAGACGGAAAGATAGTTGAGATTAAGTAGTAAATATGCAAGTAGGATAGATATAGAAATCAGTATAAACAATATAATGCTAGGTTGTAAAATATTATAAAATGATATAAACTAGTACAAAAATGGGATAGTGGTAAGTAAATATTATAGAAAACAAAGTAGGGGTTATCAAAGTAGAAAATTTTCTTCTGGTGTAGGTTCGCCTCATTGGTATCCAACTGCAGGATTGCCTCCTCGACCTCAAGTTGGAGAATTGCCTCTACGACATCCCGATTACAGTTTGCCTTCTGGATTTTCGGTTGCATACTTTGCCTCCCCGACGTCCAGCTGCAGTTTGCCTCCATTGACGTCTAGTTGCAGATTTGCCCTCTCGACATGAGGTTGCACCAAAACAGGAGATGGAAAGATGTAATCTTCCATATACACTTGGATATTGGAAGTTTAAAAAAGTATGGTGTTATGTTTTGAAATCAGCGATATAAAAGTGGATGAAAAGTTGTAAATGAAGTAGGAAATTACAAGGACAAAATATCAAAATAGATATATAGACTTTAAATATAAGATATACAAAATTTGTAGTAATGAAGATGATTTATAACATTAGGACGAAAATAATGTAAAGTATATGAACGAGCTGAAAATACAAATGAAAACGATAATTATGTAGTATATGTATTATATTGAAGAAGCGTAAAACTACAAAATTTATACGTAGCGATTAATAGTAAAAGTGAATATAACAAAACAAATTAGCAATAATATGTAGTATCGAATGCAGGCAATAAAACAAAATGGTAGGTCATATTTATATAGGTAGAAATTTTCAATCTTGTTAAAAATATACTGAAATATATGATAATATAAGAAAATGAAAAATATAGTATCACAAAATCAAATCATATAAAATGAATGTACATAAGCAAAATTTCATAAGAAAAATTCAAAATATAATAATAAATGAAGTAATAGTTGCAATATAAATTTAATAAGCGGTGATAAAATACGTAAAGTAGTAGCAATGTAAACGGGCAAACATAAAGTGAGATAAAAACACAAAGGACAAAATTTTAAGACTGAAAGACAGATAAAACAAGCTCAAAAGATCAAGACTAAGGAAGATAGACAAAATAATACATATCCAATTGATTTAATAATAGAAGAAAATATTTATTTGGAAAATATTAAATGTTGAAAATACCAGGATGAAAATTCAAGAAGAAAAATATGAGAGGGAAGTGTGTCTACATGTAAGGTCTCATGAATGTAGGTTCAACCAACCACACTTTCGCGCGCAACTCTAATACCCAGGGAAAATAGACTCGCATATAATCTTACATCAATGTATACGAGAGAACATCATGAATGAAAGTTGTTATTGAACTTGCATTCATGACTCTAGCCATCCAAGAGGGAAAGGGAGGAGAAAACATCAGTGTATAGAGCAACACAAATGTAAATCACTAACATTTAAATCTCTATAAACTGAACTCACACTTCTAATGTCCAACCTAAAGTGTCGTTCTTGTAAATTTGTACTACTTATTGAAGCGTGGCTCTGATACCACTCTGTAACACCCCGAATTCCAAATAAGTCTGAATTCGAAGTTCCACAGGATCTTTACACTTCACTTCGTACAGTTTTACAAGAAATTTAAAACTTTTATTTACATCAGAGTCTTTTACATCAATACGTAGCGGAATAAATAAAACACAACAATGATAAATGTACAATTGTAACAACTTTAGCATTTAAGTAATCATTCGCAACAAAATCATCTTTATATCTTCTTGTAAATTCCAAGTCCTGCATATGAAACTGTGGGCACATCAGTTGCTTACAACCGACAAAATATTATACACGGACATCCTCGCTATGCCGAAAGTATAACGATTTAAAAATACTTTAACAAACACAAACTTGATCACAAAACAAAGCTAAATAGGGACTATCCTATTGATGTCGTGGGTGCTGTGCACTTAATTCTTAATACAGTTATTAATATTAAATAACACTAATGTGCACTTGTTCAGATTCTATGCATCCCATACTACATAGGTCCGAGGACAAGCCCTTAATCGTACTTCATCTTGTAGGGTTGATTCCCTCGCCATGAGTTAAACTACTACGGTAACTACAATAAGTATCCTAGATATTCTATGAGTTTCGAGCCCATATCCAGACAGCCTAGAGGGAAATTCCATGTCGTGACATGACGCATCATGCAGAGCCTATGGACAATTTGCCTCTGTCATGGAACGATGACACTACGTAGTCACCAAATACCCCACAAACGTCGCCACAGTCCCGATAATTCTAGAGATATATCCACGCCATGACATGACGCATCAAGCAGGCAGCCTGTGAATACTCTCACACCGTAGATCCGAGGCCCTCATACTTATGTTTTTCTCTTACTTTTATCACATCTCCACTATAGTGTAGTCCTTACATTTTTAGTTTGTTTTAGAAGAAAATCATCACAACCTAAAGCTATTTTACCCTACCGGACTTAAACCAAACAAAAGAGACAGTCAGCCCAACCTGGCTACTTCTCAAGAGATGCTCAACCCACACTGTTTAGCTCTCAAATTTGTTAATAAAAACTGCCGTTCACTAGGATCTTGCCTAGCCTCTAGATTCCAACAACTATCTCTTTCTAGATATCAACAATATGTTACATTCAATCTCAAAATAATATTTCAATTTCTTTATTCATAAACTCTTTCTCAAAGAGAAACATTTCTTTTATAATTTCATAACATGGAATAATTCAATTCAACTCTTTTGTCAATTTAATCACTTATAGCATTGTGTGCAATTCAAATAATCTCTTAATCAAAACTTAATAGCCATAAAATCTTATTAAAAAGAGTCTAAGTGCATTCCCAATCTTCATCTTTATTAAATTAAACAAGAGTCACAATTTAATCGATAAAATCGAGTTCTGTAAAATCCTCTTTCAATTCTCATAAAATATATCCAAATATTGTAGAAATATTTTTTATAAAGTCTAAACAATTTTAGAAGAATAATAGAATTTTTTCCCAATTTTTTTATTTCACTTAAAAACTCAAAAATACCAAAAAAAAAACCAAAAAGAAAAAAACAAGTGGCAAAGGTCGGATTCGATCCCAGAGCCAAACCCTCGCCGTGAACATTAACCAACCCCAATTGCACCTGAAGACCAGAATGTCTTAATTGACTAAATGAAATATAGAGGGCTCAGTTTATACTTAAAGTGTGGGTTCGGGATTTAATTAAAATTCAAAATTTTCAGAAAAACAGAGTCTCTTGCAAGACTTGAACCCAAGACTAGAGCTCCGCTCAGCTATAGTAACGGACCCAAATTGCACCCGAAGACCAATTGGTTTTGAGTGACTAACCGATATGAGATCGGTTAGTTACTTGTTATAGAAACCGTACTGTAATTAATTTTCCTTTAATAAACTCGATTTCTCAATTAATTTGTACTCACTCAAAAATCTAAATCTTTTTTCAGAATGTGTTCTATCAAAATACAGTATAGTATATTATATTCAAACTTTATAAAAATTCCCTTTTTGACGATGTAACAAAAGCTACCTCCCAAATTGTATTAGAAAACATACATAATCAATTTTCAAATAAAATGTTATTTTTCATCAAAAACTTCTTCATAAAAATTTCGATACTCATAAAATATTTACCAGTAAAATTAATTCCACATTTCTTTACCACATTAGCATCAAAAAATCATTTTTCATACATGTTGCATTATTTTGACTATTGTAAAAACATTCTACCATGCCCCATTTTTTCATACAATCACGATTCATCACTTCGCATGTATTCTAGCATGCAAATATATTAATAAAGCATCATAACAAATTTCAGAGAATAAATCAAGCAATTCATATCTACCACACTAATCAAAATTTAGAAATTAAATTCTACATCAACTAGCATGCAATCTACTCTTAATTTAGAAAGAATTTTAGAAACACCCACCCAAGAAATATGATTTCTAGCCATTGAACTCCTAGAGTGAGAAGCTCCTAGTAGCAAAACTCCTTCAAAAAGTTCCAAGAGAAACTCTACTTTGCCTCCTCAAATTCCGTGCACAACGAAAAGCCTCCAAACTCCCATTTCGGCCAAGGCAACATTGAAGCTTCTCATCTCATTCTCTTATCTATATACATATATACATACTTCTACATATGTATATATAAGCATATATATAATTGAATAGGTATTCATCTAGATATGTATGTTTGTATGTGAGTAGGTGGAGAAGCACATGGACTTGCTGATGGATTGCTTTTCAACAAGGACAGAGTAGGAAATGAAAGGCACTCATCTCATTTCCATTTTCATATACATGTATATGTATACACCTGTATAAGTATATATATGTACATGCTTGTATGGTGAGATTGAATGGAGAAAGCAAAGAGGATTGGCTGGTGGACTGGTTTCGGCAGAGCAACAGGGAAAGAAAAGAAGGAAGGAGGTGAAATTGAATGGGTTAGGGGGTATATTTATAGGATTTTAATTAAGTGGTTATAGTAACTAGTCCCCACAACTCCACTAACTCTACTTATGCAAAATCCAAAATGTTCTTCCCTTCATCCCCAAAACCAGCCGGCTACCAATTGTTCATGCCCAAAACACGTGCACGTGCATCGCACTTGCACACACTTCACAAAATTGATTATTTTTATTTAAATTAAAACATATGTATATAATATATAAGATTGCTATAAAAATAGTTTAATTAAAAATTATAGTTTTTCATGTATAAATAAAATAAACACACACACATTCAAAATTTCATTGAAAAGAATACGCTTAAATATGTCTAGGGCTGTAAATCGGACCGGACGGGATTGGACAGCCCTATGTTCAAGCTAGGACCGAAATTCTAATCGGACGAGCTTATGTCTGGCTCGGTCTAGGCAGAACAAAATTTTTATAGTCCGAATTCGGTTCGGTAAAGCCTCAGACTGCAATAATATTCGGACGGACTTATGTCCGGCTCGAGCTCGGTAAAGAATCGAACCGAATAATTTGTTCAGGATCGGTTTGTATAACAGTTCAGACGGTCTACGGTCAGACCATTTCTCGAGTCGGACTCGGACGGATGACGGACCGTCCTGTTCATTTTACACCCCTAAATATGTGCACCGAAAATACGTACGTCGCACGTAAAAATACGAAATCAACTTTCTCAACGGTAAAATATTTAAAGATAATCTTTAAACAAAATTAGAAAAATATATTTATTAATTTTTATATATTCCACAACGTAATCAATACGTACATTAAAAACATGTGTAACATACGTATAAAAATATTTAAATCGAAATGGGAGAAAAATAAACTTTCGTTTATAAAACGAATTCGAATACGTCATTAAGTAAAGAAATAATTAAAACACTTTACAATATTACACGTAACGGTGGAAAATACGTAATCGATACGTGCATCGATAATACGTAAAAATCACGTAAAACACAAATATCGGAATATTATATTTGAGTTGACTCAAATAGGATTTTAAGAATACGGAAAATGCATAAATAGTCAGAATCTAAAATACGTTGTGAAACACATTACAAATATTACTAGTAACTGTACAAAATACACGTGCGTAACACATAAGGGGCAAAATTTTCATTTCCAATTTTGTGGGGTATTATAGATCTATAGTAGTGGAAGTGTACATGCAAGTACCCACTGAGAAAAAAATCATGATGCGCACACTGAACTGAGTGTGAATCATGGTCGTAAAGAACTAGTAACTTTAGGAATCTCAGATCATTGGTGCATAAGAAAAATCCATGTATATCAAGTGAAGTTATCTATGAAGGCAACATAATAGAGACATCCTTTGCTAGAAGGTAATGGAGAGGGTCCCCATATGTTAGAATGAACAAGTTGAAAAGGTTGAGTTGTTTGCAAAGTCTTTTGTTATTAAAAGGGAGTGCTATGTGTTTGGCCAACTAACAACCCTAACTGTTGGTGTATGCCTTAGAGGCCAGTTGTGTATTGATATTACTAGTTTACATTGCATTACATTTATTTTCTATCGAGACTTTTTATTTATTGTGAATTAAATGAACATAATAAAGTCCTTAGATTAGTAAGTTCAATGTCATGGGTATCAAGTGCATGACTTGATTGTGAGATCCTATTGACTTAAATCAAAATACTATTCTTAAATGTCCCTAGTCAAGTATTATTCTGAATTAGGAAAATGATAATACATAGAGACTAGTGTGTGAGTAGACTGATAACCATTCTCACGGGTCATGGATATGTGATATCAAGTTTTCACATGGGTACATATTAGAGTAATAATGTACTGGACTGACCCACCATGAGAACACTGCATGGATCGTTATGTGAATATTATAAGCGGTTCTCACAGTAACCATAGTGTACATAGTCCTTTGACTTGAAGTCACTACGATTCCATACATGAGAAGTTATATGTTTAATGTCGTCAAACGTTGTCGGTAATAAGGTGATTATAACGTCCAAGTCGTCAAACGTTGTCTGTAATAAAGTGATTAATTAAATGTCCAACCAATATCAGGAGTCCAAGTCTTATTTGGATCCCTAATTAAATTCATCTTATGAATTTAAATCTCAATTTCGATCCATTCTAAGTGTGTGACCTTGTAGGTTCCCATTACGTTGACAGTAATACTAAAATCATATTCTAGTGTTACCAACAGTGAGCGGTATCTAGCAATACATCACTGCTACTCAAGTAACGGGAATGCCAGTAATTTGACATCCCATGGTTCGCTAGAAGGAAAAAGGAACCAATCCGTAACCAATGTTACCATGTAGTTTAGTCCCTTTATCAAGATATCTTAATTGACCACAAGGCATAGAGTGTGTCATCCTTGTATAGTTCAATCTTTGGATTCTTGATGTCCGAGTAGACTTACTAAAACAAATGTGCTCAATATCTCATATCGACTCATTTGAGCACGATAATGCATTTTTGCAGTCTTACTCAATTAAGGGGTCCGTAGATATCGCTCCTGTTATGTAGGAGGGAAAAATCCTATTTAAGTTTCATCCCTCTGCATGATTTATAGTATATCTAATAGTCGACTTTATAATCACCTTATTATAGGAAACATTTGACTACATTAAAATATATAACTTCTCATGTAAGGAATCGTAGTGACTTCAAGTCAAATGACTGTACACTATGGTCGCTGTGAGAACCGCTTATAACACTCATGTAACGATCCATACAGTGTTCTCATGGTGGGTCAGTCCAGTACTTTATTACTCTAATATGTACCCATGTGAGACTTGATATCTCATATCCATGACTCGTGAGAATGGTCATCAGTTTACGCATACACTAGTCTCTATGTATTATCATTTTCCTAATTCATAATAATACTTGACTATGGACATTTAAGAATAGTGTTCTGGTTTAAGTCAATAGGATTTTACAATCAAGTCATGCACTTGATACCCCATGACATTGAACTTACTATGGCAACTCGAATCATGGCAATAAAAAATCAACAAATATGTGGCCTTTTACATACATTGGACTTCATATATATTGCGATCTGATGAACCCTCTCCCATATATATATATATATATATATATATATATATATATATATATATATATATATATATATATATATATATGGGAGAATTGGAGTTGTAATTTGTTGTCAACATACAAACATGTGCATTATACGTGCACCTCAAACTCTCCCATTAATTACAACAAAACTAACAAACAAACAAAATTTTACCTATTTAAAACGTACAACGCACGTGCAAAATAAATTTTTAATATTTTTAACACCAAACATACACATATGTTGTACGTACAACTCAAATTCTACTTATAAACATGTGCATTGCACGTAAAAATCGTAACTTTTTCTTCAAAATATTTTTTCCAATTACGTGCAATGGACGTCCAACTCCAAAACTATTTCTTAACACATATATCGCACGAGAAAATTCTCCAACTCTTATCAAAACGTGCATCGCACGTGAAAAATACTAGTACTATTTTAATGGGAGAATTGGGGTTTGTAACCAAACAAATCCTAACTTTGTAATCAAACAAACATGTGTAATACACGTCCAAACTGAATTCAACAAATACATACATTTATATAAAAACAAACTCGTGCATACCTAATAGAAAGGAGGTCTCAGGTTTAAGTCCAGCCTACGCTGAAGTTCTTACTATATGCCATGATTCGAGTTGCCATATGAATTAGTCAACAAATTTCCTCAGTTTATATATATATATATATAGGGGACGGAGGCAGGATTTATTCATATAAGGGGCAAAGTTAAGTGCCAAATTAATGAACACTAGATATACGTACATACGCATTACATTAGGAGTAATGCTACATCCATTACCAATTCTACCATTTTGTTCACTACCTTAGGTGGTACACTCCAACAGGTAGGAAAAGATAGAGTAGGTGGAAGAACTCTCCAATAGGAGTATGCCACCTAAGGTAGTGAACAAAATAGTAGTGAAATTGGTAGTGGATGAAGCATTACTCTTACATTAGATAGACATAATTAGTTTGAGAGGATGACTACACATACATGAATTTTTACCCCAAACATACATTATAAATGCATTGGGGCCCACTTCTCGCCAAAAGACAATGTTTTAGTGAGAAGTGGGCCTCAGTGCATTTATAATGTATAGTGCATTTATAATGTATGTTTGGGGTGAAAACTCATGTATGTCTAGCATTTTGCTTAGTTTGATACCAGGCCCTTGGACTTAATTAAGGACAACATCATTCAGAAATAATTAGTTTGATACATGGACAATTGCCTTAGATATATATAGTTAGTTTCATACAGACCTGTACACTTAATTAGGGGGGCAAATTATACAGGTGGCCTAGCTACCTATATGGTATATAGCTTTTTGCTCACAGTAAAGGTGGGCATGCCCCCCTTATCTTATATGTGGCTCCGACATATAGGAGGCTTATATTCTTTGAGAAATCTTAAAATTTTAGGTAGTTATTCCTTTGCTAAAATAATTAATTCTTCAAACTTGAGAGTGAACACAAATGTTAATTTCATTTTGTATCATATTTCGGTCGTCGATCAATAGGCTAGGATCTGTGGAATCTTTAGTTTCGAAGTTTTGTCCTTGTACTTGCCACTAAGGAATTGTAAGGATCTGTTTTAAGAATTTTATTTTAGTCAATAGTAGTTTGATTAAATTTTGTATGTTTGATTTTCAAAGTATTGGTGATTAATATGTGGGTTATGTTTGTAGTAGTAAGTTCAAAGGTTGTTCCAAAAGAAACATGAGGGATAACTGTTGAAATGTGCCTATGTTTGAGGGAGAACTGTTGAAATGTGCCTATGTTTAAAACCAGGAAAAAGATAGTTGACTTTTCTATCTATTGCTGCTCTCTGTTTGGTAGCAGGCAACTATCCATTATGGTCAATCGACTGTCCCGATACAGATCTGGATTGAAAAGGGGTGGGTTTGGTATTAAAGCCCATATCATTTCCTATTGGATCAAAGTTGGTTTAGAGGTTATATATAGGGATACTGGGACGTCTGTAGGGTTAATGAGAAATTTCTAGGTACTGAGAGATTCATTGTAAATAAGAAAATCACTCTGTATTTTTGTATTGTTTTCTAATGTTTGAGTGAAATATTGTTCTCTATTTTTTTAGTGTTCTCATTGATTTTCTTTAATTGCTTTCCCCAGTATTGTGTTAGATCTAGTTCATTTATTGATTTTTCATCAATGTTCGTTTCTGGGTGAAACCTTAGTCGCTAGATGGTTTTTGCCCGTTCCACTTCGCACCACAGGAGAAGCTTTAATTTTCCAACAAGTGGTATCAGAGTCCGTATTAGGGTTATTCTTTTGGTGTGATCCTTTAAGATGTCCAACAACAGTTCCATGACAATTTTCGTTGGAGAAGTTCAATGGAAAGGTCAACTTCATTTTATGGCAAGTCAACATAAAAGATATGTTTGTTCAACAAGGTCTACATAAGATTTTGTAAAAAAAGGTAAGAAAGCGGCGTGTATGGCTCATTTGGTGTGGGTGGATTATGATGAGAAGACCATGAGTTCAATTCGTCTTTGTTAAATAATGAGGTGAAATATAATATTCTTGGAGAGAAGACTGCATCAGAGATTGGGGCAAAGCTAGAAAGCTTATATGATGAAATCCCTGACAAATCGACTGTATTTAAAGCAACAACTCTATAAGCTATCGATGAGAGCATGTACCTCTTTCATGATCACCTGATCCACTTTCTATTTCTCAGTGAATGTAAATGGAAGTTGTGATCGATGAAGAAGATAAGGTCTTGGTTCTACTAATATCTCTGCCTCCATTACATGAGCACTTGATTACTACTCTACTTATGAGAAAGATTCTATTGACTTCGAGGAGGTGATGGTTGTGCTAGTAAACAATGAGATTAGTAAGAAATCAGTTGAAATTAATTTGGCTAATAAGAAAATTTTATCTACTGAGGAAATAAGTGGAAAGATGGGTGATGTGAATAATATGAGTGAATTTGGTGCCACATCTGAAAAAAAGTTCGTTAGGAACTGCAAAAGAAAGAAGCGAATGATAGTTCGAAATATTATATTGGTGCTGGTATTTTCGAAGATATTCACCAATACGATGTACTTATTTCAGAGTCTGGAAAAGAAGATCAAGCTGAGATACATGGGATCTTGGATATAGGGAGTTCCTATCATGTTCGTCCCAATAGGGACTTGTTTACTACCTATATAGCTAAGGAGGGCCTTTCAGTTCAGTTAGAACAAGTACAGGTTTGGTTTGCAACACATCCCATGAGTGAGGGAACATTCAAGTTTAGAATTTTTGATGGCACTATTTGTAGTTTAACAGATGGTCAACACTCTTAGGAAAAAGAAGGGTTGACGCTTTTCCCCTTTGATGCGCAACAGAATGAGCAGAGATGATCTAGCAACTATAATTTCCCGAACAACAAAAAAGATGAGAAATCAAATAAATAAATAGGTCTAACACAATACTTGGAAAGACAACCATAGGAAACCCACAATCAAAGATAAGAGCCCATATCGGAGAAAAATTGTTCCCTCTAACTATGAAGAATAACAATAGTAAGTGTAGGAAAAGATACTTGGGAAGGCACCAAAGAAATCTTGCAGTGGAAGTGTAGGAAAGGATACGATGAGATACTAAGCAATTGGGATGTGGGCTAACTTTTTCCAAATGCGAGGTACAATTCGATTTTAAACTAGTTACGTTGAGTGAAGATCTTGGCCCTCTCCTAGATTAGCTAGGTAAAACCTTTTATTATTGTATCCTATCTGTAATGTACTATGCAAGATTTTCTTGATATTCAATATATTACATTACCTTCCCCAAAAAAAGGCTTAAATGAAAACAGGAGCCAAACAAAGTTTACAGGAGCCAAACAAAGTTCGTTCAAATCAAGCTTAAATAAAGAGTTTCAACAACAATAAACCGGGTTTTATTGTAGTTCAGATTGTTTTTCTCCTTTAACATCCCTAGTTTCCTACATGTTAGGAAGTGTGGCCTCAAATACACATGCACAATTTGAAGTTGGAGAAGAAGAAAAGAAGAAACGAAGTAGTGAGGAGTAGGCAACAACCCAACAAGAGAAGAAGGCAAACAGAGGAGGGAACAGTTGACTGTACATTTGACTGTGCAGTCGACTGCCCGACTCTCGGGTCTTGGTGAGACTCATTACAGTGGACCGCAATTGGGTGCGGTCAACCGCAACGGCGGTGTATCCTATATTTGGGTTACAGGTTTTGGGTCCAATGAGCTACATTTGTGTATATCTTTTAGGGTTTGCTTGGGGCTATGTATATAGCAATAGAAGTGAACTATAGGATTAAGAACTGAAGAGAGAGTTGTTGAGCCGTTATCATTGTACAACTTCAAGAGAGGTGAATGCCGATTGCTTCAAAGGTGAGAGAGAGATTGAGAGTTTTGACCTTTTCAATCTTTGTATTTCTTGAGGATTAAGAAGTATTGATTATCTCTGAATATTATTGTGTTTGTGTGATTGTGAGATCTTGCGATTATTGTGGTGGTTTGTTCTTAGTGCATCTAAGTCTTGGGTGTTTCTTTTTCTTGTGTTGTGTGTTCCGTTATTAGCATTACAAGTGGTATCATGTTCTCCACACTACCCATATCTTAGCAAAAAAAGAAGGAAAAAAACCCCTTCTCATAGAGATAATCGCAAGGTGAATTTAAAACATATCCATTACTAAGGTAAATTTCGCTAAACTATACCCGTGTTTCACCAATTTGCAAATAACTGTACTCTTTAGCTTGCACCAATCTGGATGTGTGCTGGTAAAGATGCTAGTTCAGAATAATAGGCTTAGGTTAGCGACTTGAAATATAGGAACATTGACAGGAAAAAAACATAAAACTAGTAAATACCATGATTAGAAGGAATATTATTATAGCTTATTTACAATAAACAAAGTGGGTAGGGGAGAAAGATAAAAAGATAGATGATTTTAAATTATATTATACCAGTAAAATTAGAAATAGAAATGGAGCAAGAATTTTAGTAGATACGATTTCAAAGGAAATGTAGTAGGTGTTAATAGGAAATGAGATTGAATAATAAAAATTAAACTTGTATTAGAGGGAGACATAATTAATATTATTAGTGCTTATGCACCCCAAGTAGGATTAGATGTATATGCTAAAAATAAATTTGTGAAGATATGGATACGATAATTCAATGAGTAGTCTTAGGTGAGAAATTATTTATAGGAGGAGATTTCAATGGACATGTAGGAGAAGATAGAATGAGATATGAGAGAGTTCATGGAGGACATGGCTTTGAACATAAGAATGGAAGCAATTTATGTACTAAGGAGACATATCGAAAAATATAGGGAGAATAAGAAAGATCTGCATATGGTGTTTGTAGATCTATAAAAAGAACATGATAGTCTTTAGAGACGTGGTATGGTGGGCGTTAAATAATAAAAAAGTAACTATTCGGTATATTGAGGTAATTTAGGATATGTATGAACATAAATGACCAAAATTAGAAAAACTACAGGAGAGGCCAATGATTTTCCTATTACAGTTGGTTTACACCAAGGTTCGGCTTTAAGCCCCTACCTCTTTACTTTGGTTATGGATGAATTGAGGCGATGAATACAAGATGAGGTGCCTTGGTGTTTTTGCTTTTTGCCGATGATGTCATCTTAGTGGACGAGACTATAGTAGGAGTCAATGCTAAAATAGAATTGTGGAGAGGAACTTTGGAAGCTAGATGCTTTTGAATAAACAGAACTAAAATGGAGTATATGGAGTGTAATTTTAGTGATATTCGGAACACAAATGAGAAAGTAGTGAAGCTTGATGGTCAAGAGATACCTAAGAGATACCGTTTTCGATATTTAGGCTCGATTATTCAAAGAGATGGGGAGATTTGTGAATATATTATACATAGAATCCAAGCATGGTGGCTTAAGTGGAGAAGCGCTAGTGGTATTTTGTATGGCAAACGTATACCATTGACGTTGAAGGAAATTTTTTTATAAGCTGGATGTTATACCAGCATTGATGTATGGAGCAGAGTGTTGAGCAACAAAGAAACAACATGTCCAAAAAATAAGTGTAGCGGAGATGATGATGTTAAGATGGATGTGTGGTAAATTTAGGAACGATAGAATTAGAAATGAGCATATTCGAGACATGATAAAGGTAACTCCTATCCAAGGGAAATTAAGAGAGAATCGCCTCAGATGGTTGGACATGTCATACGTAGACCTAGTAGTGCACCTATAAGAAAGAGTGATTGATAAGTATTGATGGTAGAGTTTTAGAGGTTGGAAACATTGATTAAAGATATGATAGCTTGTGGCCTTACAGAGGATACTGCGCTAAATCGGAAAACCAGGATTCATGTCCCCAACCCCACTAGTTGGGAAAAAGTCTTTGTTGTTGTTGTTGTTATTTTTCATTGTACTTTACACGTAAACTATTACGGTTCACTGCTTCAGTGCTAACGACGTCAATTTTTTATCAGTTTAACTGTTATACCCATGTTTTGACTAGTCTAAACACCCTCTCATTTTCTCCTTTACGGCTTAACTTTCTTTCCATTTTATTATTTTAAAGTTTGGAAACTGGAGAGGCTTATATAGATTCTTCAACCTTGCCACAATTTTGGAGTCCACTGACATACCATCAAGAACATTGCTTGGTAGTTTCCAACGCCATTTAGAATATCCACTATTTGAAACTGGGTTCGATAATGGTAAAAATCACATCAAATCAGGGTCGTACGAATCCAGCACAGATCCTAAAGCTTCTACAGGCAGATTAGTCATAACGGGCCTCTTTAGCAGGTCCGACCCTACTTTAGGTCCATCTAAAAGACATGGGCCGCTCTCAAACCAATCGACTAGGCCCACTAGGAGAGACACCCAGCCCATGAGGACTGTAAGTCAAATATCTTATCCCCATATAGGTGAGTCTTATCTTTTAAAGGGGAGAATCAACAGGAGATTAGGGATTCATATCAATCTAATGGATCCATATCAATCTCCTAAAATGTTTCTCAGGCCTATAAATACCCTCCCCTTTCCTCAGCTAGAAGGTAATCAATAATTGGCTTTTCTCTCTCAAACTTTCTTTCTCTCCCTAGTTCGGACTTGAGCATCGGAGGATCTGTCGCTGAGGCCACCCCCTGTGTTTCAGGCTTTTTGAAGGTCCATAGGGAGTGTTCAATCAACGATCCAGATCTACCATCGGGAGCTCTAACTACTTTTTACGGCAACGATCAAAGATTATATCTTTAGTAGTTTCCTTCAAATATAAACTCACTATCTGTTTGCTTGCACACCAAAATAAGCAACAACAGATTTGTAACGCCCTGAATTTCAAACACAGGTAATTCATAGCACAACCAGGAACTTTACTTCAATTTCGTACAAAAATACAAAGAAATTAAAATTTTTTCATTACAATGTTATTATTTACAATAAACAGCGGAAATTTACGTGTAGCATACAACTTATATCATCAAAATTTTCTATCTTGCAATATCTCTCGACACCAAACTCATGTCTACGCCGCTCGCTAATCCGAGTCCTGCAAAACTTGAGAACTATGGGCACGCCAGTTGAATGCAACTGACACAATGTTATAAAAAAGCGAAATTCAATTTTAACAATCACAAAATTGAATGCCAAAAAAAAATGTGACTACCCTAAATATGTCAATGTATGTTATGAACCTAATGACTAATGCAGACACTTATGCATACAATGAAAACCTAATGCACACTGTTCGGATTCTATGTCACCCATACAACATAATTCCGAGAGAAAGCCCTTAATGTACTCCTCATTATAGGGTTCAATCCCTCGTTATGCAGACCTAGAACCATGACGACGATGAAGATTTAGACATACTACAACACCTGTCTTTTAAAAATTCTTAAATATTTGATTTATATTATTTTTATTTATGATTTTGAGTAAATTTTCTTATATTAATTAATTTCATTTTATTTTATAATGATTAAAATGGAATTCGGGTTTAAACGGGAAAAATTAGAAATATAAGAGTTTTGAGATGAGTTTTCTCGGAGGAGATGATTCCGATTTAACCTGAAATTTTTTGTATGTACTTGTGCATAATAGAGGTTTGGATATTTGCTAATTCGAAGGAATTGCATGGTCCTAGCAAGAAATTTTGGGGTTCGGGGTTAAAGTTCATCATAATTACAAGAATGCCACTCTTCATTTTCCTCTCTCCCCTTCCCTTTTCTTTGCTGGCCGAAACCCACCCATCATTCGAAACCCATCCCCCCCCCCTTTGCGGAAACCAAGCTCGAAATCCCCCCATTATTCCACTTCAAGCTCCGAAATTTTTGGGGGTTCTAACAAATATTTGGGATGCTCTTCAGCATGGTGTCAGTTTATCAAGAGAGATTCATGAAGGTATACCAATTTGTATCTTTGTTTATGGAATTTTATGCTTTTCATTTCTTTTCATAAAAATTGTAGTAGAAAGATGTTTAGAGTATTTAGAAAATGCTAAAGGTGAAAGATTTCATTTTTTGGTAATAATATGGAAATTTTATTAAACCTAGAGTTTGAGTTTAGGAAGGGTAAGGAGCATTGCATGTATTGAATTCTAATAATTATTTTGGATGATGTAGAATAATATAGGATAATTTAGAAGCATTTATGATAAATTTTAATAATTATTTGAAAATTATAAGGAATTTTTCAGGTATCGGAAAATTGTAAAAGTAGAGTTTATTGGTTCTAAAACAGGATAATTATGGGAAAATATGTACAAATAATAGACATTATTCTCTAGATGCATATATGAGTTAATTTTGGGATATAGAAGTTAATTTGGGATATTTTACCTTTAAAATATAAAATATTGATTGGAACTCCTCCGATCGAGGGGTAAAATTGGGATTTGGCTATAAGACTAGAGAATAGTTGATTTGATATGCTTATGCATGTTGTATGTGATGTATGAGTATGTTTGATGAAAATTCGGGGGATAGATAATGTGTGTTATGAGTTAAGGACTTATGGGTTCAGTAATTTTCTTAATTGGTGTGAAAAAGTGAAGTTTGATTAGCGACCTGGCGGGCGGGGAGTGTCTTCGGGCTGGTTCGTCAGGTGAGTATGATTGTACTAAGTATATTTTATGTTGTGATAAAATTTTAGACTGATTCGATGTGATATGTGATAATTATGGTCGGGTAAAGATATAATAGAAAATACGGAATTTTAATAAGTTGAAATTGTGCTTTAAGGTGAATTTGCATGATTTTGAATATTTGGTGTAATGGGTGATATATATGATAATATGAAGTATTGGGGGTTTGATATACGTATAATATGCAGATGATAAATGGAAATGATATATGAGTTGGTATATGTATGATATAGAGATGTTCAAGGTGAAATAAATGGCTGATAACATGATGCAATAAACTAAGTAACATGGTGTGCACATAATATATGATATTGTGACAAAATAAATAATATGGCGCATTCATGATATGTAATAATATGACATAATAAGCTTATAAATTAAATAACCCGGTGTATGTAAATATGTGGTATAATTAGAAGATAAATAACATGGTAAATGTCAAAGATGTGATACAATGTTGAAATAAAAGATGAGATGATATGTGAAAATCAAATGGGATAAAAAGGTGAAATGAAAATGATTATAAAAGTTAATTTTGCTGACCACTACCTATAGAAAATCTTGGGAGGTTGGGCTTGACCTCCTAACACCCAAGGACTGGCTTGAGGTGCAGTGTTTATTACCCAAACTATGTTTTGGGTGCAGTGTTTTTATCCCCCAAGCTATCGACTTGAGGCCCAGTTATTACCCAGTTTATCTGGGGTACGGTGATTATTACCCAGGCTAATGGCCTTGGTGAGCGGTGATATATTACACAAGTTCTACTTGGGGTGCAGTGATTATTACCTAAACTATGTTTGGGGTGCGGTGTTTCCCTTGCTGGCATAGGCTGGGAGGAAGACGTAGCCTTGGACCCGTAAGAACCGGGGGAGGGGGGGTAGAGGTCCGCGTGGTTACTGGGCTGTCGGCTTTCAGTATTTGGGATACTGTGGCTCACTGGTCGACAAATTTCTAAAATGAAGAAATGTTAAATGAAAATGAGAAAATAAAGAAAGCATATGATGATAAATGTGAATGAGAAAGAAAAAAAAGTATTTAATGTGAAGGAGAAATGAGAAAGTAAAGCAAGTGTATGAATCAGAATGAATATGAAAAGTAAAAGAAACTGTGTATATGAATGAAGATGAACATTAAAGAAAATGAGTTATGAGTATGTAAATGAAAATGAATAGTAAATGAATTATGTCGTTGAATTAGAATGAAAAGAGAAGAAATTTTATTATGTAAATGAGTATGAAAAGTAAAGAATTGTGTTATGTGATTATATATGAAAAACAAAGAAATAGTACTATGAGAATATCTATGAAAAGGGAGGAAATTATGTTATGTGATTAAATATGAAAAGTGAAGATATGGTGCTATGTAAATGAGTATGAAAAGTGAAGGAATTATGTATGTGAATTAATAAGAATAAATTGAAGAAATTGAGGTATGGAAATGAATTTGAGAAGTAAAGTAATGTGTAATATGAGTGTGAAACATGAAGTGAAGTGTATTATGTGATGAATATGAGAATGGTTATTAAAACAAATCTGATATATATGAGTTTGATGCACCTTGAAATTGTTTCGAGGAACTACTCGCCCGCTATTTCCATGGAAATGGTGGAAATTACCTGCCTTGGCACAACTCCCAGGGTAAATTGGTGGGTTGTTAATATGATAGTTGTATTGCGAAATGGAAATGAAAAGTAAAGTAAGTTGTAAGATGAAAATATAAATAAAGTAAAGTAATAACTGAGCTATCGGCTTGAGATGTGATGTTAGATTACCCAAGTTCTACTTGGGGTGCGGTGATGATTACCCAGCTTGTCTGGGGTGCGGTGATTATTACCCAAGCTATCGGCTGTGGGGTGTAGTGTTATATTACCCAAACTTTGTTTGGGGTGCGGTGTATTACCTGATAAGAAGGAAAGTTAAAATAAATTGTAATATGAGATGTAAATTAAAATGAAAGAAATATATATTATTGATAATAATGAGAAGTAACTAAAGTTGTATGATGGGATGAGAATGAATTATAAAGTAAAGTATATGATAAAATGAGAAGAGCATGAAAATAAGCTGTATGATGAAATTAGAATGAAAAGAAAGTAAATTGTAATATATAAATTGAGAATGATGGTTAATGTATTACGTGACGTTATGAGATGTGTATGAGATGTGAATAAATGCGATGTCATGAGATGTTTTATAAGATAGGGGTAAATGTGATATTATGAGATTGGATGAACGTGATATTATAAGATTGAACGAATGTGAAATTATGAGATTGAATGAATGTGATGATATGGGATGATAATGAATGAATGAGATGATATGCGATGAAAATGAATGCATGTGATGATATGCGATGAAAATAAATGTGATAATATATGATTGAATGAATGTGAAGTTATGTGATGAGAATAAATATGAATATGTTATAAAATTGAATGAGTGTGATGTTATGCAATGAGAATGAATATAAATATAGTATGAGATTGAATGTGTGGAATGCTATAATATTGAATGACTGTGATGTTAGGGACGAGAATTAATGTGAATATAGTATACCTTGGAATTGTGTCGAGGAACTACTCGCCCGCTTTCTATGGAGATGGTGGGAACTACTTGCCGAGGCACAACTTCAAGGTAGGGTGAGTAAATATGGATTTGTAGATTGGTTGAAGATGCAATGGATCACTCTTGTGCAAAATCACTTTTACTATGTTTATATGTTTAAATTTCAGGTTACATTTAATTACTCTTATGTTAGTAAGTTCTTTCAATTTCTGTCTTATCATTTATTTTATATACTGTCCTAGTAGATTATACTCACACCAGTTATGGACGATCCCTGTTATTTTCTGGGGGTCAGGGGAGTCCCTCCCTGAGGGTGGACATACTTGATTCTCCTTGCATATATTGATTAGCAGCGAGGTGAGATACCATAGTAGTTGTTTTGGTTTTAGTAGTTATACTTTTCTCGTAGCAGAATGAGTTGTATATGTATCTATTATATACTTTATTATCCTAAGTCATGTAGAGATGGAGACATTGTTTGGGTGATAATTTGTATTATGGAGGATTATGTACATAACTGTAAGCAATGATAATATATATAGTGATGTGATGAAGTATGAAAGCCCGTATCCACCTCGTTGTGTAGTACTAGGTTCTGTGGTTGGTTTTTGAAAGGTTTTTCTAAAGTTTTTCTAAAAATTTAATATGTTTTCAAATGAATTTTTGGTTTATAAATTGTATCTTGCTTATTATGATAAGTTATGCCCCCAGAAACCTATATATAAATTGCTTATGTGATGTTGAATGAATTGGCCTGGGGAGGATTGATATCTATTACAGGTATTGTGAATTATATAATTGTTGCAGAATTCCATAAGGAATCTCTGTAAAAGGGCTAATATTTCAGGGGAAACTCTGCCAAAATTTTAATTGAATATTATGAAAATTTTCCTAAGTAAGAAATGGCGTAGATAAGAAATAGTTTAAGTTAGAAAGCTTTTGAATAAAGAAATGGTTTTAAAAAAAAATTTGGGGTGTTACAGTTGGTATCAGAGCCTAGGTTAACCAGGAATTTCTTGCTAATTCTTGTGATCTTGTCATGTGTGTATGGGTTCATTATTGCTAAGTAGTGAATGAGAAGTTTGTATTATGCTTTGTTGGTGTTTTGCTAAGTATTGATTATATTATTGAATGGTGCAATCCCTATTAGAATTTTGTCTGAATTTGGGGTCAGTGTTACCTTTCATAGCTTGTGCATATGTTTTGCACCAAGGTATTCCATGTCTTCCTTAGAAGTACTGGTGAGAGTTAGTACATCATTGGGTAGTTCTATTATATTGTTTGACGTGTGTCGAGAGGTGAAATTTCCTTTGGGATCCTGTGTATGTCCTATAGACTGTGGGACGATGTGTGGTAGTATTTATTATTTTATATTGGGGGATGGATTGGTTGGGAAGGCCTTATGCACAATTGGAGTGCTTTGGAGGGAGGATTCGGGCGAGAAAGCCCGATGAAATTCAGTTTCTAATTGAATGTAATGCCTTGTACGATGTAGTCATGTCCGTTGGGTTCGGTGGAAATGCCCAAAGTGAAGACTGAAAAATGTTAATGTAGTTTGTGAATTTTCTGATACATTTGAAGAGGTTCTTGGTCCCCCCACCTCGGCAAGAATTGGATTTTAAGATTAATATGATATTTGGTATGACTCGAATTTCTAAATCAGCTTATAGTATAGCACTAAAGGAATGAGAAGAGATGAAAGATAATTAGAGGTGATGTTTTTGGAAAGGTTTATTGGTCCAAGTAATTCGCCGTAGGGCGCGGTGGTAGTTTTTGTAACAAAGAATATGGTTCACTGAGAATGTGTACTGAATAAGGTGACTATTAAAAATAAGTATCAATTGCTGAGAATAGATGATTTGTTGGATTAGTTGTGAGGAGCTACAATATTTTCACAGCTAGATTTGCAGACCGGGTACCATCAAAAGAGAATAAAAGATGAAAGTATCCCAAATACTACTTTTCACACTCGGTATGGACTGTATGAATATTCGGTGATGCCTTTTTGGGATGACGAATGCCCCTGCATTTATCATGGACATGATGAATCAGACCGCCCGTCCTTATATCGACAGGTTCGTGATTGTGTTTATTAATGATATTTTGGTGTATTTTCGCAGCATGGAGGAGCCTAGATAGCACCTCAGAATTGTGTTGCACACACTTTGGGACCAGAAGTGGTACGCGTTAAGTTTTTAGATTGTCATTTTTGAAAGCGAGAAGCTCAATTTTTCGGGCATATTGTGTCTGCTGAAGGCATATCCGCGGATTCGGAGAAAGTTGCAGTGGTGAAAGATTGGGAACAGCCCACAAATGTGACAGAGATTCAGAGTTTTTTTTTGTGTTTGACAGGCTACTATCGGAGGTTTATTTCTCGATTTTCTAATATTGCTGCACCGTTAATTCAGCTTACCAAGAAGAATGTGCCTTTTGTATGGCCCGGACAGCGTGAAAGGGTATTTCAAGAGTTAAAGGTGTTGGATCCTGTAGGCAAGGCAAGAAACACTAGAGGGGGGATGAATAGTGTTGTATAAAAATAATAACAAAATTGAACTTTTTCGTACTGTCCAGTCGACTTGAGAAGGGAATACAGTCGACTGGGGCATCAGAATAGAAGAGTATTTTTTACAAGTTTGACCAGTCGACTTATAGCAGAACTCAGTCGACTTGTCAGAAACGTTTTCGAAGATTATGTTATACCAGTCTGATCAGTCGACTTATAGAAGAGGGACAGTCGACTTACCAGACAAGTTTCACAGAGATATTAAAATGCAAGTAAAGAAAATACAACCACAGAGTACACAGCGATGTATCCTGGTTCGGTCCTCCCGAGCTACATCCAGTCCCCAAGCAACCCACTTGAGATTTTCCATTATTCTTGAAAAAATACAAGAATACCCTACGGCGTTTAGACAAAAACCTTTTCCAACCCGTAGTCCTCTCTCACCACTAGAGAGAGCAAACCCACTCTTCAACCAAGAGTGAAAACCTGACTCTACAACCTAGAGCCCCACTCTCCAACCGAGAGGACCACTCTCACAACCCGAGAGTGAAAGGAAAACAATAAAAGAGTTACAACAACCTATAGCCTTGTTGTGATTGTGATTTTTGTATAGAGGCTAAAAGGTCGACTTCCGAAATCAGTCTAAAACAAATTCCCTGTTATACTAGACTGATTTCAGATAACCAAGACTTAGAAGATTGTGAATGCTTGTTTGAATACTTGTTCTCTTTCTCAAAAGCAAAAACTTAAACTTTTATCAAAATGCTTGGAACCTTTCCATGGTGATTCCTAGGCTCTATTTATAGAGAGGAATCACTCGGACGTTGTAAAAAAGTTAATAAAACTGATTTAAAACGGATGTAAAACTTTTAGATTTGAAAAACAAGTTTTGAATTCTGAAATCTATCGAAACGACTTGAACAGTCGACTGGGTTGCCATAATTAGTCGACTGGCCAGAGTTTGAAAAAGTTCAGACAGTTTCGTACTAGTACAGTCGACTTGTGCCAAACGGCAGTGGACTGGTACTCAACAGCTGATCTTATTCAAGCTTGTTTCAACCTTTAAACTTGTGAAAAACACTCAATTATAAAGATATGTGTGAGTGTGTATGTGTGACAAGGCTAATACATCAATCTAAGACTCAAAGAAATAAAATTACAATTGTTTACAAGACATTTAATAAAACACATTGAATCACTGAATCTTGTCTTGATCTTGAGTCTTGAATTTGAGCTTGAGCCATTGTCTTTAGTTGTTGAAGCTTGCTTGATCAATCTTGTCTTTAACATAGAACTTTGTAGCATGAACAAATTTTCTTTGAGAGCTTCATTGGATCAATTTTGCCTTTTTGTATCATACATGGTATTGTCATTGATACATCCTGCAATATATAAGAAGTAGCACAACTTTGCATTGTGTTGTAGTCATCAAAACCAAGAATCAACATTCTTCCCCCTTTTGATGATGACAACACAATAGCTTACAATAATAATAAAAATACAAATGCTCTCCTAACTAATGTACAATATGCATTAGTTAAAAACATGCAGAAAAACATGCACCAAATGCAAACAACATATACACATATTACATACACAAGCTGTTTCTCCCCCTTTGGCATCAACAAAAATAGAAGGAGAAAAAAATAAAGAGGAACAGATTGCAAGAGAACAAACACAAGTCAAAACCAAAGCAAAGTTATACATATGAAATTCAAAGTACATTGTTCAAAAGACAACATAAAATAGAAAATACATAAAAAGTAAAAAAAAAATATATAGCTAATCAATCTTCGTCTTCATCATCGTTTGCAGCACCTTGAGAGGGAGGAGGTGGAGGTGGAAACTGAGAAGTGAACAAGTGAGTAAGATTGGAAATACTAGCTTCAAGGGTTTCCTGACGATCCATGAGATAATTTATAGAAGTGTAAAGACTCCTAGGATCATCAAAATCAGCACGAGGATGAGATGAACTAGAAGCAGAAGACCGACGAGCTGAAGTCGCTAAGGGGATAGGAGGGGTATTTCTTCGAGGAGGAGAGTGAAGAATCTTCATACGAGCTAAACTCGCACGATCAAAAGACTCATAATGAGTAACAACACTAGACTCAGAAGTAAGATCAACTTCTTTGAAATTGAAAACATGAGTAAGTATTGCACCAAAAGGAAGAAAAGAAGTATGAGCCTTATGAAGACGATTGAAAATGACTCGACTCCAATTTACTTGAATGTTGCCAAAAATCGCATAGACATCTTATTGCAACTCGTGGGAAAATTGATCGTAACTCCCCGTTTTAGGGATAATGTTATACGATAAAATTCTTGCAACTAGCTTAGCAAGCGGTGTAATTTTTTGGTTAGACATTGGGGGACCGCAATTTGGCAAAAAGATTTTTGAATGGATAGAGTCGTCATCCATATCAATTCCCCTAAATCTAATCCTTCAGATGGAATACCCAAAATATTTTCCAATTTTGCAGGAGTCAACCTCATACGAATATTTTTTACCGTAGTAGTAATAAATATTTCGTTACCATCCTTGGAATTTACAACTCTCATATTTTTATAAAAAAAATACATAAGTTTTGGATAGTAATATAGTTGATTAACATGGGAAAGCAAGTTAAATAACCCACATTGTTCAAATAATGGGGCTAAAGGGAATCTTTCTAAATCAGGAAAATTTACAAATCTCCCTCGAAAGATAGCAATTTGACAAATGAGAAAGAATTTCTCAACAAGGTTTGGGTTCCTAAGATATTGAAGGTAATTGCTAGAAGATTGTCCTTCCTCAACATTAGAACTACGTGAGCTTTTAGGAGGCATGATTCAAACCCAAAACACTAAACAAGAAAAGAAATCAAGGAGTTATTCCAACAATGAGAGGCAAAGAGAAGCACAGGACTTCAAGAGATCTTTGGAAAGAACTTCAACAAGTGATTGACTCGAAATCTGAACGAAGTCTTCAACTTGTGAGCTTCAAAAATCTGAAATCATCAGGTTGAAGAGCAGCCGACTGTCTATGTCTTCAAAGAGATAGAGAGAATGAAAAAGAGAGGAACTAGGGTTTTGACATTAGAATCAAAGGCTGAGATTGAGTCTAGGAGTAATCAAGGGATCAGATCGGTCAAAGGGTAAGAGAGGGTAAAAGAAATCGCCTCAAAAGGTGTGCCGTTTTTGAATCTAAAAGACAGACTGAAGCGCGACAGTCGACTGGTTTTGAGGAACAGTCGACTTAACCGAGAGCAAATAAAACAAACGAAAAAACTCATGTAATAATTCTGGCAGTCGACTGTCCAGAGCACTAAAAACTCAAAAAAAATAAATCTCGAAAAATACTTGGGAAGTCGACCGAAAATTATTTCTAAGTCGACTAACCATATAAAAAAAATCAAGTATCTTAAAAACTGCAAATTCCTAGTTCTCTTCTTAAGGTGATAAAAGTGTCTTCTTTAAGTTGTTTAGTAAAGATATCTGCTACTTGTTTATCAGTAAAAATAAAGTCTAAAGATATATCTCCCTTTAAAACATGATCACGTAGAAAATGATGTCTAATATCAATGTGTTTTGTACGTGAATGTTGAACCGGATTTTTAGATAAATTAATGGCACTGGTATTATTACATATTATTGCAGGTTTTGAAAATGAAATACCATAATTTAATAGAGTTTGTTTCATCCACAAAATTTGGGCACAAGCCAAACTTGCAGCAATATATTCAGCTTCTGTAGTAGATTGATATACCAAATTTTGCTTCTTACTGCACCAAGAGACTAGAAAGTGTCCCAAAAAGTGACATGTTCCACTAGTACTTTTGCGGTCAGTTTTACTACCAGCAAAATCAGCGTCACTATACGACAAAAGTTGAAAATTATCGGTGCGTGGATAAAATATACCATACTCAGACGTGCCTTTAATGTATCTTAAAATACGTTTCATAGCTTTTAAGTGAGACTCTTTAGGACTTGACTGATATATAGCACACAAATATATACTAAACATATTGTCTGCTCTACTAGTAGTTATATATAAGAGTGAGCCAATCATACCTCAATAGAGTTTTTGATCGACATTCTTACCTAATTCATCTTTGTCAAGGGTAGTGGTAGTAGCCAAAGGTGTGGTCTTATTACTCGTGCTATCCATGCCAAACCGTTTGAGTAATTCCTTAGCATATTTTTCTTGATTAATAAATATGTCATTTGGTGACTGCTTAATTTGTAGTCCAAGGAAATAATTGAGTTCACCCATGTAACTCATCTCAAACTCATTTTTCATGGTATTAGCAAACTCTTGACATAGATTACTATTAGTAGAACCAAAGATTATGTCATCTACATATATTTGTATGATCAAAATATCGGTCTCTTTTCTCCTAATAAACAAAGTAGTATCTACTTTACTTATTTCAAAACCAGTTTCTAAAAGAAATCTTCAATCGATTATACCAAGCACGGGGTGCATGTTTAAGACCATATAAAACCTTTTTCAATTTAAAAACATGGTTTGAGAATTGTTCATGTTCAAAACCAGGTGGTTGCTTAACATAAACATCTTCCTTTATAAAATCATTAAGAAAAGCACTTTTAACATCCATTTGGAAAAGTGTAAAGTTCATAAAACAAGTAAAAGATAACAAGATCCTAATTGATTCTAGTCTAGCAACAGGAGCATATGTTTCATCGAAATCTATGCCTTCTTCTTGATTATACCCTTGAGTAACTAATCTAGCTTTGTTCCTAACGACTTGTCCCGATTCATCTAATTTATTCTTGAATACCCATTGGGTACAAATTATAGTATGCTCAAGAAGTCTTGGAACTAAATCCCATACATCATTTTTTATAAATTGGTTTAATTCATCTTGCATGGTATTTATCCAAAACTCATTCTCACAGGTTTCTTGTATATTTTTAGGTTCAAAATCTGACAAGAAATCCGTATGAGAAATCATGTTAACATGAGATTTGGTTTGAATACCACGTGAGATGTCACCAATTATTAAGTCATGAGGATGATCTCTAACTTCAAAAAAAGATTTTGGTAAAGTTTGAGTCATCACAACATGATCAGTCGACTTGACTTGTCCATCAGTCGACTGGTTCACATCAGTCGACTTGATTTCCTTATCGGTCGACTTATCCGCTAGGGCAGTCAGCTCTAATGATTTAATGACGTTATTTAAAGGTGATGAATCAGTTTCATCATCATTAATAATAGTAGATGAAGTTAGAAATTCATCAAATGAAACATGTATGGATTCTTCAATAGTCAAAGTTGACTTACTGAAGATCCTATATGCCTTACTCCTATTTGAGTATCCAATGAAGATAACTTCATTAGATCTAGGATCAAACTTATCTAAATTATCTTTAGTGTTTAAAATGAAACACTTACATCCAAATATTTTGAAATAAGATACTTTAGGAATTTATCAAAGAATAGTTCATAACATGTTTTCTTAAGCTTAGGCCTAATCAAAATTCTATTTAAAATATAACAAGCTGTAGCAACAGCTTCAGCCCAAAAATCTATATAATAAAACACAAAGAAAGGTATCAAGTGGCTCTCCTTCAATTCCCCCCAAAATCAAAGTCCCAGATCTAACCTTAAAAAACATATTTTTCCCACAAAAGTTTTCCCCCAAAATTCAAATTTAAACCCCCCACCCAAAACAACTCCTTTATTTATTTAATTATTTCTCTCTCTCTCTCTCTCTCTCTTTCTCTCTCTCTCTCTCTCTTTCTCTCTCTCTCTCTCTCTTCTATTCAAAAAATACAGAAAATAAAAATTTCAATTTTTTTTAAAAAAAAATTTTAAACCAAAAAATTTAAAATTTTGAAACTTTAAAAAAAATCAAAAAAATTTAAAAAATCAAAAACTTATAAAAAATTTGCAAAATATTAATTTTTTAATTTAAAAATATTAATTTAAAATTTAAATTTTTTTTTTAAATTTTTTTTGAAATTTTCGAAATAAAACTTTAAAATTTTAAAAATAAATGTTCAGATTATTGGTATTGTAGATACCTTCACACCTGCACTTGCATTACCATTGTATTTAGACATGCTCATAGTGGTTATGGGATTAGAGTAAGCTCTATAAAACTTATATGATAATGTCCTTGCATAACTATTACAAGCATATAAAATTGATGCTGAAGTTAAAAAAAAATCTATGCAGTGTTTCTAACAAACTATATGCATTTCAGGTAAGTTCAAGCTAATGATAAGGAAGATGATAATTGAGCTTAAAGGTAGATATACTGCTTCCTCATATAATATGTTTACTACTTCAATTAATTTGTTGGACCTCCAAAACTATTTTATATAATCAAACCAGGTGCACTGTTCCGAAGACGTGCCATAGGCACGTGTCAACGGGCAAACCTAGTACTTAGATAAATTACTTTCAACAAGCATGGTACGTACACACTCTTGCAAAGTCCTATTCTTTCTTTCGACCACTCCATTTTATGGTGAAGCTCTAGGAAATGCAAATGAATGTGTTATACCATTCTTGTTGCAATATTCTGAAAATGTTTCATTTTCAAATTCTCTTCCATGATCACTTCTAATAGTGACTATGGTTAGAGATATCTGATTTTGAATCTGTTTACAAAAATTTGTAAATTCATCAAAAGCATCATTCTTATGTTTTAAAATGAAAACCTAAGAGAATCGTGAAAATTTATCTACTAAAACAAATACATACCTACTTTTATTTAAAGAAGCAACTCTATGAGGGCCAAATAAATCCATGTGGATTAATTCGAGAAGCCTACTAGTAGAAATTACTTCTTTTGTCTTAAAAGTAGATTTGATTTGTTTACCTAGTTGACATGCATTACATAACTTACCATTTTTATAGGATAGTCTTGGCAGCCCTTTAACTAGGTTGTATTTAGACAATTTAGCAATATTTTTCATGTTCACATGGCCAAATCGCTTATATCAAAGCCAAGGATCATTATCAGAAACTACTAAGCAAAAATCATTCGAAAATTCAATTGATTTTAAACACAATTCATAAATATTATTCTTCCTAATTCCTTGAAAAATTACATTTTGCATGGTAGGGTTATAAATTAAGCATGCATCTTTTTCAAAAACAATTTTATATCCTTTATCACACAATTGGCTAATACTTAATAAATTATGCTTAAGACCATTAACAAGTAAAACATCTTCTATTGAAGGGTTAGTGTGCTTACCGACTATGCCTATTCCAATAACCTTCCCTTTGTTGTTGTCATTGAATGTGACTGTTCCTCCATCAATCTCTTGAATGGAAGATAGGAGGTTGGCATGACCAGTCATGTGCTTTGAGCATCCGCTGTCAAGTATCCAACGTTCTCTTTTAGGTACCTATAAAATTTACAATGTGAATATGGTACCCTTTTCATACGGTCCAAAAGAGATTAATTTTTGGGAAACCAAACCCAAAATGAGTTTGATTTTCCACCAAATGCAGGAATATAATCTACAAAATTACATACAGCAAGAATATATGATTTTATATAAGTAACTCTATCTTTCTGACTCAGATTGACTGGAACCCATATATTTTTGTTTTGTCCCATCGACTTTATCAAACCTTTCAGTCGACTGTTACTGAAATCCAATCGGCTGGAAGGTGTAATAGGTCGACTTATCTGATGTTTTCGTCTTGTTGAATAAGACTCAGAACCTCTGGACAGATGACTAAAATTTGGGTTCATTCGACTGGTCTGAACTACCGAATTGCTTTTTTCATTAAAAACTACAATTCTAGTTTTTTCAAAAAAATTATATAGTTTATTCTTAACAATAGAAATAGATTCAGGCTTATTTACACTAGTGTTCTTAGTAACATGAGGTTTTTCAAGAGACTTTTGAAAACCAAGTACAAATCTCTTATTAGATTGAACTTGATTTTGGAGAACATCATTTAAATTCTCCTTTCCTTTATTAAATTTAGATACATTCTTGGATATCTCTTCATAATTTTTCTTAAGAGATACAAGATCTATATCCAAACTATAAAGTCGAGAATTTAAAGACTTGACTTTTTTATCTAAGTCAAGATTCTCTTGGGAAAGTGTTTGATTTACTTTCTCCAAGTTTTTAGTTCTAATTTTTTCTTTTTTAAGCTCTTGAAAAATCTCATTGAACGCATCTAATAAATCATTCGAATCATAATCATCACTTGATTTTGTGAAGCCATAAAGCATACATTAGCAACCTCGTTTGTCTCTTCACTTTCTTCTTCCGATGAAGAGTCGCTATCGTTCCAAGTTACTTGATACGCCTTTTTGTTCTTCATGTTCTTGTTCTTGGTGTACTTCTCCTTCTTGAAGTTGAAAGCTTTTCCTTTAGATTTTGCATTCTCTAGTGGGCAATCCTTCTTCATAAGTCCTGTCTTGTTACACTTGAAACAAGTTGGAAGTTCATTAGTATCCTTACATTTTGAATTAAATTTACCTTTCCTTATAAACTTTTGAACTTTTTCGTGAACATGGCTATCTCTTCCTCATCTTCTTCTTCATCCTCGGAGTCCGACATGGCCTTGAATGCTAGAGTCTTTTTCTTTGATTGTTGAGGTTCTAGATCCTTCTTGCGTTCTTCAAGTTGTACCTCATACGCCATAAGATTTTTCACAAGATTCTCAAGAGAGAGTTGTGTTAAATCATTGGACTCTTCTACGGCGGTGGTATTCTTCTCTCATTCGGGTGTTAGTGCACGAAGTACTTTCCTCACCATTTCGGCTTGAGTGTACGTCTTTCCAAGTGCCACAAGAGAGTTTGTAATATCCGTGAACCTTGTGATCATTTCAGACACATTCTCGTTCTCCTTTATGCGGAACATTTCAAACCTGTGAACAAGGACAGATATTTTAGACTCTTTAACTTTATTAGTTCCTTCATGAGTTACCTCGAGTGTGTGCCAAATTTGATGCGTCGTTGTTGCATTGGACACACGATTGAACTCCTCCTTGGTAAGGGCACAAAATAGAGCGTTCATCGCCTTTGCATTGTTCATTATTTCGCTCTTCATGTCGTTGTTCTATTGTGTATATGGAATGGTAGGGGTGGTGTACTCGGTCTCTGTCATGTTCCATTTCTCATAATTGATGGACAAAAGATAGATCTTCATTCTACACTTCCAATAGTTGTAATTGGTTCCATCAAATAGGGGTGGCCATTGTGTGGATTGGCCTTCATGGTATTGGCTTGCATTAGAAGTAGTTGCCATTGCACTCAACCAGGCTATGATACCAAGTGTTGGATCCTGTAGGCAAGTTAAGAAATACTAGAGGGGGTGAATAGTGTTGTATAAAAATAATAACGAAATTGAACTTTTTCTTACTGTCCAGTCGACTTGAGAAGGAATACAGTCGACTGGGGCATCAGAATAGAAGAGTATTTTATACAAGTCTGACCAGTCGACTTATAAGAGAACTCAGTCGACTTGTCAGAAAAGTTTTTGAAGATTATGCTATACCAGTCTGATCAGTTGACTTATAGAAGAGGGACAGTCGACTTGCCAGACAAGTTTCACAGAGATATTAAAATGCAAGTAAAGAAAATACAACCACAGAGTGAATCAACCACAAAGTACACAGCGATGTATCCTGGTTCGGTCCTCCCGAGCTACATCCAGTCCCCAAGCAACCCACTTAAGATTTTCTACTATTCTTGAAAAAATACAAGAATACCCTACGGCATTTAGACAAAAACCTTGTCCAACCCATAGACCTCTCTCACCACTAGAGAGAGCAAACCCACTCTTCAACCAAGAGTGAAAACCTGACTACACAACCTAGAGCCCTACTCTCCAACCGAGAGGACCACTCTCACAACCCGAAAGTGAAAGAAAAAAAAGAAAAGAGTTACAACAACCTATAGCCTTGTTGTGATTGTGATTTTTGTATGGAGGCTAAAAGGCCAACTTCCGAAATTAGTCTAAAACGAATTCACTGTTATACTAGACTGATTTCAGAGAACCAAGACTTAGAAGATTGTGAATGCTTGTTTGAATACTTGTTCTTTTTCTCAAAAGCAAAAACTTAAACTTTCATCAAAATGCTTGGAACCTTTCCATGGTGATTCCTAGGCTCTATTTATAGAGAGGAATCACTAGGACGTTGTGAAACTGTTAATAAAACTGATTTAAAATGGATGTAAAACTTATTAATTCAAAAAACAAGTTTTGAATTCTGAAATCTGTCGAAATGACTTGAACAGTCGACTGGATTGCCATGATGAGTCGACTGTCCAGAGTTTAAAAAAGTTCAGACAGTTTCGCACTAGTACAGTCGAATGGTGCCAAACGGCAGTCGACTGGTACTCAACAGCTGATCTTAATCATGCTTGTTTCGACCTTTAAACTTGTGAAAAACACTCAATTATAAAGATATGTGTGAGTGTGTGTGTGTGTGACAAGGCTATTATATCAATCTAAGACTCAAAGAAATAAAATTACAATTGTTTACAAGACATTTAATAAAACACATTGAATCAATGAATCTTGTCTTGATCTTGAGTCTTGAATTTGAGCTTGAGCCATTGTCTTTAGTTGTTAAAGCTTGCTTGATCAATCTTGTCTTTAACTTAGAACTTTGTAGCTTGATCAAATTTTCTTTGAGAGCTTCATTGGATCAACTTTGCCTTCGTGTATCACACATGGTATAGACATTGATACATCCTGCAATATATAAGAAGTAGCACAACTTTGCATTGTGTTGTAGTCATCAAAACCAAGAATCAACAAAAGAACAGATTGACTACAGCTCCTGTTTACCCCTGAGAAGGTAGTACCTCTCCAAGTGTATACAGATGAATGTGGTACTAGTTTAGGTGCAATTCTGATGCAAGAAGGTAGGCTTGTGGCTTATATATCTAGGCAGTTGTGGTCACATGGAGTGCATGATCTTACGCAGATTTGGAATTGGTGGCAGTAGGGTATGCATTGAAGATGTGGAGACATTATTTGTTGGGGAGCAGTTTCAGCTTTTTACAGATCGTAAGAGCTTGAAGCACTTGTTCTCGTAAAAGGAGCTTAACATGAGGCAACAACGGTGGGTTGAATTCCTTAGTAGTTTTGTTGTTGAAATAAAATACCAACCCGAAAAAGCAAATATGGTGGCGAATGCCTTAAGTAGAAGAAAGATATTGGCTTTTATTATGTCCTAGACGAGGAAGGTATCAGAAATATTGATCAATTTTATTTTACTTAGTTGCAGATGGTGACAAGACTTTATATTTGGGCAGTTTATCAGTGCAGTCACTGTAACACCTCGTATCTTAAGAGGGTATATATAAATATTATATTGGATAATATATATATATATATATATATATATATATATATGTGAGAAAAGTGGTAGTTGGCCTATAGGAAATTCTATAGGGCTATTGGATTAATGGGATTAATCATGGAGCCTATAGGAGAACTATAGGGCTTATGAAAGCATATGCATTAAAAATGAGAAATGAGTGTTGGCTACATGCATGGGTGATGAAGTGGCATGAATTTGGCTTGGAAAAAAAGTCCCACATCGTTGATGAGAAATGAAGAAAAAGTGTCTATATAGAATTGCCAAGGTTCACAAGACAACTAACGGTCTAGACACCTTTTCTGAGGCACGCCTGTGGTGGAGAGTTGTTAGAATTTTATTTGTTCGCGTATTGCACACACGTGTATCCACGTGCGCAGCTGATCCAGACTCGGGGCGTTACAAATGGTATCAGAGCCAACTTTCGACACCGAGTGTGTGCAAGATGTACGCTTGAGAGGGAGCAAGGTTGGTACAGGTCGCCCGAGTAGGAGACTATACAATTAGTAGAATCAGGGTAGTCCTCTCTACATCGGCTGGAAAGGGATCCTGGATCCGGTTGCAAGTCCCGAACTCAGCGAGGACGCTGAGTTCTTAAGGTGCGGTGTATGTAACACCCCGTATCTTAAGAGGGTATATATAAATATTATATTGGGTAAAATAATATATATATATATATGAGAAAAGTGGTAGTTGGCCTATAAGAAATTCTATAGGGCTATTGAATTAATGGGATTAATCATGGAGCCTATACGAGAATTATAGGGCTTATGAAATCATATGCATTAAAAATGAGAAATGAGAGTTGTCTTCATGCATGGGTGATGACGTGGCATGACTTTGGCTTGGAAAAAAGTCCCACATCGTTGATGAGAAATGAAGAAATAGTGTATATATAGAATTGTCAAGGATCATAAGGCACCTAACGGCCAGGATACCTTTTGTGAGGCACGCCTGTGGTGGGCAGTTGTTAGAATTTTATTTGTTCGCGTATTGCGCTCACATGTAGCCGCGTGCGCAGCTGAGCCGGACTCGGGGTGTTACAAATGGTATCAGAGCCGACTTTCGACACCGAGTGTGTGCAAGATGTATGCCTGAAAAGGAGCGAGGTTGGTACAGGTCGCCTGGATAGGGAATTGTACAACTAGCAGAATCAGGGTATTCCTCTCCACATCAGTTAGAAAGAGATCCTGAATCAGGTTGCAAGTTCTGGGCTCAGCGATGATGCTAAATTCTTAAGGTGGGGTGTATGTAACACTCCGTATCTTAAGAGAGTTTATATAAATATTATATTGGGTAAAATATATTATATATATGTATATGTGTGTGTGTGTGTGTGTGTGTGTGTGTGTGTGTGTGTGAAAAGTGGTAGTTGGCCTATAGGAAATTCTATAGGGCTATTGGATTAATGGGATTAACCATGGAGCCTATAGGAGAACTATAGGGCTTATGAAATCATATGCATTAAAAAATGAGAAATGAGAGTTGGCTGCATGCATGGGTGATGATGTGGCATGACTTTGGTTTGGAAAAAAAGTCCCACATCGTTGATGAGAAATGAAAAAAGAGTGTATATATAGAATTGACAAGGATCATAAGGCACCTAACAGTCCGGACACTTTTTGTGAGGCACGCCTGTGGTGGCCAGTTGTTAGGATTTTATTTTTTTACGTATTGCGCGCACGTGTAGCCACGTGCGCAGCTGAGCCAGGCTCGGGGCATTACAACTGTCTATCCTTCAGCTAATCATTCGAACTCAGATTCGAGATTCTTATTAGTTATAGATGCTGCATGATCTAATTCTGGATGAGATTGATGAATGTCCTACAGATTGGTTAGTAGGCAGTGAGGGAGGTCTTCGTTGTCATCGTAGGCCGTGTGTTCTTGATGCGGATGGTTTATGGTAGCAAGTGATGGAGACTGCTCATTATACTATGTATACTGTTTATCCCGGTGGCATGAAGATGAATCGAAATCTTAGAAGGATATTTGGTAGCCTGGAACAAAGATGTATATTAGTTATCAGGTGCGAATGGACAAACCTCTTTTCAGGTGTGTATCGACAAAAGAGTTATGCAGATCAGCGGCGAAAACCTCTTGAAATTGGAAGTTGGAGATTTTGTATTCTTAAAAGGTTTCCCCTATGCATGGAATACGCCGTTTTGGGAACCAGAAAATTTTAGGCCCGAGGTTTGTTGGGCCCTTTAGAGTTATAGAAGAAATTGGAATCGTGACATGTTGTTTGGAGCTTCCCCTGAAATGTCAGCCATTTATGATGCATTTCATGTTTCTATGCTAAGGAAGTGTGTGAGAGATTCATCTCAAGTTGTGGAGTCGCCAAAGATTGAAGTCCAGCCAGATGTGACATATCATATTAAGCCAGTGGCTATTGTAGATCAATCAGTTCGGTGAACAAGACGTCAAGCTGTTTAGTTGCTGAAGGTACAATGGATTTTTTATTTTAATGATTGTATCTGGGAGTCTGAGGATAAGGTGAGGAGAAAGTATCTGGAATTGTTTAAGGAGTTTTCCCTACCCTTGTAGCTCGAGGACAAGATTCTTTTGAGGTGTGTAGAATGTAACACCTGTGTTTAAAAAATACTTAAATATTTGATTTATATTATTTTTATTTATGATTTTGAGTATATTTTCTTATATTAATTGATTTTATTTTATTTTATAATGATTAAATTGGAATTTGGGGCTAACCGGGAAAAATTGGAAATATAGGAGTTTTGAGATGAGTTTTCTCGGAGGAGATAACTCCGATTTAACCCGAAATTTATTCTGTGTACTTGTGCATACTAGAGGGTTGGATATTTTCTAATTTGAATGAATTGCATGGTCCTAGAAAGAAGTAAGAAATTTTGGGGTTTGGGGTTGAAAATAACTCTAAAAATGACCATTTTATGTGAAATTGAGCTTAGGCCCATAACCCTAACCTCCTTACTATTACAGTTCATCACAATTACAAGTATGCAACTCTTCATTTTCCTCTCCCCCCTTCCCTTTTCTTTGCTGGCCAAAACCCACCCATCAGGCCGAAACCCATCCCCCCCCCCCCCCAAAAAAAAAACCAAGCTCGAAATCCACCCATTATTCCACTTCAAGCTCCGAAATTTTTGGGGGGTTCTATTGATATTTGGGATGCTCTTTAGCATGGTTGTGTCGGTTTGTCAAGAGAACTTAATGAAGGTATACCAATTTGTATCTTTGTTTATAGAATTGTATGCTTTTCATTTCTTTTCATAAAAATCATAGTAGAAAGATGTTTAGGGTATGTAGAACATGCTAAAGGTGAAAGATTTCATTTTTATGGGTAATAATATGGAAATTTTATTAAACCTAGGGTTTGAGTTTAGGAAGGGTAATGAGAATTGCATCTATTGAATGCTAATAATTATTTTGGATGATGTAGAATAATATGAGATAATTTAGAAGTATTTATGATAAATTTTAATAATTATTTGAAAATTATAAGGAATTTTTTCAGTATCGAAAAATTGTAAAAATAAACTTTTTTGGTTCTAAAACAGGATAATTATGGGAAAATATGTACAAATAATAGATATTATTCCTGATATGCATATATGAGTTAATTTTGGGATATACAAGTTAATTTGGGGTATTTTACCTTTAAAATCTAAAATATTGGTTGGAACTCCTCCGATATGCTTATGTATGTTGATCTGATATGCTTATGTATGTTGTATGTGATGTATGAGTATGTTTGATGTGAATTCGGGGGATAGATAATGTGTGTTATGAGTTAATGACTTATGGGTTCGGTAATTTCCTTAATAGGTGTGAAAAAGTGATGTTTGATTAGCGACCTGGCGAGCGAGGAGTGTCTTCAGGCTGGTTCGTCAGGTGAGTATAATTATACCAGGTATATTTTATGTTGTGAAATTTTTTTAGACTGATTCGATTGGATATGTGATAATTATGGCCGGCTAAAGATATAATAGAAAATATGGAATTTTAATAAATTGAAATTGTTGTTCAAGGTTAATTTACATGATTTTGAATAATTGGTGTAATGGGTGATATATTGGGTATGTATATGATAATATGAAGTATTGGGGGTTTGATATACGTATAATATGCGGATGATAAATAGTAAATAGAAATGATATATATGTATGTATGTATATATATATATATAATGTGTTGACTAATGTGGTGCTTATTTATGATATGTGGGTGATAATGAGAAGTGATATGATAAATGATGAAATTAATGAGTTGGTATATCTGTGATATAGAGATGTTCAAGGTGAAATAAATGGATAAAAAAAAGTAGTCAACCTAACAACAAAAGAGTTTCTCTCTCCAGATTTTCTAGAGAGAGAAGCTCCCCAAAATAACCCCAAAAACAAAAAACCCTAGATCTAGAGGAAGTTTGGAGGGGGTGGCAGCCGGATTCTCGCCGTTCCCTCCCCGTTCGCCGTTTCCTTTCCGTCGTTCATCGCCCCTTCCTTTCCACCGTTCGTCGCCCCGCACCCACCTCCACCTCCATCCGAAGCCACCGTGCCCAACGTCGTCGTCTTCCGTTCCCCATACCCCCAATCCCCCCAGATCTGTTTGTGGCGATGCTTCCTTTCCGCCGTTCATCGCCCCTCCCACCTCCACCTCCATCCAAAGCCGCCGGGCCCAACGTCGTCGTCTTTCACTCCCCATACCCCCGATCCCTCCAGATCTGTTCGTGGCGATGCCTTCCCCTGCTGAGCGCGGCGATGCCTACCCCCGACCTGAGATCGTCTCCATCAGTGCTCGTGGCGATGCCGGGCCCAGATCCACCAAAGCTCGCCGGATCTGATCGTCGGCGGATGTGGCATCCCCATCTCGTTCCGTCCGCCGTGGCGACAACCCCCAGTATTTGGAGTGGGAGGTGTGATTTTTGGGGTTGGGGTTTGGGTTTGGTTGGCTTTGCTAGTTGTTTGCCTAGTTGTTCTTCGTGCTTGCCACCATGTCCACACTCTTGGGGCCAATCACGGTGATCTGTGGCTATGATTTATTTTTTCCGAGGATTGGTAGTGCATGTGAAGAAGCCGGGTGTGCTTGGATGTGCCGTAGTGCGAGATGGCAGGGCTTTTTATTTGTTTGGGGGGTTTGTGGAGCTGTCAGAGTTGGGTGTGTCTAGGTGTGAAGTTTGCGGTGTAGTACGGTTGTGAGGATAGGGCCCGAAGATGGGGTCCCCCCATGAGATGTGCTCACTCGCTTCTCTTGTGCCCTATGCCTTCTACCGATGCCGTCGATCGTCTCACTTGTCTCAACTTTCGGAGTGCTTGTCTTAATTGTCGTGGAGCGACTATGTCGCGCTAGAGCATCCTCCCGCGTCTGTTGTCGTGAATGCCTTGGATCTGGGGGTCATGTGTGTGAGGTCGATGGTTCGATATGGGGCCTGTGGGGCCAGGCCACTGTGGGAGGTAGGGACTGTGTAGCATGTTGTATTGCACGATTGTGGGGCTTGGACCCGAAGATAGGGTCCCTCCATGATGTGCGCTCACTTGTTTGGGTGTCCAACAATGTCACCAATCAGGCTATTGAGCTTCCTCCAGTTTAGGCCACTGTCTCGTTACAGCGTCGCCTCTTCCCTCGTTGGGAGTAAGAGTCGAGTTGAGTCTGTGTGGTGAGAAATTGCCTGAGAGAGCAAGAATGTGAGAGAGGTGAAAGTATCCTCTCCACGGCTCTCTCCTGGAGCGTGGTTTTTGGTGGGGTGAGCGAGATAGTTGTTTGGTGAGAAATCGCCTGAGATAGCACTATCGTGAGAGAGGTGAATGTATCCTCTTCACGGCTACCTCTTTGGTAGCGGCTGTGGGAGCTGTCGGCGAGTTTGTTGGATGAGTGGTGGAGTTGGTGGGAGGGTGTGGTTGCTATGCAGGTGTCGTGGTGTCATAAATCGGCCTACGGGGCTTGGGCCCAAAGATGGGGTCCCCCTAACATGGAGGAAGAAGGGAGCAACAGGTGTTAAAATCCTGCCAGACTAGTTTCGGGTGGGTGTGCATGTGCTGTGGAGGCAGTGTACGAAGCTAAACTAACGTACATACAATTTTGCTGGACCGAGCTTGTTTGTCGGCCCACCCTCCAGGGTTGTTGGAGGGATTTTGTTGTTTGTCCGGATCATGTTGCTTCATATATGTTTTTATTTCCTGTCTGTAGGTTGTATTCTGGCCCAGTTCTCTGGGTTTGCATCATTAATTTCTTATTAATGAAATAGGGTGGCCATACTCCACCTTTTCCACTCAAAAAAAAAAACACGATGCAATAAAGTAAGTAACATGGTGTGCACATAATATATGATAATGTGACAAAATAAATAATATGGTGCATTCATGATATGTAATAATATGTCGTAGTAACCATATAAATTAAATAACCTGGTGTATGTAAATATGTGGTATAATGAGAAGATAAATAACATGGTAAATGCCAAAGATGTGATACTATCTTGAAATAAAAGATGAGATGATATCTATATAATAAAACACAAAGAAAAGCTATCAAGTGGATCCCCTTCAATTGAAACAAAATCAACGGCTCAGATTCACCCTCTCAAAACATATTTTCCCTCCAAAAAGTTTTCTCCCCAAAACCAAATTTTTTCCCCCAAAGCAAAAAAAACTCATTACTTTATTACTATCTCTCTCTTCCCTCTTCACTTTTACATATTTCTGTCGCTCCCCCCCCCCCCCTCCCCCTCTCTCATTCTCTTTTTATTTACTTAGAAATTATTTAGATTTTCATATTTCAAGTTTGAAAATTTTTTAGATTTTTTATGTTTTGTTTATTGCTCATGTTACATTGAAAATAGCAAATATCTCCTCAACCATTAAATTTCATCATTTTCCACCTTCAAAGTTCTAAGAAGTTGGATTTTACACCACCATTTATAATTATTTTTCAACATATACTAATAGAAACATGGAATTTTAGTTAAAACTAATTATTTTCATACTATTCAAACTTGAGCTACATAATTTGTGTTTTACTGTTTACAAGACTTTCGTATGTTGTATCATTCCGAAGACGTGCCGTAGGCACGTGCCCACGGGAAAATCTAGTGTGATAATAAAATGGGATAAAAAGATGAAATGAAAATGATTATAAAAGTTAATTTTGTTGACCAGTACCTACAGAAATCCAAGGGATTTGGGCTAGACCTCCTAACACCCAAGGACCGGCTTGGGGTGCGGTGTTTATTACCCAAACTATGTTTGGCGTACGGTGTTTTTATTGCCTAAGTTATTCGCTTGAGGCCCGGTTATGTGGTGATTCTATCGGCCTTGGGGTGCGGTGATATATTACCCAAGTTCTACTTGGGGTGGGTGATTATTACCTAAACTATGTTTGGGGTGCGGTGATTATTACCCAAGTTCTACTTAGGGTGCGGTATTTTCCTCGCTAGCATAGACTGGGAGGAAGACGTAGCCTTGGATGCGTAAGAACCAGGGGGGGCAGAGGTCCACATGTTTACTGGGCTGTTGGCTTTCAGTATTTGGAATATTGTGGCTACTGGTCGACAAATTAATAACATGAATAAATGTGAAATGAAAATGAGAAAGTAAAGAAAGCATATGAAGTGAAATGTGAATGAGAAAGAAAAGAAAGTATTGAAGTGAAAATGAGAAAGTAAAGCAAGTGTATGAATCGGAATGAATATGAAAAGTAAAAGAAACTGTGTATATGAATGAAGATGAACAATAAAGAAAATGAGTTATGAGTATGTAAATGAAAATGAATAGTAAATGAATTATGTCGTTGAATTAGAATGAAAAGAGAAGAAATTTTATTATGTAAATGAGTATGAAAAGTAAAGAATTGTGTTATGTGATTATATATGAAAAACAAAGAAATAGTACTATGAGAATATCTATGAAAAGGGAGGAAATTATGTTATGTGATTAAATATGAAAAGTGAAGATATGGTGTTATGTAAATGAGTATGAAAAGTGAAGGAATTATGTATGTGAATTAATAAGAATAAATTGAAGAAATTGAGGTATGGAAATGAATTTGAGAAGTAAAGTAATGTGTAATATGAGTGTGAAACATGAAGTGAAGTGTATTATGTCATGCCACGCTTCCCAAAAATATGGAATACCAGTGCGTGACGAAGCCCAGCGAATGATCTTAACATCAGTCATATGCTTTAGGATCGACCCAGCATCACAACAAGTACATAACAAGAGATGTATATAACCAAGCATGCATGAATAATTTATTAGCAACTGAAACAATTGAAAACACAATAATAACATCCAAATAGTTTCAAATCTAGATCAAGTTAAAACTCGGGAACATCAGCCCGTTACAAGTTCTCAAGCAGAAAGAACAAATAATTCAAGAAAAACAAATATTCTAAGCAAGTCTTTTCTCCACTTGAAGACTAAAACCTCTGCTCACCAATTCCAGCAGGTAGCTCGTTACCAAAGTCTGCTTAATAAATATAAAAGGGAAAGATAGGGGAAACAAGAGAAAATACCCTTAGTGTAAGTTAGGGCCACAAATAGCAAAAACGAGTACAAGTAATGTAGAACAAAAATTGGAATCAAGAATATAATAGGGTTACAACAAGTAATGGAGATTCAAGAACTAACTAGCAGGAACGACAACTCAAGAGACCAGGTTGGGTAACAAACACTAATAGTATGTTAAGTGACTAGTGACATATAAGAGCATCTAACCTCAAGTGACAAGCATCAAGTACAAGTGTCAGGTAACAAGTCTCAAGTCTAGTGTCAAGTTGTCAAGTACAAGTATCAAGTTTCAAGCGTCAAGTATTATATTCAAGTATCAAGTCTCATGTATCATGTCATCAAGTATCAAGTGAACATGTATCAAGTCTTGTGGTTATTACTATCTAGGTAGCACTTCATGCATCCATAATTTTACTACATGGTTGCTACAGGCAAATCAGTTACGTTTAGGCCTAGTGGTTGAGTCTATAGGGCGGTGTACTCAGGTATCAAGTATCAAGCAAGTCATGCTCATGAATCGGATAATCATATAACTAGTTCATGTGTCAAGTTATAATAAGACAAATCATGAATCATATATATACTAGTTCATGGATCGATAATATACTAGTCCATGAATCGATTTATAATATACTAGTTCATGAATCAAATAATATAATAGTTCATGAATCGAATAATAATATACTAGTTCATGAGACATGTATCAAGTGGGAAACATGGGCCCCCTTCCGAGTACACTTACCTATATTGTCCACTACTATGGTCTTTCCCTTAACTCCGGCTTATTACCTTTTATTAATTTTTATCAAGCAAGCATACAAGTGTGCGAAACAAGTCAAGAAATCCTAATCATGGACATGGAACAAGTTTGGGATATTTATATAGCGTATTCGAGGGTCAACACGAATAAAAATATCACGAACAACAAAAATCTCAAATCTGGACAGCACGACGTTGTTGTACCAAAACTGCGATTTCCGTTGCTACGAGATAGCAAAAGTGGATCCGTTAGGAATTCTAGAAACTAGACTCCTAACCGGTTCCAACGCATATAATTAAGGTACGAGAAAGTTGTGGTAACATGTGTCAAAACAGCGAACTACACAGCTATTGTGTTCAGGCAGAATTTGTGATTCTGAGTTTAAACATGTGAAACAGAGTTGAAAAATCACAAATAAATTCTGAGGAAAATTGGGGATGTCCTATATGGTTTCCAGCAACAGCATATAAAGTTTCAAGTCAAACGCTTACTATTAACATAGTTAAATTAATTTGCAAACTAAAGATGTGCAACAGTTTTGTGAATCTGCGACTACCAACACAGATGCAGTAAAACTGCGATATCTCCTAGGCTGTAACTTGAAATTCGAAAATTCAGGATGCTATCAACATCTAGACATCTAGATATACATTTACTGTTCAGGGCTCAGGTTCAGATTCTGATGTTAAGGGGGTCAAAACAGCATAGCAAGGTCTAGGACAGCAACATGTGGGAATGTCATACGTGCATAGGTTGCATGAAAATTAGTTATTAGGCATCTAGGTTAATGTGCGATATAAATACGGGATAATGGTTATCAAAACAGCAAGTAATATTTATTTCTCAACTCAAATGGGTGCAAGTTTATCACACACAAGATATAACACATATCTACAAATTTAGGGTTCCTTAATTTCATGTGTTCATGTGTCTAGGGGATAAAATGAGTCCAAGTAGTTGTAATATAATACCATGAAATTGTTGTGACTCTTAAGATTATGAAATTAATTAAGATTAATATTTGATCAACAACGATGATTCAAAGAGGGGTCACAACTTCTAACTATTTGCGGTATTTTCAAATTAACGCTTGTACTAGAACAAAAATATGTACAAAATGAATACTTGCCTTGATTGGTTGAGGGCGATTAGATCCGATAATTGAGAAAAACGGGATCGAAAAACCCTGGACGAAATCTCCCAAAAGCATGTGCGAAGCACGTGCAAAGATCAACAGTAAAGAGGTGAATCCCCACACTGGATCCTGCCCAAACAGCGAACAGCAAGAGTCGATCCGCTGTGCACACAACGTGGAACAGCAACACAGCCAATGGGGAAATTCCCTCGTAGCGGATCTGATCCAAACAGGGGACAGCAAGAGGGGATCCGATGCGCCCGAACACCGAACAGCGTGTTCATCCACTGGGTGAGCGTCTTCTTCCTCACGACAGCAGTGAGCGGAAGAGGGTGTAGCGGATCAGAGATGGCGGCTGGCTGACGGCGACGTGGTCGGGGTTCGACTAGGAAGCAGTCGAAGACGTCAACGATAGCGATGGGGTGCCGCGCGTCGAGTTGGTGGCAGCTCTGTTCGTGGGTTCGAAACAGAGGACTGGGTTTGGGGTGTTGGCAATGCGATGGAGGTGGAGAGGAGAGGGAGGCGATGGGTCGGAGGCGAGGCTAGGGCGATGCGAGGGTGGAGGTGACGAGGATTGGGTGAGAGGTTGAAGACGGAGTGGGTTTTTGGAGTTTGGGTAATGGCAGAGGTGGTGTTTTGGTGGGTTGGGAACGGTGATCGAAGTAGTTGACGAGGAGCGGGAGTGGCTAGGTGGTGGTCAGAGGCGATGGTGAGGCGATGGGTGAAGGAGATGGCGATATGGGCTTCGATCGAAGATGCGAAGGAGAAAGAGAAGGATACGGGAGGAAGAAAAGGGTAGGGGCGGTACTGTTAGGTTTAAGCAGTAATAGGGTAGGGGTTAGGGTTAGGGTTAGGAGGTTAAGGTTTATATAGTTAGGGTTTCGGGTTTTGGATATTAGGGTATCCGGTTTGAGTGTGATCCAACTAGAGAATTAGTCAAAATTCACTAATAATGGGGATAAGTAGATAGATGACATGAAACGGCTCATTTCTCCATGAAGAACGACACAAGAGAGCAGAACGGACATACAATTGAATTAGACAAAGGCACCAAAAATTGAATTGAAACAATATAACGATTTTATTCGAACGGAAATAAAATACAGGATCCCAATAGATAAAAGAGTACAATGGGGCAAAATACAGTAAAAAAAATACAAATACGAGAAATAGGAGTTACATATTATGTGATGAATATGAGAATGGTTATTAAAACAAAACCTGATATGATATGAGTTTGATGCACCATGGAATTCTGTCGAGGTACTACTTGCCCGCTATTTTCATGAAAATGGTGGGAACTACCTGCCTTGGCACAACTTCCAGTGTGAATTGGTGTATTGTTGATATGATAGTTGTATTGCGAGATGGAAATGATTAGTAAAGTAAGTTGTAAGATGAAAATGAAAATAAAGTAAAGTAATTACCGAGCTATTGGCTTGAGATGTGATGTTAGATTATCCAAGTTCTACTTGGGGTACAGTGATGATTACCCAGCTTGTCTGGGGTGCAGTGATTGTTACTCAGCCTATCGGCTTGTCTGGGGTGCAGTGATTGTTACTCAGCCTATCGGCTTTGGGGTAAGGTGTTATATTACCCGAACTATGTTTGGGGTGCAGTGTATTACCTCATAAGAAGGAAAGCTAAAGTAAATTGTAATATGATATGTAAATTAAAATGAAAGTAATATATATTATTGATAAAAATGAGAAGTAACTAAAGTTGTATGATGAGATGGGAATAATTTTAAAGTAAAGTATATGATAAAATGAGAAGAGCATTAAAATAAGCTATATGATGAAATTAGAATGAAAAGATGGTAAATTGTAATATAAAATCAGAATGACGGTTAATGTATTACGAGACGTTATGAGATGTGAATAAATGCGATGTTATGAGATGTTTTATAAGATAGGGATAAATGTGATATTTTGAGAATGGATGGATGTGATATTATAAGATTGAACGAATGTAAAATTATGAGACTGAATGAATGTGATGATATGCACTGATAATGAATGAATGAGATGATATGAGATGAAAATGAATTCATGTGATGATATGTGATGAAAAATGAATGTGATAATATATGATTGAATGATAGTGAAGTTATGTAATGAGAATAAATATGAATATGTTATAAGATTGAATGGGTGTGATGTTATGCAACGAGAATGAAAATAAATATAGTATGAGTTTGAATGAATGGAATGCTGTAAGATTGAATGACTATGATGTTAGAGACGAGAATTAATGTGAATATAGTATACCTTGGAATTGTGTCGAGGAACTATTCACCCGCTATTTCAATGGAGATGATGGGAACTACTTGCCGAGGCACAACTTCATGGTAGGGTGAGTAAATATGGATTTGTAGATTGGTTATAGATGCAATGGATCACTCTTGTGCAAAATCACTTTTACTATATTTATATGTTGAAATTTCAGATACATTTAATTACCCGTATGTTCGTAAGTTCTTTCGATTTCTGTCTTATCATTTATTTTATATACTAACCTAGTAGATTATACTCACACCAGTTATTGCTGGCCCTTGTTGTTTTCTAGGGGTCAGGGGTGTCCCTCCCTAAGGGTGGACATCCTTGATTCTCCTTACAGATATTGATTAGCAGCGAGGTGAGATACCATAGTAGTTGTTTTGGTTTTGGTAGTTATACTTTTCTCATAGCAGAATGGGTTGTATATGTATCTATTATATACTTTATTATCCTATGTCATGTAGAGATGGAAATAGTGTTTGGGTGATAATTTGTATTCTGGAGGACTATGTGCATAACTATAAGGAATGATAATATATATAGTGATGTGATGAAGTATGAAAGCCCGTACCCACCTCGTTGTGGAGTACTGGGTTATGTGGTTGGCTTTTGAAAGGTTTTTCTAAAGTTTTTCTAAAAATCTTATATGTTTTCAAATGAATTTTGGGTTTTTAAATTGCATCTTGCTTATTATGATGAGTTATGCCCTCAGAGCCCTATATATATATTGCCTGTGTGATGTTGAATGAATTGGCTTGAGGATGATTGATATCTATTACAAGTATTGTGAATTATTTAATTGTTTGAAGTATTCCTTAAGGAACCTCTGTAAAAGGGCTAATATTTCAGGGGAAACTCTGCCGAAATTTTAATTGAAAATTATGAAAATTTTTCTAAGTAAGAAATGGTGTAGATAAGAAATAGTTTAAGTTATAAAGCCTTTGAATAAAGAAATGGTTTTAAAAAAAATTAAAAAAATTAAAAAATAATAATAAAAAATTGTGGTGTTATACATACTATGAGTATCCTTAAAAATGGAAATATCTCACCTCGTGGATCACTCAGGGCCCTCCTGCTCACGTTTTCTCAAGTTTCGTCATATCTCCTATCTCTTTCATATCCTTAAAAATCAAGATTAATATAAATGTCCTACAGCTAACTTATCCTACCGGACTTAAACCAAATCACTGAGAACATTATCCCACACTGGCCACTTCTCAAATTTCATAAATTATAACCTGCCGGCATCCTGGGTCTCACTCAGCCTCTAGAATCCGTACATACCAAAAAAATCTGAAACCGTATAGGTTATTCTTAACCTTTTTCATACTATTCTCATTCATTCATATAACCCATTTCATTCTCTTATACATTTCTTCCAATTAGTCAATCTCAAAACAGCTAGATAGTCTTTTCATCCATTATAATATATTTTTTCAACAAAAATTCCATTTGATAAAAACTTATCAAATCAAAATTAATATAAATTAGACCCCAAATAAACATGGAATTTATCCATATTCATCTCAAAATTAATTTAATAACACAGTTAAACCTTCTTTAAGTTAAAACCTTCTCCAAAGTGAAAAAGAATAAAAAGAATTCATTTACACAAAATGAGCCACTCGGGCTACGAACCAAGGAGCACTCAGGCACCCAGCGCTCTAATCCAACCGCTCAAGCCAGAATTTTCACATCTCATTCACACACAAAAAAGTCTACTAAATAATTATAAATGTTATTGTCTTTCAATTCAAATTTTAAATAAAATTTCCAAAAAAAAAAAAAAAGAACCCCACAAATTCGAACGCGCGACTTGCAACAGAGAGCCCAAGCGCCCTAAACCAAACGCACTAACCAGGCATTCAAGCCTCGAATTTTGTCATCTCCCTCTCTGAAAACTTACTTAACCTCTGTCTTTTTGGACTCTAATCTTCTTTGGATTTGAAATATGAAACGACTTTAATTCCCAACTCAATTACAATACGTTCTGACTCATAAAATAACCATTCAATAGTACATCGGTTTATAGCATAATTAATTGCATAAAATAATCGAACTATTTATCAACAATACATTTTTAATCACGAAAAGAGATAGTATAGTCCTTCAATCAATTAATCTCATTGGCAAAATTTTCAATAATGATATATTCACCCATGGCATTACATAATTTCATATTTTTCCCTCATTGTCTTTTTTTAATTTCATCTTTGATATTAAAACAAGGATAAAGATTTCTATTAACATATGCTTTTTCTTCATGGAAACTTATTTTATAAAAGAAATTAAACTCTATTAACTTATGCTTTTTCTTCATGGAAACTTATTTTATAAAAGAAATTAAACTCTATTAACTTATGCTTTTTCTTCATGGAAACTTATTTTATAAAAGAAATTAAACTAGTATATTACTATTAAAATTTTGATCAACATTCAAGGAGCGTTCATACATTCATGTTATACTACATTATAGCATGCTACTATAATTTAATTGAATTTTTGGAAAGAATCAACCATACATATATTTCTAATTTTTACAAACTATCATGCCACTAACAAAATATTAAAAATCAATGGAATATTCACACAAGTATACTCAAACATAATTACAATCTACTCATAAATTTAAGCATGAAATATTTCTACAAAAAATTAAAAAGTGGAAGAACACCCACTTGTTTTTTATGGATTCCTTGCACTAGAAAAGTGTCCATGCTTTGCTCCTCCCTATATCATGCTCAAGACTCTTAAAGAACGTAAATATGAGAAGAAATAAGATTTTTTTTCTTCTCTTCTAGTGGAGGCCGGGATCATATAGAGAGAGGGAGAGGGTTGAGTTGAGGGCTAAAACATGATCTTAAATTTAAATACCCACATTCCTTAATAATCTCTCAACTCTCCCATGTTCTTTGAACAGGTCCTTGCTTTTCTTTTCAAAATTTGGCCGGCCAGAACCAAGGGTGGGGAGTGCAGGGGTTACATAATTTGAACCAATTAGCACACAAGTTATAAAATAAAGTAGCCCTTCTCATTAACTAAAAAAAGTTCGATTAAACATATTATGAATTACTTTTCAATCTAAATCTCTATATGTTTAAATTAAGCATAATTAAAATTATTATGCACAGTTCATTAATTTTATATATACAACAATGTAATCATCACGTGCATTTAAAAACATGTTTATTACACGCATAAACAAAACTATATTTGAGTTGGCTCAAAATAGGAGAAAATGAATTTTAAGAGAACGAAAAAATATATAAACAATCAAAATATAAAATACGTGGGATATTTGTATTAAAATATGTTATAGATATTTTCCCTAACAATACAAAATACATGTATGTACTCATGTGCTGCAAAATTGTAGTAACTCAATTTTGCGAGGTGTTACTAGATTGGCGCAGTCTGTGAGAAACTACATGGATCAAACTTACCACCATGCCACCAAGACTAAGAGGCAGAGCGGTGACCACAAGGCGTCACACCAATTTCCTTCTATCAACGGAGAGGCACCAGGGGGGCTCTCGACAAAGTCATCATAAACAACACCTTCTGCACGACCAAATCTTAGTCCACAATCATTCCAGCGATTCAATTCCCTCACGAGGTCCTCGAGGTTCGAGAGATCTCTACCAAATCATCAGCGCCAAGCAACAAGGAACTGATCTACAGACCTGTTTGGAAGAGTGTCTTACACGGATTGATGCCTCCCACTCAGAACGTCAAGTGAACCAGAGAAGAAACTATACCCCAAGAAAAAAGTCAAGACACTCCCCCTCTCATAGGGGACGCATTGTGGAAAGAAGCCCGACTCATGTGGGTCGAAAGCATCTTGAGAGCAACAAAGAGAGAGACCCTAGTCACTAGGGCCGAACTGGAAAACTTCAAACATGACATCCTCCGAGCCAACCGAGGTACCCATGATCAGGGTCGACGCTCATGGAGCCGCCACAATACTTCACTAGATATAAAGGTAGGAATCAAGAGAAGAAGAATCCACTGACTCAACGAGATCCATGGGGAAGAACAACTAAGTCCTTCGCTGTATTTGAGAAGTAGAAAATCACCTGGAACAGATAAAGAATGAAGGGAACAGCTCCAGCGAGGCTTACCATCCCAGTCGACCTCCTTTCAACAAATCCGTCCTCTATGCACTCATTCCAAAGAACTGCAAAGCCCCTCACTTTGAATCTTATGATGGAGAATCTGACCCCGTAGACCATATTGATAGTTTTAAAACCCTCATGATGGTCTATAATACCACCGATGCGCTCATGTGTTAGACGTTCCCTGCAACCCTGAAAGGAACATGGGAATGGTACTCCCGCTTCATACCAGAGTCAATATTTTCTTTCGACGAGCTCGAGGAGCTCTTCATAATGCACTTCATTTCTAGCTGCAAGGCTAAAAAACAAGTGCTTCCCTATTGAAATTGAAGCAAATAGATGATGAACTGCTGAAAGACTTTGTTAAAGGCTTCACAGCCAAAGCAAGGTCCATCTCTTGCTAGACTCACCAGTGGTGGCTGCCGCCTTCTGCAACATCGTCACTCACAAATACCTGAAGGTCACCATCGCGAAGAAGCATCCTAAAGATTTCACCGAGCTTTTTGGAACAAGTATATCAGAGTTGCAGAAGCTCTTTATTCTCAAGGCAACAATTCACCTTTCGGGAGCAAACGGAAGAATATAAGTGAGGAAAGACCCAGGAAGTTTCAGAAAGATGACGTAGATCAATGCTGTCCTCCTCTAGCACCACACTTCGACAAGTTTCCTCCCCTCAATGCAAGTGTTTTTAGCCATCCTCATGAAAGTTGAGAAGGATGGAATAATCTGCCCTCCCCCAAGATGTCCACAACTAGGAAAAGAAGAGACATGAACAAGTGATGCGCATTCCATATAGACCATGGACACACCACTGACAACTGCCAAGCCCTCAAAGAAGAACTAAATGGCCTGATTCATTAGGGATACCTCTCCCAATCTTTTCAGCAAAACAACAATGCAGAAATCCCTATGGCACAGGGGGCTAATAAGCATCGAGAGAGGCCCTCCGAATTGCAAGACTCAGAACACATGGCCATTCTTCACACCATTCACAGAAGTTCGATGGGGGGAGAATCCAACTCCTCCCACAAAGCCTTCATCAGGGAAGTCAAATCTGTACATAACATTTTGTCTGCCAAAAGCATCGGGGTCCCGATATCTTTCTCCGACAAGACTTAGAAGGTGTCTGAACACCTCACTGCGATGCATTGTTCATAAAACTTTGCATGGTGAATTATGAGGTTCGCCGCATTTTTGTGGACAATGGAAGCTTAGTTAACATTCTTTTCATGAACACACTCAATGGCCTGAAGCTCTCTCGAGACCTATGATGGGATTATTTGTAAGTGTACAAAATCGCAACAAGTAGTAAGTTTAAGTGAAAAAAGTGTCGAACCCATAAGGAATAATTATTTTATTGAGTACCAAAATAACTAGATTAACTATTATTTGGAAAATCAAAATTTAATAAAGAAAGCAATTAAATTAAGTTAATCGAAAGAACTAACTAAACTAATTAAAAAGGACGAGATCTGAAATTTCGTTGTTTGTTAATAGCAAAAACTAATTCTAGGACTTTTGATTTCACTTAGTTAGTCCCACACAATTCATAATTCCATGTAATAAGAAATTAAACTTTTCCAAGTTGTAGACCAAAATCCCCTAATTATTCAATGTTCTCTCTCGAACAACACCAAAAATATCTGCAACCAACCGTTTTTCAAATCTCTATGAAAATTTAATTAATTGAAGACTTGTTAAGTTTATGGATTTTTTATAGTCACATTAATCGCGGTAAATCATCTCAAATTTCGTTCAATCAATGATGTTTAATTCTATAGTTTTAGATCACAAATTACCTCTCGGTCTCTCCATTATCCAATAAATCATACAATAGTTGGCCAAACAATTCTAAGCATTAAGAACAAAACTTAAACACACAACAATGAAAAAATAGGAGAATAAAATAAAATGAAACTGAAATTGTGTTCTCAAAACTATTCTACATCGAAGCCCTAGAAAAATAAATATAGTTCATAATAAATTTGCAACTAACGAATATGTTATTGGATTGAATAATAAAAATTAGAAGAGAAGAAGAAAAACTCGTATTTGCTAAAAATCCAAGCCTCGAAATCCGTACCCTCTTCCTCTCTCCTTCTTTCTCTCGCCTTCCTTGAATCAAGCCGCAACTCCTATATTTTTTTCTCTTTTGCTTCTCTCCCTTCCGAAATCGCCAGCCGCAACTCCTTTTTTTTTCTTTCTTTCTCCTGGTCCTCGCGATGCCCACCTACCGGCCTTCCCTCCTCCTCGTTTTCCGTGCCTCCACACCAAGCCGCCTCGCCAACAGTGCCTACTTAATTTCTTTCACTTCTCTTGTTTATATTGGCAACAGTAGTAGTAGGTTAAGTTTAATTTAATTAGGGTTAGTTACTTAAGACTAGGATTAGTTAATTAGTTAATTAATTAACACATTAATATTAGAGTTAATTTCTTTTATTTTAAATTAATCAACTAAATCCATCCTAAAATCCAACACAATTCCTTCCATTTCTTTTTATTTTATTTTTAAAAAAAAATTATTACACAATTTCTTTCCACCCCTTAATTGATCATATTATTTTCTATTGATTTTTTATGTGTCCAATTTGTAAAAATATGTATTTGAGTGCTCTAATTTTTCAAAAATTATCACATAAAATAAATTTGAATTTTAAAATCTTTTTCATTATTTTCTTCCTTGATTTTACCAAAATGCATATCTTTTTGCACTTGTAAATCTCATTCCTTCAAAATCACATAAATAAAATAAAATAGTTGGAAAGAAGATAAATTTTAAAGAAATATCCGAGGACTCGCAACTTTAATGCGTAAAAAGAGTAATAAAATCATATATAAATTCCACTCATCAAATACCCTAAACTTAATATTTTGCTTGTCCTCGAGCAAAAAATAAAACCATAAATCAAAGAATAATAATCATAAGTAGGCTCAACTCATCACACTAAAAGGTCTTATCATGCAAGCATCAAATTTTTAACTTAGTACATAAACAATAGCAAAAAAAGAAAAACTAAACATACTCACTTTCTCCAGTACAATTATTTATACATAATTCTCAATCCAGTGATATTTGTCATGCAATTAATGTAATTAATTCATGTGATCACCCCTTCTCACTACTACAAATCGAGTAGTAAACTAGAGTTTTATTTTTCAAATTATTTTTATTGGAATCTCTCTAAGTTGTCGCTTGTCTTTTGATGCCAATGCAAACATTTTTTTATGAATTTACCCGGTTACTCAACAAGTCACTAACTTAGAGTGATTTTGCATACTCATATTTCAAGTTGCCGTTTGACGTAAAAGTAAATATTTTTGGTGATGAATAGCTCTAGTTACTAAGTAACTCAAAACATTGGAGTAGATTGAACTTTATTCATTCAATTATTAATTATTATCACTCTATTTACTTAAACACTGTTTAGGACTAGGTCAAAGGGGATAATCACAAGAAAAAGTATCACAATTTTCTTTTATGTTTAATCACATGACTCTCACAGTTGTGAAAGGAATTTCGAACTTCAATAACACTAAAGTAAATAAGTATGTTTGATCTTCTTTACAAGATATTGTCTATCCTAAATAAAAAATTATTTCAATGCTTTAACACAATAAAGAACTCAAAAGTGTAATGGTAAGCCTAATTGCAATACCTTTTATTTTGTTTTTCTTTTTCAATATATATATATATATATATATATATATATATATATATATATATATATATATAAATTATACCCCTTCCCTCAAACTTGAATATCACATTGTACTCAATGGGTAAAGGAAAAAAAACAAAAATAATGATGAGAAAAGTTCAGAATTTCTCCCCTGACTCATATTAAAATTCTGGTTGAGTGATGTTCATTGTTTCGGTGATATCTGGATTTATAGATGTCCAAATCCGCTGATTCAATTTGTAATGGAAAGCTAAGACAATTTCCTTCGATTTATCTTTGAAACATTTTCCAGATTTGGTATCCATACTGCTAAAAAACAGCCATCAAAGTAGGTCTAGAAAAATAACTTCGCTGGAAACCCCCAAACTTATGCAATCCTATAAAATAAAATTAAAAAATTTAAAATTAAAGTAAACTAAAAGAAAAAAGCAATTTTAAATACAGTAAAGAAAATATGGGTTGCCTCCCAAGAAGCGCTAAGTTATAAGAAAACATGGTTATGTAACGCCAAGATCCAACAACATACAAACCTTTTTTCCAATAATTCTCTTCATGTGTGGATTAGATTTTTTCTGTACATCGCTCAAGCTTGATGATTGCGGCTCAAATTTCAGTCATTTCTTTCTTGACGATGGTGTCTTTGATATCTCCCCCTCTTTGAATTACAACTGAGAAAATGGATGAATAGATGGTGCAGCATCCAAATACATAACATATTCCAAAACCTTTTCTTTCTCAGATTCATGATTTACTGAATTTGTTAGACATATATCGATTGGTAACTTTTCAATTCAGTTTTATGTTTCTTGCCCACAATTAAATCAGGGTCACTTACTTGAAATTATGAGTGTACTTCGGCAGGAAACTCCATAGATTTAAAAACATCAAACGATACTTGCACATCCTCAACCCTCAAAATAAGTTTTCCTGGTTGGACATCAATCAAAGCTTTCCCCGTAGCTAGAAAAGGTCGCCCCAAAATCAATGGAATTTGTTCATCTTCTTCCATATCAAGCACTACGCTATTAGCTGGAAATATGAACTTGTTTACCTTTACCAAAACATCTTCAATTATTCCTTTTGGATACTTGATAGATCTGTCCGCCAATTGTAAAGAACTTGTAGTGGACTTTGCTTCTCCAATAACTAATTTTCTGAAAACCAAAAAAGGCATAAGATTAATACTTGCTCCTAAATCACATAAAGCTTTATTAAAAGAATAATTTCCAATAGTGCAAGGAATCATAAAACTCCCTGGATCTTTAAGTTTTGGAGGTAATTTCTTCTGTAATATTGTACTACCCTCTTCAGTTAACATCACCATCTCATGCTCCTCCAACTTCTTCTTGTTTGATAAAATATCCTTCAAAAATTTAGCATATTTAGGCATATGTTCTAAAGCTCCAATAAGAGGAATATTAATATGCAATTTCTTAAAAATACCTAAAAATTTAGAGAATTAATTTTCGAGATTATTCTTTTTAACTCTTTGTGGAAAATGAATAGGTGGATCATAAGGTGAATTAGGATAAGTTTCAGAATTAAACTCCCTGAAAACCGTGGTTTTTGAAGCTCCTCTGCTTTTCTTAGAATTCTCAATATGGTTGTTGGCCACCAGCTGTGTTTGTTCCTCCAAAATTGGCTCGAATTCGTCTTTCTTTTCAACCGCATTTTGTTCGGCATTTTCTTCTTATGGCTGCTCAATTGTTCGCCCACTTCTTAGTGTTATTGCTTTGACATGCTCCTTGGGATTTGTTATGATGTTATTGGGTAAAGTTCCTATTATTCTTTCTGTAAATATTTGAAATCTGACCAATCTAAGCCTCAAGATTGCGAATTGAAGCCGTATTATTTTGTATTGCCAAATCTGTCTTTTGCATTTATCGCTCTGTCTTCTGCATGTATTGCATAAATATCTCTTCAAGTGTCAGCTTTTTTTTCTTGATGCTGAAAATTCCGAGGTGGTCTAATTGCTCCTTGATTGTTGTTCCAAGAAAAATTTGGGTGGTTTCTCCATCCTGGATTATACATGTTCGAATAAGGATCGTTTTGCTTTTGAAAGTTGGACACAAAATTTTCTTGTTCAGAATTTGGTTGAGCAAAAGGATTTCCAACTTGGCAATATATATTTGAGTGATTTCCTACACAATGATCAAAAATAGTATTTGATTGAATAACATGAACATTCATATTACCTATTTGTTTTGATAAAGTATCAATTTTTGCAGCCAATGTGGTAATTGGATCAAGCTAAAATACTCCAGCTGCTTTTCTAGGCAGTGTTCTCTCTGAAGACCATTTTTAATTGTTCGATGTCATTTACTCTAAAAGTTCATTGGCTGCTTCATGAGTTTTTCTCATAAGAGCACCTCCAGCCGCTGTATCTATCATAGATCTATTTGTAACTCCCAAACTATTATAGAATATTTGAATTTGCAGCCATTTCGGTAGTTCATGATGAAGACACTTTCTCAATAACTTTTTATACATCTCCCATGCATCATACAAAGACTCAGTCTCAAATTGAGTGAATGTAGTAATATCATTCCATAGCTTCGCTATCTTTGCCGGTAGAAAATACTTAGCCATAAATTTTTGTGCAAGTCCCTCCCAAGTAGTAATACCACCGGGTGGTGGAAAATTTAGTCAAGCATGTGCCATTTCTCTTAGTGATAGGAAAGAGTCTCAATCGAATTACATCGTCCGATACTTCATTGTGCTTGAAAGTGTCACAAATTTCCAAAAAGTTTGCAATGTGAACATTAGGATCCTCGTGCGATAGTCTCCCAAATTGAACAATCTGTTGAATCATTTGAATGATTGCCGGTTTAATCTCAAAATTGTTAGCTTGTATAACCAGTCTCTTTTTGCTTGATGTTGCTTCATTAAGTGAGGGCATAACATGATCTCTCAAAGCCTTATTTTCTTCTCCATTATTCTCATTTGCCATGGTAATACACCTGTATGTCATAAAATATAGCTATTAAATAACAGAATAAAAAACTAAAAGATAAAAAATATATATAATAATAATAAAAAGAAGAAAATTCCAAATTAGTAAAAAACTAGCAATTATCAATATCAATAAAAGATTAATTAGTCCACGGCAACTGCAACATCCTAAATGTTCAAATATATAAACAAATTTCATTTATTTTCACGTGTTTTGCACGTGCAAATTAATGTGTGTTTTTAGCTTTAAAAATTAGTTTAATTTAATGAATAAACATTCCTTCTCTTTTAAAATTAAAGCCTATTATTAATCTTTAGGCCTAATAGTCAAATTCTAGCCCACTTAAATTAATTAATTAATTAATTAAAGAGCCCATAGATTTTAGCCCACCTAATTAGCCCACTAGTTAATTTTATTAATAATTAATACAACTTGTAGTGTAGATTTGATCAAGTAACAATTAAATTAACAATTAAATTAACAAACTAATTTGTAGTATGCATGAAGAGGCACGTGCATTGCACATGCACGTGCAATGTGTATGAGAAGACTTGGCCGGCCATATGTGGAGTGGAGGGAGAGAGTGGAAGAGTGGTGAGGTGGTTACTAGACGATGGGTAGTTCTTCTAACTCCCAAATGTATCCTAGCCTTTCATCTAAACTCATCTCAACCCTTCATTCACTTTTTAAATGTGTATAAATACCACCTCCCATGTATTTTTTATTACATGCATTAGAAATTTTCGAAGAGAAGAGAAAAGAAAAGAAGAAATTGTGAGAAAAAGAAAGAGTTGTTAGTAAAAGATTGAGTGTTTATGTGTGTTCCTTCCAATTGGAGGTCGGGCAAAGCATCAAGGAGGAGGAGGTCTCGGGTTCACACTAGCAAGGAGGAGGAGCTTGAAGTTTGCACCAAACTAGGAGGAGAAGGGAGACAATCGTGCATTCAAGGAGTTCCTTAGGAGTTTTTTCATTTGTTTCTTCAAAAGGTGGGTGATTTCTCTACTTCTAGTTTAGATACCATGCTAGGAATTTAATTTGTGAATATGTTAGAAACAAATAGAAAAAACTTGCCATATACTTGTTTGAAGAAACTAGTAAGAAAGAGAGGAAGCTCTAGTTTATCTACATGAAAAGGTTAGTAGAATGAATTGAAATGTGTTAATTAAGAGTTGTCATGATGCTTCATGCTAGAGTACATATGAATTTGATAAATCTTTGCGTGTATGAGATTGTGCTTATGAATGGATTGTAGAATGCAAATTAACACCCATGATTTGTGAAATAAATTGATTAGCATGGAAAAGTCACAATAATTGTTGAATTTTAATTGTATTGTTTGAATAAGATTATGTTCACTTGATTGTCAAATAGTTTATCTCTTGAATCTTAAGAAATGAGTGAGTTTTATAAAAGATAAAATTAATTTGAGGGTTTTAACTATGTTAAAGAATGAAGAAAATTGTACAAACATATTGTGAATAAATGGGGAACAAGTAGATAAAAAGATTCATCTAGGCCAACCATCATATTGAGAATTCTAAGAAGAATAAAAGACCTTCAAACCCTACAGTTTCCAGGGAGTTTAATTTTGAAACTTATCCTAATTTACCTTATGATCCACAAATTCCTTTTCCGCAAAGACTTAAAAATGAATAAGCTTGGTAATCAATTCTCTAAATTATTAAGTATTTTTAAGCAATTGCATATTAATATTCTTCTTATTGAAGATTTGGAACAAATGCCTAAATATGCTAAATTTTAAGGATATCTTATTAAACAAGGGGAAGTTGGAGGAGCATGAGATGGTTATGCTAACTGAAGAGAGTAGCGCAATTTTACAAAAGAAATTACCTCCTAAACTTCAGATCTATGGAGTTTTACGATTCCTTGCACAATTGGAAACTCTTCTTTTCATAAAGCTTTGTGTGATTTAGGGGCAAGTATTAATATTGTGTCTTTTTCGGTTTTCAGGAAACAAGGTATTGGAGAAGCAAAGCCCACTACAAATCTTTGCAATTTGGGGACAGATCTATCAAGTACCCAAGATGGGTAATTGAAGATTTTTTTGTAAAGGTAGGCAATTTCATATTCCCAGCTGATTTCATAGTGCTTGACATGAAGGAAGTTGAACAAATTCCATTGATTTTCAGGCAGCCTTTTCTAGCTACAGGGAAACCTTTGACTGATGTCCAACAAGTAAAACTTATTTTAAGAGTTGAGGATGAGCAAGTAACATTTGATGTCTTTAAATCCGTGGAGTTTCTTGCCGAAGTTTACTCGTGTTTTAAAGTTAGTAAAGTTGATTTTGTGGGCAAGACACATAGTGCTGGAGTTGAAAAGTTACCGGTAGAAGTATGCCTAACAAATTCAACAACAATTGAATATGAGATTGACAAGATTTTGGAATATGTTCGGTATTTGGAAGCTACACCTTCTATTCATCCTTCATCTCAGCTAAAATTCGACGATGTGGGGGTTATCGAAGACTTCATCTTTAACAGAGTAACCACCCAAACTCGAGCTTAAAGTGTTTCCACCTAGTTTAAGGTATGCATTCTTAGGCCAAGACTCCACTTTTCCTGTTATTATTAATGGTTCTTTGAATAATGTTGAGGAGAAGAAGTTGAATTTTGAGAGAGCATAAGACAGCCTTGGGGTGGAAATTACAGATATAAAGGGAATCAGTTCTTCGACCTGCATGCATAAAATTTTGATGGAGGATAATTACAAGCCTGTAGTTCAGTCACAGCAAAGATTAAATCCATCAATATAAGAAGTGGTGCATTAAGAAGTTTTGAAGCTTTTGGATGCTGGAATTATACATCCAATTTCATATAGTGCATGGGTGAGTCCAGTTCATGTTGTGCCAAAGAAAGCAGGGATAGTTGTAGTAAAGAATGAAGACAATGAATTTATACCAACAAGAACAGTTACGGGATGACAAGAGTGCATAGATTATCGAAAACTCAATGATACAACTCGAAAAGATCACTTTCCATTACCTTTCATTGACCAAATGCAAGAAAAACTTTCTGGCCATACCTACTATTGTTTTCTAGATGTATATTTTGGGTACAATAAAATTTCTATAACCCCTGAAGATTAAGAGAAGACTACTTTCACTTGCTCATATGGAACTTTTGCATATATGAGGATGTCATTCGGTCTTTGCAACGCTCTAGCCACATTCCAACGCTGCATGATGACAACTTTTTCGGATATGGTGGAGAAATTTATTGAAATCTTCATGGATGTTTCTCAATTTTTAGTTACTCTTTTGATAATTGTTTATCTAACTTGGCTTTGGTTTTGCAGCAATGTGAGGAAACTAATTTAATCTTAAATTGGGGAAAATGTCACTTTATGGTAGAAGAATGGATTGCGTTTGACCACCGAATTTCCTTCAAAGGAATTGAAGTGGATCGAGCTAAAATTGATGTCATTGAAAAGCTGCCACCACCAACCAATGTGAAGGGAGTGCGAAGTTTCTTTGGTCATGTGGGATTTTATCGACGGTTTATAAAAGATATTTCCTTAATTACTAAACCTCTTTGCAGTCTTTTGATTAAAGATACACCGTTTGAATTTTTCCTAAATGCTTGCACGCTTTTGAAACATTGAAAAAGAAATTGATTACAACACCTATAATTGTCGCACCATACTCGAATTTGTCTTTTGAATTAATGTGTGACGCTAGTGATTATACAATATGAACTATTTTAAGGCAAAGAAAGAATAAATTTTTTCATGCTATTTATTATGCAAGTAGGACTTTGACAGAAGCTCAACTTAACTATGCTACAACCGAGAAAGAATTATTAGCTTTTGTTTTTGCTTTTGACAAATTTCGATCTTATTTGATAGATTCAAAGATGGTTATATATATGGATCATTCAGCTCTCAAGTACTTTCTTGCAGAGAAAGATGTTAAACCAAGATTGCGTCGTTGGATTTTACTTCTACAAGAGTTTGATTTGGAGATAAAGTACAAGAAGGGTGTTAAAAATATGGTGGCTGATCATTAATCTCGGATTGAGCCTGATGGTGCAAATGAACTGCAGGTTATACCAATCGATGAGTTTTCAGATGAGTACTTAATGACAATAAAAACTACTCCATGGTATGCCGACATAGTTAATTACTTCGTATCGAAAATTCTACCTCATGGGATGACAGACTTGAAGTACTATTTTTGGGAGGACGTTTTCTATATCGGCATTGTGTATACCAAGTAATAAGGAGAAGTGTACCTGAAGAAAGATTGAAAGTATACTAAGACATTGCCATACATTGGAAGCAGGTGGCTACTTTGGTGAAGCAAAAACAGCAGCCAAAATTTTACAATCAAGATTTTAGTGGCCCTCAATTTTTAAAGATTCTTTTAACTTCGTTAATTTATGTGATCATTGTCAACGAGTGGGAAATATTTCTAGGAAACATGAGATGCCTCTAAATAATATTTTAGTGATATAATTGTTTGATGTTTGGGGGATTGATTTTATGGGTTCTTTTTCATCTTCATTTTCTAACAAATTTATTTTGGTGGCTGTAGATTATGTATCAAAATTGGTGGAAGTTGCTGCCTTGCCGACCAATGATGCTAGAGTTGTGGTGAATGTTATTCGAAAAAATATCTTTTCTCGATAATTAGTGATGGTGGAAAACATTTTTGACACCGTTAATTTGATGCATTGCTTACTAAGTATGGAGTTACTCATCATGTGGCAACACCATATCATCCTCAAACAAGTGGTCAAGTAGAGGTGTCAAATAGAGAGTTGAAGCGTATACTTGAGAGGACGGTTTGTATGTCACGAAAGGATTGAGCAAAAAGATTAGATGATCCATTATGGGCCTATAAGGCAGCATTTAAAACACTTGTTGGAATGTCACCATATAGATTAGTATATGGGAATGCATGTCATTTAGCTGTGGAATTAGAGCATAGCGCATAGAGCATATTGGACAATAAAGACACTAAATTTGAATAGAAGGCTGCAGGTGAGAAGATGATGTTGCAACTTAAGGAGATGGACGAATTCGCAATGATGCTTGTGAACATGCTAGGATTTATAAAGATAAAACGAAAAGATGGCATGATAAGCATATTTTGCAAAGGGAGTTCAATGTAGGGTAGAAAGTATTGCTTTTCAATTCAAGGCTTCGATTTTTTCCAGAAAAGTTGCGATCTAGGGTGGACATGAACATTCGTTGTGACACGAATTTTTCTATATGAAGCTATTGAAATTCATCATGAGACAAAAGGTACGTTCAAGGTCAATGGATAGCGGTTGAAGCCGTATATGGATGTGGAATTTGGCAAGGAAACTTTGTACATCGATCCAGCCAACCCTAAGTGATAAATGGAAAACGTCTGGCTAAAGACTTAAAACTTAGCGCTTCTTTGGAGACAACCCATGTTTTCTTTTCCTTTATTTAGAATTTCTTTTATTTTTGTTTACTTCAATTTTAGTTTTTGATTTTATTTTATAGGATTGCATAAGTTTGGGGGTCTCTGGGCAGAGTTGTTTTCTACACCTACTTTGATGGCTGATTTTGGGCAGGATGGACTCCAAATCTAGAAAAGTGTTTCAAATATCAATCGAATGAAATTGTCTTAGCTTTCCAGCGCAAAAAGAATTAGGGGTTTGGACTTCTACAACTCCAGAATTCACTGATACAATGAACGTTACTCATCTAGAATTTTAACATGAATCATGGGAGCAATTCTAAACTTTTCTCATTATTTATTTTTCCTTTTCTTTTCCCATTGAGGACAATGTGATATTCAAGTTTGGGGGAAGGGGTATATATATATATATATATATATATATATATATATATATATATATATATATATATATATATATATATTTGAAAAGAAGAAGAAAAAAAGAGACTTCAATTAGGCTTACAATTACACTTTTAGGTTCTTTATTGTGCTAAAGCATTGCAATTCTTTTTAGGATAGACATTATCTTATAAAACAAGATTAAGCATACTTATTTTTTTTAGAATTATTAATTCACAATTCCTTACAAAATTGTGAGATTCATGTGACTATGTATAAAAGAAAAATGTGATGCATTTTCTTGTGATTATCCAATTTGATCTAGTCCAAAACAGAGTTTAAGTAAATAGAGTGATAGAGATTAAATAATTGATTGAATAAATTTCTATCTACTCCAATGTTTTGAGTTGCTTAGTAACTAGGGATATTCATCACCAATGTTTACTTTTACGTCAAACTGACAACTTGAAATATGAGTATCCAAAACACTCTAGTTTGTGACTTATTGAGTAACCCGGGTGAATTCATCACAAATTTTTATTTTCGCGTCAAAAGGTAAGTGACAACTTAAAGGGAGAGATTCATCTAATATAAAAAAAACTCTAGCTCACTACTCGGTTTGTAGTAGTAAGAAGGGGTGATCATAGATTGAGTTGTTGCATGATTCTGTTGTGTTGATTGCATGACAAATAAGAATGAAATGGAAATTATGTATGAATAATTGCAGTGGATATGCTTAGTTTTTCTTTATTTGCTATTGTTGTTGTACTAAGCTGAAGATTCGATGCTTGCATGATAAGTTCTCTTGGTGAGATGAGTGGAGACTAATTAGGATTACTATCTTTTTATTTATTGTTTTCCTTTTTGCTCGAGGACAAGCAAATTTAAGTTCGTGGGTATTTGATGAGTGAAATTTATACATGACTTTATTACTCTCTTTACGCATTAAAACAATGAGTCTCAGTTATTTTGTTGAATTTCATATTATTTTTACTTATTTTTATTTATTTGTTTGTTTTTGAATAAATGAGATGGAGAAGTACAAAATGTGAGAGTGTTGGTAAAATCAATGAAGAAAGCAAGGATGAAGATTTCAAAATTCAAGCACTCAAATGCACGTTTCTACAAGTTGGCCCTTTGAAGAACCAATAGAAAATATTATGGTCAACTAGGTTGTGGAATAAAATTTTGTAATAAAAAAATTAAGAAGGAAAGAAATAGTTGAGGTTGAAAGTTAAGTGGATTTAATTTATGGTTAGTTAATTAATTAGTTTAACATTTAATATATTAACTTTAATCTATGAATTTTAATTAATTATTAATTACCTAATCCTAATTTAACTAACCCTAATCCTAATTATTTAACTAAACTATTTAAAAACCTACCCCTCTAACCCTATATAAAGAAAGGGGGCGACTCTGACTAGGGGGTTAGAGAAAAAAGAAAAAAATAAAAATAAAAATAAATAGAGAGGGGAGGTAGCTGGCGAGTGCGGGAAAGAGATACAATGGGAAGGCGGCACAGTTTCCGAGGTAAGGAAAAAAAGAAAAAGAGAGAGAAAGAAGGTTGGCACACAGATTACGATGAGAAAATTTCGAGACTTGATTTTGAGAGAAATCACGGCTTCAAATTCGACTCCCAATAACAACTAGTTCTTTCTTCTCTCTTCTATTTTTTATTATTATTATTATGCAATCCAATAAGATGTTTATGAGTAGCGAAATTATCATGAACTAATTTTTTTTTTTTGGGGCTTCTATGTAGCCTAGTTTTGATAACACAACTCGAATTTCATGTTATTTTATTTTTCTACTTTCCATGGTTGTGTGTTTAATTTTTGTTTTTAATGGTTGCAATTGTTTGGCCAATTATTATTTGGTTTATTGAATCTTAGGGAGACCGAGAGGTATCTTGTAATTTAGAATTATAGAATTAAACACTATTGATTGAGCAAAATTAGATATGATTTACTGCAATTAATATGACTGTAAAGAAATCCATAAAACTTAATGAATCTTCAATTTATTAAATTTGCATAGAAATATGATGAATTATTAGTTGGGGATATGTTTGGTGTTGTTTGAGAGAAAACATTGAATAATTAGGGGATTTTGATATACAAATTGAAAAGGTAGAATTTATAGTTACATGAAATTATGAATTGTGTGGGATTAACTAGGTGAAATCAAAAGCCCTAGAATTAGTTTTGCTATTAATAAACCCCAAATTTTCATATTTTCATTATTCTAAATTATATTATCTTTTCCTTTTGTTTAATTTATTTTAGTTGCTATTTTTATTGAAATTTTGATTTTCCAAATAGTAGTTAATCTAGTGAATTTCAGTACTCAATAAAATAATTATTCCTTGTGGGTTTGACACTCTTTTCTTTTAAAACTATACTACTTGTTGCAATTTTGTACACATGCAAAAAAATTCCACCAATGCCTATGACCTGTTTCATAGTTGTGTTACGTACTTCATTGGCACTGGTCTGACGACCAGATTCTGGTGGGACAAGTGGTGCAGTGATCACTCTCTTAGAGAGTTATTCCCAAAAAAAAAATTGAATTAGCTTCCTAGCCTAACATCACTGTAGCCAAGACCTGGAAGCGTAAAGCTTGGAGACCATCCTTCAAATCGTGGCTCGATCCGGAATTCCAACTGAGACTAGAAGTTTAACAATCTCACATTGGCCAATTAGGGGTTAGATTTTCCCAAGGACCAGACTGAAAAGCATGGGGGTTAGAAAAGAATGACACCTTCTCGGTTCGGACACTTTATAATCATATACACATTGGAGGGTGTGGTCCGAGATGGTCTAAGATTGTTTGGAAAGCCAAAGCTCTGCTGAAAGTTAGAGTTTTTCTCTGGCTTGTCTTAACGATGCGATTCTGACAAGAGAAAATCTGGCTAACAAACAGCCTCACATCTATACTATATGTGGACTTTTTAATACACATTCAGAATCGAAAATTCACCTCTTCCTTGATTGCCACATGAGTAAAGTCATTCTATGCGAGGTCCTGAGGACCCTCGGCACATCGGTCTATTCATAGTGTTATGAAGACTTATGGATATGCCCCACCTTCCTAGTGAGAGATATGAGATGAGGGGAGCATGGTATATCGCTATTGCCGCAATGACCTGGATTTTATGGCTTAACATAAATAATTTTATTTTTGTGGGTCTTGTAATAGTATTTCTAGTAATCTTACTCATATCATGTATCTTATTTCCTTTTGGGTTACAGCGACGGCGATAGGTCCCCGAGGAAGAATCGCTAGAGCTTTTGAGGTGGAGGAGTATGATGATGATGAGGTGATGATCGGTCCCACTTTGGACTGATACAGTGCATCATGACTTGTTGTCTCACCCTCCAGGGCGTTGTTGGAGGGACCTTTTTTATCAGGTTGTTTACTCATGTATGTTCTGGAGTTAATTGTATTTCTCTCATCCTCCTATGTTCACTGGTATGTTTTATTTCCTGTACTGTTCAACTTTTGTAATTGAGCCTAGTTCTCTGGGTTTGTTCTATTAACGCCTTATTAATGAAACAGGATGGCTACATTCCACTTTTTCTTTAATAAAAAAATAATAAATAAACCCAATCAAAGAGAGCCTGATCGTACTCTCTTACACAAGACTCGATAGACAAAAGAGAATGAAAGACACTGTTTTGTTTCTAACTAATTCCTTACTCTCTTACTGCCTCTTGTCTTGCCTTCTTAAGTTGGACAGCCTCAAAGCCCCTTACATCGGCCTTCAAATGAACTTATATATGCATGAGATGCATGCTTATTACTATGTCAACGACCACTGATTTCATTCCCAACATAGTTAGGGTGTTTGCAGTCAAAGAATTCAGCTGATTTAAATGGTTTTACATTACCATTCAGCCAACAATTAATGAGTTCATACAAGTCTGTAAGTGTTCATACTTTTACTGTCAATGCACATATCTCATGTTAAATGAGATGTTTTAAGTGTCAAAAGAAGTGGTTGTCTCAGTTGCAGTTGACTCCATTTTTTCACACCAAAAACTCAGAGGTGAACATGTGTGACCATGAACCAGTGTATATACAGTGCAGGTGATGCTGCCTTGGTTGTATTCGTAGTCACTTCTAACAATACCAAAATTGGAACCCACACTCACCTCGGTATGCCTTTCACTGTCAGCATAATGTGAATCATGTCATCACTTTCTAAACAAATTCACTTATGTGAACAAGTAACCCTCCTAATATGGACAACATTAATTAGCGAGGACTCAAATTTTTTGCTGTACTGACCCAATTTTTGAAAATATTGAGCGATCTGATCCACTTTCGAATATATTTAGCTAGTCTGACCCAGTTTTGGACACGTCAGCAAAAATTGTTATCGGAAATAATGGCATAGGTTATTTATATGCCGTTGTTTCCAATAGCGAAATTTGTTTTGAGAAAAAAAAATTGTGCTGCTATTTGAAGTAACGACATCAGTTATGTTATTCTCAATTGTGTGCTCTCTGGCTTGAGAAAAAAATTGCCAAGTGTGAAAAAAGCTTATAGATGATACCGCTATCTCCAACAACGGCATTCGCATGACATATGCCGTTGTTAGAGATAACAACATCAGTTATAGGATTTTTTGCATATAAATAGTAGCACCCACTTCTCCTTCCCATTTCACTTTAGATCTACTTCCTCTCTCCCCCGAAACCCAAAAACCCTAGAACCCGAAAACCCCAAAATCCACAGTCAAGGTTGCTCTTTTATATCCCAAACAAATTCATTAAATACTCATCCATAAATGTTTGGTTTCAAACTCCGATTCGAACAGAGAGTACGCCATGCTAATGTGCCTTGGATATCCACATCTCCAGGTCAGGCGCTGATGAGCACATTGAACTATCCATGTGGCTGAGAGCCCTCACAGCCCAAGCCCTCAAGAGTGTTTAGTTGATCCATGATTTATCTTGTGCTCATTGAACCGCTCACCGGTGGCTAAGATTCGATCTCACTCTAAAAGCCTTAATCAAAACCACACTTAATACGAATTGTGCTAACCAACTTCTCAGAGAGACATAATTGACTGCATTGATCTCGGTAGCTACACCACCTACAGATTTTAAAGAACCTAAAAGAGTATGAGTCATATATTCTGCCGAACGTCGTTCTTGCCAAGGTTGTATATCTTTTTTCAGCCTACTCAAGTCCAAACCATTGGGACTCCTTAGAGGTTTATTCTACATTTATTCTATCGAATATAAGAGAAGGGAGAAAAAAAGAAATTCCATTATAGAGTTGTATGCAGTGCACAAAAAACCGTAATTGTGATTCCCTCCTATCTCCGTTCACTTTGATATTTGGCGCCGATTTCTTCTCCAACTCTTCTAAAATCCGAAATTGTGGTATGTATTCAAAATCCGAAATTGATAATATAGTATATGAGATGTTGAGGAGATTCATCTAAGTAGTACTATAAATGGATTATTATAGTTTATGTATTCTATAATTGACAATGTTCTATATTAGACAACTATGAAAAAATTGTCATATATTAGAATTGCTATATTTTTAATTGTTATATTCATAGTTGTGTATGTATGAATGGATGTTCATATGAGATTTGTTGATATAGATAAATATGTAGTGTGTGAAAATGTTGTGGTGGGGATTGTTATGAGTATTAGTTCGAAGAGTATTGAGAAATTGTTGTTATCTTCACACATCATTTATTAATATTGTTGAAGAAACATGGCTTATTAATTTTGTTATCTTGACACATCGTTTATTAATATTGTTGTTGACACATGGTTTTTTTATGTTCACAGATAAATGGATGCTAGCCAACCATCTTCTTCCCATGCCGCGGGTGCATCATCTTCGCACGCACAAGAAGGAATTCTGAGTCCATTATACCCAACCCTACTCTATTTGCATGAAGATCATAGGTCTCAGGCGGTGTGGAAATGATAGACCATGAATATGAGTTTCCGAATGCACACGATATTGCCGATGCACCCACGTATACACAACTACTTGGTAAATTGTGGGTTCTATGAAATGTCCATGTTGGCCAAAGTTAAATGCGACCATTCATTACTTACCGCTCTTGTGGAGCGATGGAGGTTGGAGACACACACGTTCCATCTACCCGTTGGTAAGATGACGGTCACGCTACAAGATATAGCCATCATATCAGGTCTTCCAATCGATGGGGTGGCCGTAACCGAAAACCTCCTGTTCAATAAAGTCATGCTGGTTTGAGATTACCTTGGAAGAGAGGTTGAAGAGAAGACAAAGGTGTATTCGTCGTCGAATCAATCCGACGTTCGTGGCTCTTTTCAGAGTTCCATAATAGTTTAGGAGAGGAACCAATCGACTTTGAAATGCAATGTTACATGCGGGCATATCTTCTATCGATGATCGGAGATATTCTCTTTCCGAATTCTTCCGGTGATGTAGTCCATTTAATGTACATTCTCTTGATTGCCGATATATATAGAGCCGACCGATATAGTTGGGGGAGTGCGGCATTGGCTTCTCTTTACCGTGCCCTGTGCAATTGTTCAATGGGGACGATCCAAATGACGGGGCCGATGGGGATATTACAAATTTGGTGTTGGGAACGAATACACATCAGTCGGCCTCGAGTAACGGTTCTTTCAACTAATTGGACAGTGGTTGAGGATAATTTAGTGATGAGAGCTCCTTTGGGTGTGTATTAGACCGGTATCCTCATGTGGAGAGATAACCCACCTGGTATGTTGACGTATTATACGGATGAGCTCGATCAGGTTCGGAAAGAGTACGTCAATTGGACACCGTACAAGGACGAAAGGCTACAACGGCTACTCCCACTGTGCATGGCAAACAATCAACTTTGGTTGACACGAGCTCCACTTATAAATTTCTCTGTCGTGGAGTTCTATTACACCAATCGAGTCCTCCTGACAATTCAATGCACAACAATTTACCATGGAGAATAGGATGTACGACCGAAGACTTCACAATATTACCGGTCAATGTCAATTGCCGAGTATGGATTGGGTCGATCACCACTGCTCTCATGTTGCAATGTGGAATGAGTGAAAAATATGATTTGGTGCTAGAAGGGATTGTACCATATGACGGGTCGTTGTAAGAAGCTTATATGGCGTGGTACCGTCGTATTACACGTTTGTTTATTGCCCACGATCGGCTATCCCGGCGGGTATCCAAATACCGATCCTGAATCACCAAGTCGAACCACAACTGACACATTCCACTTTGCAACCTATGTATCAACCAAAGGCCTCCTCGTACCGACTCATGGTAAATTTATGCTTTTGTTAACACTTATTATTTTAAAATTTCAGTAGACATTTTGCTTATACTTGTTTAACATAGTTTGATTTACTTCTTTTATTATATTTTATTGTTGTTGTAGATTGACAACACATGGGATATTGTGCGGAAATGTGCCAGTGTGTTGAGAAGCAATGCTTCGAAGCTTGCAAGGAGATAGCCCGATAAATCCTCCATCCGTGTCATTTATCACTTGAAGAGGTTGGAGACGACCCGACCTTCACTGCTCTTCTAGGAGATACAGAAGTTACAACTCAACAGTCCCGACCAAGTACTAGACGAGCTCAACCTCCCCCACCACCAACAAGACAAGCTCAACCTCCTCCACCACCACTAAGACAAGCTCAATTTCCCCCACCACCATCAAGACAAACCCAACCAAGACCCACAGAACCATCATCTTCACAAGGGCAACGGCAGAAGAGTGTCTAGCATCCTCTTGCGCCTTCTCTATTAGCATCACAAGAGAATGTAGAAGAAGAAGCGGAGAATGAAGAGATTGGCCCCCTATGTACCTAGGACACAGGATATTGTAGAACGTCGGAGAAGAGCCCCATCTCGGAAGAGGAGGCAGCCGCAACACTATATGCCTAGTTAGGTTCAATGTGGAATTGTGTAATTTTGTAACTGTTGACTTGCCCAGTTATTGGGATATGTTTTAAATGTGAACTTCAAGGAGATTTTGTTAATGTGCTAACTTCAGTTGAATGTGAACTATTGCCGTTTATATTGTGTTGCAAATATAAAACTTGATGCTCTATATTTGTCGATGAATTGTTAATTTGTGTTATTTCTTATGTTTATTTTATGGTGTTTTTAATTGCATTTGTTGATCATATTCAAATTGAAGTCTTGAACTACTTCGAAATATATGTGAATGTTTGTGCATGTTTTGAACCAAATTTAAAATAACAGATGCTGTTGTCTGGAATAACGGCATTAGATACTTGTAACGTTATTCCCAACAACGGCAACAGTTCAAAACATGCAAAATATTTTTTATATTTTAATTTTACTTGTTTTCGTTGTTTGGAACTACGGCAACAATGCAAATAATGTCGTTATTCTAAACAACAGCAACAGTTATCTCCAAGTTTTCCTAGAAAATAGCTTCTCTGTCAAATTCTATGCATCCACAATCGTTATTGTTAATAACGGCATCAAAATAACTGATGTCGTTGTTAGGAACAACGGAAACATTTCAAATTTGGCAGAGAATGTTGATAAGTTAAAATTTTGAATTACGACATCAGTTATTTTGATATCATTATTAACAATAACAAATGTGGATGCATAGAATTTGGCAAAGAAGCTATTTGGTGGGAAAAAATGGAGATAACTGATGCCATTGTTCAGAATAACGACATTATTTAAACTGTTGTCATTGTTCCAAACAACGATATTAGTTATTTTGATGCCGTTATTGACAATAATGACTGTGGATGCATAGAATTTGGCAGAGAAGTTATTTGGTGGGAAAATTTGGAGATAACTGATGTCGTTGTTCAGAATAACGACGTTATTTGAACTGTTGTCGTTATTCCAAACAACGAAATCAGTTATTTTGATGCCTTTATTGACAATAACGACTGTGGATGCATAGAATTTGGCAGAGAAGCTATTTACTATGAAAAAATGGAGATAACTGATGTCGTTGTTCAGAATAACTGCATTATTTGTACTGTTCTCGTTGTTCCAAACAACAGCAACAATTAAAATTAAAATATAAAACACATTGTGCATGTTTTGAACTGTTATCGTTGTTGGGAATAACGTTACAGGTATCTGATGCAGTTATTCCAAACAATAGCATTTGTTATTTTAAATTTGGTTCAAAACATGCACAAACATTCACATACATATTATCTTCAATTATCACAATCAAATATCTCAGACTCAACTTGACATAATCATATATTACAAAAAATGTTCATCATATCTAACTTCAGTAATTCATAATAAGTTACGGATACAAATGAAAAGGTTTATAACTCATGAGAAGCACGCATATTAGGATAGGATACAAACACATAAAAATATTACCATATAAGGCAGCCATATAAACATATTTGCAAAATATAAATATGGGATACAACTTCAAATATCGGTTGCTTGAGATGGACCTACATTGGATACATTCTTAAAGTTGCGCCTATTGTGTCCACTTAACCCTGCATTTATAAAAAATTTACCCGTACTCCCACCTTCTTGATCATCCATATCGTTGTGGATACAAGTACTCCTATGGTGACCTTTCATCCTACGTAGACTCGCGTCGGCTATGAGTTTCGATCCACTCGGTGTCAGCCAATAAGATTCGTCTTCGATAGGATAAAAATTTGGTGCCCACCTTGGTGCTAATGAACTTGTAGAATAAAATGAATCAATGTAAGGTTGATAATCAATTGCACGGAGGGCACAAGCCGCCAATACATGAGAATATGGAATGTGATAGAGCTGGAATTTCCCACAAGTACACGTACGGCTCTCGAGGTCAACAGTGTTCCAATGTCCACCCTTTTAAAGTCCATTATCCATTCTAATGCCAGTTTTAACTCCGAAAATACTAGGCCGGTTGTTAAACATTATAGCTACATGCAAATTTAATTTCTCACGCCGTAAATCGATAATGTCTTGAACACGTGGTTCCCATCATTTTCCTTCGCTAATAAGAGTCTGTGCTACTTCATGACGATCAGTAAAGTACATGTTGAGACGAAAGAATATCATTTTCGATAATTTTCGTGACGGGCAAGCTACGGACACCTTTTAAACCGAAATTTAATTTCTCACGCCGTAAATTGATAATGTCTTGAACACGTGGTGTCCATCATTTTCCCTCGCTAATAAGAGTCTGTGCTGCTTCATGACGGTCAGTAAAGTACATGTTGAGACGAAAGAATATCATTTCCACAATTGCCTGTGACGGGCAAGCTACGAACACCTTTTAAAACCTGAATTAAACACTTCTGATTGATTTTGATTCATTATACCATATTGACAGGCCTCCATCGGCAGAAAGTGCCAACTTCTCAATCGGTTTTTCCTTCAACCAATTCGCCCTATCAACATTAGCCGCTTCAAGCTGTGCAATCTTAGCCACAAACTTCTTAGACTTACTTTGACACGCAATCACCTTGGACTTGTTCATCAAAAACTTGTTCCCAATTTTTTTTTGAAAATTAGTGGTAAAATGCTGCATACAATAACGATGATAAGCAAGTGGCTCCTTCCATGTTCCGAACTCATTATCCATTGCCGACAAAATGCCTGCATGACGATCAGAAATGACACATAAAGCTGCACGGTCTATGACAAAGTACCGAATACAACTCATGAACCATGTTCAGGTTTCTATGCTCTCTCCATCAACTATTGCAAATGCAAACCGAAACAACCTACCGTTTGCATCGAGTGAAATAGCAATCAACAAACAACCTTTGTATTTTCCATACAAATGTATTCCGTCAACACTTATAACTGATCTACAGGCCTTAAACCCCTCGATCGAGGGGTTGATTGCCCAAAAGACACCCTTAAGTGTTTCTTTAGTGGGACCGGACACAATCTTGGCCCAATTGACAGTTGTTCCTGAATTTGAGGCTTGAATTGCTGTGAGAAGATAAGGCAATTTAGTGTAAGCTTTTTGAAAGGAACCATACAACCGTTCGATCACTTTATGTTTCGTCTTCCAAGCTTTCTAATATGAAATAGTGTAATTAAACTGAAACTTGACTATCTCAATTATGGCTCTTGGTGTTTCTCCTAGTTGTGCCTTCAAAACATTCAATATCATCGATGATACAATCGTAGAATCATTTACACTATGATCTTGATTGCGAACCTTCAATGTTCTTTACCACAAAAAAAGTTTGGTCTTTTGGAACAATTGCACGCAATCGCCATGGACAACCCACTACATTTACAAGTTCCGAATTTTCTGCAATCTCCTCGGCTGAATGTTTGATCAGTGTGTATTTACATTTGACATAGTATAAACTAGGGATTGATTTCACCGTCACAAATTCTCAATGGTTCTCCACGGAGTACATCTTCACTTGATGGTGTATACTATCTTTAGTTGGAAATCCTTGACCTATGAAGAGTTCATCCGTGTTTAAAGAGCCGACGGAAGACTGTGCATGTTCATGTACGATTGCACGGGACATCCATTTACTCGATTGAACCTCATGTACATATGCACTTATGGATCGATTGGGCAACACCACATTGTTAACTGGCACATGAACATTGACATCATTAACCGGAGCTCCATCAGCATCCTCCTCCTTCTCAACTTCAAGACCGTGATCCTTATCTTCTTCCACTTCTACCAAATCATTATTTACAATGGCATTGTCAAAGTCTTGCATTACCATGTCGGTGTGGACAATATTTTGTGTGGAGGTGAACGGATGTATCGGCTCATATTCTTTGGTAATAGGATCTGTTGAAGTTATGCTAATGTCTTCTTCTGTATTTGGTATTCTTGTATGTGACTCGGTAGATGGTTTCAAACTCGCAGGCTCAGCTTGGACATGGAATAACAACTGGCCTAGTGTTTGGAAGCTTCATTTACTCAATATATAACTCCAATGCAGTCCAACTAAAATTTGGATCAAGTGTCCTAGCAATCATGGACCTCAAAGAATTATCATTATATACGGGATTCACTAAAAAATATTGCCCTTCCCCTTTACTGGTAGCATAACGGGATTTGATTTTGACACTTAATTCACCTCTATCCCAATTCGTAACCTTAAATATCTTATATACTAGTTGTGAGTATATAAAGTTACGGGGTGCCCAAATAATTACTGGTTCAACATCGCTATAACAATATCCAATCTTCGGATCTCGAATTATTTCACCCCCAAAATATAACCAAATAGGTATATCATAATCTGTACCTAAACATAAAGATTCACACATATTCAGGTCATTAAATACTCATAATCATAACCAATGCATACGTGTGAAACATATGGTTATAATAATACCATCAAATTAGACCGTATCTTGGATAGCTTGAAAATACGTCGTGGATGAAGAATGAGATGAGAGTGAGAGTGAGGAGGTAGGATATATGAAATTTTAAAGGAAACAATTATGGGATTTTAGGTTTTAGGGCTTTGGGGGTTTTTAGGTTTCGAGAGTGAGAGAGAAAGAGGAAACAGATCTAAAGTGAAAGGGGAAGGAGAAGTGGGGCCCACTATTTATATACAAATAATCCTATAACTGATGTCGTTATTCCTAACAACGACATCTATCATGCGAATGCCGTTGTTGAAAATAGCGGCATCATCTATAGGCTTTTTTCGCACTTGCAAATATTTACCAAGTCAATATTTTTTAGATTAAATGAATTTAAGTGACTTTTGGTGATTAATGAACATTTATGAGATTTGCCTTTTTGCACGTGCAAATGTAAATTTTTGGAAAAACACAAAGTCAAGAAATTTTTTTCGGAGGATATAATTTTTTTGGTGAAGATAGCACGCGATTGAGATTAAGATAACTGATGTCGTTACTACAAATAGTGACAACAACAAAAAAATTTAACAGATGTCGCTATTAGAAACAACGACATATAAATAAGTTATACCGTTATTTTCAATAACAATTTTTACTGACGTATTCAAAACTTGGGTCAGATTGCTAAATATTTTCGAAAGTATGTTAGAACGCTCAATATTTTCGAAAAAATGGGGAACCGCTTACCTTATTGACTGTTCTTTTTATGTTATTCTTGGAATTTCTATCAGTTAATATTTCATTTTTTAAGATAATGAGTGAGGCAAGATTGAACTGTCATTCACTCAACTGTTGCAACCAAAAAAAAGAAAAAATATTGAAAAATAATTCAATATATAGTTAGATTGTTTGCAACGTAAGTCATTTTCATTAAGATGTTAAGAGGCCAAATGCCTTCACCGGACCAGTGTTTTGTTTGCAGATCCCTCACTACCTCGAAAAAATTTGGACGGTAATAGGAATTTTGTTGCATCACTTGATGCATATGTTAACATCCATTTTCATAGAAATTGCTGTAATAAAAATGATGATTGTATTCTGTCTATGGATGATGGTGACTTTCATTGTTAAAAACAATGTCTTCTTCACTTGATATACTAAAATATTTGTTGTCTTACAAGATGAATGTTCTCCTTTCTATTACTAGATATGATTTGTAACAATTAATTATTTAATAACAACAAGAAGGAATATTTTACCCCAAATTTATATGGTTGGCCATAGGATGCCTTGACATTTAAGATTCATTTCATGTATAGATCTAAGTTCGATTTTCTTCCTATTTTATGTTTTCTTTAGAAAGTTAATCATGTAAAAGCTCTAAATTATTATGAAAAAAAAGAACAGCTCTACTATGTCAGTTAAAATTGACAAATATTTGTTCTTGCTCAGTTGCTTCTCCTATTCCCTCATATGTTGATCGCCTACCTATTCCTCTATCATCTTCCTTTATCCTGATTGGAGACATAATGGAAGAAACTACAGTTCTAAGCACTTACATTAGCGTAGTTGTCAAACAGATCGTTGTAGGTAACATGAACCATGCAGGACGCGTCCATACTTAGGGTTGTCCCCTTCGTTTTTTCAAACTTCAATTTCTTTTGCTACACCCCTTGTATTGGTATTGTTTTATCCTTTGTTTAATTTGGATCTGCCAATTGTCCTATTCATATCTCTAGTCTGAATGCAAAGAGTCATTCAGAGGCAGACAGCCTTTGCCATTATAAATTTTCCTATCCAGTTCATATCTAGAAATAGTTGCATTAAGAAGTCCTAGATTCCTTACTGTCTAACAAGTTGTTGGCCTTCGAAAAATATAGGTTTGTCGCTCACTGATGCTAGTTTTCTTTGTATATTTGAGGATATGATTGGTTTGTTGCATGAGAAATGGTCTTCTTTAATCTTTGTGTTGTTTGATATCAAATCATTAGATGTGGAGTGACATACAGGAATCCTGATAGTATACATTGTCTACTTTCATAAGTCTGTACTATCTTCTAAGAGCATCTCTGATGTGGGTAAATATTACAGCTAATAGGGACCATACAATCTCAGTATGCATCTCAAAGCTTCCAAGGACAGTACAGTAATTACACGTTGGCAGTAGACCCTGCTAGAAGAACATGGGTCTCCTCTAGGCCCATCAGCTCATCCAGATCAACAATCAAGGCTCGCTTACAGTCTAACAAATGGGAATTTCCAACTAATCACAGTTGTTGATCAAATCCCCCCAAATCAGGGATTGAACAACTGGTTTCTCGATCACAAATTATTTTCTGTCTGACTCAACTTCCAAGGTCCATAAATACTTCTCCCTCTCCACCATTAAGAGGTAATTAGAATTTTAGTTATTAAACCCTTTATTTATTCATGGTTACTGACTTGATCGTCGGATGGTCTATCGTCGGGACCACCCCCGATGTTTCAGGCTATCCTTGCAGGTTTTGGCAGGACATCAGCTAGTGTAACCACCACAACCTTCACCAAAATACATATATACTAGCCTCTCATCGGATCAGATCAAGTGTTGAGATATCTAAGCTTTCCACATAAAAACAGAAACTCATTATCTGTTGCTCCCACACCGAAAAAAGCAACATCAGATTGGCGTCTCTATGGGAAAGCACAGATCCAGCCTCTTACTCACATCAATGATCCTACGAGCCTCCTCCTACCATGGCACCCAAAGACAAGAAGACAATTGTCATAGGTCACCAGACTGATCCTCCGCCTCCTCCTCCTCCTCCGGTGCACCCCTTCCGCAGTAGGACTACCACTCAAGGGTCGCAACGACAATGCTCAGAGCGACCTGAACCCCCAATTCTTGAAGGTCGAGGTCGCGCCCCACGGCCTCTCACTCAAAGAGGGGGGGGGTGCATTGTACCGTCAAGAGGGTCAGATCTCCCGAACATCATAAATAACCAAAAGCAGAAGGAAGAACTTCGCCAATGCATTGAACTCTCCCACAATTGGGGGCCCCATTCGGAGCGCCAGGGGAGCCAGAGAAGCAACTCCCCCTGTGGTTGGAGAAGGGAGCGGAGTCCCACTCTAGTCAGTCGGCAGGAGCCAAGGCTCGAATGGGAAGTTGTGTCCGCAGCCGAATTCCAGAACTATCAAGATGAGATCCTACCGGCTCTTCATCGGGAGCCCTAGACAAGGGCGGCAGCCATGTCCCCCTCATACCGGAGTCTTCAACATTGAGGAGTCCTACGGGTCCACCCAATTTGAAGGACGAGAAGATTATGTGTTTAAATGCCTCCAGCAGATGGACGATCGCCTTGTCTGGGTAGGGCAAGAGGAGAGGCAGCAAAACAGGGGTTACCAACCCGTCTAGCCTCCCTTTGCCTCATTCATCCTCGAAGTCCAACTCTCATAATAATCCATAATGCCTCGGATGTAGTCCTCTGCAGGACGTTCCCCGCTACCCTCCAAGGCTCAGCAAGGGAATGGTACTTCCGACTCACCCCTGACTCTGTCTACTCATTTGACCAATTTGAATAGTGATTCCTCACTCATTTTGTGAGAAGCCAAAGGACAGAAAAGAAAATTATCACTCTGCTAGACTTAAAGTAAAAAGATGGAGAGTCGCTTCGTCACTTTATCCAGAGATTTACGGTAGAGGCCCAGTCCATCCCCTCTCTTGATTTCAGGGTTGCAGCAGCCGCATTCAGACACAACATTCGGCATGACTTCCTTAAGACCTCCCTCACCAAAAAGTCACCTTCGGATTTCGCCGAACTTCTCCTATGAAGTGAGAAATACATCCGAGCCCAAGAAGCTCTTCAACCTCGGGACCAAAGTGAGCCAGGCCCGAATATAAACGAAGAAGTGTGGATGAGGAGGGGACTAGGAAGTCCCAGAGGGACGAGTCCGGACAATGCTGCCTCTCTGATCCCTCGCTTCGACAAGTTCACCCCTCTCAATGCTAACATCCCAACGGTCCTTATGGAAATTGAAGGAGGCAGGCAACTCTGCCCACCTCCAACGTTGAACCCAACAAACAAAAGGAGAGACAAGAGCCAATGGTGCCAGTTTCACAAGAACCATGGACACGACACAGATGATTACTGAGCTCTCAAAGACGGAATCGAATCTCTCATCCGTCGTGGTCACCTCTCTGAGTACACCTAGAAGAACAAAGTCGAACCTCTGCCGGCTCGAGGAGCCAAAAAGCGCACAGAGAATGAACCATAGGACCGGGACTCTGAGCCTTGAGTCATTCTCCATTCCATCCAAGGAGGTCCTATGAGGGGGAAGTCTAACTCCTCCCAAAAAGCATTCGATTGAGAAGTCAACTCAGTGCACATCTTTCCCCCTATCAAAAGTTGGGGGTCCTAGTAACTTTCTCCGACTGAGATCTTGAAGGCATCTGAACCCCTCACTACGATTCCCTAGTGATCAGCATCGTCATGGTGAACCATGAAGTGCGTCACATCCTAGTGCATAATGGTCTCTTAGTGAACAGCCTCTTTCCTGAAGCTTTGAAGGGATGGTCACCCTCGACGTAAAAGCAGGAAAATCCCCCACTCTCCGAACCGAAACCACTAACTTCATGGTTGTTAATGTGAAAGCAATCTATAACAACATTCTCGGTCACCCCGGCCTAGCAACTCCCCATGATGTAGCTTCGGCATTCCACATGAAGATGAAGTTCCCCACACTAGCTGGGGTAGGAGAAGTGAAGGAGATCAAGAAGTAGCACGGAGGTACTACACGACCACAATGGGGGGCTTGGTCCTCCCGCTCGAAGCCTTAGAGCTCCTCCTAGAGTAGAACCAGGTTGAATCGGAACTTGTTGATGAACTAAGAGGATCCCGTTTTGGTTCCTCGAGAATGAACTGGAAGGCCGAGCCATTGGTGAAGTTTAACGATGGTACTTGATGCCCTCCACTAGATTCTTGATATTTTTAATAAGGCCAACCCCTATAATGGTCAATGCATATAATAAAAGATAGTCGTCAAGGCTGCTACCTAGTTTGATTTTACAAAAATAAACTCAGTATTCTTTCATAATTTTTTGTGCTACTCTTTGAATGCGGATAACAAGTACGATGCTAAGCTCCTCTTCCGAGATACACCAAAAACTCGTTAGCTCCACACAATGAGCTCGATGCTAAGCTCCTCTTCTGAGCTACACCAACAACTTATTGGAGAATGAGTTTCGTTTTCAGCTACTCTTCCGAGCTACGCCAACATCTCATTAGACAATGAGTTACGTTCGCCGCTCAGCAGGTTCAGAGTCCAACTCATGACTCAAGCCACTCCCACTTCGGAGCCCGGCTTTCACTCGAGTTGCTCCCGCAACTTGCTAACTCTCAAACAGCAGGTTCGGAGTCCAACTCGTGACTCAAGTCACTCCCACTTCGTCCGGCTTGTCACTCGAGCTGTTCTCGCAACTTAACTCTCAAACAGAAGGTTTGGAGTTCAAGTCTTGACTCAAGCTACTCCCACTTTGGAGTTCAGCTTATCACTCAAGCTGCACTCACAACTCGCTCACTATCAAACAGCAGGTTTGGAGTCCAACTCGTGACTCAAGCTACTCCCACTTTGGAGTTTGGCATATCACTTGAGCTGCTCTCGCAGTTTGCAACTCGCTAACTCTCAAAAAGTAGGTTCGGAGTCCAACTTGTGACCCAAGCTACTCCCAGTTTATAGTTCGGCTTGTCAGTCGAGCTACTCCCACAACTCGCTAACTCTCGAACAGCATGTTCAGTGTCCAACTTTTGACTCAAGCTAATCCCACTTTAGATTTCGGCTTGTCACTTGAGCTGCTCCTGCAACTCGCTAACTCTCAAACAGAAGGTTCGAAGCTCAACTCATCCCTAGAGCTGCTCCCACAACTCACAAGCCCAAAAATATCAAGTTCGGGGTCCAGCTCATCTCTAGAGTTACTCTCACAACTCATCGACTCTAAATAATAAGTCACTAAACTAATGAAGACCAAGCACGACATATATCTTAAGTTCGGAAGTTTGTTCATCCAAGCCACTCATAAAAAGCTCCTAAATTTTTTCAGGCTCGCCCTTCGGCATGGACTTCAAGCCACTCGTGTAAAATGCCCAAATTGTGTAGGCTCGCCCTTTAGTATGGTATCCAAGCCACTCACGAAAAATGCCTAAATTTCACTTGGCTCGTTCCTCGGTATGAACTTCAAGCCACTCGTGAAAAATGCCTAAATTTTGCATGCTTGCCCCTTGGCATGGTATCCGAGCCACTCGCAAAAAATGACTAAATTTTGCTTGGCTCGTCCCTCGGCATAGACTTCGAGCCACTTGTGAATATTCTTAAATTTCGCTTGGCTCATCCCTTGGCATGGACTTTGAGCCAATCGCGAAAAATGCCCAATTTTCACAGGCTCGTCTCTCAGTATGGTATCCAAGCCACTTGCGACAAATGCCTCAACTTCGCAAGATTGTCCCTCAACATGGCATCTGAGCCACTAGTGAACAGCTCATAAATTTTTGCACGGACCATCCCACAGTGGCTTGTCGTTCGAGCCCCTCACAAGAAAGGCTAGGTTCGGCCAAACCGAACCCCCATAGTTAGGTTCTTGGCTTGTCGTTCGAGCTACTAGAGAAAAGTTCTTCAAAATCTCTAAGTCTCGGCGCTCGGCCAAAGCCGAACCCCTATTTTTCGGTGCTCAGTTTTTCGTTTAATCCCCTCGCAAGAAGCACAAAAATCTTTAAGGTTCGGCACTCGATTTTTTGAAACCTCTCTGCCTGGCCAAGTCAAACCCACCGAGGCTAGCCAACCAACTATAAGTAGGAATTCGGTGAAACCTAATCATAACAGCCAAACATCATACTGGTTAAGCAGTTCGGCCACCAAAATAGAGGTCTTGGGTTGGAATCCGAATCCCAAAACTCTTTTATATTTTCCTCCACTAGAATGAGTTGGAAAGTTATATAAATGTTATCAAGATATTCAGATCAAACCAACTGAACAACACCCTAGTTAAGTCATTTGGTTGCCAAACCCGAGGTTCAGTGTTCAATTCTGAGTCCCTACACTTGAAAGAACTTTAATTTTTCTCCACGCTCGACCAAGCCGAACCCTGCCCAGGGTCGGCACTCGACATGGACTTCAAGGCATCCATGAATGAGGTGCAACAGTGAACCCCAGATCTCCTAAAAAATTGCTCACCCTCGATCGACCGTCGAATCTCCTCAAAAGGCGAACACCCCAGGGGTCGGCCAAGCTTAGCCCCCCTCGGGTTCGATGCTCAATGAGTTGGCCAGACACCACATGAGTTCAATAAGCTACAAATAACATGTTTATATACTGATATCAAATCGACTGAAGCAACCCTGTGGTTAGCTCGTTTGATCACCTATTGCAGGGTTTGGGGTTCAAATCCGATGCCCCACACTTGTGAGAATTTAATTTTTTCTAGAGTTGAAAGCCATCTAATCCAGAGCACAAACTACAACAAAAGGATCTTTGGTATTTTCACATCTAACCAGTTGACTAGCCCAGTGGTTAAGTCCTTCGGTCTGCATATCAGAGGTTGTGGGTTCTATGTTTAAGCCCCCCCCCCCCCCCCCCCCACCCCCCACCCCCACACACACACTTGAGAAATTTTATTTTTTTCTCCAGCCTCCTGATTCCTCATAAAAGCCATGTCCAACCTGATCCAAGCCAAACTAAGTCGCACCCGACCAAGCCAAAAAGCCCCAGGGTTAGCCAAGCTGAGCCCCACCCGGGTTTGGCTCGGATCATGGACTTCGAGGCAACCACGAATGAAGTGCAATAGTGACCGCCTGAATCCCCTCATGAATCTCACCTCATTTGATTTTTATTAAAATTCTGAAAATAATTATAAATTCAAAAAATTAAATTAAACATTCCAAAAAATAATTATAAATTTGGAATAATTAATAAAAAAATCCTGAAAATTAATTATTAACTTAGAAATTTTAATTAAAAATCAAATAAATAATTATAAATGATGGAAAATTAGTTTAAAATTATAAATGAAGTGCAATAGTGACCGCCAGATCCCCTCATGAATCTCACCTCATTTGATTTTTTATTAAAATTCTGAAAATAATTATAAATTCAAAAAATTTAATTAAACATTCCAAAAAATAATTATAAATTTGGAATAATTAATAAAAAAATCCTGAAAATTAATTATTAACTTAGAAATTTTAATTAAAAATCAAATAAATAATTATAAATTATGGAAATTTTGTTTTAAATTAGAGAAAACTATTTTGAATCTATAAAAGACAGTTACTATCCCTCAGCTCCTAACAAGATTTCAAGCATCCCCAGAAGATGTCTATGCTCTCCTAATTGCCTAGAGAATAGCTAAATACTCTCAAAGGCTGTTATATCCAACCTCTAGGAGTGGGGGGGCTTATGATGCGTGTAAAAATTACAGCTGATCGGGGTCATACAATCTCAGCACGCATCTCAAAGCTTCCAAGTGCAGTACAGTAAATTCACGTTGGTAGTATTCCTGCTAGAAGAACATGGATCTCTTCCAGGCCCATCAGCACACCCAAACCAGTAATCAGGGCTTGCTTACAGCTTAACAAAGAGGAATTTCTTAGTAACCATAGTTGTTAGTCAAATCACCTCAAATCAGGGATTGAACAATGATTTCTCGATCACATATTCTTTCCTATCTGGCTCACCCTCCAAGGTCTATAAATATTTCTCACTCTCCACCATTAAAAGGTAATCACATTTTCAGTTATTAAACCCAGTGTTCATTAATCTGGTTACTTACATGACTGTTCGAAGGTCTATCGCCGAGGCAAACCCTAATGTTTCAAGTTGTCCATGCAAATTTTTCGGCGGGACGTCGGCCAGCGCAACCACCGCAACCTCCACCAAAATCCACAAATACTAGCCTCTCATCGAATCTAATCAAGGGTTGAGATGTAAGTTTTCCACATAAATACAAGAAGTGATTATCTATTGCACCCACACCGAAAAAAGTAGCATCAATCTCCAACAACGCTAGCCATTTTGGCTCACTAGAATAGGCAAAATAAAGAACAACTGAATAATTTGGCTGGCGAAAAAAGTCCCACCTCCAACCATGCTAGCTATTTTGGCTAACCATAAACATGTTAATTTTTATTTACTAGATAGTTGTAATATACTTTTAAATAAATGATTATATTTTGCATAAAAACCCCAAGGTCGGAAAGAACAAAAAGAGTTCTTTTGCATTAAAACTATAGCTGGTATCGGGTCCTATCAGGTCGAGTCCTCCACTACCCGGCCCCGGACCCGATAGTTCACGGGTCCAAAAATTAGACCCGGGCCCGAACTTGCAAGAACCAGGTCCGGATCCTGGTCCCGAACCTAATTTAAAAAAAATTATCCGTCGGGTCCGGTAGCGGAGAATAAAAATTTGCACGTAAGTATTTCGCACTCGATATCCTATGGGTCCAACAATTTTTGCACTCAAGTAGATGAATAAATATTATATTTACACATCTATATTCAACAATTACTATTTATATGTATATCCCTATAACACTATTATTCAAATTTCATATTTTTTGCAGGTATTTTCTAATGTGTTGGGTCCGGGTCCGGGTCGGTACTATTTTGAGCGGACCCGGACCCGGACCCGGAAGTGCATCAGGTCTTATTTAGTACCCGGACCCCGTATAGATCGAGTCGGTTCCGGTCCAATGCTGGATCTGGATCGGGTTCGGGTAGCGGATAAATGCGACAGTGCTAATTAAAACCTCCATATTGGAAAGAGCGGAAGAGCGGAAGGGAAGTTTAGTGGGTCATGTTCTGTTTCCAACATCGCCAGATTTAGCGATAAAATTTCATATATCATGTACGCGAGCTTTTTGACGAGTTCCGTTTGAGCATATTTTTATCCATGAACACGTTACTTTGGCCAAAAAAGAGAGGCAGCGATTGTGGTTGGAGATGGCCTTTCTAACTTAGAACTTCTCCTAATTTTTTATTTATTTAAAATCTACTTAGAAAAGGTTTTAGAGGAAATTTCATAAAGTTTTATAATTTGACATGTATATACGTATCTATTGTTAATTTACTTTTAACTAGCGTTACCCTGTGCAAATTGCACAGACTAAACAAAATTGTAATGAACTAATAAAATTATATGGAACTTTAAAAAAATGTGAGAGAATTTAGAGAAATTAACTCTTCAAGTGTATAGTTTAGTGAAATTTATCCTAAAAAATGCGCTCGGCCTTTGTATACATCATGACCGGCAATACTCAAGCTTTGACCCGTCTCATTTCAACCCTCCCCTTCCTCCCCTTCCCCTCCCAAATTCACACCTTATCAGATACTTTATTCCTCATCTCCCGTGTCTCCGCTGTCTTCGACCGCAACAACGTCCCCTTCTCCAACATCCTCCTCCACCATCTCCGTTCGCCTCACCCTACTCTCCGCCATCTACCTCCTTACCAAATCTCGTTCTTGGATCTGATACTACAGTCATCCCCATCTTAAACCCGTATTCTTCCTCAAATTCAAATTTCATGATTTCAAAGACACAAATTAGAAATTGAAAATAAAATGAGGTAGTAAATTAGGGTTTCAAAACTTAATACATACACCATACATAGATACAATTGATTTAGTTAAACATTTTTTTTTCAAAACTATTTTTTCACAAACACATTGTGGGATATGTAGACATTTCATCAAACACTTAATGAGCAAATCACAATTCTAGTAATTAAGTTCCAGATTTATAGGTTTTAGACTTTTATATATTTTTTAATGAAAGTGTGTGTACTACACATGTTAATAAATGTGAATTTCTCATTTTGCTCTCCTTGCTTTATTTTAAAATAGAGAAATGAGAGAGGTTGACTCTCTCTCCTATTAGTATAATATATAGATATAATATATAATATAATGTGGTGCTCACGTGTTTAGGAAGTGTGAATCGCTACTTTTGCCTCTCCTTTTCTATTTCAAAATGGAGAAATGAGAGAGAGGTAGGCCTATTAGCTTACGATATATAATTATAATATAATTAGTATTAAATGTTTGGTTGTGAAAGACCTGCCACTAGCCCAATACTTCAAAATTGTGATAATTGATATAGGTTACACTTGTATCCGCAATTAATGAAAGAATGAACGTAACCAGTGGAGTTGCTCTTACGAAAAAAACTCTACTACTAGACCAAAACTCCTAAATTGTGGTAAAGGTTGAGAGTTTTCCACTTATATTCGAACATTTCAATAGAGAAAACTCTAACTAAGATAAAGTTTTCTACATTTTTAACGCCTCGGTTGATGCAGGCAAGATTTGTTAGAAGTATGAAAGCGGCTAGGTTATTTAGGATACCTATCAACAAAGTCTTTAAACTTATCATGTCTTGTATATCCTAAGATATGAATAATGAAATAAAAAGTTTTCCAATAATGAGTTAATTGATTGATTTTCAGTCAGTACTTGTGTTTATTGAATTTCTTCTCTTCTTGTTAGTTCACACATTTTCGACTCATCCAGATGCCACAACCACAAGGTATCGAAGACAGCAGGACAAATATTTTCCCTATCAGGGCCTAGGTTCTGAGAAGGTGCAAAAGAGTTTCCATCAAACCATCAAACAATTAAACAATCAAACAGGTAAGGACCCATATTAAAATTATTGGTTATATAGTTGGCTAATGATAGGTACATTACATACTACTCTATATAAGAAAAGAATAATGATGAAGGGGACAAATATAGGGATTACAAGGTACGTAACCGAAATCATATATATTATATCAAATGATTTAAAAGTATCAAACGTTTGGTAGGAGTGTACCTGCGTCCTCTTTTTCTCCATCGGTTTATCCGTAAGCGATCACCTAAACCAGAATGGCTCTATTTCTTTGGTTAATTAATGATTTGATTAATGCTTAATTACTGTCTAAAAATATTACTGCCATATACTTCGGACCGAGATAACTCAAAAGCAGGTTATGATCTGATAAACATTCTTAAGTATATTAAGAAAACCAATGGGCATAGATAACCACCGAAAATTAGCATTTTAAAATGTGGAGCTACTCTAACGAAGTATCCTTGGTTTGACTTCAAAATCATTGGAGTAATTAAAGAGTATCAAGATTTCTTGTATGATGGCATAAGTTTCATCACCTTGCTATTAGTCTACACCTGATATTCAGTTTTTTTTATCGTGAGGCACTCGACCGGTATTTTAATTTAGGATTTATCAATTGATCATGTTAATTTTGAGCAATTTTAGGAATATTTTCCCGAAATGACCCTCTTTTTGAATGTTTTTTTCCCAAATTGACCTACCTTTTTTTTCTTCCCTAAACGACCCACTCGCTTTTTTGAAAAAGCGAGTCTGGGATTATTCCCCTCGCTTTTTCAAAAAGCGAGTCTTATGTTGCAGATTTTCAACATCTCAAGACTCGCTTTTTCAAAAAGCGAGAAAAATAATCCCAGACTCAAAAGGCGAGTCTTTAGTTTTTCTGCCCAGCAAGAGCGGAAGGCTCGACTGGCGGAAGAGTGGTGCTTCGGGGTGGCGAGGGTCGACGCGACTGCAAGAGCGGAAGGCTCGACTGAGACAAGGGGAGTGGATGGCACCTCGGGGTCGCGTTAATGGCGATGGAGGAGGTGCGCGGCGGCTGAGATGGGGAAGAAGGCGGCACTGAGTTGCAAGCGAAGGCGATAGGGTTCTTCGATGGTGGGTTCGACTGCAGGAGGCGAAGCTCCGGCAATGGAGGGAGAAGGCGAGCGGCGGGACTTCAATGGTGGGGTGTCAAGAGGAGGACGAGGCGAGCGGAGGAGGTGGAGTGCGACGTGGGTTCTGTGGTCGTTGGGAGACATAGGAAGAGTGAGCGGGAGATGGAGGAAGAGAGAAAGAGAGAGAGAGCGGGAGATTGGGAACTTAACACAGCAAGTGAAACAAGATTACAAGTTCAAGCTCTTAAATTGAGAACAATGACAAAGACTAACACACTCATTAATCTCCGTCAATCTCACTCAAAATTTCAAATCATTCTCTAATTTGCTTAAGTAATGAAATGAGAAAGCAAAAATCAAAGAAAAAATAATATATATATAAGGAAAATTAGTACACTAGTAGATAGCGGTGAGTTTTAAGTCTAATAAATGTGTCAGCAAAATAAGTGAACTCACAGTAGTCACAAAGTTTTCAAGACGACATACCAGGTGGTTCTCAAGGGCGAGGGGTGTACAATGAAGATGAGTTTCGAGTACGAGAAGGCGTGCAAGGAGGTGCCGGAGGCTGACACAGTGAAGGAGGTGACTGAACAAACTTTCAAGGAGTTGGATGCTTATATATGCGCCTAAAGAACTAAGATATAAGAACTAAGAAGAGGGGATTATGAGGTTTGAGGTCAAATGAATAAGTGATGCATCTAGGTTTTACGTAATGGGATGTTTCATGTTTGGAGTTCGACAGGGAGACGAACGGAGAGAGGCGAGGTCGGAGATAGTTGGGCCCCAAACGATACTCGCTTTTTGAAAAAGCGAGTGTGGGATAAATCCCCTCGCTTTTTTCAGAAAGCGAGTGTTGCTGGGCAAAAAAAGTCAAGACTCGCTTTTTAAAAAAACGAGTGTGTGATAAATCCCCTCGCTTTTTCAAAAAGCGAGTCTTGAAATGTTGAAAATCTGCAACATAAGACTCGCTTTTTGAAAAAGCGAGGGGAATAATCTCAGACTCGCTTTTTCAAAAAACGAGTAGGTCGTTTAGGAAAAAAAAAATATAGATCAGTTTGGAAAAAACTTTCAAATATAGGGTCATTTTGGAAAAAAATTCCAATTTAAGAGGACCTACTATTTATTGGAGTTGGTGAAATTTGATCAAACTTCACGTGGTGCAAGAGAAGGAACTTAAGAAGCCTAGGTTGAAATTAATTATGTTTCAAATCGCATATGACTTCAGAATTCATTAATTGTACGGTTATAAGAAGAGAAAAGAGAAGGAAATAAAGCATAAAAGAAATTTTCTCCTACGGGCATCCTAAAAGTCCTACCTCCTCTAATAGGAGCATCTTCAATGGGGGTCTCTATTTCTCATCTCTATAATGGAATATTCCTGGAAATATTCTATTATAGAGATGAGAAAATAGAGACCCACTCCAACCATACATCTCTATAATTTTTAAGAATTTTTAATTAGTTTTGTTATAAATAATTTTACATTAAATTGCTTATATTAATAATTTATTTGGGAAAATAAAAATTATGCTGTTGGAAATATCTCGTCGAATGCTTTAAAACGAGCCTAATATTAGTACTTTTTGGAACTAATTTTAAATTATGAAATTTTTACTTGTATTAACAATGTAAAATAATCAAGTGTAAAATTACTTTGGAATTAATTTAATAATATCATATATAACATTAATCAAATAAATTTTCTAATTTAGTATATTTTAATATTAAATTTTGACAGAAATAGAAAAATTCGGATTATAATAATTAAAAATGAAAGTACAACATGAAGATGAAAAAAATACAGATAAGCTAATACAATAACATGAAGATGATTCTATGTATTTGTGGTTTATCTATTTCCAATTAATGATCACATTGTATGAGTGGGTAGTCTTTTTAAAATATGTTAAGCTAATACAAAATAACTAAATAATCTTATCTATAAATATTGTATCAATTATTTTTTTCAAACAATAAAAAAATATTCAAAATTGGTCTCATTTTAAAGCTATCGTCGAGATATTTCCAACTGTACCAAAATAATAAAATTTTGTTTAATATTTTATAAGATACATTCACGAAATATACAATACACATTTTAATTAAAGGATATGACAGGAATTTTCAGAAAGATATTAAGGTAAAAAAGGGTAAAATGGAAAATAAAAAAAATGAATAGTGTTTTGGAGATGTGATGAAAGGTCTCCAAATTTGGAGACGTTTTTCACCCATCTCCATATTTGGAGATGGAGATAGAGCCCCATTGGGGCTTCAACCATCTCCATATTTGGAGATGGAGATGGAGATAGAGCCCCATTGGAGATGCTCTAAATGACATACTGTTTAAAATGTTCAATTAATATATTATAAGACATAAGGAAAAAATAAAAATATTATTAAGGTTGAATATGTTTTGCTCATTTAAGTAGGCACAATTGTTGTATTGCTGAAAAATTATATGTTTTGGGTTTTACTGTGCCATAGACCCTTCCTTAACCTCAAAAGAATGATTCTACTATATGATGCTTACTGGCGGAAATAGGTTCTAAATTGTTTTCAGTAACAATGAGTAGTTTTACAAGTTATATTAATTTCATTATCGGAATCAAATTGTTAGTAGAGTAATGCTTTAGCCACTACCAATTTCACTACCATCTCCTTCACTACCTTAGGTGGCATACTCCTATTGGAGAGTTCTCCCACCTACTCTATCATCCCCTACCTATTGGAGTGTGCCACCTAAGGGTAGTGAAGAAAAATGTAGTGAAATTGGTAGTGGCTCTAGCATTACTCTTGTTAGTATATGCCAACAAGTCAAGAAGGATACGTTTACAGTTTACTAGAAAAATGTTGAAATTAATGCCGCTGCTTGGAAAACTCATCTAGATATCAAGAGGGAACAAGAAAGTACAGATAGATGTTCGAGCTTAGAAAATTATTCCAGATATTTTCGACACAAAAATGATTAGAAGATGTCATTTCTTCTTCTTAGTTTTCAATACGATTGTGTGACTCATGCCGAAATAGGAAAAACCATCAACGTTTTTTTTTAATTTTTCTATCTGTAGGTTGTAATTTATCCCAGTATGTTGGAATTGTTTTGTTAACTTTTTATTAATGAAACAGATGGCCTTATTTCACCTTTTCCCTTAAAATATATATATATATATATATATTACTCCGCATATTTATAGCCAAATAAAATTATAACCAGAAAAGGAGGACACGTATTTATAAAAGTACCGTCGCATTACACAATCGGCGACGCGTTGGAAACGGAGAACGACATCTGGACCGACCAACCGGCTACTGCCACGTGTCTACTTGCTTGCTGCTTCTAGCGTGTTGGGGGTTGGGGGGGGTTCAAGGAGAAATTTTATCGTTATCTGTACAGTAATGTGCACACCTACATCTGCGGACCAGAAACTTGCTCTCCAGGTAATTCATCTATTCCCATTATTGGCTTTTGCTTGAATTTACGAAACTGCCCTCTACTGCCATTGAGGTGGACCTTCCTGTCCTCTTCTTGGATCATGGGTTGCCCGTGTCCACTCTTTGGATCCCCTTAATCAGTGGGATCAATCCAATTTACCGAGCGGGTATTTGGTTGACAGTAAAAAAATATTTTTTTTTTTTTTTTCATAGATGGTCAAATATTTTTTAACTATGGAGATTACCTGTTTCGAAGAAGGGACCTGCGAATGGCGAGCTCATCGTGCCGAGGCCGCCAGGGGATGATAAGGACCACCATCACGTCGCTCAACGATGCCGTAGGTGGAGAGCTCCCACGGTGGGGAGATCGTGCCACCTGCGGGTCGGATCTGGCAAGCTCCTCGCGCCGACACCGCTAGGGGACGTAGCTGCGGTGGTGAGCTCCCACGGTACCCCAACCCCCCCCTCCCCCCCCTGCGCGACGGCGAATGGTAGCCCACTTCGGATCCACTTCGCCAGGTGTTCAGATCCACTGTGGTGATCCACGCTGCCAGGTGGTCAGATCCACGTCGGACTCCCCCCAGAGATCCGCCACCGTCACTAGTCCCCACGGACTGGTGCCCCCCCCCCCCCCCCCCTCGGCGATCTCAGAGTTCATCCAACGGTGCGCGAAAGCACTTCAACTGCAGAGTGTGTTGGCGCGCCGATCGTGGATGTTGGTCGTGCCTCCTTAGGTAGCGGAGTCACGTCTTCGTCGCGCCAGAGCATCCTCCCGCACCTTTGGTCCCGATCGGCTCGGATCTGGGCGATGGTGAGGTGCACCCACTCCCCCCCGCGCCTCACATTACGTCTCAACTTTGAAGGTGGAGAACTCCCACGATGGGGAGATCCAGGTACACCTGCGGTGGGAAAGATTTGCTGTAAGAGATGGGGAGTGTGAAGTTTGTACGATTGTGGGGCTTGGGCCCGAAGATGGGGTCCCTCCACGTTGTGCGCTCACTTATTTTAACTTTTGGGGTGTCCAACGACTTCGCCGGTGCAGTCTTCACAGTGCCTACTATCAGGCTATTGAGCTTCCTCCAGCTTAGGTCACTGTCTCGTTACAGCGTCGCCTCTTCCCTCGGTTTGGGAGTAAGAGTCGAGATGAGTCTGTGTGGTGAGAAATCGCCTGGAGAGAGCAAGAGCGTGAGAGAGGTAAATGTATCCTCTCCATGGCTCTCTCTTGAAGCGTGGTTTTTTGGTGGGATGAGCGAGATAGTTGTTTGGTGAGAAATTGCTAGAGAAAGCACAATCGTGAGAGAGGTAAAGGTATCCTCCTCACGGTTATCTCTTTGGTAGCGGCTGTGGGAACTGTTGGCGCGTTTGTAGGATGATTGGTGGAGATGGTAGGAGGGTACGGTTGCTGTGCTTGTGCCGTAATTCGGCCTGCGGGGCTTGGGCCCAAAGATGGGGTCCCCCAGCGAGGAGAAGGCAGGGATTGACGACGGGTGATAAAAGTCTGCCAGACTAGTTTCAGGTAGGTGTGCACGTACCGTGGAGGCAGTGTACGAAGCTAAACTGACGTACTTACAATTTAGCTGGACCGAGCTTGTTTGTCGGGCCACCCACCAAGATTGTTGGAGGGATTTGTTGTTTGTACGGATCATATTGCTTCACGTATATTTTATTTACTGTCTGGCGCAGTTCTCTGGGTTTGTATCGTTAATTTCTAATAAAACAGGGTGACCAGATTTCACCTTTTCCTTCAAAAAAAAACTATGGAGATTACTGTAAATTAAATAATTATGTGGAAATGAGTTATAAGAAGCTAATTTATTTGGAAAACTATTGTAGTACTAGATTTTCCTGTGGGCACGTGTCTACAGCACGTCTTCAGAACGATACAGCATATAAAAAGCCTTGTAACAGTAAATCAACAATTATATAGCTCAAGTTTGAATAGTATGACAATAATTAGTTGTAAATAAAAGTTTATGTTTCCATAAGTAAGTATGTATATATATATATATATATATATAGAGAGAGAGAGAGAGAGAGAAAGATAATTAAATAAATAAAGGAGTTGTTTTGGGGGAAATTTGAATTTGGGTTTGGTGAGGGGGAGAATATGTTTTGTGATGTTAGATCTGGGCCTTTGATTTTCTGGGGATTGAAGGAGAGCCACTTCATAGCTTTCTTTGTGTTTTATTAGAGCATTGTTGGCTAGAAACTCAAAAATTAGAAATCGATTTAGAAAAACACCTCACAGTCGTTTACTAAAAACACATAGTTTATGATAGAAACACAGTAGAGTGCTAAACTTAGCAGCGCCTTTAGCAAATTGCTAAATATAGGAGATGGATGATGTTCAACTATTTGATGAAAGGGACGGATGAAGATATGCCGTCTAGTTAAATAATAATAATAAAAATTGAGAGACGGATGAAGATCTTCCGTCTCTCGTCGATTTATAATTTATAAATAAATAAAATATATTAAATAGGTAAAGTTTATAAATTATATTTATTAAATGTGACACTTCCGCTTTAAAATATTCACCTATGTTGAAATGACCCATTTACCCTTAAATGAGTTTTTGGATTTTATGAAGGGAGGGGTAAATTTGTCATTTCCGCCAAGGTGAAATAAAAAAAAATTTAAAAAAAGCAAACAAACAGGCCAGACGGATGAAGATCCGTCTAGCACTGTTCATTTGTTTTTAATTAGTTTTCTGACTGTTGTAAACGAAATTTAAAAAAAAAAAAATTAACGAGAGACGGAGGAAGAAGCACCGTTCGACACAATTTAGAATTTTTTTTTCTCTCAAACGGAGGATGAAGCTCCGTCCATTTATTTTTTAATTTAAAAAAAAATAAAAAAACGTTAGACGGATGAACAAGATCCGTCCAATACATTACTTTATCAAATTTTAGAAATAACGATAGTAGCGATCGTTGCTAAAAGCTAAAATCTTATTGCTAAATATAGAATAGGTTTACAAAACGACAGTGGATGCTCTTATATAGATAAAATTAAGATGTGGGAGAAAGAAATTTAATATAGAGAATTAAATTAAATTATTTTATTGGATAGTACGTGTAAAAATAGAGGAGAGATAGATAATTTAAAACTGAAGTAGCTTTCCGCTGAGTTCCATAGATTTTTCGGACTTGTTTTGATGCTACTGTAGTGTAGCGCTACAGTGTAAATTCAAATACCTAGATTTTTAAAAAAGAATTCTCCTGTACCGGAAAAAAGATGAAATGGTTCTCAAAGTTATTTTCATTTGGAGCTTGAGCTTAGCGTTGCGATCATACCTATATCTAAGTACAATAAGAGATATCAACAACTATTTTGAAGAGATTTAGGTAGTGTTCTTTTTCTCCTCTTATAAGAGATTTACCTCTTGTAAGAGGTGGTCCCCCTCTTACAAGAGTTTTTTTAGTGTTCTTTTTTTACCTCTTATAAGAGATTTCTTTCAAAATTGCTTCTAAACCTAAATGGCTTCTACTAACCTCTTTCAAAATCTTAAAAGTCTTCTATAACTTAAAATGACTACACTACCCATAAATTAATAATACCCTTTCTTTCCCACAACACCTTATTCAAATTGACAGCACCTTATGAAGTTCTGATGTATGGAATGCAGAATATATTGATTATGAATATATTGTTCTGATTATATATGAAGTTCTGATGTATGAATTATGAAGTTCTGATTATGAAGTTCTGAAGTTTCATTCAATTACTTACATATAGGTAAAAAAATGTTTCAGTTCATAGCAGAGGAAGGGGTTGGGCATAAGCTGACAGTGTCAATGGTGCAAGAAGCAAGCAATTGGTTTGACAAGTTCCTGAGATTGTTATTCATCAAATTTTGTTGGCTCTAAAATGGATCAAATACTCCTTGGCTCTGAAATGGATCAAATCCTCCTACGTCAGATGGAGCAAATGGATCAAATACTCCTTGGTTTGTTGGCTCTGAAGCAGAGTACTTCACCTCACAGTTTGCAAACAACAGCAACATCATTAAAAAGATAACATTTCATCGGATTATATAAATAGAGAAATTATATAGTAAGGACAAAAATGTCGAAAAGTAGAAAAAAGGCTATTGTAAGAGGTGAAAAAAGAACATAAATCTCTTATAAGAGTTACTTATAAGAGGTTATTTTTATAAAAAAGAACACCTCAAAAAGAGGCTCTTATTGTAAATCTCTTATAAGAGGTCACCTCTTATAAGAGGCAAAAAAAAGAACAGTGCCTTAGCCTCATCAACTATCTAGCGAAGCTTTAGGCTCTCAGTATATTATTACTTTTATTTTCGCTCTAGAGAATGCTCTAGAGAATTAGATAGAATAAGTAGGGTTGTACATCGGACCGGACGGGATCGGACAATCATATGTTCAAGCTCGGAACGAAATTCTACTCTGAAGGGCTTATGTCCGGCTCGGTCTAGGCCGGACAAAATTTTATAGTCCGGACTCAGTTCGGTAAAGCATCGGATCGCAATAATATTCGGACGGACTTATGTCCGGCTCGAGCTCGGTAAAGAAGCAGACCGAATAATTTGTTCAGAATCAGTTCGTATAACAGTTCGGACGGTCTGCGGTCGAACCATTTCTCAAGCCGGACTCAAATAAACAACCAACCATCCTGTTAATTTTAGACCAAGTGAGTTACACAAGGCAATAAAGTAGTACATATATAGCATTAATGATTTGTGACCACATTATTGTTTGGGTAAAAGGGATATGAGCAACTTGCTCATTTAGTAAATGAGCAATTGATGATGTGGCATGCATGTGATACATTGGACAACTAACCTTTTTAAGGATTTTCCAATCACATGCATGTCACATCATCAATTGCTCATTTACTAAATGAGCAAGTTGCTCATACCCCTTTTTCCCTTATTGTTTTATTCAGAACTAAGTGTTTATTGATGATGACTTAAGGAGTGTGCCTTATAAATTTTCATTGCCTGAATTGTTGAAGTTGGTTTGTGCACATAAATTCTTATAAAAATAAGTGATTTCACTTAATTCTCTATTATTGTTATTTTTATGGCTCAAAAATACTCCTTCCCCGATTTAAAATATACTCCCACCATTTCACTTTAATTGATACTAGTAATTTACATGTGTGATGCACGTCTTAATAAATAAAAAAATTTTAAAGTAAAAATTTAGATATAGTGTGGGTTTAAATCTAAGACCTTCTTTTTAATAGTTATGCATGTGTGTTGCACGTGTTGGTAGATTTACAAACTTACAAATGACACTAAGGCCTTCTCCCATATAATATTAGAGATTTAGGATTTTTTTCATTTTCACTTTAAAGTGATATTATCCAATTTTTCTCTTTTTTTCAAGAAAATCCTTATTTATGTTGAAATTTTATCTTGATTACTCACTTAATCCTATCAAACATTCTTAGAAAATTGTAGTTTCAACTTTCTTGATTATATTTTCACCAAAACTTCAATGCCAACTCACCATCTACTACTAGCAACTCTGTATATTTTTCAAATCAAAAGTATTACTCTTACACTCTTCACATACTAATACTACTACTACTACTACTACTACTACTACTAAAACTTCATCATGTATAACGGCTTAGACAAAAATCACGATCAACCGAGAGAAGATAATTTAGTATCCATGGCTCAAGAATACCAATTTGTAATTCCATACCATGTTTCAAAGAAGAGGACTAAGGTAGATGTGAATACACCACCAATAGAAGAGGGTTTCATATCCATGGCTCAAGAATGCAAATTTGTTATTTCTCAAATGCTAAAGATTATTTTACCCAAATTATTTTAAGTTTAGATTACCCTAGTCATGTTTCTTGGATTATGTTGTGGGTGTATCTTGTTGCTTTACAATTTTTCTTTTTTTAATGTCTTGTTGCTTTAGAATTCTATCCGTTTGTTTAGATTAATTTTCTGGGTGTGCTTTGTACTCGATGAAGAGATTAATGTCTCAAAAAGTAATCTAAAGTTCAATATCATTACATATTCAAACGTCACATTACACTTTTAAATCTTCGAATACCTCTAATACCTTCTAAACAAAATTCAGATGTCACATTACATTTTTTGTAAATCCTCGATTGCCTCCTTAACAAGATCATTATCCACTTTAATCTGAACAGGAAGGTCACCATTGCGCTCTAATCTATCTTTTTCGATGTACGACAAGCTATAATTGATTCCCCCAAGAACTTTTAATACCTCGAGCATACATAATTGGTGCGATAAAAATACAGAATTAAGCATTGTAGCTGATAGATCGTTGAAAGATTTCTCAACAACTGAAATAAGCTCATCAATGGAGTTAGGAGCATGTTGATGTTGTAAACCCTGAATTGATCTAAAGTGGCCAAGATCCAAAGTATTCATATCTAGACTAGAAGGAGGTTGAAACGTGATTCGAATATCAAACCCATCTAAACGTGCCGCATTAAAGAAATATTATCAATCTTCCCAATATGCGGCTTTGCATTATCTTGCTGAATATATATGGGTCGCGTACTTCCAGTTGGCCATTTAACACGAACTGCCGATAGAAGCTTTTCAATGAAAAATTCCTTTTGATATCTTTAGTCACTGGATCAATCAGTTTCGTTTCAATTGTTACATCTGCTCAGTTTTTTATTTTAAGTTTTGCAGCCTCTTGATATACGAAAGGCCGAAATACCTATTTTTCCATCAAAAGTTTCGTCCTCAAATGAATCAAATCGAGGGCGTGCAACTGCAGCTAAAAACATAATCTTGGATATGAATCTTTTGCTTTGACATGAACATAATGTTAGGGATTTCTAATGAAAATCCCTCTTAGAATCTTGTTGAGTTATTCGATGCAATCAATACAAACCACCAAGCACATACTAGATCATACCAAACACACCAAAGTACACACAAGTTTATCCCAGTTGGGGCTTTCGTCTTAATCCGGGGGAGAAGAAACCCAAGATGTTATTCAACTAGAGAAGAAATAAGAATATTACAATTCTCAGGACGACCATCTCTCAAGCCTTACCAGTAAGTACTAGTTGTTTACAATTAGAGAATCACTCAATCTCTCTTTCAATGAAGTACTCTCTCTTTTAGTTCTTAATGGAGGCCAATAACAACAATATATAGAGATCTAAAGAAACCCTAGTTTGATATCTTATACAATAGCCATTGGATATTCCAGAAGAGATAACCTTACGGTAAGAGCCGTAAGATTTGACTTGAATAGCAAGTTGGGTTTCTCACGAATCACCAAGACCCGACCCAAAAAAATAAATTAGCAACGTGATCGGTCAACTGCACCTCATGGTCAGTCGACTGTCCCCATCTCGAAAACTTCTGCATAGTACGGTCGACCGCACCCCAAGTACGGTCGATCGCAACTCCATCTGCTGCTACTACTGCTGACTGTTTCCCTTGCTTCCACTCCATCTCTGATCGTCTCGATTCCTCCATCGTCTCATCGTCTTCTTATCCAACATAGTATGCAAGACATAAACCCAGCACGTAAAGGTTCAGGTTCATCCGGAAGAAGATAATATTTCTCCGATGTTTTAGTCATGAAAAACCATTTTTCATCAATATGTATGTAATCGTACATATCCCTAAACTTTGGATTTGAATTACAAGAGCTTGGTTTAATCATTGATAAACAATATTCTAACCTTTGTTTCTTGGTTTTTTTCGTTCAAATATAGCTTTATCGCATTTGTATGTGGCCTGAACACACCTTCTTTGATCCACCTAAGTAGTGTAGTAGGTGGCACATTCAAATCTCCTGCAAACGATCAAATATTAGTGCGACGACTCATTGGAATTTTTGGTACCTTGCTTACATCTATTTGGATTCGCTTGTTACCAACTCTTGTTGGTTTTCTAGAAGATACATCAACGAGCATATTTGGATCTTGATTTTCTTTTGATCGTTTCCAAGTGCGGTTCACAGAAGCTTTTGATGTCGAAAACATAGTGGCAGTTATTGGAATTGAACCCTTCCTTACTTTTCCATTTATGCTCCCCTTCAATAAAAATTGGTAAATAGCTAAACGTTTCAACGGGGAGATTTGGTTTTTCTAAAGAATGAGAAGGATTGGTGTAAGGTTGAGAATTTTCTAAAGAAGAATCCATGCTCATGCAGAAAAGGAAAACCACTAGTGAGGAATGAAGAGATAAACAACTAGACACTAGCCTTTTATAATGAACTAATGGAGGCAAGAATTGGTGGGAATTGTTTTGGAATGGACACTTTCAAATTTTTGCCGCAACAAATGAATGAATATAAATTGGTCCACCTTCTTTTTGAATATTTTTGAATTGAAATTAGTTTTGGACAAAGTGAATATATGGAGGGAATTTTAGTTTTGGACAAAGTGAATAAATGAAATTGAAATTTTATAGAGGGAAAAAAATTAATTTTTGCAATTATTTTTTATTTTTGTAAATGATGTAAAAAGAATTTCTTGAAATCAAAATTTGTATTGAGAAAACATTAATTACAATTTATTGAAATCAGAATTTGTATTGAAAAAAGAATTAGTAATTAAATTATGAAGACTTATTAACAAGGGTGTAAAGGGAAATAAATGTTTATCTCACCCTTCCTTAATATCACCCTTCCTTAATATGTGTGCAAAAACTCCTGAATATCACTTAAACTGAAACGGAGGGAGTACGTCATTATAGATTTCTACACGCATATTAAGGAAAAACCTAGGATTGGAAAAAAATACAAGACATTCTTGATCTTTGAAGCTCATAAATGAGCTATCAATTGTAAAATATCATATTTGTTCTTCCCAATAAAGGAGCTATTAATATGTAGTAGGTAGGAGTAGTTGAAAAGATAACGGTAAAATTGAAAACCACTTAAAAAATTAATTGATGGATATTTAAAATTGACAAGACATTTACATTGAGAACCTAAAATGATTTTTATTTTGAAACAAAAAAAGGCTAGAGTAACTTAAATTTCGAAACTGAGGGAATACTTTTTTTCCAATTCTGAAGAATTATTTTTTTATGCTAAACAAACAATTTACAAAAACTATTGACAAGACATTTACATTGGGAACCTAAAATGACAAAACATTTACATTGGGAACCTAAAATGATTTTTTTTGCAATTCTAGCAAACATCGATTTTTTTTATAAGACACTTTTCGAAACTATTAGAAAGATGATAGTTGCCAAAGTATTTGCGCTCATAGACTTAACAACTAAACTCGCCGTTCCCATCGGCGAGTTTAGTTGTTACATGCTCGCCGTTGGGACACGGCGAGTTTAGTACTATTTTTTTTAGGAACTCGCGGTACAGTTCTAATTTTTCAATAAAGACTCGCCGTTCCCAACGGCGAGGACATATATACTAAACTCGCTGATGGGAACAACGAGTTTAGTTCAAAGTTTTCAAAGAATGTTCCCAACGACGATGACATTTATACTAGACTCACTATTGGGAATTGCAAGGATATAGAAAATTTTATAGAGAGTGAAATATTCTGTTGACTTAGTGAATTTTCGAAAAAAAACTCCATATAATTTTTTTTTGAACTAAACTCGTCATTCCCAACAGCGAGGTCTAGTGTAAATGTTCCTCGCCGTTGGGAACAACGAGTCTTCATTGAATTTTTTGAACTAAACTCGTTGTCCCAACAGTGAGTCTAGTATAATGTCCTCGCCGTTAGGAACGGCGAGTTTGTTGAAAAATAATCTATGTGGGCTCACATATGTGACTAAATGTATAATTGCTATTCTAAAGTCTAACCCAAATTAAAGTGATCTAATCAAGATTAAGTAATGGGTTAAAAGCATATAATTTAAAGTGTGATATAACACGTGTAGAGACCGTAAAGTAAATTTCTTATTTTGTGATGGGCAAAATTGAAAATCAATAATTATCAATTAGGGTTATGGTCCCCTATATATACGCATCTTCTTATTCCATCTGTCATCCCCATCAACAGAAGAAAATAGAAAGACGGCCTCTCATAGAATTATGTATCATATAGGAAGATCCAAACCCTCTGCGCAATCTCCATCAATGGCTTTAGGTTAGTGCTTCCGCTTTTAATGTTCTTCTTCTTTTGATTTAGCAAAGATCTATAGTTTCATAATTTAGGATTTTATATTGAAGCACTTTTGCAACATGATTAAGATCTAGAAACATGTTTTAGGTTGTTATTAATGTTTTATGCATGTTCTTAAGCGTATATTAAATTTTAACAACTGGTATCAGAGCCATCTTTGCTGAATTAATTGAAGAAATTTAGGATTTCCCGTTTAAAGAAACTTAGGGTTTCTTGTTTAAAGAAACTTAAGAAATTTAGATTTTTTTCTTTTGATCTTCCTTTTATGGTATTTGTCTTCTAAGATTCAGATTCAATAATTAAATTAATTGAATTTAGATTTGTAAAGGCTAATGAGTTTGTTAATCTTTTGGAGCTATTAAATTTCATCGTTCTGTTGCATTTTCTAGATTGAATAGTGTATTAATCTATATGATTTATTCGGTTGACAATATCCTTAGTTATAATATTTTAGTTGATAATCTGTTGACAATATCCTTAAGAAAAATCAAAACCGTAAGTTTCGAGCAAACGTGATTTTGGATTTTGATAAAGAATTTTAAGATTTGAATAATTCATAGAGATTTGTATAGGGTTTATATGGGAATTTAATTGTTGGAAGGGGGCCAACGGGAAAGGATAGCAGCAACTGCCTCCCTGGGCTCCACTGACGTCAACAGCATGTGCTGCTAACCTGTTATGCCAGGGTCCACTTACAGCACCCTATCTTTTTCATTTAATCCTTTTCCGAATTCATTAAATCTCATGGAACCCTATAGTAATTTGTATGCTCGGTAGTTGTGTGGATTAGATTTTGGATTAATGCACCGTGATATTAGATTAATCTAATATCCAATAATCAATTGCTTTCAATATAGAATAAAATTAGCAGTACACATTTCTCATAATTAGCATTTATGGTAGCGATATCAGGAGAGTGCCCCACTGGGGATGTCGGGGTAAAAAGTCTATGGGGAATTTGTAGATGAGTTTAATTTGGGGAAAAGTACTTTGAGATGCGCGTGATTGGTGGTATCTAACGGTTAGAAGGGAGGAGTATGGTGCAGGTGGGTTGTAGGAGTTTTTGATTTGGGGGGAAGAATTTTTTTGGCTTGGAGTTTAAGTTTGGAATTTTTTCTCAAACTGACCAATTTTTTGAAAGTTTTTCCCCAAACTGATCCACTATTTTAAAAAAATAAAAATAAATAAATAAATAAATAAATAAATAAAGCAAACTGACCAGCTCTATATAGAGCACTTAACATCAGTACTAGTCAGTATGTGGAGATTAGTCTCTATCTTTATGTTTAGATCTTTATATTTAAATCACATCTTTGTGTTTGGATTTTTGTGTTTAGATCTCTAAAATAAAGTAAAATTACAAAAGTTAAGGAAAAGATAAATTTTTGGTAAACAATTAAATTCAAATTATGGTTTTAGTTTTCTTATGAATGTCTAATATTTTGAATGAATCAATTGAAACAAAATGTTGCCAAAGTGACCTCTTTTGTGTAGATTAATTTATTTAAAATATCAAGATGATTGTGTGTTTGTAATTCATGTGTTTATTAACTGACCCAAAGGTAAGTTGATATTTGGCTGAATTTCATACACATCTTTGAAAATAAATATGTGACAATTATAAGGTATTCCATGTGAACAATAAGTTAGTCCAAAGAATGACTTATTATTTGACAGGATTTATTGTCAATATTTGATTACTACAATAAGAGTACCGCTTACAGTTAGTGTTACTGTCCAAAGACTTGATATTAATGTTGTGCCTGGTATCTTGAGATGGGATTAACCATTATTTGAATTTATTGTTTTATATGGATTCTCATATGAGCTTATTTTGTTTATTATTGTTCTATATTCAGCTAGTGTATCTTCTACTGCCTCAATAACTGCTAACATCAATTCTATTCTTATGCTTAATGGGACAAATTTCAAGGATTGGAAAGGGACCTTACTGATAACTCTTGGCTGTATGGAATTAGACCATGTATTAAGGGAAGAACAACCTCCATCTCTCACTGCGGAAAGCACTCCTAATGATAAAAGGGTATTTGAGGGGTGGGATCGTTCAAATCGCATGAGTCTAATGATTATGAAACATAGCATTCCAGAAGCCTTTAGGGGCACAGAATCCGATGGGATTACTAAGGCCAAAGATTTCCTCGATCAAATTGAGAAACGTTTTGCTAAAGACGATAAGGTTGAAATGACTACACTTCTGACTTCTTTGATGTCTATGAAGTACAAGGGTCGAGGAAATGTAAGGGAGTACATTATGGAAATGTATCATGTTGTTTCAAGACTTAAGGCACTCAAGCTTGAATTTCCTGAGGACTTGCTTGTGCTTATGGTTTTGGTATCACTTCCTGCACAGTTTAATCAATTCAAAATCAGTTACAACTGTCAAAAGGAAAAATAGAGTCTAAATGAGCTCATTTCTCACTGTGTGCAAGAGGAAGAAAGGTTGAAACAAGATAAGACTGAAAGTGCTCATTTGGCCAAAGCCTCTAAGGATAAGGGTAAGAAGAGAAATCTGAGGATGAAAAAGCTAAGGATTCAGCTCAAAAGAAACAATATAAGGATACAGAGAGTTGTTTCTTTTGTAACAAGCCTGGACATATGAAGAAGAAATGTACTAAATATCACGCATGGCGTGCAAAGAAATGTATGTTTCTTACTTTGGTCTGTTCTGAAGTTAATTTATCTTCAGTACCTAGAAACACTTGGTGGATAGATTCTGGTACTACTACTCACATAAGTGTAACTATGCAGGGTTGCCTGAGCTGTCGGAAGCCAAATGATGGTGAAAGACACATCTTCGTGGGCGATAATCGGTAGAAGTGGAAGCAGTTGGGCATTTTGGGTTGTTATTAGGAACTGGTTTCTTATTTGGATTTGAAAGACACTTTTGTTATTCCGTCTTTTAGACGAAATTTAATTTATGTTTCTTTGTTGGACAAATTTGGTTATTATTGTTCATTTGGAAACAATCAGTTTAGTTTGTCTTTAAATTCGAATGTTGTTGGAACTGGTTATTTGAATGCTTATGACAACCTTTATTTGTTTGAAACAATTGCATCCTATAATGAAACCTTGCATGTAGAGTTACGTGGTACTAAACATAAATTAAATAAAGAAAATTCGGCGTTATTATGGCATAAGTGCTTAGGTCATATCTCAAAAGGTAGAGTTGAGCATCTTGTGTCTGATGACATTTTGGAATCCCAGGACTTCACAGACTTTGATATCTATGTAGACTGCATAAAGGAAAAACAGATCAAAACTAAGAGATTAAGTGCCAATATTCTTAATGTTAGGTGTTATGAACACATTTGTTATTTACTTCGAGAAAGCTTAGTCATGGTCTCCACAATCCAGAATATGTTCTTATGGTGTTGCATTCTCTGTTCTAAAGTTTAGTTCTGGTTTGGAGTTAAATATAGCATTCTGATCATATTTTCTCGAATAAAAAAAAGGGTAGTATTAATCAGATATTTATGAAATGACCAATGATTTTAATGAAGAAATAAGTATTCAAACCAGTTTATTATATCCTAGCTTAAGAATATGGTTTGCAAATTGACAAAATCCATCTATGGACTCAAGCAAGCTCCTCGTCAATGGTACCACAAGTTTCATCAAGTAATTATCTCATTTGGTTTTGAGATGAATGTAGTTGATGATTGTGTGTATCACAAGTTCAGTGGGAGTGAGCATATATTCCTAGTTTTATATGTTGATGACATATTGCTTGCCACTAATAATATAGATTTATTGCATGAAACTGAAAGGTTTCTGTCCAAGCATTTTGAGATGAAGGATCTTGGGGATGCCTCTTTTGTATTAGGAATTCAGATACACCGAGATCGTTCTCGAGGTACTCTAGGACTATCACAAAAGGGATATATCGATAAAGTACTCAAAAGGTTTGGCATGCAAGATTGTAGACCAGGGGATACCCCTATTGCTAAAGGAGACAAATTTAGTCTCAATCAGTGTCCTAAAAGTAACCTTGAAATTCAAGAAAGTACAAAAGATTCCCTATACATTAGCTATTGGGAATCTAATGTATGCTCAAGTATGTACGCGTCCGGATATTGCGTACATTGTTGGGATGTTAGGCATGTATTTAAGAAAACCTGGTATGGACCATTGGATAGCAGCCAAGAGGGTCATGAGGTATCTTCAGAGAACGAAAGACTACATGCTCACATATAGGAAATCAGATCATTTAGAGGTCGTAAGGTATTCTGATTCTGGTTTCACTAGGGTGCCAAGATAGCAAAAGTCTACATCATGCTATATTTACCTGTTAGCTAGAGGAGCTATATCCTGGAAAAGTGTCAAACAGACACTTATAGCTTCTTCCACTAGGGCAGCAGAGTATGTAGCATGCTATGAGGCACCAAATTATGGAATATGACTGTAGAATTTTGTCACTGGGTTGTGCATTTTTTTGAGAATATAGAAAGACCACTTAAGTTATTTTGTGAACAATAAGTTAGCAGTGATGTATTCCAACAACAACAGGAGTTCGACAAAGTCGAAACATATTGGCATAAAGTTCCTAGTTGTGAAAAAAAAATTAGTGCAAAGTGGACAGATGTTCATAAAGCACATTGAGACAAACTCCATGATAGCGGATCCGCTCACAAAGGAAATTACCACCCAAGGTCTTTTATAAGCATACTGCTCATATGGGTGTTGTATTATTTGAGAATATCATGATTTAGTGGGAGTTTGTATTTTATTTGCATTATGTTGTCTGAGACATTTATACATTTGGTTATTTTCTGATCAGAAATAAAGAATTCAGTTTTCTCACTCATTTGTCATGTTTTGGTTCTGACCTCACTTATGCTTTAAAGAGAACCAGTTAGAAATAGGCATGTGTATAGATCACATTGCATGAAATTTCTATGCTACACATTCACACTTGATCTATGTCATTTGATTATGTGGATATATGTGACCATAGATGAATTTAGTTACGATAAATGTAACGAAATTTGCTTTGATCCTATATTTACATGATTAACGGACGAGATTGTTTGGCTATGCTTTTGGTTATAATAGCAAAATTTTGAGCTCATAAAGTATGTATATTTATAAGGAGTAACATATGTGGCCCAAGTGGGAGATTGTTGAAAAATAATCTATGTGGGCTCACATATGTGACTAAATGTATAATTACTATTCTAAAGTCTAACCCAAATTAAAGTGATCTAATCAAGATTAAGTAATGGGTTAAAAGCATATAATTTAAAGTGTGATATAACACGTGTAGAGACTGTAAAGTAAATTTCTTATTTTGTGATGAGCAAAATTGGAAATCAATAATTATCAATTAGGGTTATGGTCCCCTATATATACGCATCTTCTTATTCCATCTGTCATCCCCATCAACAGAAGAATAGAGAGACGACCTCTCATAGAATTGCGTATCATATAGGTAGATCCAACCCTCTGTGCAATCTCCATCAATGACTTCAGGTTAGTGCTTCCGCTTTTAATGTTTTTCTTCTTTTGATTTAGCAAAGATCTATAGTTTCATGATTTAGGATTTTATATTGAAGCACTTTTGCAACATGATTAAGATCTAGAAACATGTTTTAGGTTGTTATTAATGTTTTATGCATGTTCTTAAGCATATATAAAATTCCAACAAAGTTTTCTTTGAAAATTTTGAACTGAAAATTAGCACTAAACATACCGTATCCCAACAGCGATGATGAAACAACTAAACTTTCCATTGGGAACAGCGAGTTTAGTTGTTGAGTTCATGAGCGCAAATACTTTAGCAACTGTTCTATAAGTGCAAATAGTTTCGGAAATTGGCATATAAAAAAAATCGCAAACATCTCCATAATAGAAAGTACTCAAATTGTCAAAAAAATTACAGGTGAAGCTCATGTCTTGAGCAGAGACCTTCGAACCTCGTGATTCATATAATTGGCCGCGGAGTTGGCAACATGCAGTACATAATACTCACTGAACATAGTTACCTTCAGGATCGTGCACTTTTTTTCCTATTCGTTTATATCCTATAACTATGATATAATAAATAGAATACTAAAAGTATAATATAATACTAATATAATTAGATATAATTAATATATTTCAGAATATCAAAATAAGATTAAAAAATTAATAATATTAATTAAAATAACTATAAATATAAGAAATAATTAATATAAATAATAATAATAATATAGATAGAAATAAATAGAAATAAAATACAGTCGGTTGAATCTGAAGCAACTAAACATGCTGTTTCATGCTCACCGTTGGGCCACAGCGAGTTTAGTCCTATTTGTTTTAGGAACTCGCCGTTCAGTTCTAATTTTTCAATGAAGACTCGTTGTTCCCAACGACGAGGACATTTATACTAGACTCGCTGATGGGAACAACGAGTTTAGTTCAAAATTTTCAAAGAAAGTTCCCAACGGCGAGGACATTTATACTAGACTCGCTATTGTGAATTGCGAGGATGTAGAAAACTTTACAGAGAGTGAAACATTTTTTTGGACTTAGTGAATTTTCGAAAAAAAACTCCATAGAATTTTTTTTTTTGAACTAAACTCATCATTCCCAACAACGATTCTAGTGTAAATGTCCTCGCCATTGGGAACAATGAGTCTTCATTGAATTTTTTGAACTAAACTCGTTGTTCCCAACAGCGTCTATTATAAATGTTTTCACCGTTGGGAATGGCGAGTCTTCTTTGAAAATTTTAAACTGAAAATTAGCACTAAACATGCCGTGTCCCAACAGCGAGGATGAAACAACTAAACTTTCCGTTGGGAACGGCGAGTTTAGTTGTTGAGTTCATAAGCGCAAATACTTTGGCAATTGTCCTATAAGTGCAAATAGTTTCGAAAATTGGCATATAAAAAAATAATTCGCACACATCGCCATAATAGAAAGCACTCAAATTGTCAGAAAAGTTACAGGTGAAGCTCACGTCTTGAGCAGAGACCTTCGAACCTCGCGATTCATATAATTGGCCGCAGAGTTGGCAACGTGCAGTACATGCTAATACTTTGTCTCACTGAGTTACCTTCAAGATCGTGCACTTTTTTTCCTATTCGTTTATATCCTATAACTATAATATAATAAATAGAATACTAAACGTATAATATAATACTAATATAATTAGATATAATTAAAATATTTTAGAATATCAAAATAAGATTAAAAAGTTAATCATATTAATTTAATTAACTATAAATATAAAAAAATAATTAATATAAATAATAATAATATAGATAGAAATAAAGAGAAATAAAATGCAGTCGGTTGAATTTGAAACACTCTTAATAGCTCACCCCGATCTCCTCTTAACAACTCTACAACCTCCAATGCATCCCCTTCAAAAATGAAGCCACCATGGTTCCAGTTAGCAGCCTCATTTACAGCAACAGCAAAGACCATAATCTCATATTCAAAAGCTAATTCAAAGGCCATAATTTCAAAGATATTTGAGTTTATAAATTGTATGTTACATCTCACATGTCAATCCTAGAGCTCGCCCAAAAGTGGTTGACACGTGAAATCTAATCTCAACTATTTTAATGGAAGAGTTGAAATTTGTAACCAAACAAATCTTAACTTTGTAATCAAACAAACCCATGTAATACACATCCAAATTAACAAATATACCCTTGCACCGCACGTGTAGCCCTAAATAAAAATATTCAAATACGTCTCTTCTTCTTCCTTTTCCCTCAGCCTCCCCGTCTATTTCTCTTTCTCACTGTTCCTCTTCTTCTCTCTTGCACCGCCAAACCTCTCTCTCCTCGCCCCTCCGTCGCCCCCGTCGTGCCTTCCTACCGCACATGTTAGCAGATGCCGCATAGGCACGGTTATACAACGTCATTTTTTTTTTAATTTATACTCCATATATACATTCCCTCCCTCTCTCTCTCTCTCTCCCTCTCTCAAATTCGTTACAGTTTCTCTCTCTCTAAAACCCTAGCTTTTAGTTTCCTAGTTTCCACATTGCGATCAAACTCAAAACTCAATTTCGAACATTATTTTTTCGTTTAGAATTTAGATGTTTAAATTATTGATTGTTATAGTCTTGAATTTGCGGGAAAGATGTAGTTTTTTTCATTCGATTCTTTTGCATCAAACTGTGGTTTGTATAGAGACAAAGAAGCATGTCATGAAATTGGCAAATTTTTTGGCATTGAGTTTCATTATTTAGGATTCTAGGGCTTGCGAAAACACTTATTTTTGTGCTTTTATCTATAATTCATCATGATGAGTAATCTAATGCGATTTTTTTTTCTTTTTCTTGTTTTTTCAATTACTTTTTACTCCCTTTTCTAATGTAGTGAATTTTCAGCCAACCTTGAAATTTGTCTATTTCATTGTTATTATTGATGACCTTACTCTTGAATTGATGCTTCATCGATTGGTGGAGCTTGAACAGTTATAGAACAAAGAGTTCAATAAGAATTTATTTTGTCACCACCTATTTCTCAAAAAAATAAAAAATGCATTCCTACTGTGTTCAATTAGTAATAACACATGTTTAGGTCATAAACTTGCCTAACTTGACGGTACTACCTACTTAGCTTAATTATATCTCATTTGCTTAAGTTTACACATAGAGTTGTTTGGATTATGACTTTCTTCTCATTTTGGCGACTCAAGCACATATGTGTAGTAAGTAGTTTAAGGTGATAGTAACTACTGAGACCGATCAATGTTCAAGATGATGGAAAGATTTTTTTTTTTCCAGGTATTTAAATTGTGTGTGGTGAAAACATTGTGCGTGGGGGAGAAGTTGGGGAGCGAAGAATTGAAGGAGGTATGTTAGGAAAGTTTGGATATTTTAGATGAAATAGTGATTGTTTTTTTAGATTTGATTGTTGATTAGGAAAGTTTGGATATTTTGGATGAAATAGTGATTGTTTTTTTTAGATAGGATTTTTGATTGAGAGAGTTTTAATTTTTGGATGAAATTGTGGTTTTTAGTTGAGAAAGTTTGGATTTTTAGTTGTTTTTGTTTATGTTTGATTACGGTTATTAGATTAAATTATTGGTTAAGTGTGTTGTTTATTTTGGGAGAATGTGCTGATGGAAAGATTGATGTTTATTTGTTTTTGTGTGTTTCAAGTTTTTAAATTAAGTGAGGTGGAATCGTTGTGCGTGGGGGAGAATTCGGAGAATAAGGAATAGGAAGAGGTACATTGGGAAAGTGTGGATTTTTTAAAATAAAATAGTGATTATTTTTTAGATATGGTTTTTATTGAGAAAGTTTAAATTTTTAGATGAACTGTTGATTTTAGTTGAGAAAGTTTGGTTATTTAATTATTAATAATTGTTAGGGCATGCATCGCACGCGTGCAGATAGCTACGAGATATTAGCGTTATTTTAAAGGGTTTTGAAAACCAAATTAGGTTTTTTTTTCAAAGGTGTTGATTGTTCATTAATATTAGAGATATTCCCTTATCCTCGTTGTTGCGTGACTTTCTAAGTGCAAGTTTTTTTAGGGCTAATTCCAATCATAGGAAGTCTTGTTGTTTCAAAGTTGCCAAAATGACTGAACATGCATGTGAAAGTATTCAATCCTACCATTTATACACAAAGTTCATGCACCAATTTAGGGTTTTTTCCAAATGTGTTAATTGATCTATATATGTACCTACTTCTCCTATACGCTAATCAATATACTTTTTCGATCTTTGACAAGAACTTGAAAGAATTTTCTTTTTTCCGTCCTTTTTCCTTCCTGAATGAATACTAATAGCATGAAAGATTAATACCTTAGTTATAGTATAGATTCATGCATAACAAGCTATTCTAAATGCAAATTCCCCGTTAAATTTCCTTTCTTTCACATGATTTAAGAATGGGTATTAATTTCATTTCTTTATATGATTTAATTTCATGTTCGTTATTGTTGTATTTAGGTTAAAATTTTGGAATTTTTGTTCCATAAGTAGCATTATAATTTTTAGGGGAGAATGAACCTCATACATTGGTGTTACATTATACGAAGCAGAAATATTTAGCTTTGATGAAGGGTGGTGTTTTATCTGGAAAGCTTTGTGCACAGTCAATTGTACAAGTTATTATAATTATTTACTCCTGATTGCTAATCTTGAATATGCATATGTTATAGTGTCATGGAATAGAACTATTTTATATATGGTTCTCATAATGTGCCTCATTTGATGATTTCTTACATTTTTAGCTAGTTTATGTGTAGAATCATTTTAGGGGCATTGTAGTTTTAAATTATTGTCACGGAATTATTAGTGAATCTTTAGCTTTAATAAGTCAAAAGTTTCACTCTACCACATAGTTGACTACCTAAATTATGGTAATGATGCAGACCACCAATTGTAGATTTTGAAATTGTTCATATTTTGTAGGAATACATCGCACGTGCATTATACTAGTAATAATGAATGCCAGAGAGAACTCACATGTCAATTATCTTTATATTGCTAGCCAACACTTGCTTGGTTCTATATTATTCATGATATACCATTTATAAGCCGAATGAATATTATACACATTTATCATTTATAGACTTTGACCATATTATATCTATATCTTATACTAATAGGAGTACCTCCTCTCTCCGTTCTCTATTTTGACATAGAGAAAGGAGAGGAAAAGTAGGGATTCAAATTTAACTAACATGTGCACTATGCTGAATTTTATTTTAAAAAAACCAAAACAAAATAAAAACTTCAATCCCTCAAATACAGTCTCTTCACCTCCCACTTTTCCAATCTCACAAAATCTCACGGTTCTTTCCAAACCCACCCTCATTCCCTAACTCTAGCACTCCCCGCCACCCCCTACCCCCCCCGTGGCCCCGCCGCTTCCTCCCACCCCCCACACCGCTCGTGCCCCCACTGCCCTAGATCCCAACATCAAGCAAAAAGAAAAGGAGAGAGAGAAAGAGAGATAGTAACCGCAGTCCGACCTCCTGCCTCGGTGTGCACAAGGAGCATTGGGTTGTCTCCCATGGCGATTGCATATGCGAATCGAGCTATGGCGTATATCAATGTAAAAGGCAAGTTTCCTATGCTTTTCTCTGTGCTAACTTCATTTCTGTGTAAATTATATTTCAGCCGGGGCTAACTCTCACTTACAAATAACTTTAGTTATTGTAACTTCGTTTCAAAACTCTTTTGGACTCTATCTGGATACAAAGGTAGGATGTCAATATGCATATAGTTTGTATACCTGCAACTCACACATTTAGGTTTAGAAATATAATTTTGATTGATTGAAGTTAGATATTTGTAATATTTAGCTCTGAGGAGAGATAACTGGAGGAAACATTACTCTAAAATATGATCCAAACATACTAGAATTTACGTAGTGCAGGTTTGCATGTCGCCTATAATTTAGATAGTGCAGGTTTGCGAGTCACCTATAAAATTTTATTGCTTTGTTTTTGCTTTTAGGCGAAATGTCTGGAAGCGAGGGAGACATTTTACATGTATCAAGTCTGTTTGTGTTCTCTTCTCATATTTGAGCATAAATGGATCCTAGGGGATAGCATGGGTAACTGTTGTTGGTGTTTTTCTTGTACATATTTAGATGGTTAACTTACATTCATACGGTTCTTGGCGTTTGTCATAGACCTGTGAAGCCGCAGAATCTACTGGTATGCTTTCTAATGTCTTATTTCTTATGTTTGGTAATGTTTAGCTTGAAAATTGTCTTATCTCTATAATACTCAGCACCCAAAACTACAAAGTAAAAAAAAGTGCAAACATTTTGATCATGGCTTCAGGGATGTTGTGGGCTTCAAAGCCGCCACCTACCTTAAGATCTCCACTTTCTATAGAGGTTTTGCTACCAGTACAAACCTTAACTCTAATATGAATCTTTCTCTTATCTATCATCATTTGATTTGATAAATTAATGTTATATTTGATATATCGATTATAATGTGGTTTTGGTAAATTGTGAGTTTAATCTTATGGGTCGTACGAAATTTCAACTAAAGTTTGGATCTTTTAAATGGGTTTGACTATGTTTGATGCGTTGTATGGATAACTTAGAATTAGATCATTAAGCAAACACAGTTCATAATATTATTTATATAAGACTTCACATTAACTGCAATTTTTATTTAAGTATTTGTTGTGTTATAACTTGATTTTAACTCAAGGGTTTATGCAAAGATTCATTTAAAAGAAATGCATGAGAAAGAGGATAGTGAGTATCTAAAAAAAAGAAGAGCTTGGAGATGAAGAAGATAGCTAGGATGAAGAGTTGAGGTACCATAAATATTCGTTTTATTCAATTAATTACATGCATTTTTTTTAGTTTTGGTAATATTCAATTTCATTATGGTTTGGCAGTGATTCTCTAAACCATCTGCTTTTGTGAGGATAATAATGAAGGTTTCAGTAATTATGGTAGAGATGATATTCACAAGTTTTTCTCAATTCTCTCACACTTTTTTAGAGATCTATATAATTTTATGAGTCCCTCAAAACTGTTTTAGGCTGTACAATATGCACAGTGTAACACTACTACTAGCATTGGTATCGGGTCCGGTCGAGTCGGGTCCTTCACTACTCGGACCCGGACCCGGTCCCCTACGGGTCCAAAAATTGGACCCGGACCCGGAACCGGATCGGGTCCGGGTCCTATTAAAATATTCCTACCCGTTCGGGTAGGAGCGGGAGTGTGAGCGGCAAGCAGAGACGACGAGTGGAGAATTTAGAATAGACGAAAGAAGAAGATGCATGAGTTTTGAGTTTGGAAGAGAAAGATTTAGAATTTAGGAGGGATGAGGATAGAATATTTATTTTTATGTTGATTTTTTGATTTTTTTTTTAACGGGTCCTGGTCCGGGACGGGTCTCTTTTGAACAGATCCAGACCCAGACCCGAAAGTACAACGGGTCCCATTTTAGGACACGGATTCGGAGCCAGATAGGCCGGGTCGGTTCCGGTTCAATGCCGGGTCCGGATCGGATCCAGGTTTCGGATATTTATACCAATGCTAACTAGGGCTGCAATTGAGCCGATCCGAGTCGAATACCTTCAGGCTCGAGCTCGGCTCGTTAAGGAAACGAGCTCAGTTTTGAACTCGAGCTCGGTTCGAGCCGAGCTTTGACCGAGCTTTGACCGTATTCGAGCCGAATAGCTCGCGAGCTTAGCCTAAAAAAAAATCCAAACTCGAACTTGGTTCGTTAAGAAAACGAGCTCAGTTTTGAGCTCGAGCTCGGTTCGAGCCGAGCTTTGACCGAGCTCGAGCCAAATAGCTCGCAAATAGCTCGATTCGTTGTGCAGCGCTAATGCTGGCTACTACTAATAATCTAATATGGAATTTTTTCCCAAAATGACCCTCTTTTTGAAAGTTTTTCCAGAACTGACCTGTTTTTTTTTAAAATTCCATAAAAGCGAGTTTGGTTAAAAATAACTCGCTTTTTCAGAAAGCGAGTGTTAAACTTTTAATTTTCGAAATGTTGGACTCGCTTTTTGAAAAAGCGAGTTATTTTTGTTAGAACCTGAATATAAAATAATAAGAAATTCCAACAAAGTTGTGAAGAAATCAAATACAGAAAGGAAAACAGTAAACAATAAACTTGTACAGAGTCGAGATTTTGAAGAATCTCTGTCCTTAAAGCAGAATTTGCCCCGTAGTGTGACGGTTACCGGCAAATCGCTTCCCAGGATACAACTGTACCTTCTCTGAAGATGCAGCACCCTTGCTTCAGAGACAACGAACTGCTGTCTGTGTGTACTCTCAGTTGACAGATATTGGACTCAGAGCAGAGGAAGAAGAAGAGGAAGACTGAAGTGAAAAATATTTTCTGTATCACCCTGGGAGCTGATGTCTGGGTCTGGATATATAGATAAGAGTTGGACTGGAGACTGTTCAGCAGCCATTACTCTGTAACAGCAGAGTAATGGGGACTCTTCAGCTTAGTAACTGGTGAGCCATTACTCTGCTGTTACAGAGTAATGGCCTCAGTTACTGAATCTGAAAAGTCTTTTCAGTTCAGTAGGGGAAGAGGCTGTCTGGGCAAAAAGGTAAAATAAAATTTTAAGCCAGACCAAGCCAGACCAAGCCAGACCAAGCCAGACCAAGCCAGACCAAGCCAGACCAAGCCAGACCAAGCCAGACCAAGCCAGACCAAGCCAGACCAAGCCAGACCAAGCCGAGCCGAGCCGAGCCGAGCCGAGCCGAAGCCGAAGCCGAGGCCGAGGCCGAGGCCGGAGCCGGAGCCGGGCCGGGCGCGCGCGCGCGTGCGCGCGCGTGTGTGTTTGTCATTTTGGCTAAGTCCTCTCTCCACTACACGTTAGTGGTAACCCCCGGGCCACGCCCTCTAGTCCAGTTTTCTAGTATATATACTAGTAACAATCTTTCCCAATTTCCGATATGGGACTATCCATTTGTTAAGTTGGTACCTTTCAAGTACCCAACTTTGGATCAACATTTCTCATTCATACGGAATTCGTTTTTGGCAAGTGAGTATACTACGGAATAGTACTCAACGAGAGGATCGCAATCCACTCATTTTCCGGTGCCGCCGGTGGCCGGAGCTTGCCGGAATCCGGCCCGGAAAACTGCAAAAATTAATTCCAACAATTTTTAACTAAACCCGCTTTTTCAAAAAGAGCAGTTGGTTATTTTGGTAAATATTTTCGAAAGTGGGTCAGTTTGGTAAATACTTTTAGAAAGTGGGTTAGTTTGGTAAATAATTTCAGCAAGTGGGTCAGTTTGATAATAAGTTCTTTCTATATTACATTGTCACTTCATCTTCTTTAGACTACTATATATGAAATCGTTTCTTTAGACTACTATATATGAAATCGTTTGTCAGGACTTTCTATATCACATTGTCACTTCATCTTCTTTGGTAATGATTTTATAAAGTTAGTAACTGTTTAGCAGTAGTCGAGAATATACATAACTTGACATTATTTCAGTATACACATAATTGATGTGTTTTAAGTTGTCGAGAATGAGCCCATAGATACTCTCAATCTCCGGTATACAAATAATTGGCTTTTGACCTATCAATCATATGCGCTGAGTTCTTGCGCCAAATGTCTCACACTCACTTTCTGAAAAAGCGAGGGTGGTTAAAAGGGTCCATGATTTTTTTTATATATATATTTCACATTGGCGGAAATTAGGGTTGTTCATACTTCGGTTAAAACCGATTACCAAACCGAACCGAACCGAAATTTATCAATTTGGTTCGGTTTTTTGGTTTCTCGGTTCGGTTTTGATCCAAACCGTAGTTTTATTAGAGAGTTCGGGTCGGTTTTTGGTTGAGTTCTAAAAAAACCGAACCGTAAAAAAAACCGAACTTTTTTTTTCCTTCTCAGATTAATACCCCTTCCCCTTCCCTTCGGCCCTTCCACTTCCCCCTTCACGAATTACTTCAGCCGAAATCGAAAACCGATGCGGCGATGCCCTAATCCTTGACTTATCATCTTCTTCTCCACTTCAGTGTACAACTATCTATTAATGATGACTTCTCCAGAGTTCTCCTTCTCCACTTCTCATCTTCTTCTTCTCCACTCCAGATCCATTCCTCTCCACTCCAGATCTATCATCTTCTTCTCCACTCCAGATCCATTCCTCTCCTCTCTCTCAATTCTCAATTCCTTTAACCCGAGACGGTCTCGACTCTCGATCTCGACTCTCGATCAGTCGATATACATCATCGGCTCTCGACTGAGTCGACTCCCGATCTCCATCCCTCCTCGCACAGTCGCACGACTCCGTCGACTCGCACCCTCGCACAGTCGCACGACTCGCACCCTCCAGTCTCGACTCTCCGATCCTTCTCTGGCGCCGACGTGCCGTTCCCTTGACCGGCCTCCTCTATTCCCCTGATTCTCCTCTATAAAATTAGGTTTGTTTTTAAGACCAAACTTTAATTATAACTTGCTTGTAATATAATGTCAATAGTTAACCTTTTGATACTCTTTTAATGCTATATCTTCTCCTGTTATGTAGTATCTCTAATCAATTTTAAGAATTAGGCCTTGGCCATTTTATTAATCCAGTAGGCTAGTATCTGACTGATTACATAAAATGAACGAGAATCTCTAATAATTACTATAGGAATCGTGTAATTCACTGAATCACAATGTGCAGATAGCCTACTCATCCAATTAGATTAGGTACTAAAGCATATTCGGAATCAGGTACTCAAAACTATTTTTGTCTTTATTGGTTGTTTTCTATGCCATAAGTTAATATCTAATTATTCAAGGTTATATCTGGTTGATGCTTTGAAATATACTGCCTCTTCTGACATGTCTACCATGAAGTTCCTAGTAGTGTACTCAGTTTTGCGATGGTTTGGATAGCAATTGTGATGCTGTTTATTTCTGAGGCACGTGTGGAAGCACCAGGTGTGAGTTCGAACTCAATTTGTATTGAAGGAGATTGCCGCTCGTCTGCCGACCTTCGGTTGACCTTCTGGGGCCTACGATGAGCTCGGAAAGGCGTTGAAGGTTGGGCTCGGATCGGAAGGGTCGGATCCGAGGTCTTGTGTACCTGCAGACGGTCCTAAAACACTGGGGTTTGTCCCGGTGGCGGACCCTCCGACGCTCTAGTCAGTCTCTGTGAGAGAGTAGCAATAACTAGGTATATTTAAGTGGCAAAAGATTGATTACCTCCAAAAGGTGGGTGAGGGTCTAGTATTTATAGAGAATCCCAACCGGGTTTGGTTCCGCTTGGGGGCCGGGTTTGGATCCGAAAGCCCATGGGCCTGACGTGGCAGAAGGCCCAGGGGGTTTAGGGCGGTTGCTGTGATACCAGGAGTGGTATAGGGCTGACGTGGCGAAACCCTTGGCGGTATTTGGAGCTGACGTGGCCCATCGTGAGTCCTCTATGCCTCTGGGGGAATCGGAGGGCCTAGGCTGCGCCAGGTCATCCCTCCGCCCCGCCAGAGAGGGGGGACGGCATGAGGGACTGCTCCGGATCGGACTCCGGGGGATACTGAGGCTCGTCAGTACGAGGAAGCCGGCACTGTGGGGGCAAACACGAGGTTCGGCGCCGACCCTGAAGGGGTCCGGAGCCGAACCAGGTCGGTATTCTTGCTTTTCTGAGTAGGAACTGTATTGGGCCTTGGATGGGCCTCAGGCCATTTTTACATTGTCACACAAGCCCCCCACTCCTGCAGGGGGTGCGGGAGCTAGCCGTGGAGGAGTGCTCATGGTTGTAGAAAATGGGAGGGTGAGTCATTGGATCTCCGTGAGAAGAGTACCCTGGTGCCAGACCCGACCCCGAGCCGGTCGAGGGATTATGGGCCAACAAGGGGGGTGGCGAGCCGTTGGCCTTCCTGAGAAGACCACCCTGGTGCCAGACCTGACCTCGAGCTTGGCGAGGGATTACTGGAAGGCAAGGGCGATGGCGAGCCGTGAAGCCTTCCGGAGAAGACTCCCCTGGTGCCGGACCCAACCTCGAGCTGATCGAGGGATTATGGGCCAACAAGGGGGGTGGCGAGCCGTTGGCCTTCCTGAGAAGACCTCCCTGGTGCCAGACCTGACCTCGAGCTTGGCGAGGGATTACTGGAAGGCAAGGGCGATGGCGAGCCGTGAAGCCTTCCTGAGAAGACTCCCCTGGTGCCGGACCCGACCTCGAGCTGATAGAGGGATTTATGGGCCAACAAGGGGGGTGGCGAGCCGTTGGCCTTCCTGAGAAGACCTCCCTGGTGCCAGACCTGACCTCGAGCTTGGCGAGGGATTACTGGAAGGCAAGGGCAATGGCGAGCCGTGAAGCCTTCCTGAGAAGACTCCCCTGGTACTGGACCCGACCTCGAGCTGATCGAGGGATTATGGGCCAACAAGGGGGGTGGCGAGCCGTTGGCCTTCCTGAGAAGACCTCCCTGGTGCCAGACCTGACCTCGAGCTTGGCGAGGGATTACTGGAAGGCAAGGGCGATGGCGAGCCGTGAAGCCTTCCTGAGAAGACTCCCCTGGTACTGGACCCGGCCTCGAGCTGATCGAGGGATTATGGACCAACAAGGGGGGTGGCGAGCCGTTGGCCTTCCTGAGAAGACCTCCCTGGTGCCAGACCTGACCTCGAGCTTGGCGAGGGATTACAAGGGCGATGGCGAGCCGTGAAGCCTTCCTAAGAAGACTGCCCTGGTGCTAGACCCGACCCCGAGCTGGCCGAGGGATTTCGGGCTAATCAAGGGGGATGGCGACCGGTTGGCGCCCCAGAGTGACTGAGCGGGGATATCCCACCATTCATGTGGTGTATTGAAGGCTCTCCGAGAATGGTGTGATGGTCCAATTTCCTAGGGGCATTTAATGGCGCCGCCTGATAAATGTAGATGGTGCATGGTTTTCCGTTGATTGACCTTCCCTGCGCCTCAACGGTTAGTCCCTGGGGGAGGTTATAAATACCTCCCCCCTCCATTGTAGGTATGATCAAAACAGGGGTGGCCCATTGGCTCTCAGAGGTGTCTGCTTCGGCGGACGCCTGTCTTTGGCTAATATTTTCGACCCTAGCAGCGTCGGAGAGGTGGTTACTCTGCCGCCCCGATCTTCTCTTGGATCTGATGGACCTTGATATGGTGGCCAGGTCTACGGGAGATCAGGGCGAGAGGGGTGACGGCCGAAATCCGTGCTGTGGGAAGAGGAGCTTCGGTTTAGTGGTGGTTTTGCCGTCTGGATCCCTTTTCGGGTCAGACCGCCCTGTCATGGAGGTTTGGCCCGGGGGAGATCCAGACGAAAAGACGCACCCACCATATACCGGCCTTGGGGCTGAAGGACCTCGGATGGGGGGGCCACCTCCCGTCGGGGGTCGGTCAGTCCGTCTTGATAGGGCTGTAGGCGATGGCGGTTTCTGTTCCACCCTCAAACAGTTCGGGGTTTCGGCTGCCGAGGCTGTAAGTCCCGGGCTGCTCGAGGGTGAGAGGGGAACTGGTTGGACGCTGGAGCCCGGGGCGTCTGTCATATGACGGTGCCTTAAACTTAAAAAAAAATGTTTTCTCCGTCGTGTATCCCACCCGACCCGACCCCAGAGTTAGGCCGTCAGTCTGGCGTCTGATGACGTCCCCCACACAGGTTTCGAGAACGCGGCGCGATTTTCCAGGCGGCAGTTGTGCGTCAATCAGTGAACAGTAATCGCGGAAGTCGAGGAGCCGTTCTTCCCTTATATAAGTATTCCCCCTTTTTTTCCCTTTCGCCCACTACAATCTTGCTGCTTCTTTCTTCAAAAAATCTCCCACCCCTTCAGCGATTGCTCTTGCAGTTTGCCGTACTCGGTTCGCCTTTCCGAAGCGGTCCCAGGTTAGTTTGGTAAGTTTGTTTTATCTTTAGGCACAGATGGATAGGGCTCAGTCCGGTTCGTCGGCGTCGTCGTCCAGGGGGGAAGTAAAGCCTGACTCTCCGTCGACGTCGTGGGAAGAGCCCGTGTTCGAGGAGGGATCGGTGCCCGTTGTGGGCCATACTGGCTCGGTTTCTTTGGAGGGCTCCGTAGGTGAGGGGGAAGCGATACACAAGTCGAGGGCGTCGCGTACTCGACGTCCCTTTGTGGTGGAGAGTAGTGGGTCGGAGGGAACCGGCGAGGGTTCGGACGGCATTCGCGTGCTGGAGCTGTCTTCCGATGAGGAGAGTGGCGAGGGCAATACAGTGAGGAGATCCACCGCTCAGGGTCGAGGACCGTCGGAGCGAGTTAAGAAGGAGAAGAGGGCCCCAGGAAAACCGGGGTCGAGGACCGGCGGTTCGAGCAAGGCGCCTGTTTTCCATAATTTGATGACTGGCTCGCCCGTCCAGCCGAAGCATTTCCGTCAGTATCCCGACGATCTTTCTGACCAGGAGCTCTTCGGAGTGCAACCCTCTTCGCCGAGCCGGGGGAGGGTGATGATGGACGCGATCTCGACCGTTTTGGAGGGCGGGGATTTGGAGGTTCTGCAGCTGGCGTATCATATAGGGCCTGGTCACGAACTGCTGATGCCGAGCCCTACTCTGCGTCCCACCGATCCCTTATCAGCTTGGTACTGTGTCTTCCCGGTGGACGCTTTTATCTCTGGCCTGAGGTTGCCGGTCCACCCGTTCATTAGGGACGTGTTGAACTGGGCCTCCTTGGCGCCCATGCAGTACCGGCCGAACTCTTGGAAGCAGATTATCTGCTTTATGCTGATGTGCGAGGAGCAGCAAGTACCCCTGCGGTTGAACGTGTTCCGTGCAATGTTGATGGTCAATCCGTCGGCCGAGGGTGTATACTATATCTCTCCCCGGAGCGGGGGGAAGGTCGTTCGCCACCACCCCGATTCCATCAAGGGATGGAAGGAGAAGTATTTGGTGATCCGGAGTGAAGAGCCATGGGACATTCCTACTCGATGGAACCACTCCAAGCCGAGCCACCCACCGCCGAGGCAGGGGGATCTGTCGGCAGATGAATGGGGGTTTGTCGAGTGCCTCCGCCAGTCACCTAGCATTGATTGGACGGAGGTGACGGAGACCACTCTGGCGAGCGCTGGACTGAGCCCAGCTGTTATGCGTATGTAGTTGTTCCTTTCCTCTGGGTCCTTTCTTGCTTTCTTGCTCATTGCTCTTAATGGTTTTTTCTGCAGGTATGGATGAGGCATCGATCCAGGCAAGGCGGCTGGCCATGAAGAAGGAAAACGCCGAGAAGAAGAAGGCGGAGGCGGCGAAGAGGTCGAGGGAGCTGCCCCTTGTTATCTCGGAAGTTCAACTCGAGCCGAGGACCAAGAGGGGTCGCTCTGAGACGAGCAAGGGCGTGGCTTCTTCGAAGGGTCTGGGCCGAGCAGGGGCCTCTGTTCTCGACAAGGGGAAAGGTCCCTGGGTCGTGGCCGAGGAAGAGGATCCGGTGGTGGAGCTGTTGCGGCAGCGGTGGGCTCCTGACTGGTCGGTTCTGATGGGGGACCGCCTGACAGAGGAGGCCCAAGCCGTCGAAGTGGTGGAAAAGCTGGCGACCCCTTGCGATCGCAAGGCGATGGAGGGCGAGCCCGTAGAGGCGGCGTTCGCCCGCCTGGCACAGGCCACTGTGCAGGTAAGTCTGTCGACTCTGTCCCTCTTTGTTGATTTACGTGCCGATGTCTCATCTTTGTCTGTCGTTGGTTGTAGGCCTGTATACAGGGGGCCAACATCAAGAACCTGTACGAGGCGTCCCTGGCCCAAGAGCGAGCTCGAGCGGAAAAGAGCGAGCTGGAGATGAAGGAGATGCGAATCGAACTCGAGGGTTCGCATAAGAGAGAGCAGCAGCTGGAGCTCCAGCTCAAGGCCAAGGATGTGGAGTGGGAGAAGAAGATGGCCTCCCTGAAGACGAAGTTTACCAAGGAGGCGGAGGAGGTGTTGCGCAAGGGCCAGCAGATGGTGATCGCGGCCCAGGACAAGAGCTATGAGAGGGCCCTCAGCCACGTGAGGCACTTCTTCCCGGCCCTCGATCTGTCCAATTTTGAGTATGATATGGAGATCGAGGGGACGTCGAAGACTCCGGGTGAAGCAGGGCCCGCCGTCGACCCCTCGGCCGACGCTCCCGTGGATCCGTCCGTCGGCGCGGAGGTGGGTCAATGAGTTGTGTAATTTTCGTCTTTCTTTTTCTCTCCCTCGATTGTGTTTGCCTCCCGCGGACTGGCCACCGCATTTTTTGTAAGAAACATTTGGATTTATAGTGGCAAGAAAAGTTTTTTGACCGGCCGGTTGGTTTGACCTCGGACATTTCTGAATCTTCTTGAGAATGTGTGTTGAGTTGGTTGGTTATCTTGTAGGTCGCGGCTATCCTTCCTGAAGGAGACTCCCGTAGTTTCTATGTGGCACGACTCTGGAGTAAGGTTAAGGTCCTGGAAGCCGCGCTGGCTCGCCACCGAAGGGGGGCTCGGGACACTGATGAAGCTTGTAACTTTTATCGGAATAAGTTCGCCGTCTTGAGTGCGGAGGCGCGCCGATTGAGAAGAGTGATGTGGGATCGGGAGCTCGGCGGGACGGACATTAGACGAGCCGGGCTAAGTACCTTGGAGCCGAGGTCCTCCCCTGGGGGGCTACCTCGCGACGTCTTTGTGGAGGAGGAGACGGAGATGCCTCGTTACAAGGCGATGCTGGGAGCCTCGTTCTCTTCATCCTTGGGTCGACTGGCGGAGGGGGTTCCCTCTGCGTTGCTGTTGTTGCAGTGGGCGCGACCGGATGACGCCCAGAGTTCGGTGGCTGGACCGTCGATTGGGGCTGAGGCTAAGGAATATCACAGCGAGGGGGGGGGCCCCTAGTTGCTTGGTCGAAGTACTCTTTGTCCCTCGTTGGGCCCGGGGGGGGGGCCCTGATCTACCTGATTTGAGAAGAGTGGAGCGGTCTTGTAACGGTCTTTGTTTTTTCTTTCGTTTTATTTTTTCTCTTTGGAACGAAAAATAAAGGGGTATGAAAGAGGAATCCTTTTCCCTCCTTGCTCCGGCCAGCGATGCTGTACGAAATGTCGGAGGCAAGGTCTGGCTCCATCGTTCCGCGAGGGATCGAAGTGGGGCCTTAGGAAGGACCTTCGGTCCGGACTCGTATTGAGATCATCGAGACATTTGGGGTTCGGATAAAAAGGCATATTTTTAGTATAAGGTAGGGAGGGCCGCTAAGGCAGCCCTTTACAAACGAGGGTTTACACCAAAAACAAAAGATTTACATATAGCCGGGCCATAGTCTACGCTCGTCCGGCGTCGAGGGGGAACACGCCTCCACCGACGGTGGTCATGTAGCATGATCGCGCTGCTTCTTGACTGCCTCGGACGATGCCGACTCCTTGAGGAGTGGGGAACTTGAGCTTCAGATGGTAAGCCGAAGGCACCGCTTGTAGGGAGCATAGTCCAGGCCGGCCAAGTATGGCGTTGTAGGCCGCCTTGACGTTGACCATCATGAAGTCCATGGATTCGGTCCTCTTGACAGGAGTCGACCCGGCGGTAACGTCGAGGGTAACAATCCCTTCTATTACGACAGGGACGCCTGAGAACCCGTGCAGGGTGTATCCAGCTGGCTTGAGTTTTCCTCGGGGTAACCTGAGATTTTCGAAGGCTTCGAGAAAAAGAATATTCACCGAGCTACCGTTGTCGACGAGGATCCTGCGGACCTCACAATTAGCCATGTGGAGGTTGATGACGAGAGCATCGCAGTGGGGCAAGCGAACACCTTCAAGGTCTTCCCCTGAGAAGGAGACCGGCCTTGATTGTAGTTTGGGCGAGGGGTTGTCTTTGACAGCGTTCACCTCTCGAAGGAAGGCTTTTTTGGAAGTGTTTGATCCGCCTCCCATCGGCCCTCCGTGGACACAGTGCAAGATGAAAGGGATATCCGCGGCTCCCTCGGAGTCGGGGTCCCGATCCTGGGACTGGTTTGGAGCAGGGTTCGGAGGCGATTGCCTCCGGTTCCTAGCGTCTCGCCGATCCCGTGGGCCTTCTCGGGTAAACTCTCGGAGGTATCCCCTGGAAATGAGTTCTTCAATTTCGTCTTTCAGGGCTCGGCATTGGTCGGTTTCGTGCCCGTGATCTCTGTGGAAGCGACAGTAAAAGCGCTGGTCTCGATTCTTGTTGTTATTAGATCGGGGGGGTAGTCGGACAATGCCCTTGTCTTCGATTTCCAAGAGGATGGCGGAGATGTTATGCGTCAGGGGAGTGTACCTCTCGAAGCGGGGGACTGGCGGGACCTTCTTTATGGCCCCCGGGTCCCTTGGAGCTTTCTTCGGTGGTTCGCCTTCCTCGGTCTTCCGCTTTCCTTTCCCGGTGGCATCCCTGGCATCTTCGGGGTTGAGGGCCTCTTCTGCCCTAATGTATTTCTCGACCCTATTAAGGAGGTCGGGGAAGTCGATGGGGGGTCTCTTGGCCAGAGAGGCCTTCAGCTGTCCGGGGCGGACGTTGTGTCGGAATGCCGCTGAAGCGACAAAATTGCCCTCGAGTTGGTCGAAGGAGTAAATGGAGCCGGGGGCGAGTTTCGAGAACCACTCGCGAGCAGGACCCCGAAGGGTGGCGGGGAAGGCTCGGCAGAGCAGGATATCCGAGGCGCTGTGAATCATCATGAGGGTTTTGAAACCCTCCATGTGATCAGCAGGATCTCCCTCGCCGTCGTAGGTCTCGAATTGAGGGGGCCGGAAATTCCGGGGTATTTCTGCTAGGAGGATGGGGGCGGAGAAGGGTGGACGGACAGGTCTGTACCCCTGAGCCATTCTTTGGTCGCCGTCCCTTATGTGATCGAGGCGGTCCTCCATTTCTTGTAGGCATCTTAGGAGTACGTCATCGTCTCCCGGCTGGATCGTTGAAGGGCGGGACGCGCTGGCTTCGGCGTCCGACCCCGTTTGCGAATGGAGGGTTTCTTCCCTGGGGGCCCGTCGGAGGGCTCCCAGCATTTCTTTTCGGAAGTCTTGGAATTCCTTATGAGTGACGGGGGCTCTTTCGGCCCGGTTTGGTTGGTCCGAGGGTTGTCTTCCGACTCGGCTGAGCGCGGGTCTGCGTACCTCGGACGGTGGCCTCGGGCGGTTCGGGGCCGGGTTGGAAGCGGCCCTTCTCCTGCTGCGGGTAATCTTGCGGTTGAGGATTATTCCCCGGAGGTCGGGCTGGGCTGGCCGGCCGACGCTCCCTTGGGACTCCCGAGAGGGAGCCTTGTGTTTCGACGGGCGTGGCCTGGCTTTATTGGTGGGTGGGGGCGAGTCCCGTTGGTTGACGGAGGAAGCAGCCCCCTTGCCTTTGGTTGCCATGAGGATTCGGCTGTCGATGGCCTTTGAGGGTCTGGGTCGGATCGGCTTCTGGAGCAGCTGGTTCCCACAGACGGCGCCAACCTGATGCTGTTTATTTCTGAGGCACGTGTGGAAGCACCAGGTGTGAGTTCGAACTCAATTTGTATTGAAGGAGATTGCCGCTCGTCTGCCGACCTTCGGTTGACCTTCTGGGGCCTACGATGAGCTCGGAAAGGCGTTGAAGGTTGGGCTCGGATCGGAAGGGTCGGATCCGAGGTCTTGTGTACCTGCAGACGGTCCTGAAATACCGGGGTTTGTCCCGGTGGCGGACCCTCCGACGCTCTAGTCAGTCTCTGTGAGAGAGTAGCAATAACTAGGTATATTTAAGTGGCAAAAGATTGATTACCTCCAAAAGGTGGGTGAGGGTCTAGTATTTATAGAGAATCCCAACCGGGTTTGGTTCCGCTTGGGGGCCGGGTTTGGATCCGAAAGCCCATGGGCCTGACGTGGCAGAAGGCCCAGGGGGTTTAGGGCGGTTGCTGTGATACCAGGACTGGTATAGGGCTGACGTGGCGAAACCCTTGGCGGTATTTGGAGCTGACGTGGCCCATCGTGAGTCCTCTGTGCCTCTGGGGGAATCGGAGGGCCTAGGCTGCGCCAGGTCATCCCTCCGCCCCGCCAGAGAGGGGGGACGGCGTGAGGGACTGCTCCGGATCGGACTCCGGGGGATACTGAGGCTCGTCAGTACGAGGAAGCCGGCACTGTGGGGGCAAACACGAGGTTCGGCGCCGACCCTGAAGGGGTCCGGAGCCGAACCAGGTCGGTATTCTTGCTTTTCTGAGTAGGAACTGTATTGGGCCTTGGATGGGCCTCAGGCCATTTTTACACTGTCACAAATTGATTAGACTGTTAGTTAGGACATGACTAATCCATACTAAATCAGCACTGAATCCCATATGCATTCTTCAAGTTATTTCTTCTGCATCTTCTCCATGGTTGGATAAGTTACTGAAGCTGATAAAAAAAATGTTCATAGTTAAGTAGCTCTAATGGAAAAACCAAATTATGTCAAATTTCCTTTTACAAGATAAGTTGGTGGAGACTTTCATCCTTTATGAACTGCTCTGCTTATATTTGATTCTATATGCATGGAATTCATATCTACTTTTTGATAAAACGTGTATGCAATGCGCTGTTTGGATTGCTAAGTAAGAAGGGTATCTTGAAGTTTGTCGGTCAGTAAACATTCAGACACTAATGGTTGTAAAGACTGAAGTTAGTAACTGAGATCTAGTAATTGAGATTAAGTAATTGAGATCTAGTATTTGAGCGATCTAGTATTATATATATAAAAAAAAATGGTTATGATCTGGTTATATGAAGGAAGGGGTAACTTGGTCATTTCCGCCAATGTGAAATATATATAAAAAAAAAAATCATGGACCCTTTTAACCACCCTCGCTTTTTCAGAAAGTGAGTGTGAGACATTTGGCGTAAGAACTCAGCGCATATAATTGATAGGTCAAAAGCCAATTATTTGTATACCGGAGATTGAGAGTATCTATGAGCTCATTCTCGACAACTTAAAACACATCAATTATGTGTATACTGAAATAATGTCAAGTTATGTATATTCTCGACTACTGCTAAACAGTTACTAACTTTATAAAATCATTACCAAAGAAAATGAAGTGACAATGTGATATAGAAAGTCCTGACAAACGATTTCATATATAGTAGTCTAAAGAAACAATTTCATATATAGTAGTCTAAAGAAGATTAAGTGACAATGTGATATAGAAAGAATTTATTATCAAACTGACCCACTTGCTGAAATTATTTACCAAACTAACTCACTTTCTAAAAGTATTTACCAAGCTGACCCACTTTCGAAAATATTTACCAAAATAACCAACCGTGCTTTTTGAAAAAGCGGGTTTAGTCAAAAATAACTCGCTTTTTCAAAAAATGAGTCTAACATTTCGAAAATTAAAAGTTTAACACTCGCTTTCTGAAAAAGCGAGTTATTTTTAACCAAACTCCCTTTTTCAAAAAACGAGTGGGTCGTTTATGGAATTTAAAAAAAAAACAGATCAGTTCTGAAAAAACTTTCAAAAAGAGGGTCATTTTGGGAAAAAATTCTCTAATATGCTCATTACTATTTCCAAAAAGTAACAATTAAAAAATTACTGAAAATGCCTCCATCCTTTAAATTTAATCCACAAAAGACCGAATATTCTCTAACTATCCGCCTATATTGATTACAAAACTTTAACCCAAAATAGACGATGGGACCACGACAGCGACCCAAAACAGCACTATGACCTCATTTTAAACTCATAATTACTCAAGGGGCATTTCCGTCATTCCCTCACTCCATTGTCTTCTATATTAACAGTCTTCCTTCTTTCTGCTTCCTCTTCTCAATTTCTCCAAATTTCACATTACTTCAATTTCCAATGAATTGGCTCTGAATTCTCTTTAAAATCAGGAAACTCAAAATTAGGATTCGGTCGATGATCGCGACGAGGCAGTACGGGTTCCGGGTCCGGGATCCGGACCCAAACCTGACGCCGACACGGCTTTGCCGCCCGATGAAGTTGGGATCACAGGGATGGGAGCCGAAGCGGGATCTTTGGCTGAAGGTGACCGGCGGCGAGGGGAATAAGAAGGATTTCGGAGGGCTGAGCCACGAGAGCGAGCACGATTTGGCGGTGATGGTAAGTGATTTCGTGGAGAATGGGAGCAGCGTCGGGAATGATTCGTGGTGTAGCAGTGACAGTGATTCTGGGAGCTCCGACCTCGGTCATTTAGTAGATAGGGTTTTGGTGAGTCTTAATTATTGTTTTAATTGGACTTTACTTTCTATAGATCGATGCATCATGAATTCAAATTTAGGAAGTTGATTTATGAATTTGTTATAGTTCGATGCATCATAAATCCAAAGTGGTTAAAAAACAAACCGCATCAGTTATGTATGATTCAGTGTCTGGGATTTTTACGTGTGATCGTGGATGGGGACTGTAATGGTTGAGATTGGGATTGGTTATGAGACATTGTTGGAAGAATTTTGCATTTGCTGACTTTATATGGATTTTGTGAAATCGTTGTAGGAATGATTAGGATAGTTTCAAAATATTTTGGTGTAGTTTTCAGGTGGGGAATTAGCTTGTTAGTTTTCTAGCTTTTTGAGAGAATTTTAAAAAGTGATGATTGTTGTTTTTGGAAGAGAAACTTGTGAATGAGAAGTTACAAGTTTAGAGCTTGCTTTATGAATTAATTTTTTTTAAGGATTGACGAGGAAGTTTTAAGAATTTTGTTAAAGTTTGTGATATTAACATTAAGAATGACTTTAGGTGGTGAGAATTAGCTGGTTAATTTCAAGTTTTTTTTTTTTTTTTTTTTTTGGGGAAAAATGTAGAAACTGGTTATTGTTGTTTTTAGAAGAGAAACTTGTGTTTAAAACTTGCTGATGATCTATTTAGGGGGAGGGATTCCTCCATCTTAGAGGCTATGATTTAGCTTTTATGTTTGGGGTGATTATGTCTGGGTTAGCATAGGAGAAAAACTAATTTTGTTGAGTTTTTGGAGTCACAACAACACCTCACTGAGTATTGAACTCTTGCAAAGGGTAATATTTTTTTCACTGATGATGCTCTTTGTAAGAATGTTTCCAAGATAGATGTATATTTGGATAAATTTTCAAATTTTATTTGTTTACTTGAAAATTGGTTAATGTATTGGTTTGACTTGAAGAACATGCTGCTACTCATGGGTTGATTTTAAGCTCTTCCTTGATTGATTTCACTATGTGGTAGTCTCATTTTCCTTTTCTTTTGAGAATACTGTACAAGTCTACCTGAAACAGTAAGCCAATATCCTCTTAGTTACAGCTTTAATAGAACTACCTGAAGAGAAAGCATTATGATTCTATCCATAAATTTCCTAACAATGATAATCAATTAATATTTTACAATTTATGGTTGTATCTGCCCATGAGTCTTGGTTATAAAGCATATTCTCACATTGCAATAGTTCCTCTTTACATGATGTGGAGTAGGTGGACAGTGTAATTAATATTTTTTAATTGTAGTACATTACTAGTTTTGATATATCCATGAGAAATACTACACTTACATTGGTTTCTAAGAGCATCTGTAGTCGTTTGCTATATATCGATAATATCGATATTTGGGTTAAAAAGCAGCTGCAGTCGTTTGCTATATATCGATATTATCGATAAATCGCTACAGTAGATTGCTATAAGAGCATCTGTAGTCGTTAATGTTAAAATTATCCATATATCAATAAATAGAAATAGGAATTTCGATTTCGCTGCACTCGTCGAAAGCTATATTATAGCAATCAATCATTTAATATTAAGCGACGGCATTTGATGTGCCGTCGGAGGGCAAAAAAAGCAAAATTTGGCTCGGAATCGTCGGACGGCGGACGGCACATGAAGTGCCGTCCGTTTAAAAAAAAAAAAAAAATGCACCCGTGTGTCTAGGACGGCACATGAAGTGCCGTCCGACACACATTTTGGACTCTAGCACCTTTTCCCTACTTTATTGACACTTCCCCTAATTTCCTCCTTAAAACCCGGTTTTAAAAAAAAAAAATTGACCGAAATACCCTTTATACATATATCTATATATATCTCTTGATCAATTGTTGAACTTAAATGGGGGGCAATCTCGTCAATACGCGTTTTTTTTTTTTTAATAAATCTCCGACGGACGGCACATCAAGTGCCGTCCGGGAATAGCGGCTTTTGGAACAGACGGCACATAGAGTGCCGTCCGAGGGGTTAATTCAGTGGGTTTTAATTCGATTTTTGGGGTTTAATAATTCGGATAAATTAGAATTTTTTCAAACGGACGGCACTTCAAGTGCCGTCCGACGATTATAATAATAATTTTTTTAGTGGGACGGCTCTTCGAACGCCGTCCCTCAGTTATCGATAAATGCTATTTCGATTCTCATTTATAGCAATCTACTGTAGCGATTTATCGATAATATCGATATATAGCAAACGACTGCAGCTGTTTTTTAACCCAAATATCGATATTATCGATATATAGCAAACGACTACAGATGCTCTAAATGAGAATCAAAATAGCATTTATCGATAACTGAGGGACGGCGTTCGAAGAGCCGTCCCACTAAAAAAATTATTATTATAATCGTCGGACGGCACTTGAAGTGCCATCCGTTTAAAAAAATTCTAATTTATCCGAATTATTAAACCCCAAAAATCGAATTAAAACCCACTGAATTAACCCCTCGGACGGCACTCTATGTGCCGTCTGTTCCAAAAGCCGCTATTCCCGGACGGCACTTGATGTGCCGTCCGTCGGAGATTTATTAAAAAAAAAAATTCGCGTATTGACGAGATTGCCCCCCATTTAAGTTCAACAATTGATCAAGAGATATATATAGATATATGTATAAAGGGTATTTCGGTCAAATTTTTTTTTAAAGCCGGGTTTTAAGGAGGAAATTAGGGGAAGTGTCAATAAAGTAGGGAAAAGGTGCTAGAGTCCAAAATGTGTGTCGGACGGCACTTCATGTGCCGTCCTAGACACACGGGTGCAATTTTTTTTTTTTTTTTTTTTTTAAACGGACGGCACTTCATGTGCCGTCCGACGATTTCGAGCCAAATTTTGCTTTTTTTGCCCTCCGACGGCACATCAAATGCCGTCGCTTAATATTAAATGATTGATTGCTATAATATAGCTTTCGACGAGTGCAGCGAAATCGAAATTCCTATTTCTATTTATCGATATATGGATAATTTTAACATTAACGACTACAGATGCTCTAACCCAAATATACATTGGGCTTGTCTTTTAGTGATCATTGGGTCCATCCCTCACTAAGAGACAAATGGAAAAGGTCCAATCACCACTAAAAGACAAGCTCAATGTATGTTTGGGGTAGAAACTAATGTAAGTGTAGCATTTCTCATGGATATATCAAAACTAGTAATGTACTACAATTAAAAAATATTAATTACACTGTCCACCTACTCCACATCATGTAAAGAGGAACTATTGCAATGTGAGAATATGCTTTATAACCAAGACATGAATTACCATTTCTTCCCATCAGCACCTGTGTTAATTATCATTTTTTTTTAAATAATTAAAGATGGTCTCTTAACAAAGGACTTTATCCTTTTTGAAAGATGGATATCTTCATTTAATAAGAGAAAATGGTGAAAAGGGACTTCTACTGCATTATACGATTTTTTATTTTTTTTTATTATAAGTAAAGGCTAGTCAGACCTCCTTTTACCCCTTCCAACTCCTTACCAACTGAGCTCATCTCAGTGGTTGCATCAGATAAATATTTGATTGCTTGGTTTCAAGATTTCATTTTTTCTAAATCTCATTTTTACGGTTACCCTAATTGGTAGTCTTATCAATGTTTTTCCAGTTCTATAAACGCAGTATGGATCAATATGAATGCGATTTGCTTTCACTTGTCCGCTCCCTTCTATTCTCTATCGATGAGACTGAGCTCCTTACCATTAAAAAAGATGGCCAGTGCAATGCCAGTTGTATCCGCCAGTTGCTAGTGAAACACCTAAGGCTTGCTGGTTACGATGCTGCAATTTGCTTGGCCAAATGGCAAGGTGTTGACAAAGTCCCTGGAGGTATACTTGCTCATCCTCTTTTTTTTCAATGATACTTGTTTGGCTGACTTAGGAAAATAACTTTTAAATTAGGCGATCATGAATATATTGATGTGGTTCTTAATGGCAACACTGAAGTTCCTGTTCCTGAGCGTATAATCATCGACATAGACTTCCGTAGCCACTTTGAAATTGCACGTGCTGTTGATTCCTACGATGCAATCCTTAAGTCTCTTCCTGTTGTCTATGTGGGGCCCTTATCAAAATTGAAGCAGTTTTTACAGATAATGGTTGATGCTGCCAAGTTCTCTCTTCATCAGAACTCAATGCCTTTGCCCCCATGGAGGTCACTGGCTTATCTTCAATCAAAATGGCAATCTAAGTATGATAGGAAACTCAAGCTAGAAAAAGAAGACGATAAATTGAATGCCTTTTCTGATCAGAAGCAATGTATTGGGCATTTGAGGTTGTTGAAATCGTCCCTTCAGTCCGAAATCGAAACAGAGAGATTGTCGAAGCCAATAACTAATGATAAGAAGAGGATGGCCAAGTCCGACTGGAGGAGATCTTCCATTAAATTTAGCTACTGATGGATAGGTAGATTCATTCGGTAAGAGGTACTGAATTCAATTTTGGATTAAGTATTTCTTTTTGGGACCAAATAAAACCGAAGAATAACCATAATACAGACCATAATACAGAGGAGAAAGTTTTCTGACAACTGTAGTTAGAATAACATGCCATTTTTCCTGCAGGCATAGTTATTAATATTGTATTCTTTTGGTTCAAAAAGAAACCGGCAGAAGAGATAGAGAGAGAGGTTTTGTCACATTATTTATCACGGCTTTGTTTTTTTTTGTTCATTCAGATCAAATAGAAAAACTAATTGTAAGCAATTATAAACCTTTTCATCCTGTAGTTTTTCCAATTTTTTGCAATAGATATAATAATAATAGAGGTACATTGTATTCTAATAGAGGTACATTGTATTCTCCCTCTCTTCTAGCTTATGTATAATCACATTTACTGGTTAGAGTTCATTGTTCTTGGCTGATTTTGATGCATGAATTATTGCCCTTTTCAGTTTGTCTTTATTCAATTGCTTATGGTGGTTGAGTTGTCCATTTAGTTGCTTGAAATCACAATTATACTACATTTGATATAGCACTATTTGCATGAAGTTGAGTTGCTTGCAACAAACAACAACAAAGCTTTTTGTCCAATTAATTTGGGTCGGCTACATGAATCATGGTTTTCCATTCAGCTCGGTTTAGCGCAATATCTTCTGTAAGGTCACAAACTATCATATCTGTTTTTCACCGTTTCCATCCAAGTTAGTTTAGGTTTTCCTCTACCCCTAACTCTACCCTCAATACTTATTAAATCACTCTTTCTAACGGGTGCACTACTAGGTCTACGTGCGACATGTCCAAACTACCTCAGGCAATTCTCTCTTAACTTATCTTGGATTGGAGCTACCTTTAACATGTCTCGTATATGCTCGGTTTTAATTCTATCCTTCCTTATTTTACAACACATTCATCTTAGCATCCTCATCTCCGGTACACTCATATTTTGGACATGTTGTTTCTTTGTTGCCCAACACTCTGTTCCATACATTATTGCTGGTCTAACAGTCGTCCTATAAAAATTTTCATTCAACTTCAAAGGTATACGTTTGTCACACAAGACACTACTGACACTTCTCCACTTAAGCCGCCCTACTTGGATCCTATGTATAACATCTTCACAAATCTCCCCATCTCTTTGTATAATTGAGCCTAAATATCGGAAACGGTCTCTCTTAGGTATCTCTTGGCCATCAAGTTTCACTAATTTCTCAATTGTGTTCCGAATATCACTAAAATTACACTCTATATACTCTGCTTTAGTTCTGCTTATCCTAAAGCCTCTAGCTTCTAAACTTTCTCTCCACAATTCTGATTTAGCATTGACTCATGCTCCAGTCTCGTCCACTAAGACGATGTCATCGGCAAAAAGTATACACCAAGGCACCTCATCTTATATTCCTCGCGTCAATTCATCCATACCAAAGTAAAGAGGTAGGGGCATAAAGCCGAACCTAGGTGTAAACCTACTGTAATAGGAAAATCGCTGGTCTCTCCTGTGGTTGTTCTAATTGTGGTCGTTGCCCCTTCATACATATCCTTAATTACTTCAATATACAGAATAGTTACTCTTTTATTATTTAACACCCACCAAACTATGTCTCTAGGGACTTTATCATATACTTTTTCTTGATCTATAAAAATAATATCTAGATCTTCTTATTCTCCCTATATTTTTTCATAAGTCTCCTCAGTACATAATTGCTTCCATTGTTGACCTCCTAAGCATAACCCCAAATTGATTCTCAGATAATGTAGTTTTTAGTCTCAGTGTATGTTCGATCACTCTCTCCCAAATTTTCATCGTATGACTTATTAATTTAATTCCTCCGTAATTTGAGCAACTTTGTATATCTCACTAAAATACCTTTTCTCCATTCATCGGGCATCTTCTTAGTTCTCAAAATTTCATTAAATAATTTTGTTAGCCAACCCATTCCTACATCCCAAGACACTTCCAAACTTCAATGGGTATATCATCCAGTCCTAAAGCTTTTCCTATTTTGATCCTTCCTTGAGCATTTCGAACCTCCGAGGTCCTAATTCTACAGAAAAACATATGCTCTCGATTCTCCCTCGAGTCCTCTATATTTAAGTTGCCTATAACCTTTTCATTTAATAATTTCTCAAAGTAATTTCGTCATTTTTCCTTAATTTCTTTATCTTTTACTAAGACTCTTGAATCTTCGCTCTTGATACACCTAATTGTGTCCAGATCTTTTATTTTTCTATCCCTTTGTTTAGCAAGCTTATAAATATTATTTTCTTCTTATTTTGATTCTAATTTTATGTATAAATTATCATAAGCTTTTCTTCTACATCTCTTACCGCTTTCTTAACTTCTTTTCTAACGGTCTTATATCTCTTCAAATCCTCTTCATTTCTATTCTTTTGTCATATTTTGAAGGATGATTTTATTTTTCTCACAATATTTTGGAGTTCTTCTTGCCGTCACCATGTTTCTTTATTTAGCAACCCTCTACCTTTAGACTCTCCAAGTACCTCCTTTGAAATTTCTCTTCTGTACGTAGCTATTTTAGTCCACATTATTTGTCTCCCCTTCTCAATTTCATGATGCTTCTTTTAAGACTTTATCTCTAAAAACTTCTGGTTTATCTCCCTTCAAGTTCCACCACCTAATTCTTGGGTTCCTAGTCCCCTTCTTTGCACATATGTGTTTTCCAATCTTAACAAAAGAAGAACTCCAAAACATTGGAACAGTGAAAAAAAATATGGGTACCCACCAGTTGATTGCTCTACAAACTGTGCCAACTATATGATTCACACAAAGCATATGTTTCAAAGCATTTATTTATTTATTTATTTATTTATTTATTTAAAAGAAAATGTAGAGTATAGCCACCATATTTATTAATAAGGAGTTAACAAAACAATCCCAGAAAACTGAGCACAGATACAGTAACAAACAATAAATAAAATATAGTACCTTCATCATACATAGGAGGTTTGGTACAAGTCCAAGCAAACCAAAATGGAAATAAAGCAAATACATCATATGGATCCATCCATGAGAGCCCTGGATGGTGGGCATCCAATACGTGTCCCCCCCCCCCCAGGGGAGAGTGGGGCCAATCACCACCTCCTCCTCTACCTCAAAAGCCATGGCGATCCTCCCTCTCGGTCCTACCACCGCACCTGTAGTCCAGAAGAAAAAAAGATGCATTATATGAATTAGATTTTCAGAAATGCTATTACGAGACCCACGAAAATAAAATTTATTTCTGTATAGCCATAAAACTCATGTCATATCTGTGATGGCAATAAACCAGGTTTCTTTCATCTCATGTCTCTTACAAGCTATATGGGGTCTTATCCATAAGTCTTCATAAACCTGAGGAAATCTAATACTACCGAGGGCCCTTAGGACATCAGATAAAATTGCTTTACTTCTAGGGCACTCAAGGAACATATGGTTTTTCGACTCCGATTGTGTTTTGCAAAAACCGCAAATGGTATCAATGTTCGGTTGTCTTCTAGTCCTATGAGAATGACATCATTAAGGACAAGCTAAAGGAATACTCTAACATTCAGGGGTGCTTTTGCTTTCCAAATAATTGTAGCTCAATCCGGGTAGCAACCCCTAAAGTGGATACGGTTATAATATGAGCGTACCGTAAAGGAACCCTTACTTTCTATCTCCCAGGCTTTTCAGTCAGGCCCATGTGTAACATCTCGAATTCCAAACAAGACTGAATTCGAAGTTCCACAGGATCTTTACACTTCTCTTCGTACAATTTTACAAGGAATTTAAAACTTTTGTTACATCAGACTTACATTTACATTACACTTATACAACGGAAGCAATTTACAACAATTATATGAATAAAAATATACAATACTTGAATCATTCTTTAAGCAGCATGCATACTTTAATCTTGTCAATCACTTTATCCTGCACAGAAACCGTAGGCACGTCAGTTCATTCAACTGACGTTAGGATATAATACATCAATTTTCTCTTACTTGGAAAGCACAAACTTGTCATAAACAGAACTACGCTGACTATCCTATTGATGTCGTATTGTGAATGTGCACTTAGTGTTTAATGCAGTTGTTTATATTATATGACACTAATGCGCACTTGTTCAGAGTCTATGCAGCCCATACTACATAGGTCCGTGGGCAAGCCCTTAATCGTTCTTCATCGTGTAGGGTTCAATCCCTCGCCATGACTTAATCTACTACGATAAGTATCCTAGGTGTTCTATGAGTTACGAGCCCACGTCCAGGTGCCCTGGAGAGAATCCCACGCACTGACACATGACTCCTCATGCAGGAATCTTGTGGTCAATTCACCTCCTACCATAGACATGACACCACCCGTAGTCACTAGACCACCCCATAAGCGTCGCCACCGGGACGGTACTCTGGAGTAGTATCCACGCCCTATTCATGACGCATCATGGGACATCCTGTGAATACTCTCACGCCGCCAATCTATTGGCCCTCATACTCATGTTTTTCTCTTACTTTCATCACATCTCCACTATGTGTCTAGTCCTTAATTTATTTGAATCATGAATAAAATCAGTCCTCTAGAGTTAGCACTCCCACTATAACTATTTATATAACACGACCCAAATCTTGGTCTTTTTATTTCAAATCTTATCTCAACAAATTCTTTCAATGCCGGTATGAGGCTTAGCTACACTCTAGTTCTCAATTTCACTTCATAATCACAAAATTGAGTTTTCATACTCATAAAGTCTTTTTCATAATTCAACACGATTTCCATTTCTTTTCTATGAATCAGTTTCATACATAAAGTTCAATTTCGATTTATATCTTTCTCATTCAAGATTAATCTCAATAAATTCATTTAATTCTCACACAATTATTCCTTCCTTTATTTTATCCAAGAAGATCACAAATATATTTTTCTTTCAACTTTAAAAATGCATAACTTGCACAAATTAATGAAGAAAATCCATAAATAACCCACTTTAATTTTTTTCATACAAGACCCTCTTTTATAAATTTAAGTAGAATTCTCTCATGGAAAAAAAATCACATTTCATATTCATGCAAATATCAATTTTATAGAGTTCTACTCAAGTTTTGCTTCTAAATCTCTTTTTAATAAGCCAAATATTGTATAAATATTTTTAATGATGTCTATCTATTTTTTGAATAATTATAATATATTTTCGGAATTTTTAAAGCTCAAAGAAATCCAAATAAACCCAAAAAAAAAAAACTGTTTTAAATGCCAGACCCGAGCCTCAAACCCGCGACCAAAGGCACACCCGCCTGCTACAGTGACAACACTGTGACGCCACCGAAAGCCAGAAAGGCCAAGGAACCCGTGCGATATGACTGGGTTTTAATTATATGTAAATTAGTTCTCAAGTTTCAGATTTTTATAAAAAAAATGAAAACAAAAGGCTAATTAATGCCCAGTTTTGAACCCGAGACCAAAGACCAACCCACGGCTATCGTAACAGAACCCAAGTGCACCCGATGACCAATAAGTCCAAGTGACTAACCTGATATGATTTGGGTTCTAGGAGTTATAATTCCAGTCTCTGTTCTTTTCGAAATTTTTATAAAAACAATTATTTTTAACTTCTTTTCTTTCCCAATTGTATTCAAAATTTCCAAAATTTAGTTTCTATATATTTACAGTATATCAGTAAAATAAAACTTGATTTTTGACACAAAATTTTATATATATATATATATATATATATATATATATATATATATATATATTACTTTCTACACATATTTGTCTCTACAATTTCGAAACTAAAGAATACAAGTGTAGTTTCTTTGTGAGTTTGTACTCAAAACTTTACCTAGATCACTTTTATTATTTTTATTAACATTATACAATCATTTCTACAACAAAATCTCCTTTTTCATGCCATTACCAAGTCAATTAGGCGATTCACATTTTTCATGGTTCCCATTTCAATTAACTAAACATACAAGCACAATTTCTCAATTTAGCACATATCAAACATATAAATCATGGTAGCATGGTCATTTCTAAGATAACAATCACAATTTGTATGAATTAGCATTCTTTTTAACAAGCATTCAAACCATTTGCAATTTGTCTCATTTTCACAACATATGGCTAAATTAATTAGGATTTTCTTCTCAATTTTATTAAACAATTTTCTAGCATGGTATCTAGTTAGAAGTTCGAGAAAATCACCCACCTTTAATGGAGAGAAACAACAAAACTCCTAAAGTCTCCTAGAATGAACAAATGAAGCATTCTCCTCCTAGATTGAGCCACCAATTTGACTTCTCCTCCTAGCTTGATTGGTGTTTGAACTCCTTCCTTCTTGCTCCAATGGTAGGCCGGCCAACAATGGGATAGGGAACACACAAAACTCAACTCTCAATCTGTTAAACTCACAACTCTCTGTTAATTTTTTACTCACTAATTGTTTCTTCTTTTCTTTCTTTCTTTCAATCTTTTAGGTGCAAGTATGAAGAGTGTAGGGGGGGGGGGGGTTATACAAATTTTGAGTGCAAATGGAAGGCTAGGATTAGTCCAAATAGCTAAGGATCAAAGGCTAAGATGAATTAGGGAGTTGTAGCAACTACCCATGATGAAATAACCAACTCACCACTTCACCCATCTCTCCCTCTCTCTTTGCATAATCCGGCCAACCCCTTGTAGTGCTCCATTGCACTTGCTAGTGCAATGCACGTGCTACACTAGTACCCCCATTTGTAAGTTTGTTCGTGTAATTTAATTAATTGTTTACTAAATTGGTCTACACTACAAGTTAGACTAATTAAAAGAGGAACTAAGTTAATGGGCTTTCTAATGGGCTAAAATAACTATGGGCTCTAATAAATCAATTAATTAATTAATTAGGGTAGGCTAGAAAGAGACAATTAGGCATAGGATTTTAATTAGGCTTTCTAGATTAAAAAGAGAAGAATTTGAATCAAATGTTCATGAAAATAATTCTGGAGAAACACGTGCACAAATTTGCACGTGCACAATACATGGAAACAAAAAATAAATTCTAATTTAATTAAGATTCAAAAATCCAGGATATTACACCATGAGAGCATCTAACCCCCACCTAAACAATGTGCGATTGGAGAGCCATAAACCTCATTTGGGATTCTGTATCTAGATGGGTTCTGAACGATGGTTTCCATGCTCCTCTCATCCAAGATTTAGCCACCATAGTGTTGCATTGCGATGCTTGTGCAAAAAGATCAGGGAATAGGTCTTTGAGCGAATGTGCACCGCACCACTTGTCCCACCAGAATCTGGTCGAAATATCATTGCCGATAAAGGATGTGACACAGCTATGAAACGAATCATAGGCTTTGGCCACCCCTTTTCAGAAGTATGATACTTTAGGTCCAATCTTGAAGCCCAACCTGTGCGTACCCTTCCCCTGAAGGTAAGATTGGATGTAACCTTTCCACCCTTGGCCATTTGGATGAAAAACTTTCCACCACCATTTGCCAAGGAATGTCAGATTCATATCCCTCAGGTCAATTATGCCTAATCCTCCATAACTCTTCTTCATACATGTTTTCTCCCATCTGATAAGGTGATAGCCCTCCTTATTAGAGCATCCAGTCGTGCAAGCCAAAAAATGACAAAAATGGATAAATAGAAATAACATTTTTTAGTTTCGCTGCAGTCATGAAATGCTAAAAAATAGCTAAGGATAGGAAAAATTGAACGGACGTAACATGATGTTTCGAGTGAAAAAAATAATTATTTTTTAATAATTTTTTTGGTCAGAATAGTATATTTTATAATTTTTTAACGATTTTTTTAATAAAAATGGTGGGATGGAATGTCCCACTTAATGAAGGTTTAATGGATTAATTAACTAACTAAATTTAATTATTTAACTAATTATTTAACTAATTATCTAATTAAATATCTAACTAAACTAATTAACTAACTAATTACTTCATTTATTAAAAAAAAAGAAATCAGGATGCTCTTCGTCTGGGTTTTTTTTTAATACACAATTTCATCTTCGTCTGATGGATTAAAAATATTATAAAATATTTCGGAAGAAATATCATGTTTCGTCCTCTATAATATGCATATTGCTATATTCTCTCTCAAATATAGCATTCTACTGTAGCTCAAATATGCATATTTATCACACGACTATAGCGCTCAAAAAGGTAAAAAATACATAAATGGCAAAATACCACACGAATGTGGATGCTCTTAGCATATGTTCCTTTCCAAATGAATCTTTTCCTGACATGGTCGATTCTTGGGATGACCCATTTCGGGAATTCATAAAAGGATAGGTAATAAGTTGGGAGGTTGGACAAAACTGAGTTAATGAGGATGACCCTACCCCCTAGGGAGAGGGATTGGCTTTTCCATTCTGCCAACCTCGCTTCAACCATATCAATGATCGGCAGCCAATCTTCCTTCGTAAGTTTGCCCGGACGGAGTGGAAGACCCAGGTACTTGATCGGAATACTATCGAGCCTACAGTTAAGACATGTAGGACCAAACTTCAAAACAATATAAAACTCTTTTAAAGGTATTTGTCTCTCCCAAATTTCCGTTACCAAAGAGAATGGTATCGTTGGCATATTGAAGAATTGTGTAGCCAGGGCGACTACAACTACTAACAACAGGGGTACACCAGCCCCCTTGTCTGTAACTGTCCATCACGCCTTTAAGAACATTAGCAACAATCGTAAATAGAAGGGGGGACAATGGATCTCCCTGTCATAGACCTCTTTTGCACAAGAACGGCTTACTCGCTATTCCATTCACCAAGATAGACATTCTGCTGGAAGTAAGGCATTGACGAATCCACTTGAGCCATCTATCACCAAAGCACCTACCATGTAGGGCTTCCAATAGACAGTCCCAGTGAACTGAGTCGTTCGCCTTTTTGAAATCCAGTTTTAACAAGTAGCTCATGTTGTTCAATATATGACATTGGTGAATGGTTTCTTCAGTTGTAGCCACACAGTCCAGAATAAACCGACCCTTAATAAAGCCTGTTTACTCGCTACTGATCAATCTGTCCATCAAATGGCTTAGCCTATTGGCAATGATCTTGATAATAATTTTGACCAAACAATTGAGGAGACTGATGGGGCGGATATCTCCAACAGCCCGAGCGTCTTCCTTTTTTGGGATGAGGATGACTTCCGCATAGTTTAGTCTACCTAACTTAAGCTTATGATCAAAGAACTCTGCAATGACCGCCAATAGACCTTCCCTAATTTCCTCCCAGAATGTTTGATAGAAAAGCATCAGAAAGATATCGGGACCAGGACCTTTATCCTTTCTCATATGGTAGATCACCCCCTTCACCTCGGCCTCCATGAACGGAGTTTCCAGCGACGGGACTGAGCCATACCCCGTCCCCCGCACTGCTCCATTCAAAGCAAATTAAATGGTGGAATCAAGTGGCAGGTAAGTCCGCTGGTTCATGGACCACGGTCCATATAATTTTTTCCCGCAACAGTGGGGGTAATTTGTTTGTTGGAGACTGAACCAATTGAGTTCCTGTAACTTGGCTCAGTTGCTAGGTTCTAAAAGGTTTGTAACTATGCAGTAGTTGCACTGCATAAGATATTTGTAAATTACAAATTTGAACTTGCACTTTTATTTGAGTAGTTAATGTTGCACATTTGCATTCATCACCCCCCCGGTTCTTATCGACAGTCACTGTCGCAACTGCAGCCAGCAATGTGATTGTGGTAGGAGGAGTAGAAGGCTGGAGGCCGAGGAGGCGTGACTTGTACTGTTGCAAAATGTAAGTGTGGTATTGCAACTGAAGGAATATTTGCAATTGCTAGCATCAAACTAGAAGAAACCAACAAGTGTATGTATAACTTACCTATTTTAGCCGTTGCAGTTGCAACCAGATAAAGATTAACAACACAAGTCATGGTGGACCTACCAACCATTCTAGTCTTCTAGAGGGAGTTTTGAATGCAGGCGAATAAGTTATTTCTTTTTTATGTATACTTACTGCCAGTTTTACGATAGGCCATGAAACACATGAAACTTATGAATTCTAGAAAAGCAAAAGGTTATGAACATTAGTTGCCTGTGAATCAATCCATTCAAAGACTTGGTTTGCAGTTATGACTTTGAACATGCCAATTGGCTCGGTGCAAATTTTGTCATGAATTGCATGCAGAAAGTATTTGTCTGTTATTGGAATAGGTCAAGGCTACCAAATATAAAACCACCATCCTCACATTCAAAGCCATTTCCCATTCTAATTGGATCAAAGGCAGTTTACGAATCATATTAGAACACTATTTCTAGGACGTGAAGAGAGATTTCCAGGATCCAAAATTATTTGATTTCGAGGACTTTCAGGTTTTTAAAGTTGCACTGAAGTATTTATAACAGAAGGATGTTGTATTCACTGTAGAGATGTTTGTTAAATTAGACCTACAAATCTATAAATAAAGGCAAGAGATAAACATAATGCAGGGCCTGACATTTTCGCTATAAATAATTAAGGAGCTGTTGTGTAGCCTCCTCTCCCCAGCTGTTTTGCTTTGTATTATATGTGCACTTTATTAACATTGGACCTTATATTATTAGTTTAACATGTCGTTACTCAAATGCCTATGGTGGCTGAGTTGCCGATCTGGTTGTTTAATTAATCATAATCATTGTTGCATAATTTGCAACTAAGTTAGAACTGAAGAGCCTGGGAGTTTGTTTGCTTAATGCAACTTGGTATTAATGCACCATAGTCTCTTATATGACACATGTATCATACGCGTTCATAATTATAAGCGATATTTTGTTGTAAAAAACTTATCTCGAATCCTTGATTTTGTTCGCAACTGTATATAAGAAAGAAACAAAATAAATTTAGAACGGAGTTACCGGCCTATGGGGAAGTCGCGCGATACGCACTGCCCTAAGAGTTGATCTGCGGTCTTATGTGCAGACGCTTCGCAGATGCTCCTAGTGGTAAAACCCCCAGTATCACCGGCGTCTCGCTGTCGCACACAACGTCGAGAGATTGACCCGAACTTAGCCTTGCCCAGAACGAAGGTGAAAAGGAAAGGGATCGGAAGCAGTGAAGGAATGGTCTGCGGATTGCTAATGCGAAGGAGTTTTTCTTTGTGGTGCGATTTTGAGTTTTCAGTAGTTGGAGAAGAATAGGAGTTTGGAATTTATAGATACAAGAACGTGTGAATGTTGGGAGAAAAAGAAGACCTCTTTTTCGGATCTGAGAAAACTAATCCAACGTTTAGGAGGAATTAGTCAAAAAAAAAGAAATAAATAGCAAAAAGAAGTTTTGGATCTCAACCCGAACCCGAAGAGCAATTTCAGATCGGCATTCGTGTTCGCAGATGCGGGCGTGCATACCCGTACCCACTACGCGCGCCGAACCGAACCGGGCCGGGCGGCGGCGGCGGCACGCGCGTGTGGCCCACGGGTTCTCTCCACACCATACTAGACTACAATGGGGTAAAGAATAGTTTGTATTATAGACACTCACATGGTGGTCATTCCCACCGATGTGGGACTAAAGGAAAGGAAGGAATCTTGGGTTTTGAAACAAAACAGCCAACAATCCCTCCTCATGACCAAGATTCAATTGCAGTGATAACAAAAGAGTAATGATATAGAAGTTCTGGGCAAGAGTATACTATGCATAGATGAGATGGACTACAGCCTTGAATTTCACGTAGTGACTATTGTCTTTATCTGAAGAAGTGCTTGATGGACTACGCCTTGAATCAGACTTCTTGACTCAGATTCAGAAAATAGCACACATAGTACGCTAGAGGTTCTTGGGTCTATCGGGTGGCGCTTTTGAATGGCCATGCGCACTTTTCCATATTCATGAGAGTTGTCTGGGATCGCCCTGTCCCATAGTCGCGGCCTTCACGACCTCTCATATAGGTAAGTCCTCAAAGGGTTGGTGATCGGAGTCAACCCTACATAATAATGCTTGGACCTATTAAGTGTTTAGAACTCATCCTAACCAGATCACACAGGAACACTGTCACCATAGGGATGGGATATCATTGTACAACCTCGTACAGCTACCTGAGCATTAATTAATGAGAATTTAATCTCTGAGTCAGTGTTCCATAATAGTCACCGAAGTCCAGCTTGTTTCTACCCATTGAACCGGCTTCTTGGGATCTCCAGTCAGACTCGGTTGGATTGCCACTGCTGGTGACTTACTTATGGGCTTAATCCCATCCCCCTCGATGATTCTAGGATCAACGTCCTAGACAGATCTTTTGTTAAGTGGTCTGCAAGGTTCTTTTTTGACTTTATATAGTCAAGAACCACATATTTACCTAATAGGCTCTTGATTGACTTGAAGCGCAGCTGCAGGTGCCTGTTCATCTTAGCATTCATAGAATCATGCTTTAGTAGTTCTATAACAGATTTATTATCACAGTTTATGGAAATAGGAGGAACAGGAATATTAGTAACAGGTATATGCATAATCAAATTTCTTAGCCATTCAGCTTCTGTACAAGTAGTGTCCAAAGCTATCATTTCAGAATCCATAGTACTTCTAGCTATGATGGTTTGTTTACATGAACCCTAGGAGATTGCAGCACCTCCTAAGGTGAAGACATATCCAGTTGTGGATTTCACATCATGTGAGTCAGTTACCCAGTTTGCATCTGAGTAACCTTCTATGATATCAGGGTGTCTAGAATAATGAAGTTTGTAATCTATAGTACCCTTAAGATATCTAAATACTCTTTCTAATGCTGACCAATGTGACCGGTTTGGGTTACTAGTATATCTACTAAGTCTCCCAACACTAAATGCAATATCAGGTCTAGTTCTATTTGATATATACATAAGAGAACCTATCATTTGAGAGTATCTATGTTGTTCTACAGGTGAACCTTCATTCTTCTTGAGAATGATACTACTGTCAAAAGGAGTACGAGCAGGTGTCTTATCAAAGTACTCAAATTTTCTTAGCATTTTCTCAATAGAATGTACTAAGGAGAGAGTATAACCCTCCTTGGATTTGGATACTTGCATTCCTAGAATCAGGTTAGCTACTCCTAGGTCTTTCATATCAAACATGGTAGATAAATAATCTTTAGTATTATTTATTAACTCAAGTGTTGATCCTAGAATAAGGATGTCATCTACATATAAGCATATAATGACACAACTTCCATCAGTATTTTTAGAGTATATACATTTATCATACTCATTTGGTAAGAAGCCATATTCTAAAATTACTTTATCAAATTTGCTGTGCCATTGCTTGGGAGCTTGCTTTAGGCCATAAAGAGATTTTACTAACCTGCAAACTTTCTTTTCTTGACCTTTAGCAATAAAACCTTCAGGTTGCTCCATGTAGATTTCTTCCTCTAGGTCTCCATTCAAAAAGGCTGTCTTTACATCCATTTGATGTATTATCAAGTCATGAATGGATGCTAAAGCTAGAAGAGTTCTAATAGAGGTAATCCTAGCTACAGGAGAGTAGGTGTCAAAATAATCTAATCCCTTTTTCTGGGTGAAACCTTTGGCTACTAATCTAGCTTTGTATTTCTCTATTGAACCGTCAGCTCTAAGTTTCTTTTTGAAGATCCACTTGCAACCTATGGGTTTACTACCTAAAGGCAGGTCTGCTAAATGCCAAGTACTATTCTCCATAATGGAGTTGTACTCATTGTTGATGGCTTCTTTCCAGAAAGGTGCATCAGGAGAAGATATTGCTTCTTCGTAAGTTGAGGGATCACCCTCTATCAAATAAGTGAAGAAATCTTCTCCTAAATTTCTTTCAATCCTACCTCTCTTGCTTCTTCTAGGTTCTGAGTCTTGATCAGGTTGAGAGTTAGAAGGTTGAGAATGGGAACTGGTAGAAGGAGGCAGAGAATAACTGGAGGGGTTGGAAGAAATTCTATCTCTAAAAGGAAATATATTCTCAAATTAAACTGCATCTCTAGCTTCTATGATAGTATTATTAGAGATTTCATTTACTTCAGAATGAGTCACTAAAAATCTATTGGTATTGCTATCTAAGACATATCCTATGAACACAGCATCTACAGTCTTAGGTCCAATCTTTCTCTTTTTAGGTTCAGGGATTCCTACTTTTGCTAGACATCCCCAGACCTTAAGGTAATGGACTCTAGGAGTTTTACCTTTCCATAATTCATAAAAAGTCTTATCCTTTGACTTACTAGGGATCCTGTTTAGGATGTAATAGGTTGTCAATAAGGCTTCTCCCCACAAGTTATCAGGAGCTCCTGAGCTGAGAAGCATGGCATTCACCATGTCTAACAGAGTTCGATTCTTCCTTTCAGCAACTCCGTTGGACTGTGGTGAGTAAGGAGCAGTCACCTCATGAATTATTCTGTGTTCTTCACAGAAGTTAGTCATTTCGTTTGAGGTATACTCTCCGCCACGATCAGATCTAAGGATCTTAATCTTTTTCTCTAATTGGTTCTCAGCTTCGGATTTGAAAACCTTAAATCTATCTAGAACTTCATCTTTGGTTTTGAGAAGGTAGGTATAGCAATACTTAGAAAAATCATCTATAAAAGTGACAAAGTATTTCCTACCGCCTCGGTTCAAAACCCTATTTGAGTCACAAACATCACTATGAACTAGTTCTAGAGGATCAGAATTCCTCTCTATAGATTTGAAAGGTAGTCTAGATGTTTGGCTTGAACACAAATCTCACATTTGTGTTTATTATCTACAGGAGACTTGGGAATAAGAGCTAAGTTCATCATTCTTCTAAGAGAATCCAAATTCACATGACCCAGTCTACCATGCCAAACATTGGAGGATTCTACATTTGAAACAACAGGAGAAGGATCTGACATTTTATTTATAGTGCTGAGAATGAAAAGACCATCCTTTACATATCCTTTTCCAATAAAAGATTCATTCTTAGAAAATACAACTTTATTTGCTTCCATTACAATTTTGAAACCTGACGCTACAAGAAGGGAACCACTAACTAAGTTTCTCCTAACTGACGGCACATGAAGTACATCATGAAGAGGTAGATTTTTCCCTGATGTCATCTTCAGATCTATTCTTCCTCTTCCTACAATCTGTGCCGTTGATCCATCTCCTAGGGTTATGCCTCCTCCACATGATTCCTGATAGTTTGAAAAACAGGAGCGATCAAATAAAACATGAACATTAGCTCCAGAATCCAACCACCAGTCATCAGAATGGTAAGAAATATTAACAGAAGGTTGGTAAGTCACAGACCTGAAGGAATTAGATGATCCATTCAGAATCATGTTGGCTTCTGGTTTGGTAGGGCCTTTCCCCTTATAAGGAGTCTTGATTGGTTCCTTCTTCCTATGAAAGCAATTGAAGGATAGATGATTTGTTCTTCCACACACCAAACAAAACTTCTGTTGGTCCTGAGTCTGACCGAAGTTTCTAGTCCTGTGGTTTTGTTGGTGTTGGCGGTTTTGGTGGTTTTGGTGATTCTGGTGATGAGGCTGAAAGTTCTTTTTCTTGAAGGAGGTTTTCTTAGGTTTGTGAGGATTATTAGGTTTGGATTTGCCTTGGGTTGACACTACAAGGTTTACCTTTGCTTTAGACTCATTTTTAGGGTTTGACCTAAGCCTAAGTTGTTCTTCTGTTCTAATCTTCTTCAGGACTTGGGCAAAGGTAAGCTCACCTTGAGTATGAGTGAGTTCCTTCTTGACATCAGACCAAGAAGGAGGGAGTTTATCTATTAGGCAAGCTATCTTATATTCAGTAGAAAAGGTTGTACTTTTGGCTTGAATATGCCTCACATATTCTTAGAATTCATAGATTTGGTCATTCATAGGTTTGTTATCTACCATGAAATACCTATTGAAAGCTGAAGAATTGAATCTTTCAATTCCAGCATCATCACAACCATATTCATCGTCTAAAGCATCCCAAAGTTCTTTAGCATTTTTATATTCAAAGAATATGTCATAAAGGGAGTCAGATAAGGCGCTTAGGATTCGATGAAAACAGTGAAAGTCTATTTCCTTAGGTGTTTTAGGTTTTTGGGAACTAGAGGATTCCTTAGGAGTTTGAGAGGAAATAGTGGATTCAGAAACTTCTTTGGTAGACTCAAATTTGTCAGACTCAGTTGTGTTGGGTGTGAATCCATCAATTGCTGAAAGGAGTCCTAAAGTGGTGAGCCAGAATTTCATCTGACTCTGCCACCTTTTGAAGTGGGTGCCATCAAACTTGGCTGGCTTTGTAGAAGCGGTCTCTTCTTTCCCAGTCATGATTTAGTAGTATAACAGTCTAGAGGCTGCAGAAATAATACTGTAGCTACTCAATAAAGGTATCGCGGGTTCTAGACAATAGTTTAATGATTTTGCTAATCAACCTAAACAAATCTTTAGTCTATCAAGTTCTGATTAACTTGGGTTAGCTGTAGGAGTCGGTTCCCAGCTAGCGGTGGTCCGAAGAAGCTTAAATACCGTGTCGCTTAGGGCTGTTTACACCCGGTTGACAGAAGGACCCTTTAAGCTTGTTCCCAAATTTATCTTTCCTTTTAAGACCTTTAGATTTCTTTCAAGGAATTTGCAAAATCAATAACTATTCCTTTATCTAAATGTTTAAAGGATACCAAGAAATATCTAGCACCACAGCTAATAATAGTCTTGATATTGTTATGCAGGTAGTAATGCTATTCACAATATAACATGAATAACGTACCAACAATTAATTATGATAGCAGATTGACTATTGCAAATTTATACAAGCAAATTTACTGCGATTAATTTCCTAAAACTTTAAAAATATTAAAATGAATCTAACAACACAAATTTGGTGCCAACAAATATTGTGATTAACAATAGATTAAGACTGTAAGGGTTTTAAAGCTATAAATATTCTATAATGTGAGAATTTATAGTGATCTATCAATAGTTCATTTTGTTAATAACAAGGTGGGTGGTCTATAATTGATATGAATGACACTTTATGGAAGAAGGAATATGTGTATATATATGCACAAATTTAATCACTGTCTTATGAACAATGCTAAATTGTTTATGAACCAACAATTAGCCAGTAACTAGTGCAGATTCGGTTCTTGCACAAGTGAATGGTTCACAATGCTAGCTCGATTAGACAGAATGTAATGTATCTTAATCAAACTGTATCTTAATCAAAACTGTAATAATAAGATTAACAATAAGCACTTCAACAATCAAAACTGTATCTTAAACAGAATGTAATGTATCAGGTTATAATAATCAAACAGAGCATGCGAAATTAAAAGATTAACAATAAGTACTTCTGTTTATATGTGTTAGTTAATCAGATTAAGAATATGTATATGCTTAATTAACAGATTAACAAAAGCAGTTCTGTTTATATGTGCTCCTTAATCAGATTGATAATATGTGTGTGTCTAATTACCAATAAATACCAATTTAATCAGATTAACACGCAGGCTGTTCTTAATTACAAGATATGCTAAATTAATGAGATTAACAATACGGCTGTTTTAAATTAATAATATATGCTAAATTTAATCAGTCAACTCTTAGATTGTTGTAAAAAACTTATCTCGAATCCTTGATTTTGTTCGCAACTGTATATAAGAAAGAAACAAAATAAATTTAGAACGGAGTTACCGGCCTATGGGGAAGTCGCGCGATACGCACTGCCCTAAGAGTTGATCCGCGGTCTTATGTGCAGACGCTTCGCAGATGCTCCTAGTGGTAAAACCCCCAGTATCACCGGCGTCTCGCTGTCGCACACAACGTCGAGAGATTGATCCGAACTTAGCCTTGCCCAGAACGAAGGTGAAAAGGAAAGGGATCGGAAGCAGTGAAGGAATGGTCTGCAGATTACTAAAGCAGCGAAGGAGTTTTTCTTTGTGGTGCGATTTTGAGTTTTCTGTAGTTGGAGAAGAATAGGAGTTTGGAATTTATAGATACAAGAACGTGTGAACGTTGGGAGAAAAAGAAGACCTCTTTTTCGGATCTGAGAAAACTAATCCAACGTTTAGGAGGAATTAGTCAAAAGAAAAGAAATAAATAGCAAAAAGAAGTTTTGGATCTCAATCCGAACCTGAAGAGCAATTTCGGATCGGCATTCGTGTCCGCAGATGTAGGCGCGCATACCCATGCCCACTACGCGCGCCGAACCGAACCGGGCCGGGCGGCGGCGGCGGCGCGCGCGTGTGGCCCACGGGTTCTCTCCACACCACACTAGACTACAATGGGGTAAAGAATAGTTTGTATTATAGACACTCACATGGTGGTCATTCCCACCGATGTGGGACTAAAGGAAAGGAAGGAATCTTGAGTTTTGAAACAAAACAGCCAACATATTTTAGTTAGACAATGTATGCATGGTGGAGTTTGACAAGGAGTCCAGGGGAAGTTCTACTTTTGAATGAAGGCAAGAAACTTCTCTCCCACCACCACTCACTCACTTTCCTTCTTTCTTATGTCTTAATTTAATTATTATTTATTAGTAGGAGTTAGTTGCTTAGAGGCCTGAATCATATGATACAAGTTAATTCTAAAAATGTTAGAAAATGAGTATTTTATACACCATTTACGAACCAGTTTTTAGTAATTTTTTTAGTAAGATCCTCAATGAATTATTGAGAGATCTAGATTGATTTGTGTTCTCCTACATGAGTAGAACAAAATCATATATTTATTTGCTAAAAACGGTTAAGGGTAAATGAGAAATTGTCTCTCAAAAGTGAGACGTTTTCATTCTTGAAAATGGGTTGAGAGAACATAGTCCCACATCGGAAAAGTCAAAGGAATTAGAATAGGATATATAGTAACCTCCTTTTAAGCATTCTAAAAATCGGACCCGATTGATTACATGCGACTTGTGTGCGCCCGCACGTCCTGCAGACACAATGCACTAGAACAATATCAAAGGTTAATAAACAATAGTCGATATCAAGATCAATCGTATACAATCGATGGTGCAATAGTCAATAACAATAATCAATAATCAATGTTGGTAACAACAACCAAAATCAAAATGCAAGTGTCAACCCTAAGTCTATTATTCTTTTATTAACATATCTAATGTATGCAAACCTGCGTCCCATACCACGGGTTCGGGTGCATACAATCAAGTGGGCATTTAAACTATAGTGGTGAACTCTACAGGTCATGTACTCGACAACAATAACCAACATTCAATAACCAGTGTCCAATAATCAATAATCGATAATCAATGACCAATAACAATAATCAATAATTAATGACCAATAACAATAATCAATAATCAATGACCAATAACGATGATCAATAATCAATAATCAATAATCAATGACCAATAACAATAATCAATAGGGAATCGCCAAGGTAACAATTAGAAGGTAACAAATTTCTATGCATGTGCGGTCTTCGTCAAGGTGATCCTATCTCTTCTCTTTTATTCGCCCTAGTTGCTAATGTTTTCAGTAAACTTCTCTGCAATGCTTGGGATGCTAATGTCATCGAAGGTTTGGAAGGCTCTCAAAGCTTTCGTGGCGTTCTCAATTTACAATATGCTGATGACACCGTTATTTTTGCTAAGCCTAATGGTTGTACTCTTCGGAACCTTAAACTAATCATCTATTTATTTGAGAAAGCGTCTGGCTTATCGATTAATTTCAACAAATCCTCCGTACTTTGGCTTGGCGGGCCTTCCGATCGTCAAGCTGAGATTGCTCACTTTTTCAACTGTGCTTCCTCTTCTTTTCCTGTTATTTATCTTGGCATTCCCTTGAAATGGGGTAAATTACACAAATCGGATTGGTTGCCGATGATCAATAAAGTTGCCTTCAGACTCAATGTTTGGTCTGGTAGACAACTATCTCGAGGGGTCGTTTAATTTTGATTAACTCGATTCTTTCTTTGATTCCTTTATATTTGATGTCCTTTTTCTACATTCCCTCTTGGGTTATCAAGAGGATTGATCAGATTAGAAGAAATTTCTTCTCGTCGGGCACTGATAGCTATAGATCTGGGACTCATCTTTGTAACTGGAAGCTGGTGTGTTTCGCTAAGTTAGCTGGTGGTTTGGGGGTTGTTGACCTCAGGAACCAAAACTTAGCTCTTTTGGGTAAGTGGCTATGGAGAATTTTAAAAGACGATCAATCCTCCTGGGCTCGTCTTATCCTTCATAAATGCCATTCTCATCATAAGATTTGGGAATTATTCCTAAATTTCTCTCGGGATGCCTCTCCTTTCTGAAAGGGTGTTTGGATAGTATTGGAACCTTTTCAGTGTGGCCTTTTAAAACAGTGTGCTTCTGGCTCTAAGACGAGGTTCTGGACCAACTTTTGGATCGGTAATTACAAGATTGCCTCTGTCTTTCTAGAACTTTATCAGCTTGCTCTTAACCCCTTGGCCTCGGTGGCTGATTACCAAATAGCTCTTAATCCCAACTGCGAGTGGCATATCCCTTTCCATTCACCTTTTCCTCCTTCATTGGTGACCCAATACATTCCGCTTCTTTCTTGTTTAAGCGGTTATTCTTGGCAGCCCATGGAAGACGTGATTTGGCGTTGGACCAGCTCGGGTTCTTATACAGTCAAATCATTCTATAGTTATCTTAACTTCGGAGGTATTAAGTCACCTTTTGCTAATCTGATTTGGAGCAGCTGTGCTCCCTTGAAAGTAAAAATTCTTACTTGGCTCTCTATTAACAACAAATTATTAACTGTTGATAATCTCAACAGGATGCATTTGGCCATTAGCCAATCTAGTTCTTTCTGTCTTTCACATCATGAGGATGCGGAACATCTTTTTTTGCGTTGTGATTTTTTGCGCCCTCTATGGACAATTTGTCTGGATGCATGGGCTGTCAATTCCGCTCCTATTTCGTTCCCGTCCTGGTGGACTAGTTGGAGGTCCCATTGTGTTAATAGTTCTTTTAGTAAATCTTGGGACCTCTCGATGATGGCGCTTATTTCGATCATTTGGAAAGAAAGAAATAATCGTATTTTCTCTCACACCTCCTGCCCTATTGGTAGTCTTATTGATGACCTGATTTTCTTTACTAAGTTCTGGTCGTCCGCTTTATCTCATGATAAAGCGATCGCACTGCACCTTCACCGTCTAGATGCTGCGTCTTACTACTTTTTTGCCTCCTTAACTTTATGTTTAACCCTATTGTTTTCTTTTTCTTGTTGTTTTTCTTGTGCAGATCTGATGTGCCTGGCCACTGTCTTACCTTCTTCCTCTCTCTTTTGGAGGCCTGGTCTGCTCCCAATGTGGTGGCCTCAGTTCTGTTGTTTGGTTGCTAGGTTGTTCACTTTTGGTTCTATTTATTCTAGTGCCTTTGTTTGTTCTGCATTGTTTAAATCTTTTGTGTCTCAATGTGACTTCTCTCGGTTGCTGCTATTGCTGTGAACTCTACTTTTATGCTTTATTTCAGTGTTATTGTTCTCCTCTCTGAACTGTACTGTTGCTTTTCCTATTACTATTTTTTCGTTCATTTTTTGGGCTAAGGGCAGCTATGTGCGGGGAACGTTGGTTAACGGCTGGCTTGTTTTGCCCCTAGCTTCGTTCCTGGCTCAGCTGGAATCATCAGTTGTTTCTGCTCTGGTTTCTATTCTTCGGTTTCAGCTTAACGGCTCTTTCTGGGATTGCCCCCGCCATTGAGCTGTTGTTTTGTGGGCTAGGTTGAGCTTTGGTCGTTGGTGGCCGCAGCTCTGGTCCATACCTGTCGTGGTGTTTGCATTTTGGAGCTCAGATGTTGCTACTCGTTGCTTTTGTTCCGGCTCCTGTTTCGAGTTTGGTTTCTCCTGTGATTGGGTTGTATGGCCTTCGCTGTTTGTTCGCTGTTCGGTGCCTTCGGCTGCCTTGTTTTTTGCTTCCGGTCGTCCTGCGACCTTTTTTGACTTGTTGGGCAATGCTCTCTATTGCCACTTAAGTATTTTTTGGTGTGTTTGTATCTTTTCGTTTATCTCTTCCAGGTTTACTTCGTGTAAATTTCGACCTTGTCTGTACTTATTCTGTTTTCTTAATATATTTGGGCTGGAGTCCTTCGACTCTATCCCCGTTATAAAAAAAAAGGGAATCACTGGCCCCTCTTCCGAGTAAAGTCTCCTATATTTGTCCACTACTAAGTCGACCCTTATTACCCTGGCTCGTTATCATTTTATTACGATAAATTATGGGCATGCAATTAATACGATCAATGAGAACGATGGTATCAAGATTATATGATGGGTAAAAAAATATTGAGACGATGTCAAGAAGGTGTGAAGGCTATGAAAACATGGTATACATATAATTTCATTCATTAGACGCAATATTGAACACATTTATATTTAATAACACAAAACATAAATTCTGAACAACAAGACGTTACTATGCAAAAAATAACTTTTCCGCTACTACATGAAAGTAAATCAGGTTCCACCAGGGATTCTAGAAACTAGACTCTCTGCCGGTTCCAACACATATTCACATGACATGCTATAAACACAGTAGCTATGTGTATAATTTTATTCTTTACTGGTTTCGTGTTCAGGTAACATGTAAGGGTCAAATTCTTAAATGTAAAAGTTGACTGTAAATTCATTTGAAAATCTTATAAAAACCATAATTTAGTTCTTAACATTGTTCAGTAACCACACAATTAATCTCAGGTATGAATTCTTAATTTAATATACTGTTTCAAATAGTTAAACATCGTAATATATTTTCAGACTGTGTTCTGGAATTCAGACGTTACACTACAAGAATCTGAATATCTTGTCATTCATAAATTGGATTGCAAAACCGTCAGGGGGTATAGATTCCTAACATAGAGGGCTACAACTTTTATTCAATAAGTTCTAAGTGATTTTATTTGAAACTATGTCGAAATTTCAATTCTCTAATAATCTAGTGTTCTAGCAGAACCTAGGGTCAAGTTATCATATATATATATATATATATATATATATATATATATATATATGGGTAAAAGGGATATGAGCAACTTGTTCATTTAGAAAATGAGCAATTGATTATGTGGCATGCATGTGATACATTGGACAACTAACCCTTTTAAGAATTTTCCAATCACATGTATGCCACATCATCAATTGCTTATTTACTAAATGAGCAAGTTGCTCATATCCCTTTTTCCATATATATATATATAGGCTTCTTCGGTTGCAAACGGGTCTATGTACACAGACCTTCGGTTGCAAACGGGTCTATATACACAGACCCGTGCGAACTTTCATCTGGGCCATTGGATCTTTGATCCAGCGGCCCATATATATATTTTATAAAATTTAGCCTTAACTCGTCGTTGGGAAGAACGGGTTAAGGCTAAATTTTATAAAAAAATATAGCCTTAACACGTCGTTCCCAAGAACGGGTTAAGGCATTACAGTTCTCCTTCCTCGTCGACTTCTCCCCATTCTCAAATTCATTTTTGGCTGAACCCAAACCCAGTTTTATCTCCGAAATCGTGAATATCTCACTCCGGCGACTCCTCTCTCACTTCCCTCCTCTACCATTAAGACGATTCTATCTCTCTCTCTTGCATCCGTTTGCTTTGTTTGCCCCATTCCCAAATTGAAACCTCTCCTCCTCCATTTGCTCCTCCACCTTAGTCCACTCCTCCTCCTGTTCGATCCCCATATAATCTCTCTCTCCCAATCTCTACTCAAAAGTTCCAAACCGAACTCTATCATCACAAAAATGAAACCCTAGTTTGGCCAGGAGACCTACATTGGCGAAATTCAGATATATTTTGTAAGGTAATGATTAAATCTTTGCCTTAGTAATTGTAATTGTATTGATTTTTAAATTGTTTGTCTCTTTCCAAAATTTTACCATATATGAAAATTGCCTAAAAAATTTGTAGATGTAGAAATTACTAAGTCGTATTTTGATGAACTTACACGGTGCAATAGTTGTTGATCGATCGACGATATTGTAGATTGAGTTGTATTTTTAATCGTGCCATACATATTAAATTACTTAGAACATTTACATTGCGGTTAGACTAGAAAACCCTGCAAACGACCTCAAAAAAATATGAAACTTTACGAGTAGCATGGTTTCACGTAGCACAAGCAGCCACAACTTGTAGAAGTTTGTTTTGACTCACGGTGCGGCAGTGTATCGCTTTCGGTTGAAAAAAAAGAAGAAATAAAGCGATACACGGCCGTATCTCTTGAACCGTGAGTTGAAAATCACTTGTACAAGTTGGAATGGCTTGTCCTAGGTGAATTCAAGCTAGCTGCAAAGTTTGATAAAATTTGAATGTCGTTTGTGCGGTTTTCTCACGTTCCTCGCATTAGAAGTAAATGACTTAGAAACATTTTCGTGCGGTTAGACTAGAAAACCCTTCAAACGACCTCAAAAAAATACGAAACTTTGCAAGCATGATTTTCTCACGTAGCACAAGCAACCCCAACTTGTAGACGTTAGTTTCGACTCATGGTTCGAGTGATACGGGCGTGTATCGCTTTTGCTTGGAAAAATACAAATAAAGCCATATACGGCCGTATATTCCGAAACGTTAGTCGAAAATCATTTATACAAGTTGTGGTGGCTTGTGCTACGTGAATTCAAGCAATTCACAAAGTTTTATAAATTTTAGATGCCGTTTGTACAGTTTTCTGATGGGCCTCGCATAAGATGTAAAAGGCTTAGAATTTTTTTAGTGCGGTTAGGCCAGAAAACCCTCCAAATGGATTCCAAAAAATACAAAATTTTGCGAGTAGGTTGGTTTTACGTAGCAAAAGCAACCACAACCTGTAGAAGTTAGTTTTGACTCACGGTTCGAGAGATACGGCCGTATATTACTTTCGTTTGAAAAACCCAAATCAAGCGATACACAGCCATATCTTTCGAACCGTGAGTCGAAACCCACTTCTATAAGTTGGGATGACTTGTTCTAGGTGAATTCAAGCAAACTGAAAAGTTTTATAAATTTTAGATATCGTTTATGCGGTTTTCTCACGTTCCTCGCATTATAAGTAATTAAACTTAGAAAGCGTTTAGTGCGGTTACAGTAGAAAGCCCTTCAAACGACTTCCAAAAAATACGAAACTTTGCGAGTAAGATGGTCTCACGTAGCACAAGTAACCCCAACTTGTAGAGTAGTGTTTGACTCACGGTTAGAGAGATATGGGCGTGTATCGCTTTTGATTGAAAAAAACCCAAATAAAGCAATACACGGCCATATCTTTCGAACCATTAGTCGAAACTGACTTGTACAAGTTGGGATGCTTGTGCTAAGTTAATTCAAGCTAGGTGCAAAGTTATATAAATTTTGGATGCCGTTTGTGCGGTTTTTCTCACGTTCCGCGCATTAGAAGTAAATGACTTAGAAAGCGTTTAGTGTGGTTAGATTTCAAAATCCGTCAAACGACCTTCAAAAAATACTCAATTTTGCGACTAGGATGGTTCCACGTAGCACAATCCATCCCAACTTGTGGAAGTGAGTTTTGAGTCGCGGTTCGGGAGATACAGCCGTGTATCGCTTTTGGTTGTAAAAATCACAAATAAAGCGATACACGGCCATATCTCTCGTACCGTGAGTCGAAACTCATTTCTACAAGTTGGGATTTTGAGTGCTAGGTGAATTAAACTGATTTAAAAAGTTTTATAAATTGTGGATGTGTTTTGTTCGGTTCTCTCATGGTACTCTATTAGTAAGTAAATAAAGTTAGAAATATTTCATCACATTCCGTAACGGGTTTAGTAGCCCTAATTGTTCTCCCTTTTGTTTTCTTAGATATATACAGTTTTGAAAGAAGTTCTGCTGTCGGAGAAAAATTTGTGAGTGCACAACAAATTGGCGAGTTTTTTTCTCATATTGACGAGCACCTAAAAACGAAGATTGGTATGACATTTCCCACTTAGAGGAAGCGGAAAATTTTTATTTATCATACTATAAATGTACGGGTTTCGCTATGCGTAAGGGTAGAAATAAATACAAAGGAAATGATGTGGTGGATAAATCATTTGTATGTAATAAAGCCGGGGAGTCACCGAATAATCAGAATGAAGCTAGACGGAGAACTACTTCTAGAACGGGTTGCAAAGCTTCCGTTCGTGTCAAACTAAACTCACAAAATAATTCATGGATTATTTATTTATTTAATGAACCACACAATCACGAATTTATTTCACCCGGTCGACGTCATTTGCTACCTACAAACCGCGTATTGACAAATACAGATAAAAAAGTAATTGGTCAACTTACCAAAGCTAATTTTCCCATATGCAAACAAATGCTTTTCTTCGAATGTGCAAGTGGAGGTAATGAGAAAATTGGATTCACTGAAACTGATATTAGAAATCTATGAAGAGACGAGATGGAAGGTTTAAAAGGACACGATGGGCAAATGCTACTTGAGTTCTTTGAATCCAAAAAGGAGACCAATCCTTTATTTTTTTTATGATTACCAATGTGATCCCGAAGGACGATTGTCCCATTGTATTTGGGTGGATGGTATCGCTCGAAAGAATTTCGACGTATTTGGGAGTATTGTTTGCTTTGATGCTACCTACAACACAAACCGATATGGGATGCTATTTGTACCATTTGTTGAAGTCAACCATCATTGGCAATCAATATTCCTGGGTTGCGGGTTCATTCCAAATGAGAAGGCTTCTTCATTTGAGTGGTTCTTCGAAAAGTGGTGAGTAGTAATGGCTTGTGATCCGGTGGGTATCGTGACAGATGAGGATCGTGAAATAAGTGCTGTAGTTAAGAAAGTCTTCCCTGGCACTGATCATAGATATTGCATTTGGCATATTATGGATAAGTTACCGCATGAAGTGCGTATATCGAATAACATTAGGGATGCTTTGAAGACTATCATCTACACGACGGAATATAACACTGAATTTGAACAGAAGTGGAAAATTTTGATTTCGCAATACAAACTTGAGAGCAACAAATGGTTGAACGATAAATTTGAGATTCGCGAGAAATGGGCTCCCGTGTATGCAAGAGATTCAAATTGGGGCGGTATGTTGAGTACCCAACATAGCGAATCGCTACATTCATCCTTGAAGCAACATACTCATAAGAAGTAATTGTTGCATGAATTTGCCGTCATCTTCGACCGAGTCTTAGTAAAACAAAGACACGAAGAACTTAAAGAAAATCATCGTAATCGCGAGGAAGAGGCCAAAATTGAAGACCGAATGGGCATTGGAGTCACAAATGACCGAAACATACACACTAAAGAGTTTCTACAAATTCCAACAAGAACTTGTAAAAAGCTTATTACTTAATGTGAGTGTCATTGCAAGTATGGATACACAGGATAGTTCATCTTTTTCTGTCACGATTTGTGGTAATTCAGAACCGGGGAAGGTAATTTCTTATTGCAAAATCAGTAAATTGGCTAAATGCTCTTGTTCCATGTATGAATTCGTAGGCATTCCATGCAAACATCTATTGGCGGTTCTTCGGTTCACCGATCACACCGCACTACCGGAGCAATATATTTGTAGATGATGGACCCAGGATCAACTGACAAGAAGCAGTACACCCGTCCCCAATAGTATGGGTGACAATTTTGCCTCTCGTTACTGTGAATTGAGTATTCACTCAAAATAGTTGGTCGATCTTGGTTGTTCTTCAGAGGGAGCCTACAAGTACATGCTCGACCACATGCTTAAGAAGATCGATGACTTTTCTCACATTCAATCCGGAAATAACACACCACACGAAGGTAGCGCACAACTGGAGAGTGGTGGATATGCACATGCACATGCATCGGTAGGGGACCCAGTACAATGCACTACAAAAGGGAGGTCTAGAGGGAAGAGGTTGAAGTCCATAAGAGAATCCCAAAAAACGAAGAGACCTAGACTTTGCAGGACATGCCTTCATGTCGTATGTCACGATTCAAGAAATTTCCCAAAAAATATGGCAAGGTAATATATCCAAGATTAAGTATTTGTTAATTTGTCTCAATCAATCAGAAATTGTTGTTGTTGACACTTACCCATTCTTCTCCCTTATTTAGTGATCGATAGCGAATGAAGAAGCTCCAATCGCTAGAGAAAGTGATGACGATGAAGGTGAAGATTCGAGCTGATGTGTTTTTCGTATTATGTATGTCATATTAAACTTCGAAGATAATTTTTTTTGTAATTGCTATTTTTTTGTATTTCGATGTGTACAAAATTATTATTTTCAACTTTATCATTTGTTTATTTTTTTGTGTAGGTTCGGAATGCAAGCTGATTGTGCCCATGGAAGGAATAAATTTTTGCTTAGTTCTACACTTTTGATTGTACATATATGCTGAAGTGATATATTTTTTTTATTTATAAATATATTACTGGTGTATTTATTGAACTACGTGCAATTTGTGTATGTGTGCACTTTGTGTATGTGTGCACTTTGTGTGTTTGTGAACCATACATGTTGTTGTGGATGTTGATGTTGTAATTGGTTAGCGAATGTTTATTTTTGTTGAAATATGTGAATTTTAACTTCTGTGCAAATTGTGTATTTCTGCACTATATATATGATGTGTGTTTTGTTTTATTTGTGGAAATTTGTGGAAACTTACATTTTGAAGATAATCTACGGCCAAAATCTTACAATCTAGCCCGTTATTTAGGATAACGGGTTACAATAAGTTAACCCGTTATCCACATTAACGGGTTAAGTTGATTGATATTTGCAGTGTCTTGCCCTTTGTGCTACAATCTTCAAATTTTGAATCCGGAGTTCGGCCAAAATTGGGAGACTTAACCCGTTATTGGAGATAACGGGTTAAGTGAGCCTAACCCGTAATCACCAATAACGGGTTAGATTGATAGATACTTCCAGTGTATTTGGTTTTTGTTGTACAAACTGAACATTTTCAAGATAAAGCTCGGCCAATTTATTCTACCCTTAACCCGTTGTTGGCAATAACGTGTTAAGCTCACTTAACCCGTTATCGCTAATAACGGGTTAAGGTGGATATATTTTTCCTAACAAAAATATGTTCATACAATGTTTATACTTCTAAAATTGATTAGTTAGTATAGGGTTATGGATTAACTTTAGGGTTAGGGTTAGGTTTAGTGTTAGGGTTACGGGTTATATCTTATAACAGCTTTGTACTTCTTACAATATAAACTGGAAAATACATTATGAAAATTGAACATACATAGAATGCATACATAACTAAAGCCAATTGCTATTACAAACTCATTCTTTGACACTTTCACCATAATTCGTAAATAATTTAGTATACAAGTACATGCTGGGTTTCTTCTCAACGGGTAGGAAGGACTATTGACTCTGCCTTTTTTTGAATACATAAGTAGCAGTTACCCCCCCCCCCCCCCCCCTCTGCATACACTTTTGTTCACTACTATTACACAGAGGCAGCAATTCTCTAGTTTGTGGGATGGAGTAATGGGTGTAACCGTATATTCAAAGTACTTAACAACTTTTTGACATGCACTCCTCATATTCATACTATTTGGTGCATGATTGTAAGGTGTACATGCTAAGAAGTTGAAAAGTACCAAGAATACATTGTAACACCCACCACTACTCCATCCTACGAAGCCAGAGAATTGTTGCACTCTGTGTAACAGTGGGGAACGAATGTGTATGAAGGGAGGAGAATTGCTACTTCTGCATTCATTAAAAAAACCCCCAAAAGAAGAGTTGGGAAAAAAAAAGGCAGAGCCAGTACTCCTCCCTACCCATTGAGGGAAACCCAGCATGCACTTGTACGCTAACGTAGACATACATCTGTCTCTCTACTTCTGCATCTTGAGCTTCTTTCTGAAACTTGTTCCCTCTTCATATTCTACAAACAATGTTATGAAGAATGATGAAGGAGACTCGCTTTGAACTCGGGTTTTTTTTTCCCTCAAACTTCTTCCCCCTTCTTTGTGAAATTTCTGCATCTGTCTCCACCCTCCTATTTTTTTCTTTCTTTTCTTCATCTTATGTGTTTTCTTCATTGAACTCATGGATGCAAAGTTATAGGAAAATGAAGAAGGGAAGAAAACAAGCACAAGAAACCAAGAAGGCATTGATACAACCTCTGAAAATCTTGAATAAAGCGCACAAGAAAACAGGGATGAGGCATTGATACATTTCTGAAATTATTGAATGAAGAAGGCAAGAAAACAAGAAGGTAATGAAGAAGGCAAGAAAAGAAGCACAAGAAAACAAGAAGGTATTGATAGACTTCTGAAAATCTTGAATGAAGAGAGCAAGAAAACAAGAAGGCATTGATGCACTTCCGAATTTCTTGAATGAAGAAGGCAACAAAACAAGAAGGCATTGGTACACTTCTCAAAATCTTCAATGAAGAAGGCAAGAAAAAAAGAATGAAATGAAGAAGGCAAGAAAAGAGGCACAAGAAAACAAAGAAGCAATAGCCACATACCTAAATCCGAAGGTACAGAAGAGCTTCGTCATCTACAAACCAAGTATTCATAAAGTGCTGCCAATATATCTCTGCTTAACCCGTTATTGACGATGACGGGTTAAGTACAAATCCATCATCGCCAATAACGGGTTAAGTAAAGATATATTGATAGCACTTTATGAATACTTGGTCTGTAGATGATGAAGTTCTACCAATATATCTCTACTTAACCTGTTATTAATGATGACGAGTTAAATGTAGTTAACCCATCATCACCAATAACTGGTTAAATAGAGATATATTGGCAGAACATTATGAGTACTTGGTCTATAGTTGATGAAGTTCTGCCAATATATCTCTACTTAAACCGTCATTGGCGATGACGATTATGTACACTTAACCCGTCATCACCAATAACGGGTTAGGTAGAGATATTTTGGCAGAACATTATGAATACTTGGTATGTCGACATCGAAGCACTTCTGTACATTTTGAACTGTATTATTTTGAACTGTATTATTTAATTTGGTATTGTTTAAAATTACTTTAACAATTTTGATATTATTTATTAAAATTACAAACATATTTCTTAGGGTTACAGTAGTTCTTAGGGTAGCTCTTTGATAACTTGCACCACATGTATATCCCCACATGTAGATTCAATATGGGAAAAACCTAAAGTACATAACTTGCCTACTATTACATTTCACTCTACAAAGTGGGCACCACATGTAGAACCCCACATGTAGAATCCAATAATGGAAAAGATTCAATGTGCTTTAGATCGGAGAGTCATCAGATCCAATTGTGGGGAAAAAACATGTCCATAACTTGCCTACTATTACATTTCACTCTACAAAGTGGACACCACATGTAGAACCCAATAATGGAAAAGATTCAGTGTGATTTAGATTGGAGAGCTACAAATATTAACCTAATTAATCAAAACCCAAAACAACCTCTTACTACAAATATCAACCCTTACCCTAACCCTAACACATAATCCTACACTAACCCTTAACCCTAGCTTACCCTAAACCTAACCCTAGCTTATCATATTTTATTTTTTAATTTTTTTTTCCACATTTATTCTTAACGATTTTATATTTGTTAGTTACGTGGCAATAAATGGAAATTAATAAAAAAATATAAATGATTTACAAGCATATATATGAATGTCACTTTGCAGAGTTTAAGAGACAATGTTCGTAAATTGTAGAGAGACTTTAGAATTTTTTCTATATTGGATCTAATGACTTTCTGCTCAAAAACGTACTGAATCTTTTTACTTATTGGGTTGTACATGTGGGGATATACATGTGGTGCAAGTTATGGAAGTCAGGAGTTGATGAACTGGATAGGTGTGCGTATTGTTGAAGATTTTACATATTAGGGGTAAGAATATATATTACAACCATTGATTTTTTAGAAATAAAAAAAAAATCATCTTTTATTTTATGGTATTTTTTTAAAAATTAGCCTTCATGATTTAATATTGGTTAGTTGGGGGGGATGGAAATTATTAAAATATATAAACAATATATAAGCATAGATCATCTGTCTTTGGTATCTTCTTCCATAGACACTGTTCACAAAGAGTAAAGAGAAAGTTGTAAAAAGCATAAAAATATCTTTCTACTTAACCCTGTTATTGGTGATGACGGGTTAAGACCCGTTATTGGGGATAACGGGTTAAGATCACTTAACCCGTCATCACCAATAACGGGTTAAGTAGATAGATATTGGCATTACATTATGAAAACTTGGTATGTAGGGGATATAGTACTGCCAATATCTCTCTACTTATCCCGTTATTGGAGATAACGGGTTAAGATAACTTAACCCGTTATCCTCAACAACGGGTTAAGTAGAGAGATATTAGCAGTACATTATGAAAACTTGGTATGTATGGGATAAAGTACTACCAATATCTCTCTACTTAACCCGTTGTTGAGGATAATGGGTTAAGTTATCTTAACCCATTATCTCCAATAACGGGTTAAGTAGAGAGATATTGGTAGTACTTTATCAATACTTGGTCTGTAGGGGATGAAGTCCTGCCTTGATCTCTCTACTTAACCCGTTGTAGAGAGATTTATACAGAACTTTCGTCTGTGTGGGCTCTATGTGCTTTGGTTGATACAAATACAACTTCACAAAATTTGTTCATTCACAACAACTTCTATAGATGATTCACATCAATTTAGCAATTTACATCTATTCAAATAATGAGTTCATTCAAAAAAAGTTAATAACGTTCATTCACAGACCAAAAGCCATGAATCCACTTCACATCAATGTATATAATACAATAGATAACTTCACAAAAATTTTAAAGCATACAAATTGACAATGTCATAATATACACAACTAATTCAAATAAATACAGTTATCAAAAAATTTCACAGTAATTATACACCCCGAAACATGTCCAAATTATAAAAAACTTGATCAAGACGTTCTTAAGGTTGGCTTCCAGGCATGCCCGGTATTTATCTACAACAATTTATCAACATAGAAACAAACTATGCATTAGTTATTGGAAGAATAAAATCATCAACCAAATACTAAACTACTAATAACGAACCGATTATTAGATACTACCTTTTACGGCCACACGGCTTGTGATCGCTTGGTGTGAATTGGTCGGGCGGGTTCCGCTTCCTTTGAGGATTTCGCCGTTTGCCTTGTGTCCCTAGGGATTCAGGGTCATCCGACCACTGCTCCTCCTCAACTTCTTCAGGATTTTGCTGTTATTGCACTTGTTGTGGCTCGGCGATGTGAATTCTCTGCCTTGTCATGCTCTTTTGCCTAGAACCCATTACTGGAACATTGGCTTTCAAATACGCCTCAAGTTGCGGATCTTCACCCATGTCCTCAAGAGTACGGTGGCACGGCTTTAGCATCTCCCGCATTATCTCCTTAACGCTCTCGGGTGCCTTACTCTTCAAGATGCGAGTAGCTGTCCGAACGTTTTTCCATGTGTTTTCAATCTACATTAGGTTGAAAATTTCAATTTAAACAACGTGCATACTAAACATATCACCCAACTCAAATAACAATACATGCATACTAAGTATATGAAATTGGGTGAAATTTGACTAACCAAGTTTCGATATGTCTCAGCCTTTGGTTGGTACATCGGCTGGGAAGAGGAATATGCCGGAGGTGGTTCTACCTCGATTGGGGGAATCAGAATCTGAACACCGGCTAGTAAAGCGGCCCGTATGGAAATATACAATCGTGTAATCCGCTTGTACCATGTCATGTAGATCTGTTGGGAGGACCCATCATATGGTATTACGAAGTACATCATGTTCGGTGTCATTTGATACCGCATGGTGTTCCAGTTGGCCACACAGACCCGGTGGAAATCAGCCCAATCGAAGTTGGGCACTCAACCCGTTCCTCTCACCTCGTGCAACTTTTTATCATAACCCTGGACGTCAGGAATCTTCTGCTGATATCCGAACTGCCGCATCACTCTATCCGGATACTAGAACTCAACAACAGAAAAATTCACAAGTGGTGTGGCCGTCAACCATAGCGCAGCAACCAAACAAACCGGTGGAATCCTTGCCAACCTGGCGGTTGAGTTTGGTTCCCAATTGACGAACTCGTCTCGCAAGTTATCCAACTCATCTCTATAGTAGGTAAGAGATTGGCGTGGGTTGTCGACCCACGTATGTCGCCCTGTCCAATATACTCCTAAGGGAGGTAACATCTCTGGAACCCCCGGCTCTGCCAACCAATTCGGTTTCGGTTCAATAATACGGGGACGTCCGATGTGGATGTGTTCCCAACTCCAAATTTGCAGTACTATCAGGCCACCCATTTATACGACACTTAATGATGTAGCACACAAATTCCTATAGAGTAGCGTCAATGCCGCACTCCCCCAACTGAAACGGCCCGCATAATCGAAATTTTTCAACAGCCGTAGATACATTAGCGGCACGCTCGAACCGGATGAGTTAAGAAAGATCACTCCCCCGATCATACTGAAGATGTATGCACGAGCATAGTAGATTATGGTCTCCTCTTCCGCATCGGGGGTCAAATAGTTGTAACCCCTGTTTTTCCAAAAATGTATTTTTGTGTATTTCCTATATTTTAAAAATTGTCGCAAATTATTTTTTCGGTTTTCAAAATTCTTTTGTCAAAATGTATTATTGGATTTTCCATTTAAAATCTATTTTTGATCCATAATTTTAGCTGTAACTAATTTTCTATAATTTTTGTATTTAATACAGTTCTTCTTCTTCTTCTTCTTCTTCTTCTTCTTCTTCTTCTTCTTATTATTAATTTTATTATTTTTATTATTTTTATTATTGTTACTATCTGTATTATTTTGCTAGTATTGTTATTTGCATTATTATTTTATTTTATTTTTTATTGTTAAAATTACATTATTTTATCAATTATATTTATTAGTTATTGTATTTAAATTTTCTTATTGGATTTTTATTTAAAAACCCATTAACCCATTGTTAATACCCATTAACCCTTTTCCCAAACCCATTTACCCATTTATATCCAAACCCATTTATTTAAATAAACCCAGACCCGTTTTTAACCCCAACCCGATATCCCCTTGCAACCCGAAACCAACTCAAAACCCTATTATCTAACCTATTTAATACCCCAAAATTACCCTGTTCATCTTCTTTTCTCAGCAGTCGTCATCAACCCATGCTTTTCCCAGCCCCCTGCCTTCCCGCCTCCGCCTTCTCCGGCAGCCTACCACAGCGATAGCACGACTCCACCCTGCGGCAGCACAGCACTGAGGTGCTGTGCTTTTCCGCCACCTTGCCGCACTGCAGCGTCGACAGGCCACCGCGAAGCCCTGCCAACGTCAGCCGCTTAGTCTCCCTCATTCCCCTCGTCTGCACCTCGTCTCTTCCGCTCAATCCCCTCATCCCTGTCTCCTCGCCTGCAACTGTCGCTCCCCACCTCGGACAGCACCCTGTGCTCCTCCGCCAGCCAGGTCGTGCCCTCACCTCGACCCCCCTGTGCCCTCCCGGTGTCTCTCCCTCCACCGGCGGCTGCACCCACCGCAGCAGCCTCCCGTTCACCTCCAGACGACCTCCGGGGTAGCGACAGTCCCCGTCTTCTCCCTGCGCACTGTTGCCCCGTCCGACAGCCGGCAACCCTATCCCCTGGCCGCGGCCGTCCAGCACATCGCCGGCGCTGCCCCCTGGCCGCCGCCCGCTCACCGTTCCACCGCAGTGCACACTTTCTCCATGCTCTGTTTAGTTGATTGGTGTGATGGTTTGTTGTGAACCGTCGGATGTTCACGATCTCACCTTGACCATCTTGATCTTGTTTGTTTGATTTCTAGTCGTCCGTGGGATTCTTGATCATGGAGTTTTGACCATCTTGGAGTTCTTGGACATCTTTGTTTTGGGCCATCCGATCTTGATCTTTGATTGATAGCTGTCGGATCTGCATCATCTTGATCTCTTGTTTGATAGCCGTTCGATCATCCACATCGAGATTCGTGCTTAGTTTTGTGATTTGCAATCGTGATCTTGTTCGTATTTACTTGTTCGTGATTTTGTGTTCGTGCCCGGGAATATGTTCCCGTTATTCTTGCTCTTTGCTCCGTTGGATTCATCGTCTTTCAGGCAAGTTACTTATAATCCAATTCATTTGTTTGATACAAGTTCCAAAGTTCACCTATAGTGTAGTCGGGTCTAAAGACAACTCTTGATTGTGTTTTCTTTGATGGGTTTTGTCTCTATTGTGATAATTTGGCCATAGATGACTCACGACACCATATAGACATGATTAACCTAGGATTCGCCCAATTCTTGATTTTTGAACATGTATGTGAGACTTGTGTACAAATTTGTGTTTTTGATTGAGACTCATATGAAATAATAGACGTGGACATGCTAATAACCCTAATTCATGATATTTGGACACTTGGTAGACTTTACTTCATGTTTGGATGTGTTTGGATCAATTTTCTTGAATCTATGTTGATTTTTGTTTTAAAGGGAAAATCTGTATTTTGTCGATGTTCTGTTTCGTTTGCTGTTTTCGACTATCTTGAAGTCAGTATCTTAATTTCGGTATAAAACATGAGTTTTAGAGAATTTTGTCTATTTTCAAATCCCGCTGACCTTGCTTCATTTGAATTTAGTATGACTGAGTTATGACTGTTTTAGTACAGAGATGTCGATCTTTTTCAGATTCTGTTTTTCAGTAATTTTGATAACAAACTATTTTCAAGAAGCATGCTATACATATTATTTTGATTTGAAGCTTTGGTCAGTGTTGTCTTTATTAATTTAGGGATTACCCAGAATTTTGGTGAATTTTATTGATAAATTTTATGTCATGTTTCATGCCCGTTTATAAAATCTATATATGCTGTATTTTGCTCGCTGTTCTGTAAAGAACCTTATTTTCACTATGATTCCTTTTACTGTATGAAAAGTATTTATGAAACATGAAAGTTAGTATATTCTATCTATTTTCATATCCTTTGCGGATTTGGATTTCATTTCACTGGTTGCGAGATATCTTAGTTTTCGTACAGCAGTGTTGGGACTTCCAGATTTTTCAAAGTGTCGTTTCTTGATGTTATCTTATTTTTGATGACTAAACTAATTTTACTGGAATATTACGAAACTTTATATTTTGATTTTAGACATATAGGAAATACCCCAGATTTTTCGTGGATTTATTTGATGAGTTTTGATGTTGTTTTTCTGACTGAGAATTCGTTTTCCTGTTTACTGACTGAACATGTTTTTTGTTTTAAATTCTGTTTTGAACTATGATGTTGTTAATTACTATATGACCTATTTATAATCGCTGGATCCGTGTGGAAGTCTATTTTCCAGATCCATTGACGGATCCAGATTTGGATGTTTGTAGTAGCGGGGCGTGACAATAGTCCTCATCGAACTGCAATTTCAACCAACTAATATATAGTGATTTCCCGTCAAACATTTCATTCCAAATTTCAATTTCTGCTTTGTCTTTCGCAGCTTCTATATGTTCATGCAAAAAATCTTCATCAACATCTTGGGGAATATTCTCGATGATTTCTTTTTCAACGTCCTCTCTTGTTTGGGCCAAGTTCAACTGTAGGTCGATACCGAGCAACTCACGAACAATTGCAACTCTATCAAAGTCCATGTTCCCCGTCACGGCGACCCCATCTATTGGTAGCCCAGTTATGATGGTTACATCTTGCAGAGTGACAGTCATCTCACCCACGGATAGGTGAAATGTATGTGTCTCCGGCCTCCATTGCTCGACAAGAGCTGTGAGTAACGGCCGATCCAGCTTCATTTTCCCCATGAATCTAGCTTCGTAGAAACCGGCCTCAACCAAGTACGGCGTGATACGGGGGTCAAAAGGAAGAACTGCATGCTTTCGGAAGTTATATTTCTTAGCGGACTCATTCTACACAGCTTCGGATCAGTGTATGTTCTGCAACGTGAGTAAGCTTGGGTCCAACAGTTCAGGAGGTGTAAAGAGAATCGAGGACGAAGAACCTGCCTCAGCAGATGTAGATTGACGGCCACCAACCTATTCGAACAAAGATAAATGTTGTTATTATTGAGATAATGTTGCATATTCGTATTTAAAACCAATAATAATAATCAATTTTACCTTTGTAATTGGTGCGCCACTAGCTGTACTGGAAGGGCTTCTCGGTTGCCTCGTTCTAGCCATTTGTCTGTGAAAAAAAAATAAGCTTAGTTTATAAGCGTTACATCCATTTATCTATTATCCATAAACATAGCAAAATTGTGAAAAAAAGGCATAAATGACAAAAAAAATAGCAATACAATGCAACTTGGTCCGATTCACGTAGCAAAAGCCACTCCAACTTGTAGAAGTGAGTATCGACTCACGGTTGGAGAGATTTGGACGAGTATCAGTTTTGGTTGTAATAATCTCAAATAAATCGATACACGGTCGTTTCTCTCGTACCGTAAGTCGAAACTCAGTTCTACAAGTTGGGGTGACTTGTGCTAGGTGACACCAACCTACTCACAAATTTTCGTATTTTTTGAAAGCTGTTTGGAGAGTTTTCTAGTCTAAACGCACTAAAAAATTTCCAACTATATTTACTTCTTATGCGAGGAATATGAGAAAACCGCACAAACGGCATCCAAAATTTATAGAACTTTGTAAACCAGTTGAATTCACCTACCAAAAGCGATCCCAACTTGTAGAAGTGAGTTCCGACTCACGGTTCGAGAGATATGGCCGTGGATCGCTTTAGTTGGATTTTTTACAACCAAAAGCGATACACGCACGTATCTCTCGAACCATGAATCAAAACTCACTTCTACAAGTTGGGGTGGCTTGTGCTAGATGAGGCTAACCTACTCGCAAAGTTCCGTATTTTTTGGAACCCGTTTAGAGGGTTTTCTAGTCTGAACGCCCTAAAAATTTTCTAAGTTTAATTACTTCTAATGCGAGGAACGTGAGAAAACCGTACAAACGGTATTCAAAATTTGTAAAACTTTGCAAATTACTCGGATTCACGTAGTGCAAGCCACCGAAACTTGTAGAAGTAAATTTTGACTCACGGTTTGCGAGATACGGCCATGTACTGTTTTATTAGGTTTTTTTAAAACAAAAAACGATAAACGGCCGTATATCTCGAACCGTTAGTCCAAACCCACTTCTACAAGTTGGGGTGGTTTGTGCTGCATGAGACCAACATACTCGCAAGGTTTCATATTTTTTGCAGGCCGTTTGCAAGGTTTTCTACTCTAACCGCACTAAAAAAATTCTAAGTCAAATACTTCTTCATGCGAGGAACGTGAGAAAACCGCACAAACGGCATCCAAAATTTATAAAACTTTGCAACTTGGTCGAATTCACGTAGCGCAAGACATCCAAACTTATAGATGTGAATTTCAACTCACGGTTTGCGAGATATGGCAGTATACTGCTTTATTAGGTATTTTTAAACCGAAAGCGATACATGACCGTATATCTCGAACCGTGAATCGAAACCCACTTCTACAAGTTGGTATGGCTTTTGCTGCGTGAGATCAACCTACTCGCAAAGTTTAGTATTTTGGGAGGTCGTTTGCAATGTTTTCTACTCTAACCGCACTAAAAGAAATCTGTAATTATTTCCGTATAAATTGAACGTGAAAATCAACACAAATAAAACTAAATTAGTAAGGCAAACATTTCTACATTTACAAATTTTTAAAGTCTTTGAGCACTTCAATATATTAATCCTAAATGTAAATTTCTTTGGGGACTTAAATATATTAAACTCTTCCCAATTCTACATCTATAAATTAATAAGACAACGAATTTTTGGGCACTTGAATATATTAAAAGTCTTCACAACTTTACATCTACAAATTACTTAGGCAAAGAATTTTTTGGGCACTTTCTAAATAATTTACTATGGAAAAGTTGGAAAATCAACAAAATTAAAACTGATAAGGCAAAGAATTAGTCGATACCTTACAAAATAACTCCGAAATTTGCCAATACTTCGATTTGTGGCCGAATTAGGGTTTTGATTTGCTTTCGATGTAGATATTGGAAGAGAGAGATTGTATGAGAATGGAAAAGGAGGAGGAGGAGCGAAACGGAGTTTGCAAACGGAGGAGCAAATGGAGGAGTAGTCGAAACAGACAATTTTGGATTAGAGTTAGGGTTCTTGGGTTTATTTCGGCCAAAAAACGAAATAGAAGTGGGGAGAGATCGAGGAGGAAGAAGAACTGTATACAGATCTGAAATTTCGAACTTTACCTTAACCCGTCGTTGCCAGCGACGAGTTAAGGCGATACTTTTTTAATAAAATTTACCCTTAACCTGCCGTTTCCAACGACGGGATAAGGCTAAATTTTATTTAAAAAAATATGGGCCGCTGGATCAAAGATCCAACGGCCCAGATGAAAATTCACACGGGTCTGTGCACACAGACCCGTTTGCAACCGAAGAAGCCTCGTATAATATATATATATATATATATATATATATATATATATATATATATATAAAATATGGGCCGCTGGATCAAAGATCCAACGGCCCAGATGAAAGTTCACACGGGTCTGTGCACACAGACCCGTTTGCAACCGAAGAAGCCTCGTATAATATATATATATATATATATATATATATATATATATATATATATATACGGGTTAAGGCTAAATTTTATTAAAAAATATATGGGCCGCTGGATCAAAGATCCAACGGCCCAGATGAAAATTCACACGGGTCTGTGCACACAGACCCGTTTGCAACCGAAGAAGCCTCGTATAATATATATATATATATATATATATATATATATATATATATATATATATATATATATATATATATAATGGGTCCGGAAATTCATCAATTAATCATATAAAAATTATAACATGACTCCTAATCATGACTAAAATCATCCTGGTTAATGTCAAGTTTTAATTCTACTGTTAACATTTATATTAATTAACAACTCATGCCGATATGCTTGTAACGACAATCTAGAATTTAAAAACCTACAAGTATTAAAATAGCATAACTTACCGTCTACAAATCGGAATCCAGATCCGTCGAATTTTCTGGAAACTAGATTCCAAGGGATATGACTTTCATTTATAAAGGTTAACTTAGTTCTAATAGTGACTGGGTCATAAACTCACGACAAAATTGAATAAACAGCAGGGTAGTAATAAAAGGTACTCTTTCACAACAATCATGATAATCAAACCATATATTCTTATAATAAGAATCGGTCTAGCATTTATACTCAATAATTAGGATTAACTCCTACCGTTAACATGACAAAATCATTATCACTATAGCATTAAATTCACGAATCTAGTTATAATATCATATACAATCGAAATATATTCAAATCATTATTTCTTCTCCATAACGTGTTTCTAGTTCATGTTCGTGTAGTGTTGTATGCATATGATGACGGATAACATGGTCTAGAATCAAGGGTATGGCACGAAAGAGAGCTACTACTTGGTTTCGCCGATGAATCTGTAAGATACGATAACGAAATAAGGACTGCTTACGGAGATCAAAATAATTCTTGAACTAGAGCAATGAGTTAGTTCAAGAGGAACTTGCCTTATGTATTGTTTACGATGCGAAGGAGAAGAACGGAGGTGGCAATTGCGCAATCGAAGCACGACGACCATGGCAACGACTTCGGGCAACAACAAGCTCGGCTGATCGGGTGCAACAAGAACGAGCGGCGCTCGGAGGATAGTTGCAATCGACAGTGGGTGGCAGTGCAGTCGGGGTGGTGCGGGCATCGTGATGATGGTGCTCGGGTGTTGGTTCGGTTGGAGGGTAGTCAGGATTCCGGGTTTGTTGTCGGCGGTCAAAGGTGCTTGTCATGTCCTGCTTCCCAAAAATACGAAATACGAGTACATGACATTGGCCCAGCGAATGACTAATGTCATCCATAAGCTGTTTGTCTGATCAACTCAACAATATAATCAATACAGAACAAATGCGCAGGCAATAATAATCTCATGAACAATAATACTTGGAATGAAATAATATAAAATATCCAAATACAATAATAATCCAACATTTGGAAACAATAATAAAATCCGGGACATAAGCCCAATACAATAATTCTCAAACACAATAGCAAAAAGTCTCAATACAATAGTTCATTAAAGCGATAAGCAATTAAAAAACATTAAATCTTTAGAATGTCTGTTCTCCAATCTCAACAGGCAATTCTTCTTCATTACCTGTGTACACTTCATCTAAAATGAGAAGAAAAATTATCTTTAGAGCAAGTCATGGACAACAAGTAGAGAAAGCAGTGAATAATAGAATAAAGGTATAACAATGAATCAATGGATCAATTGGAATTAATAACATGACACGATAATCAATAATCAATGTCACGGTAATCGATGCAATGGCTATAAACAATAATTCAATATTCGGTAACAATAATCAATAATCAATATCAATAACACTTAGCCAATATTCGATATCAATAGGAACAATGAGGAACAACATGCAATGCCGATGTGATACAAACTCTTAAGTCTATTATTCATTTTAATCATAACTAATGCATGTACTACTACATCCCATTCTACAGGTTCGTTGCATACAATCAATTTTGTTTAGACCGAGTGGTGAATTCTATAGATCATGTGTCGGTACAGTAATCATTGATACGATACAATATTGTTGCTCGATACATTATAGTGATTCATTGATTCATTGATACATTGGTACATTGATACATTGGTACATTGATACATTGATATGATTCATTGATGCAATACACGAGAGATTGGGGTGTCATAGTCAGCACTCCATAATTAATCGATAAACAATGGCCGACACAGTCACTATATTATTCACTACTCAAGTCATTCCCTTAAACCCTAGCTTGTTAATTATTTTATTAATGCAACAATACAATATGCAAATATGAGACATTAGGTGAACAATAGTAGCAATAGAGGAACAATAAGATGGTAACATGAAGTAGGACAATCAGAATGATGACATTATGACATCAGGATTATGCAATGCAACACACACACTTTAATTCATGCAATACTACGATGTAGGAATAATTAAACTATTAAAAACTGAAATATAAAATTCTAAACAGCAAGAGTAGTCTGTACAAAAATATAGTTTCCCGCTGTTTCAGAACTCGAAAACTGAATCCGTCAGAAATTCTAGAAAGTAGACTTCCACATGGTTCCAACGCATATTTAAAGTTCAAAATCCGACAACAGTAACTAGGTCAAACACATTGTTCTTTACAGATTATAGGTTCAGGCAGAAATTCGACATCATATTATTTTATTTTTAAAAACAGCAAAAACCCAATAATAAATTCATTAAAAAATATTTTCTAGGCTCCTAAACATGATTACTAACAATCTGGAAATTATCAGAGCAAATTTTATTATTTGACCAGCCTTTTACTGTTTAAACATGAAAGATACAACAATCTGAAAATATGGAATTAAAAACACAGTTGTAGTAAAACGGGCATAACTTTTGTTACACAACTCGGAATTCAAAAATTCAAGATGTTCTGCAAAATAGAAAGATAAGGCTACAATTCTCATTCAGAAAGCAATTCTTTTTAAGATCATTTAGTAGTTCAAAAATAGTAGTCAACATATAGGTCAGCAAACAATATACAGGTTTTGTGTAGTTTTCTTGAAATAAATTAATTAAACACGATGGGTATCAATTCTATTAGTCGATAAATTATATAATCAGCATGATGAGTATCAAAACATGATAAATAAAATTAAGAACATACATATACACTAACTTAACATCAATCAAACTTACAACCTAGAAATTCTTTCTACAATCAATTTATTGTGTCGTGACTATATGTGTAACCCTATTATCAATTCTATATGAATACATGAAAGATTCAATCTTTAGAGTCAAAAGTGGCACGATGTTAAGAATATTGGGGTTAGCTCGTGTAAACCCTCAATAGACCCAACGAAGATAGTCAATACAGCGATACGATAACGAATAGGATCTACTTGCAGAAATTTCAACAAAACTTGAATTTGATACAATTAACAATTCAAGAGGACAGTGACTTGCCTTATAGACGGTGAAATCGAATACCAAGAATAACTGGATAAGGATCCCGAAGCAACGAACCCACGAACACACAATCACAAGATAGCACGTGCACAATATGTGCACAAAAGAAACAAGCAATAACAAAATTGCAGCAATAGTAACACACAATAAAGGAGACAACAACCACCACAGCCAGAGCGGCTACGGCATCGCTGGCGGGGCGTGGGCGTCGGGGGCAGTCGGTGGCAGGGCTGACAGAGATCAGCGCGACGTCGAACGGCGTCGAGGAGGTGAACAGCGACAGCAGCAGCTATGTTCGCTGCTGTCGATGAACGGGGAAGGAGGACGGGGGGGTTTCGGGGGTTTGTTGGCGGTGTCGATAGAAGGGCGGCGATGAGAGGGGTGGTCGCCGGAGGGTGGCGACGAGATTGAGTGGATGGAGATGGCCGAAATAGGCCGGAGAAGAAGAACAGAGAATGGGTTCAGGTGATTTGGGTAGGAAATCTGACAGGGAGAGAGAAACAGAAGAGGAAAGATAATAGGAGAGAGAGAATAAGCGGCTAGGGTTTCGAATAGCACAATTTTTAGGGTTTGTAGTAGAGTTGTATTTATAGGGTACAATTAGGATATTGGGTTAGTGATTTAGGATCCAATAAAAGCGGTTTTGGGTCAAGAACAAATAAAATTGGGTTTTAGGGGTTCAAATAAGAGATAAATCTAAATCAATAGGGTTCAATTAAAAATATCCACAATTAAATAGAAGAAAATAGGATCAACAAAATAGTTCAATCACGAAGAACGAAGAATTTCATGAACAAAATTTAAATCCAAATAAATAAATAAACAATACAAATGAATAGAATATAAACTAGGGCTTGAAAATAAATTGGAAATTCGCCAAGAAAATCAGACCCGGTACAATAATAGAATAATCCAATAGATGAATTTTAAATAAATAATCATGAAATAACAATTAATAATCATAATCATAATAGTAATAAAATTATACAATAAAATAGTATTCGAGTTTAACAATTTTATTAAAATAATCCAATAATAATAATATACTTGATTTTGGCTCAAATATATGTAGTCAATCAAAACTGACTAAAATTTTCGATTAGAAATCACTTTAATAAAAGATCCGAAAGAATTTAGCACAAAAAAATCAAAAAAAAAATCAAATTATAGAAAATAGATGGAAAAATACCTATTGTCAGGAATGGGGGTTACAGTGCTGGCGGTGTGAAGCTGCGGCGTCGAGGTACAGCGGTGCAGCAAGACAGGCGACGACAGGGGATGCCGCAAGGTGGGGCTTCGGGTTGCGGAGTCGAAGCAGTGATGGGTGGTCGCCAGTGGTGGAAGGAGATGATGGGTGAGGGAAATGATCGGAAAGGGATGAGCGACGGCCCGGGAGGAGCGACAATGGGGTTTGGGGAGCTTCGGGTGGTGGCAGCAATGGAAGGAGGGTGCAGCAGTGATATGGCTAAAAATAGGGTTAAATCGGGACCGTTCAAATCAGGCACGAATCTCAAAGCTCGAGGGTAAAATGGTAATTTCATCTACAAACGGGTCTGAAATGGGAACTGTGCATCTTTTCCAAAAGCCCAATAACCCATAAACGGATCTGTCTTACTGGGTACGGATTCCAACCCGTAAGAAACCCAGTCCAGCTGGATAGGAAAGGATTAGGATTTACAATTGTCCTTGATCAACGGTCCTGATCACTTCTATCCATTTACACTGGGAAGTAGGCATTTGATCTTATCCTGAAACTGGTTCCTAAGGCGGCTATAAATACCCCCCTCCCCCCACTGTTACTAGGTAATCAACCTTTTGTCAACCAAAACTCTTTCATAATCTTTCTGATTACTGACAAGAGCGTCAGAGGGTGCGTTGCCGGAATCAACCCTGGTGTTTTGCAATTTTTGCAGGTCAACGGCGGGAGAATCTCGGTTGAACTCCAGTGAAGTTGTTCAGGTTTGACTATTCAACTTCCCTCGAATCCACAAATCTATTTGTTTACCCCCACACCGATTTCAGCGGTAACAGATTGGCACCGTCTGTGGGAAACATGAATATCAGTCCAGCCTCTTCCACCGGTCAAGACCACTTCCAGCCATGCCACCAAGAAAAATGAGATCCAAAGGGTCCAACCGTGGACCCACTCCTCCTCAACCGCAACCAGAGGCTCCCCTCCAACCCATCCAGCAGCAGAGACAACTCCCTCCTCAGCCTGATCCGCCCCTGCAGCAGGAGCAACCTCCTCTTCAGAACCCTCAGCCCCAATGGGCTCAACTCGGGCCCCAGAACGCCGGTATAGGGACCTCTCGTCCTCATCCTCAGAAGCAACCTCTCCACTGCAACCATATCTCCGTACATAACCCTTCCACCGACTCCATGGCATCCCATAACCCTCATCCTTCAGAAGACCTCCGCAACATCATAATCAACCGGCAGAAAGAGGAAGACCTTCGCCACCGTTTGGATGAGAGGCGCCACCATTTGGATGAGAGGCGGGCCCGAGAGGGAGCCTCCCGCTCAGAACGTCCAAATGCGCGATCTCCTTGCCGCCACGACCGCAGGAGGTCCCCTCCTCATAGAAGGCAAAGGGAGTCCCCCGAATACCATCGAAGAAAGCATCACTCTCCTGCTGGTCGACAGTCCCAGAGGGACCATAACGGACCAATCATCCAAGCAGAATTCCAAGAGTTCCAGGCAACAGTCTTGCGGGCCCTCAATGTCCCGCCAAACAATGACAATAATGTTCAGAGGGTCCTCACTTCCGAGCCGGTTCGGAGCCCTCACCATCGGTCCCTAAGTCTCCCTCAAGCTCCGAGCCACCGCCATCACATCCCTAGTCCTCGCCATTCTCCGAGCTACCATCGTCGAACCCCACGCTCCTCTTCGTACGAAGACGAGTCCAGAGGCTCACCAGGATGTCGTCGAAGGGATGATGCTGTCTACCGCCGTCTCCACGAGATGGAGAGGCGTCTCGCCCAACTAGATAGGGATGAGGAGCTAAGAGGGAGGACTCTCCGTCCAAGCAGACCTCCGTTCTCCCGAACCATCATGGAGGCCCCCGTCCCAGCAAATTTTAAGCCCCTGCAGTTCGAGACATACACGGGGGAGTCAGACCCCATGGATCACATCGAGAGTTTCAAAACTCTAATGATGATCCATCAAGTCTCCGATGCCCTCCTATGCAAGACTTTTCTAGCCACACTCAAAGGGCCAGCTTGGGAATGGTACTCCCACCTCGCCCTGTCCTCCATCTTCTCTTTCGAACAGTTCGAGACCCTCTTCATAACCCATTTCGTGAGCAGCCGCCTCTCCGAAAAAACGAGTATTTCACTACTCTTCCTTAATCAGAAGAAAAGCGAGAAACTGAGAGATTATGTCAAGCAGTTTACCGCGGAAGCCAGGTCCATCGCCTCTCTCGACCAATCGGTCGCTGTAGCCGCCTTCCAGTCCAATGTCCTCAACTCGAACCTCCGGTCCTCCCTAGCGAAAAACCCCCGCGAGACTTCTCCGACCTTCTTCTCAGAAGCGAGAAGTATATCCGGATGGGGGAGGCTGAACAGCACCCCACATTCGAGGGATCCTCTTCTGGAAATAAGAGGAAGACCGTTGAAGATGAGGGAGCTAAAAAGCTCCAGAAGGACAATGGGGATCAGCGTCGTCCACCTCCCAGATTTGAAAAGTTTACCCCTCTTAACGCCAATGTCTCAACCATTCTAATGGAGGTGGAGAAAGAAAGGATCCTACCTCCTGCCCCAAAAATGAATACTCCTGGGAAGAAGAGGGATAAGGAAAAGTGGTGCCACTACCATCGAGACCACGACCACGACACCAATGACTGTCAGGCTCTGAAAAATGAGATCGAAGCCCTTATTCAGATAGGGCAGCTGTCCAAATTTGTAAGAAAAGACCGGGTCAATCCTCCTCCACCCCCCAGGGGGGCTAACAAGCGGCCCGAGAGGCGTGACGAGACTCCCAAATTCGAAGAAGAGCGCATCTTGCACCTCATCCACGGAGGTCCAATGGGAGGAACCTCCAACTCATCTCGAAAGGCTTTCATTAGGGAAGTCAATTCGGTGCACAGCCTACCCCCTCCCAAAGGTCTTGGAGTCCCGGTTACTTTCTCGGACGAAGATCTAGAGGGTGTCTGAACTCCCCACTGTGATGCACTGGTGATTAACCTCCACATGGCTTACTTCAAAGTAGAAAGGATTCTAGTGGATAATGGCAGTTCTGTCAACATCCTCTTCCTAGCGGCCTTTCGAGGGCTCAAATTATCGAGGGACAGGCTCAAGCACACTGGCTATACTCTCCATGGGTTCACGTGAGTGCCAGTAACGATCGAAGGTGTTATAACCCTCGACGTAACCGCTGGCAAAACTCCTACTACCCGAACAGAGCCAATGGACTTCATGGTTGTTGACGTTCCAGCCTGCCTACAATGTGATCCTAGGTCGACCAGGCCTAGCTACTTTCGAAGCCATCCTGTCAGCTTACCATCTAAAAATGAAGTTCCCCACCAAGGCAGGTGTAGGGAAAGTAAGGGGGAGTCAGGAAACGGCCCGCAAATGCTATATGACCTCGACCAGAGGACCCGTCCTCTCCCTCGAGGCCCTTGAAATTCCCTAGGGGAACACCCAATCTATGTCGAAACCGGTAGATGAGCTGGAGGAAGTGCTCTTTTCGGAGAAAGATCCGACCCGCAAATTCTTCATCAGCAAAACCCTCCCCTCTGCTCTCTATGCCGATATAATCCAGTGCATAAAGAAGAACAGAGACCTCTTCGGATGGACAACTGTCGACATGCCGAGGATTTTCGAAGAGCTCCTCGTCCACCATTTAAGTGTCGCACCGGGGTCCAGACCGGTCCAACAGAAGAGGCGTAAGTTCGCCCCTGAGCGCCGCAGGCTATAAAGGAGGAAGTGGAGAAGCTCCTCAAAGCCCGGTTCATACAAGAGGTCAACTATCCGGAGTGGCTCTCCAATGTTGTAATGGTCAAAAAGGCCAATGGAAGTTGGAGAATTTGCATCGACTTCAAAGATTTGAACAAGGCATGCCCCAAGGATCCTTTCCCACTCCCCAGCATCGACACCTTGATCGACGCCACTTCGGGCCATGAGCTGCTGAGCTTCATGGACGCCTTCTCCGGATACAACCAAATCCGAATGTTTCCCCCAGATATCCCGAAGACGTCCTTCGTCACAGATCAGGGTCTCTACTGCTATAGAGTGATGCCCTTTGGGCTTAAAAATGCAGGTGTCACCTACCAATGCATCGTCAATAAGGTCTTCAAGAATTAGATCGGACGGAACATGGAGGTTTACGTCGATGATATGCTAGTAAAAAGTATCCATGGGTCCGACCATGTCGCCGACCTTCAAGAAGCCTTCGACGTATTAAGAAAGCATAACATGAGACTAAACCCGAATAAGTGTACATTCGGAGTCTCATCGGGTAAATTCCTGGGCTTTATGGTCAGTCAGAGAGGGATTGAAGCCAACCCTGAGAAGATAAAAGCCATACTCAACATGGCTCCTCCTACAAATGTGAAAGAAGTGCAAAAGCTCACAGGACGCCTCGCGGCTATAGGGCGCTTTCTCTCCAAGTCAGAGAGGGATTGAAGCCAACCCTGAGAAGATAAAAGCCATACTCAACATGGCTCCTCCTACAAATGTGAAAGAAGTGCAAAAGCTCACAGGACGCCTCGCGGCTATAGGGCGCTTTCTCTCCAAGTCTGAGGAAAAGTGTCTCCCTTTCTTCAAAGCCTTCAGGGGGGCTAAAGGCTTCAAATGGGGCCAGCAGTAGCAAGAGTCATTCGACCAACTCAAAGCCTACTTGGTCAACCCCCCACTCCTCAGCAAGCCGACACCCGGGGAAAACCCTTTACCTCTACCTCGCTGCCTCCGAGCAAACCCTCAGCGCTGTCCTAGTGAGGGAAGAAGAAAAGGCTCAGAAGCCTATCTATTATGTGAACAAGGTCCTTAGAGATGTCGAGCTCCGCTATCTGAGACTGAAAAAGATAGCCTATGCCTTGGTCATGGCAGGCAGGAAGTTTCGTCCTTATTTTCAATCACATTCGGTGGTTGTCATTACCGACCAGCCGCTCAAGCAGGTCCTGCATAAGCCCGAGACCTCCGGACGTCTAATGAAGTGGTCAATCGAGCTGAGTCAACACGACATATCTTATCAACCTCGGACTGCTATCAAGGCTCAAGCCCTGGCCGAGTTTATAGTAGAAAGCACCATCCCGGAAGTAAGTCAAGCGGTAAATGGGCCACCCATCTGGACAGTGTATGTAGATGGATCTTCTTGCACCGAAGGGAGCGGAGTCGGAGTTATTCTGGCAGGCCCAGATGACTTCGTTCTCTAATACTCCCTCCGCATCAATTTCAAAGCCTCTAACAACGAAGCTGAGTACGAAGCCCTAATAGCATGCTTGGGCATGGCTCGCAAGGCAGGAGCACAATGTGTCCGAATATTCAGTGACTCTCAGCTCGTGATGAATCAGGTCCTAGGAGAATATGAGGTACGAGACGACCGAATGGCCAAGTACCTAGCCAAGGTCAAAAGTCTCATGGCTTCATTTGAAGAAGCGCAACTCCAGCGGATCCCTAGAGAGGAGAATGCCTAAGTAGATGCCCTCTCAAAACTGGCATCCTCCTCTCTCCAAGGCCTCGAGCAGACCGTCCTAATCGAAGTTCTACTAAGGACAAGCATCGAAGAAGCCCCCGACTCAATGGAGTCGCTACCTATCCAACTTAAGGATAACTGGATGAGGCCTTTGATTGAGTTCCTCAGAGATGGGAGCCTCCCCCAAGATCCTAAAGAAGCTCGCCGAATCCAAACGAGAGCGGAGTGGTACACCCTCGTTGAGGGAGTCTTGTACAAATACTTCTATACCCAAGTAGATGGCCGACCCTACTTGAAATGTCTCTCTCCAGAAGAAGTCTTGTATGCCTTGAAAAAACTCCACGAAGGGATAGGCGGAGTCCATTCGGGATCAAGGTCCCTCGCCAGAAAAGTCTTGAACTACGGGTACTTCTGGTCTACCCTATTTCGGGATGCCGAGCAACATGTCCAGCAATGCAGCCCCTGTCAGCAATTCTCCAATATCTGCCACCTACCGCAAGCCCAACTCACATCTCTCTTGAGTCCAATTCCCTTCGCAATGTGGGGGATGGACTTGCTAGGGCCGTTCCCACCAGTTCCAGGCCAGTTCAAGTTCCTAGTCGTGGCAATTGACTATTTCTTCAAGTGGATCGAAGCCGAGCCGCTAGCAACTATTACTGAGAACAAGGTGCAACAATTCTTCTGGAAGAATGTGATCTGTAGGTTTGGCATACCTCGAGTCTTGGTAACAGATAACGGGACACAGTTTACGGGGACAACATTTTTGCTCCTTATGTGAAAACCTCGTCATTCAGCAGTAGTTATCCTCCGTCTCTCACCTTCAATCCAATGGTCAAGTAGAAAATGCCAACAGGCAAATCCTCTCGGGCATTAAGAAGAGACTAGACAAGTCGGCCAAAGGGTTATGGGCTGAACAACTTCCTAACATATTGTGGAACTACGCACTACAAAAAGGACCTCCACGGGAGAGTCGCCCTTCAATCTCACCTATGGTTCCGATACCGTAATCCCCTTAGAAGTTGGTTTGTCATCCCCTCGTCTAGTTGTATATAATGAAGAGCAGAATGCCAAGGAGCTCCGAGCTAATTTGGACCTCATCGATGAGCTCCGAGAAAGAGCTTCGATTCGCCAAGAGAAGTATCGGAGAAGAATCGAGCAGGCCTACAACAAAAGGGTCCGTCCCACAGATCTCAAGGAGGGGGACTTAGTCCTCAGGAAGCTAGTCATCTTGTTCCCCAGCCAAAAGAGCAAGCTAGCCCCGAATTGGGAAGGACCATACAAGGTCTCCAAGGTAATTTGGCCAGGAGCATATCGTCTCGAAGACCTCGAAGGCAGGGAGGTACCAAGAACATGGAACTCCAACCATTTACTGAAGTACCAAGAGGGTGTTTGAACACCTCTCCAAGTACCATCAAATGTTGGGCCATTCCTATCTTCTTTCTATTTGTACTTATTTCTTTATTCCCCCATTGTAATAAAGGCCTGCAACTTAGAAGCGGCCGATTAAGCAATTATTAATAAAAGAGTTCTTTTGCATAATAATTCTCTGGTGATCATTTTATCTCTCTGTTTAATACCCTAATTGTGTTTTCAAAAAAAAAACGACGAGTTCGAAGTCCAAAACTTGACTCGATTCCGCTTCACAGGCTCGCTCTTAAGCGAATTAGAAGTGGTTGGCCATTCGGAACTGCTCCCACAACCGTTGAACTCTTTTAAAATGACGAGTTCGGAGTCCAAAACTTGGCTCGATTTCGCTTCGCAAACTTGCTCCTAAGCGAGTTAGAAGTGATTCGCCATTCGGAACTGCTCCCACAACCGTTGAAACTTACTCAAACGACGTGTTCAGAGTCCAAAACATGGCTCGATTCCGCTTCACAAACTTGCTCCTAAGCGAGTTAGAAGTGGTTCACTATTCGGAACTGCTCCAACAACCGTTGAAACTTACTCAAACGACGTGTTCGGAGTCCAAAACTTGGCTCGATTCCGCTTTGCAAACTTGCTCCTAAGCGAGTTAGAAGTGGTTCACCATTTGGAATTGCTCCCACAACCGTTGAAACTTACTCAAACAACGTGTTCGGAGTCCAGAACTTGGCTCGACTCTGCTCCCCAAAATTGCTCTTAAGCAAGTTAGAAGCAATTCGCCATTTGGAACCAATCACACAACCATTAACACTCTCAAAACCACAAGCCCGGGGCCCAACACATGGTTCGACCCCGCTCTAAGTAGGTGCCAAACAAATAACAAGTGCCAACAATACGCGCAAGTTCACAAAACAAATATCATTACATTAAAGATCGAGGGACAAATCCATTTACAAGACAAACTTCTCGTAATTATGACAAGATACAAGACTTGGACAAAACTTGGAGAATAAAAACACAGACTCTTTCAATGCCTCCTCGGGGCAGGGATGTTCCAGTTTAAAGACACCCGGGGACGGTGAACGCCGTATGGCCGACGCCTAACCTCGGAGCTCGCCCCTAGACCGGCAAACTGAGATGCATCTTCAGCACTGCCTCTGACGGTGGCCCCAACAGACGCTCTGCTCGACGAAGCAGCTACCCCACTTTGTGCGTCACCGGGGCTCCGCCGAGCAACAGGAGAGCGAGTCGCAAGCTTGTAAAAGGAAATTCCTTTCTCACTCTCTTCACGAGTGCACGACGTGCTTCTGACATTGACTCGTTCAGGTTGGGGTTTGAAGCGAGCAACCTCTGCCTCGAGTTCGACGATTCGTTCCTTCAGAGAGTCGTCCTTCACAGCTATCTTTAAGCGAGGGAGCCGAGCGGAGCCTGCAGCACCATGACTGTTGGCAATAATTCGACGGAGATGAGTAACCTCGATGCTCTTGTCGACCGTAACCTTCTTCAGCTCGTCAACCTCTGCCATCACCTTGCTCATTGTTGCTAACAACTCATCTCGCTCCGTCGTCAACTTGCCCATCGCCGCTCGCCTGTCGAAGCGACTCCACCTCCCCTTCGGGAGGGGCTTCTCGAGCTCGTTTCTTTAGTTGCTTCAACTCGGAAAGACGCTTCGCCAGCGTTAGCTTAAGATGATCTAGATTCAACTCGCTCTTGAGAAAACACTCTCGACTGCGAGAAAGGGCCAACTTCATCGCTCCTAAGTCAGCTCGGAGATGAGAAACCTCAGCCGCTACCGTGTTCGGCGATGCCTCCGCTAGACACAACTTGGCGATATGAAAGAACACAACAACACTGAGCTCCAGCACCACATAGCTAAATCTCAAAGCAAAGTTGTTACCAACACTTAGCAAGATTTCAAAGCGAGTTGTTCTCAACACTTAGCTAGATTTCAAAGAGAGTTGTTCTCAACACTTAGCTAGATTTTAAAGTGAGTGGTGCTCAACACTTAGCTGAATTTCAAAGCAAAAGTATTTTCAGCACTTAGAAAAATTTCAAAGCAAGACGTCTCCAAAACAAGATCGACCCCCACACTTAGTCAAAAAAAGGGAAATTTCATTCATAACAAAAATGCAGTGGCCAGTCCACTACAAGGCAATACATGAAAAAAAAAAAGCAAAAATACAAGTCAACAAAGATCAAGGGGCCACCTTGGGTTGTAGCTCGGTGACGGGCACCTCGGTGGACGGCTCCCCTTCCTCTGCCACTCCGGCTTGGGGGTCGGCCACAGCCTCATCACCCCCTCCCTCCATCACCACGGTCTCAGGATCGGCTAGAGCATCATCACCTAGTTGCTCTTCCCCCTCCTCTCCTTCGGCCTCTTGCTCGGCTTTGGGGTCCTCCTCGCCGACCGGACCCCACAGCCTGTATCCCGACCTGTCGAAGCCGGGGACTCAAGCCTCGACGTGCTCGAGCACGATGGCGTAGGACTGCTCCATGTTGGCCATCATATGCTTCTTAGCCTCGGCCTCTATCTCTGTCCTTGCTGCCTCTACATCCTCGTCCTTCTGCCGCATCACTGCCTCCAGGGCCCTTTTCGCCTCGGCCTTCTCCTTGGCTGCCCGGCCACCTCCGAGGTGACCTTCTCCTTCACCTGCGCCAAGGCCACCTCCAAATCGGTGACCTATGCTGCCAGAGCATCCGAGCGGTGTTGCTCCGCCTCGTACTGCTTCGCGACCCTCGCCCTCTCCGCTCGGTCTTTGTCGCATGCGGCCTTCAACTCCCTCTCCTGCTTGGCGAATGCTTGAGAAGGTGGCTGAAGTGGCACGTGATCTACAAGAAGAAGCAATTAAAGCGCAATGAAAGCCGAGCAAAAAACTTTGAATGTTTTCAAAGGTTATCGAAATCAACTAAGAAAACTTACCGACATAGTTGCCCTAGCTATCTCTAGAGCATCGTTGCCCGTCGTCCTCGCCGTCATTGCGGCTCGGTCTTTTGGGGTCGGGAGATGGCAAAGGGCCTGCATACTCATAGCTAAGTCCCCCAAGAAACCATCGTGGTTCATCACCCGCTAGTCGGGGACGAACAGCTTCATGTGACCCTCGGTCAGAATGGCCTCGGCATGCTCGGTAAGGGGTGGGGCCTTGAGCGCCAAGGCTGCCAAGACGGAGAAGCCTTCGCCCGAAGGATCAGACGGGGTCGGCTGAGGAATACCAACAGCCGAGGTCGACCGCTGAGGAGAAGCCAGGTCGACGGTCTCGACCGCGGCAAAAGAAATCTTGGTGGGTCGGCCAGACGAAGGCCCCGCACTCGTCCTCTTCCTCTTCTTAGCCTTGGAGGCCTTGTTTTGTTCGGCCATGATTGCCCTGAAGTCCATGATCAGAGCCTCTGTCGAATGAAGAAAACAAAGTTAAGAAAATACAATGCATAACAGAAAGTAAACAAGAAAATAGAGATGTCCGGAGCGTACTCGGGTCGATCGGACTAAGGCCCGACCCGTGGAGCACCTCCTCGGTCATGTCCCTCTAGCTCAAGGTCGGGAGGCCGACCAACTTCGCCACAACCTCTGCTTTGGCCGGAGTTAACACCGGCTCGGCTTTTGCCCACTTCGGTACATCCTCCTTCCACCGGGTCGGGAAGTCCCACACCGAAGGGGCTCGGATCAAGAAGAACCTACCCTTCCATGACTTGATAGAGTCCGGGTTCTCTATCAACTTGATGCCTTTCCGTGGCGACAGATAGTACCGGTGTTCGGTCTTGCTCATCCGATTGATCCGGTACAAGCTCCTGAGGACGACGAGCTGAGGCTCTACCTTTGCCGTTAGACACTGGAGTAGAAACCTGAGCACATGTCGCCACATGTTTGGCATGAACTGGATCAGGGCTCAGTCCATACCACCGAAGCACCTCGGTCACGAAGGGATGAAGGGGAAGGCGTAGTCCGGTATTCAGCGCGTCATAGGCGAAGACGCAAGTGTCAGGCGTGAATGCCGTGCACGCTCGCACCCCAGGTTCGGGGAGGATTAAAGCATATACTCCAGAGGAATGACAAAGCTCTTCCGTATCCGAAGCAGATCCCTCTCGGTCAGAACCGAGGGGATATCATCGACCTCAGTAACCTCCATCGGTTCGTTCTCTTCAAACGTTTCTGAATGTCCGTAGATGGCCTTGGTCAGCAGCTCGCCGGTATACTGCCTGATCCCCCTGTGGCTGGATATCACCGCGGCAGCCGACCCATTTCTCCTCCTCGTCTTACGGGCTCTACCACCGTTTCGACGACCACTAACCTAGCCACTTCCTTCCCCTTCCCCTTGGCAAGCAGAGAGCCGCGGACAACCCTACCATCTCCTTCCCCTTCTCTCGGCTCAGCACTTCTCCCCCTTCCTCGTGAACTAACGGCTGCTCACTCCGCCCTCTCGAGGAAGAAGTCTCGCTACCCGGGGACACTCTAGACATCTCGTAGGGTATATATATGGAATTGAAAATATATATACTAACCTTGATGTGACGCACTCGGTCAGAATAAACTCGCTGGAAATTGCCTTGCCACGCCGCGGCAGCTAGCACAATCACCCTTGGACGAAAATCTCCGCTAGCAGCGGACTCAAGAGCAAAAGTGAATTCTGAGAGTGAAAAGTGAAAGAATGAGAGAAAGGGTAAGGGGGTGAAGACTTATAGTGAAAAAAGGCAACTCTTGAGCTTCTAACGCATTGGGCTCCACTCAAGTCCGTTAAAAAGACCAAACGACAGAATATGAAAGGGCAGGCAGCTCAACGGCTCACGAAGCGCCGAGCTACCGAGGCACTTTGCCGAGCTACCGGAGCACTGACCTCCCTATTTGGAGAAAAATGTTGCCGAACTCCTTGGGCCATCAGATCATCCCAAGATTCGTGCCATAAGTTGATAAGCGTCTCAGATCTCGCCACACCCACAAAACGACAAAAACACGTTTTCTCGTGATCTGAGCCTCCTGCATCAAGATTCGCGCCCTAATGGACGCTCCAGATTTAGCCGCGTGGCTCGGCAGCTCACGAAGCATCGAGCTACCGAGGAACTTTGCCGAGCTACGGGGGCACCGACCTCCATATTTGGATAAAAATGCTGCCGAACTCCTTTGACCGTCAGATCATTCCAAGATTCACGCCATAAGTTGATAAGCGGCTAAGATCTCGCCATGCCCACAAAATGACAAAAACACGTTTTCTCGTGATCTAAGCCTCCTGCATCAAGATTCGCACCCTGATGGACGCTCCAGATTTAGCCGCGTGGCTCGGCAGCTCACGAAGCGTCGAGCTACCGAGGCACTTTGCTGAGCTATCGGGGCACCGACCTCCATATTTGGAGAAAAATGCCGCCAAACTCCTTGGGCCGTCAGATCATCCCAAGATTCGCGCCATAAGTTGATAAGCAACTCAGATCTCGCCACGCCCACAAAATGACAAAAACACGTTTTCTCGTGATTTGAGCCTCCTGCATCAAGATTCGCGCTCTGATGGATGCTCTAGATTTAGTCGCGTGGCTCGGTAGCTCACGAAGCATCGAGCTACTGAGGCACTTTACCGAGCTACCGGGGCACCGACCTCCATATTTGGAGAAAAATGCCGCCGAACTCCTTGGGCCGTTAGATCATCCCAAGATTCGCGCCATAAGTTGATAAGCGGCTTAGATCTCGCCACGCCCACAAAATGACAAAAACACGTTTTCTCGTGATCTGAGCCTCCAACATCAAGATTCATGCCCTGATGGACGCTCCAGATTTAACTACGTGGCTCGGCAGCTCACGAAGCGCCAAGCTACCGGGGCACCGACCTCCATATTTGGAGAAAAATGCCACCAAGCTCCATGAGCCGTCAAATTGTTCCAAGATTCGTGCCAAAAGATGATGAGCGGCTCAGATTTTGCCACGACCACAAAACGACAAAAATGCATTTTCTCGTGATCTGAGCCTTGCGCATTGTGATTCGAACCGTGATGAACGCTCCTGATTTGGCCACGTAGCTCGGCAGCTCACGAAGCGCCGAGCTACCGAGCTACCGAAGCACTATGCCGAGCTACCGGGGCACCGACCTTCACATGCGGAGAAAAGTGCTGCCGAGCTCCCCAAACCGTTCGATGGCTTAGATATTTGCGTTGTTAGCTGATGAACGGTCCAGATCTCGCCACGTCATAAATAGATATAAAAAATTTATTTTTATTTATTAAATTTGTATTGTTTATTTAAAAATTGTGAAAAAATAATTAAAAATTCAGAAAAATTAATTAAAAATTCTAAAAAATAATTATAAATTTAGGGGGAATATTTTTGAGCCCCTGGATAAATAATTGTTGATTAGAATAATTAATTAATACCCCTGAACAATAAGTCGCCGCTTCGCAAAATTAAATAAATGATCCGAAAAATAAATAAAAAATTAAGAAAATTCACCAAAAGTCCAGAAGAGCTCAAGAACAACCTTGAGCGTGCAACCAACTTTGAAAATCACCATAATACCTCGTATGAAGATTCAACACCCCTCATTTGGACTCCGATATAACTCCGCAAGCCATTAAAACAGTAAAACTACTCCTTAAAGGCTGATCAAACTCAGTCTTCGGGAGTGGGGGGCTCGTGATATGACTAAAAATAGGGTTAAATCGGGACCGTTCAAATCGGGCACGAATCTTAAAGCTCGGGTGTAAAATGGTAATTTTATCTACAAACGGGTCTGAAATGGAAACTGGGCCTTTTTCCAAAAGCCCAATAACCCATAAACGGATCCATTTTACTGGGTACAGGTTCCAACCCGTAAGAAACCCAGTCCAGCTGGATAGGAGAGGATTAGGGTTTACAATTGACCTTGATCAACGGTCCTGATCACTTCTATCCATTTACACTAGGAAGTAGGGATTTGATCTTATCCTGAAATGGGTTCTTAAGGCGGTTATAAATACCCCCCCTCCCCCCACTGTTACCAGGTAATCAACCTTTTGCCAACCAAAGCTCTTTCATAATCTTTCTGATTACTGACAAGAGCGTCGAAGGGTGCATCGCCGGAATCAACCCCGTTGTTTCGCACTTTTTGCAGGTCAACGGCGGAAGAATCTCGGTTGAACTCCGGTGAAGTTGTTCAGGTTTGACTATTCAACTTCCCTCGAATCCACAAATCTATCTGTTTGCTCCCACACCGATTTCAGTGGCAACAAGCAGCAAGAGGGGGTGGAGACGGGGCTGAGGGCGAGGGCGAGGGCGGAGGCGCTCGGAGATGCAGCGAGGGGGAAGGAGCTCGACAATGGGGCAGCAAGCACTGGTGATGGGTTGCGGGGAAGAAGAAGAAGAAGAAAAAGAAGAAGAAGAAGAAGAAGGGAGAGGCGCCTGTAGGGATAGATTAGGTTAATTCATTAGGGTTAGGGATATTAATTGTTATATATAGGGGATTAAGGTTAATGGGTTTGGATTAGGGTTAACGATTTTTTGGTTTGGGTTAGAATCTAATAAGGAGAACAACTAAGAAAATAATTGATTAAATTAAATACCTAATACACAATAAACAAAATAGAGTGTAGTGAAAAATCATGGTTCAAGCAAAAAGAATTTGAATGGTCAGATGAGTTAAAAGAATAGCAAAATTTATTATTAATAAATCAGAATACAAGAATTTAAGAAAAAGAAGAATTACAAATAGAAATCTATAAAATCGAAAACATGGGTTACAAATAACAACAACAACAACAAAAATATAAATAGATCAAAGAAACGAAACCCTAATCGTTAATGAAAAGGAAGAGAATGGAACAGTGCATATTGTGATCATACCTCAACAATGACTAATGGCAGAAAAGTCGATTTTGAGATGGAGAAGATAACCATGAAGAAAGAACTAGGGTTTGAGATCCGAATTAGGTTTTTTATTTTTAGTTTTTTTAGCTTTTTTGTGTGTGTGTGTGTGGGGGGGGGGGGGAGGGGGGGGGGGGGGTGAGGGATAAAAGAGGAAGAGCATAAAGAGCAGCAAGAAAAAAGATGCAACAAATGCCAAACAAGAGGGAAAATTGAGGGTGAGATAGCGGCAAAAGATTTGATTTTTTTTTTTTTTTTTTTTTGCATTTTTTCTTTTGGTTACTTTGCCATTTCAAGAAATTGTCTAATGTACCGGGTTATTGGGCACCCATAGACAGATGCTAATATGACAAGTGAGACCCATGTTAATATTTGAGTGTCGTGCCTTCACGTTTTATGCCTTCACGTTTTATTTCTACTATCATATTATAAAGGAAGGAGTTGAGAGTGGGTGGGAGATGAGCTGGGTTGGAAACATAATAATTATTGTGTAGCCATGCCGAGCTCGGGTCGAACTTTTACAAACCCGAACTCAGCGTGGAAACTAATTCAGACCCAATAAATTGAGCCCGAGTCAGAATTTTTTGCAAAATTGTAGACATGTTTCTTACTAAAAATCGGGTCATATTTAATCGGGCTCGGGTCGGGTTTGTGTCAATTTCCAGCCCTAGTTTAATTTAAAAAGTTCTAACATTTTTCTCAAAGTATTTAAAATGGTGAGTTTAACTTTTTTTAAAATGTGTTTACTTATTAGGAAAATTTTGAAGTTAAACGTGTCTCTTCCTACCAATACTTTTAGTAGCAGCACTTTCAATAAAAGCATTTTTCAATTATAATAATACCGAACAGAGCCAATAAGTAGAGACTAATTAAAATTGATTTACAAGTTGCGGAAGTTTATAATAGAACAAATTACAACAAAAGAAAATTCCTTCAAAATCAAAATTTGTATCATAAATATTATAACTTGTAGGCACTAAAATGCAAACTCCCCCAAATTATAAAACCAACCACTTCCCTTTCCCGTACTGATATTTTTGGAAATAATTACCAAACTGACCAACTTTCGAAATTATTTACCAAACTAGCTCACTTTTGGACATGTCAGCATAAAAACTTCATTGACAACAACGACATAAGTTATTTTAATATCGTTGTTACCAATAGCGGCACCTGTAGAAATTTTTCCTAATGCCATTATTAGAAGTAAGGGCATATGTACATCTCACAACTGGGACTTAAGAATTAGGAGCTCTCTGATTTGATAAAAAATTGCAATTGTGAATAATCTTATAACTAATGCAGCTATTCCCAATAACGGTAATCTTATGCGGGATGTCATTATTGAATATGGCGGCGTTAGTATAATAGTGCTTACATATAAATAATGGTCTCCTCTTCTGCTTCTCCTTTCACTTTATCTATCTCTCCCTCCACTCTCGAACCCAAAACCCTAAAACCCTATATCCCACACTTCTCCTTCAATCTGTCATCTTTCTTAGAGCATCTGTAGTCGTTTTCTATAAATTTATCCATATATCGATAAATAGAAATAGATATTACGATTCCGCTGCACTCGTCGTAAGCTATATTATAGCAAACAACTATTTAATATTAAGGGACGGGATACGAAATGCCGTCGGAGGCCAAAAAGTGCGCTAGTGCAGGCGCATGTCTAGGACGGCACATGAAGTGCCGTCCGACACTAAGCCAGAAAACTATACTTAATTAATAGTTACTAATTAATTATACTTAATTAGTAAGCATAGCTGCACATGAAGACTCAGCATTAATTGAAGACTGCACATGAAGACTAAGCATTAATTGAAGACTAAGCAGCACATGAAGACTAAGCATTAATTGAAGACTAAGCATAGCTGCATTTTTTTTGTCGTTAATGAGATCCCAACGGACGGCACTCGATGTGCCGTCCGGGAAAGGTGGCGAGTCTGAAATTGAAACGGACGGCATATCGAATGCCGTCCGACGCTCCGAACAGTGTTTTTCAACCCTGGGACGCCTCTTCGACCACCGTCGCTGACTTATCCATAAAGCTATTTCGTCTCTCATATATAGCAATCGACTGTAGCGATTTATCGATAATATCGATATATAGCAAACGACTGCAGCTACTTTTTAACCTATATATCGATATTATCGATATATAGATAACGACTACAGATGCTCTTATCAACAAAAGTTAATAAAATCCTAATTCATAAACCCTAATCCTCATCCCTTCTGGTTCCCTCATTTCTCAACCACTTGGATCTCGACATCGAATTTTCTATAGCTCATCTTAAATTAGAATTTGCCGAGCAAATATCGGAGCCTATTTAGCACTTTCCCACTCAGCACCGATAACATCTACCCTATTAAACTCCGTATTGTGCAAGGTAATTCAAAACCCTTAATTTGTTTAAAATATTCACTTTATATTGAGATGTATATGTATGTATGCATGTATATACATATTTATTGAGATATTGTGGAGATTGATATGAGTAGTAGTATGATACGAGTATTGAGACATGCTTTCAATATTGATATGAGTAGTGTATTGATATGAGTAGTCAATAATCAAATTTTTTATACATGAGTATAGGTCTATTTTTCAAAATGTTGTAGATTTGTGTATATATGAATGGATGTACTCATTGTGTTGAGATGTTGCTGATATTGATATGAGTGGTGTATTGAAACGAGTAGTGTATTCCAAATACTCGAATTTTGTTCATGAGAAATGTTTTTTTAATGTTGATAGAGAAATTGTGCAACCGAGTGGATCGTCAAAGCCGTCGGACAGTGGTAGAGGTCAACCACCATCACAAGTAATGTCTAATACTGTTTCTGTAATAACAAGTTTTTATACTTTTTTGTAGAATGTCAGCCAATCATCCACATCGCATGCAGTAGATACGTCGTCTTCCGCTACATATGGAGTTCCAGGTCTATTAGACCCAACCCTACTATACATATAAGAAGAGCACAAGTCTCAACCAGTGTGGAAGGGAGAGACGTAGGCTGTGAGTTTGTGCCTACACACGACATTGACGGTGCACCCCTATGTTCGTAACTATTTGGTCAATGTCGGTTTTCACGGAGGGAGGTAGGAGAGATGAAGTTTGAGAGTAAACAGAAGTCAAATTTGTGCCAGAGGATTTTAGGGTTTTGAGTTCCGAAGTGAAGGAAAAGATAGATAAAGTGAAAGGGGAATGAGAAGAGGGTGCCACTATTTATGTAAAAATGTTATTGTACTGGTGCTGGTGCTGGTGCTGCTATTTTCAATAGTTACATTAGCTTAAGGTTGCCATTATTGGGAATATCAGCATCAATTATAAAATATTTTTACATTTACCATTTTTTCTCAAATCAAATAGCTCCTAATTGTAAGTGAAGTATATCTATGCCGTTACTTCTAATTGAGGCATTTGAATTTTTTTTATTACAGGGACTGCTATGCGCAACAACTCACAACTGCATCAAAATAATATGTCATTATTGCCAATAACATTTTATGATGATGTGTCAAAACATGAGTCAGTTTGGTAATTATTTTAGTAAGTGGATCAGTTTAGTAATTATTTTCAAAAGTGGAACAGTATGGAAAAAAACCCCACTTCTAAACTTCCCATTTTCCCTCTTAAACCAGAAGCGGTTCCCTCCTCTCTCTCTCTAGGGTTTCAAACTCCCCTCTTCGTCTCTCCTCCAAATCCATCCAAGCCTCGATCTCCATTCCATCCATGGCGTTGGTGAATCTAACTCGCGGCGCGATCGCGATGATCTCCGACGGCGCGGCGGAGGGGCTGAAGCCGGTGCTCCAGGTCACCGATACCCAGCTTGTCAACTCCAGCAGCAGGACGACGGAGCGTTACCGGATGATCGTCGCTGATGGGGTACACCACCAACAGGCCATACTGGCCACTCAGATGAACACCGCCGTCAAGGACGGCAAGCTCAAGAAGGGTTCCGTCGTTCGCCTTAACGAGTACATCTGCAACGTCATCCAAGGCCGCAGGTGAGGGATTTTTGATTCTTGATGATGCAGTTTGTTTTTGGGGGCGGCTGCACCAGTTGTGAGTTCTTCTCGATTTGTATTTTTGCGGAAGTTTCGGTACGAATGGTACGCCCGATCCTCAGCCGGGGAAATGGCTTGGGAGTAGGCGGGAGTGAGGTGAAGATCGGATGCTTTGCTCGGATCTGGAGGCTCGGATCCAGAGGTCTCGTGTACCTGCACTTGGTCTAGAAACTCCGGGGTTGGTTCCGGTGGCAGACCCTCCGACGATTTAGTCAGTCACTGAAGAGTAACAGTAACTAGGGTTTTAAAGAAAAGATTTTTGCGGCTCGCGGTGCTATCCGAGCATCGAGCCTTAAGCGAAATTGAGGAGATTTTTGCGGCTCGTGGTATCATCTGGGCGTCGAGCCTCAAGCGGAATTGAGGAGATTTTTATGACTCGTGGTACCATCCGAGCACCGAGACCCCTAAGCTTGGTAAAAGCTAGGGCGTGACTCGATGTCAATGTCGAGCGCCGAACCTGAACAACATTGAGGGAAAACCAATCGAGTTGCTTGGAGTCAATGCCAAGGGCCGAGCCCCACACATTTGAGAGAAGTCTTCTATAATGAGAAGTTTGAACTGAGCGGCAAGGGTTTGAGAGACTGAGAAGTCTTCCGTATTGTGAAGTCCGAGCTGAGCGGCAAGGACTTGAGAGGCTGAAAAGTCTTCCGTAGTGAGACGTAGGATGTAGTTCTCAGTCCGATACAAGAGGTCGGGAAAGTCGATCGGGGGTCTCTTCGCCAGGGAAGCTTTGTGTTGAGGGTGTCGAACATTGTGTCTGAAGTCGGCCGAGACGACCCCGACGTCAAGAGAGGATGTGGCTCGGGCTTCGGTAGTGAATCTTCTAACTAAGTCTCGGAGGGACTCATTCTCCTTCTGCTTCAGGTCTAGGAGGGAAGCGCTAGGTTTCTCGACTTTTCGATTGGTTACAAAATGGGCCAAGAAGTTCGTTTCGAGTTGGTGGAGTGAGAAGACCGAGCCGGGGATGAGCTTTGAGATCCATTCCCTAGTCGGACCTGCGCAGGGTGGCAGGGAAAGCACGGCATAAGAGATGATCCAATGCGCTGTGAATCAGCATGAGGGTTTGGAGCCCCTCCATGTGATCAGCAGGATCACCCTCTCCGTCGTAAATCTCGAACTGAGGAGGTCGGAAATTCCTGGGAATCTCTGCTTCCAAGATAGGAGTAGAGAAAGGAGGTCAAGTCGGCCTATGATCCTGAGCCGGGATCGGACCTTCCTCGCCGAGATGGGCAAGGCGGTTCTCCACTTCCTGCAGGCATCGGAGGACGGCGTCTTCCTGCTCTGGCGGAAGGGTCGAGCCTGCGAGGTCCACTGCCCCCGGCACCCGACCGGGCATAGAGGAGGAATGCCTCGGTTCTGGGAGTCCCCAAGATGGCCTCTAGGATCTCATTCTTAAAGTTCTAGAATTTGAGGCGCGTGATCAGGTCCTGCTCGGACAGGTTGCGTTGGTTTCGCGGCCTCCGGCCTACGGGGCTAAGTTTTGGCTCCCGTTTTCGGGATGGCTGCTTGGGGCGGTTCATGGCCGAGTTGGAAGCGGCCCCTCCCCTATCGCGGCTAGCTCACTGGCTGAGGATGACGTGGCGGAGGTCGGCCTCGACCGAGTGGGAAGCACCCGGCCAGGATCCGAGTCCGCCGTTCGCCCCAGGATGGTTGGACCCCTGAGCGTCGGCATGACCGGGATGCGGAGAAGGGTCTGGACGACGTCCAAAGGTGGCAGCTCTTTTGGCCCTGGAAGCCATGCGAGAGCTCGGATTCGAGGTGATGACGTCCCTGGCTGGGATCGGAATGAGGTCAGTACCGAGGGTTTTTCACAGACGGTGCCAACCTGATGTGGTTTGATTTTGGGGGGTGGCTGCACCAGGTGTGAGTTCTTCTCGATTTGTATTTTTGCGGAAGCTTCGGTATGGATGGTACGCCCGACCCTCAGCCGGGGGAACGGCTTGGGATTCGGTGGGAGTGAGGTGGAGATCGGATGCTCTGTTCGGATCTGGAGGCTTGGCTCGGATCTGGAGGCTTGGATCTAGAGGTCTCGTGTACCTGCACTCGGTCTAGAAACATCGGGGTTGGTCCCGGTGGCAGACCCTCCGACGATTTAGTCAGTCACTAAAGAGTAATAGTAACTAGGGTTTTAAAGGGGAGGTTGAATATTGATTACCTCGTGAAGGGGTAGAGGGTCTGGTATTTATAGGCAAAGTCAATCGGGTCTGGACCCGTTTGGGAGCGGATCTAGATCCGGTTGCCCGTGGGCCTGACTTGGCGGAAGCCCAAGTGGTTTAGGGCTGACTTGGCAGGAGCCCTAGGTGGTTTAGGGCTGATGTGGCGGATCTGTATTGATCGGGGGTAGGCATTTTTTGAAGGGATCCTGTGGCCCGGGAGGGGCCATGTCATCTGACCCATAACACTTGAGATCTTCGTCTTTCTTCCGATATTTGTGGTTGTCATTTTGAAGAAAGATGCGATCTTGATGTCATTTTAATGTTCCAGAAAATTTTGGGGAAAGTTAGTTTATGGTTGCGAAAAGATTGTAGAGGGTGAGAGGATTTATGAGCATGTGCGATAATGTCAAGGGTGTTCTGATGTATGAAGGGAAAACACGTGCATTGTTCGTTCTGAAAAGTAAAAAGATGTGGCCGTATTTGGAACAATTAACTGCTTTGGGAGTTATAATAGTAAAGATATTGATCTTATTTAGATTGCAGTTGTAAGAGAGAAGGGAGAATTCCGAATTGTCAGGTCGGAAATGGTCATCTTTGTGATTAGACTTTGCTATGTATTTTGTTGGATTTGGTTTTTTGATTTTTTTTTCGTTTGCTTTTTTTTAAAAAAAATTCTTGTATGTCTCCTTTCCATTTGGCCTCATTAAAATTTGTTGTGTATATTCGTTACATATCTGCAATTTTGAATGTATTTTTTACGATTATTGTATTTTGCTGTTTTCTTTATCCTGATAATGAGGTAATGTTTTCTTTGTTCACATGGCAACTTCCCTCTTGGGTATGGTGAGCCCTTTGTTGACTAGGTTGTTGACATTTTGTTTCAGGAGATGATGTTTGGTTATTGTCAGTTTAGAAGACTATTAATCTCTTAACATATACATTGTTGCATACTTTAAGCTGCTTGTAGCCTTGTATGTTAGGGTGAAGTTCTAGTATCTTATGTTGAAATGTGCCAATTTAGTACCGTTGGTTCTAGTTTTCTGCCAGTCTTGGTCATATTTAAAAAGTTATTAGTAACTTAGGGCGCTCATAAGTTTGTTAGTTTATGCGTTATTCAACTGGTATATGGCTTTTGGTTACTTAGTAATTAACTATTATCAGCCAAGTCTTAATTTGAATTTCGTTGTTGCTTACTTGTGTCAAGTATTTTGCGTCATTACACCCTTTAGATGATAATTTCGATCAATTGTGGACTTTAAATTTGTTCACATAAGAAGTGGAGAATCTTTATTAAGTTGTGGATAAGAAGCTTTGAATAGCAAGACAGGGAATGCAAGGTGAGGCTAGTTTAATATTCACAAGTGATGCTTGTTGACCTAGTTCCTTTTTTATGAAAATTAGGTGGAATTTTGTTTATTTATTTTATATGAAAAAAGTGTAGTTTGCAGCTTATTGATTCAGTAGTTTGATTGCAGCAGTTTTCTGACACAGTACCTTTTACCTGAATTGTATCTTTAATTTAGTGATTCTTTGTACTTATCTTAATGTCATAGATTTTTTCACATCAGAGTTGACAGTAATTAGGATACATTTGAACAGAGAAAGTGGATGTTATGGGAATTGCAAAACACAAGAGTGTAACAAACTAAAATCATATGCACACTAGACCCGCATAGTGGAAGCATGATATTATCAACTTGGTGTTTTTTATTTCTTTTTTTTGAACAAATATTATCAACTTATTTGAAGATAATCAGTGCAATATATAGATTCAGAGAAAATATTAGAAATTTCACAAGAGAACTAATTGAAAGCTACCAAGGGCAAAAGGTACCAGAGTATGTAAGTGACACCAACACGGGACTGGATGCACATGCCACACGCACCCCTGAATACATTGTAAAATTGTAAAACAATCAACTTAGTTGAAGGTAATCAAAGCAATATCCTGAGAAATATTGGAAATTCAACAAGAGAATTAATCGAAAGCAACCAAGTGCAAAAGATAGCATGATACGTATGAGGCACAAACATAGGAGCAAACACAAATGACAAATTCACCCCCAATACTTTAAAAATTGTAAACTAGTACATTTATAGGTGGTGTTGTGTCGGATGTGTGTCTGAAATATACCTATTTGAACATATTTCTGGGATGTCAATTATTTTTCTCAAGACAGCAGTTATCTGGTTAGGAGGAGCCAACAACAGACAAGTTGAGATTGTTATTTTTTTTAATTGTTCTTCGTTTTCCTTCCCTATCAACTATTTAGGAATCCCATTGAGATGGGGTATACTTCATCGAGAAGATTGGTTGCCCATGATCGATAACGTTGAATCTGTTTGAATGCCTGGGCAGGTCGTCAGATGTCTTGTGGGGGTAGACTCATTGATAAATTCCATTCTTTCGTCTATTCCCCTGTACATGATGCTCCTTGTACCTGTGTCCTAAATTTTATCGTATTGGACACTTCCTAGACACTTCTCCAATACCTTTTTAAGACATAATCAACAATTTTCAACACTTACTCATTTCATATTCTGTATACGAGATACCTCTTATTACTTGTGTATATGGACTGACTAGGAATCTTCTCCAATTTTATAATGAAATGTGATGTATTATTACTTTTCTATGGACCCACATCATTTTTTTTAATCAAGTATCTCATAGTTATATTGGTGATGTAATTTGAGTTAAATTTATACACAGTTGGGTTATGAAACGTTATATTATATGATATCACTGCAGTGTCCCTGTGTTGTACTTTTAACAAATTTGCTGTGTCCCGTGTCAGTTCCTAGGTTGCATGAAATCTCACCTAACCATAGAGTTCTCATAATTTTTACCGTTAGGTCTAGCGTCTCTCTTTGACATGCTCTTAATCCCTTTGGCTCCCGAAACATCGTATGAGAATGTATTACCCCTACATATCCCTGATACATTAGGAACTTTTAAAACCAGTCTGACAAACACAGCTGCAGAACACAAAGGCAAGACTTAATCAAAATTGGGTTCAACTTAAGTTCAGGTTGAACCAGGAGTCAGTTTTAAAGGCAACCTATACCAATCCCAGCGATTATTTCTTGACTCTAGTCATTTGTGCAGTTGACCGTGGATGTACTTTAATAGATAGTTCTTGCTGTTGTCTTGAAGGAAAGCAACAGAGATGTTAGTAATTTGTTCAAGGGTAGGTTTCTTTGGATGAAAGCTTAGCGAGGACACCTTTGTACTGTGTATTAATTTATAGATGCGCCTTTGTTATCTACATATTTTAATGTGTTTGTCTTCATCGACAGTCTAAAGTTATGTTATTGATTAAGAATTTTTTTCCCCCTTACTAGTCTGTAGTTGCTTTCTATTCTGCTACTATAGGTTTTTTATTTTGCACATGTGACATAGGAATTGTGTGTACGAAGTCATGAAGTTAGATAGTCAGGAGACATGTCCATGGCCTCCTGTTAATAAACAGGTTTAGGCTCTTGGAACGCGATCACTTATTTGGTGTCGGTATATCCACATGGCAAGTTGTGATGATTTGTTTTATTTCTGCTTTGATAACATATGTTTTTTAATTCCCAGCTATTTGCAGGGTTGAACACTTTTCTATACTAATATATAATTGGATGAGTGAGTGTGGTTGGACTTTTGGGATGCTGAAAATACCCTCCCCCTCTTAATTTCTTTTTTCACTCATCCACTTCCACGATAATTAATGATCATTATTATGTAGTATATACTTCATATGATAGTGATCAACTTTTCATTAATACTGGACTTGGGGGAAAAGAAACCACATGCACAAATATCTAGTGTTGTGTCATCCTCTATTAGCAGCCTGAGTTTTATTTATTGTGCTAAATATACTGCTTGCTCCATATTCTGTTAAAGTCTTATATATTCTGCATAACTTTCTTTTGAGTGTGACTTGTGGTAATATTCTTGTGTCTTTGTTGTTTGGTTGTCTATAAATTTCAGGATAATAATTGTCATCAACTTGGATGTTTTACTTGAAAATTGTGAGCCAATTGGAGAACCAAAAAACTACGATACCGGTCCAGTTTCTCCCCAGAATCGAACTACTGCACCAACTCCATGTGGAACAGATCAACAAGGGATGGGTTCTGGGAATCCTCAGCAATACGGTGGTTCTGTCACTGCACGAAACATGATGAGCAGCAGTATTATAAATCCCAGATCTGAGACAATTACTTGCAATCCATCTTACAGTGGTGCTGTGCCTGGGAGGAACATGAATAACTTGAATTCCCTACACCCAAAATCTGAATTAACTGCTGGAAATTCTGTTGATTCTAATGTAAATGCTGGTATGCAATACCAAAGATTTTCAAGTATATCAGTTGGAGGATTTCGCCCGCCTGCAAGTACTTACACCTGTCCAGGCCTGCAAGCATACCAGCAGCCTCTTCCCACTTACACAAATCGGGCTCCTATTGCAAAGAACGAGGCTCCTGCTCGTATAGTTCCAATTGCTGCACTGAATCCTTATCAGGGTAGGTGGATAATCAAGGCGAGGGTTACATCCAAGGGGGAACTAAGGCGCTACCACAATAATAAAGGAGAGGGTCAAGTGTTTGCTTTTGACCTTCTTGATTCTGAGGGTGGGGAAATCCGAGTTACTTGTTTTAACTTGGTAGCAGACCAGTTCTACAACCAGATTGAAGCTGGGAAAGTCTACTTGATATCAGAAGGAAGCTTGAAACCTGCACAGAAAGCTTTTAATCATCTTAACAATAACTATGAACTGTTTTTGGAGTCTACTTCAACAATCCAGCCTTACTTAGAAGAAGACAGCTCTATTCCAAAGCAGCAGTTTAATTTCCGACCAATAAGTGATATCGAGAGCATGGAGAACAATTTCATGGTCGATGTCATCGGTATAGTGTGTTCAATAGGCCCTGCAGGATCAATTATGAGAAAGAATGGCACTGAAACTCAGAAAAGAACCCTTCAGCTGAAGGACATGTCCGGCCGAAGCGTTGAAATTACTTTATGGGGAAATTTTAGCAGTGGGGAGGGCCAGCAGCTACAAAATATTTGTGATTCTGGTGTTTTCCCTGTCTTAGCTATCAAAGCTGGTAGGTTAAGTGATTTCAATGGGAAATCTGTGGGGACTATATCAACTAGCCAATTATTTATAAATCCTGAATTCCCTGAGTCACTGAGTTTGAAGGAGTGGTTTCTTAGAGAAGGAAAAGGCATTGCAGCCCCTTCAATATCAAAGGATCCAGGAATTAGTAGGACTGATATTAGGAAAACAGTTTCTCAAATTAAAAAAGAGGGTCTTGGAAGATCTGAGAAGCCCGACTGGATCACAATAAAGGCTACAGTTTCATTAATAAAAGCTGATAATTTTTGTTATACTGCTTGTCCTTTAATGGTGGGGGACCGACAGTGCAACAAAAAGGTTGTCAACAATGGTGATGGGACGTGGCAGTGTGAAAGGTGCGATCGGAATTTCCCGGAATGTGATTACAGGTACTTGCTTCAGTTTCAGATCCAAGATCACACGGGCATGACTTGGGTTACAGCATTCGAAGAATCTGGTGAGGAAATCATGGGGGTTCCTGCAAAGAAGCTGTATTATTTGGAGTACGAGGAACAAGATGAAGTAAAGTTTGCCGAAATCATACGGTCAGTCCTTTTCAATCAATATATATTTAAGTTGAAAGTGAAAGAGGAGACCTTCTGTGATGAACAGCGTGTGAAAACAACTGTTGTTAAAGCTGAGAAAGTGAACCCTTCATCTGAAAGCAAGTATATTTTGGGTCTGATTGAGAAACTCTCAATGGAAGCGTCCAATGGAGCTTCTGGATTGGGTGGGATCTCTGTATCAGGTTCTAGAATGCCTAAAGCTGGATATGGCAATATGGAATATAAGCCCTCTATAAATATTGGAATGACTGATGCCAATGTTTGCTTCAAATGTCAGCAGCCTGGGCATTGGGCTCGAGATTGTCCAGGTTCTAGCGGTGGCCGCTCTTGGTAGAACTATGTGAAAAAGGTATCTTTAATAAGTAATCTGTATTGTTCGGTCTGTCATTGTCCTTGTGGAATACATTTTTGGGCTTGTACAGAAGGCAAAGTTAATTAGAATTTTAACAGCCCAAAGGTTATTCCGATGTCTTTTTTTACCTTTTTCAAATTTCCAGACTGAAATCCTCTTTTCAAATTTTCAGTTGTTTATCATGCTTGATATATCCAGTCTCTTGTTTCTTATTACATTGGCTAAGAAGTTGTAAGCAGAGTCATGCTTGATCATCTTTCAGTAGCAAATCTTAGTGTTATGGCCTTTTTTATTCCTTATTAGGATTTTCGTAACATCATTTTGTTGGTCACTTTCCATTTTCTTTTTTTTTCACACTTCTAGTGTACCATGTTAGATAACTAGATTTGCCCGTGGGCACGTGCCTACGGCACGTCTTCAGAACGATACAGCATATGAAAAGTCTTGTAAATAGTAAATCAACAATTATATGACTCAAGTTTGAATAGTATGACAATAATTAGTTGTAAATAAAAGTCCATGTTTCATTAGTATATGTTGAAAAATAAGTATAAATTGGGGTATATAAAAGTCCATGTTTCCATAAGTGTATATCTATATATATACTAGGTTTGCCCGTTGACACGTGCCTACGGCACGTATTCGAAACGGTGCACATTGTTTGATCATATAAAATAGATCCAGCAAATTAATTGAAGTAGCAAACATATTATATGAGAAACTTTTGGGGGTCCAGCAAAAAACATATCATATGATTTTTTTGATTTTTTTTGAATTATTTTAAAAGTTTTTAAAATTTTAATTTAATTTATTTTTTAAAATTTGTATTTTCGAAGAGAGAAAAAAAAATTAAATAAATATAGGAGTTGTTTTGGGTGGGAGATTTGAATTTGAGTTTTAGAGGAAAACTTTTGGGGGAAAAAATATGTATTGTGAGGTTAGATCTCGGCCTTTAATTTTGGGGATTGAAGGAGAGCCACTTGATAGCTTTCTTTGTGTTTTATTATATAGATATATATATAGGGTAAAAGGGATATGAGCAACTTGCTCATTTAGTAAATGAGCAATTGATTATGTGGCATGCATGTGATACATTGGACAACTAACCCTTTTAAAGATTGTCCAATCACATGTATGCCACATCATCAATTGCTTATATATATATAGAGAGAGAGAGAGAGAGAGAGAGAGTAAATAAAGTAGTTGTTTTGGGGGAGATTTGAATTTGAATTTTGGGGGAAAAAATTGAATTTGAATTTTGGGGGAAAAAATTGAATTTGAGTTTTGGGGGAAAAATGTGTTTTGTAAGGTTAGATCTGGACCTTTAATTTTGGGGGGACTGAAGGAGAGCCACTTGATAGCTTTCTTTGTGTTTTATTATATGGTTACCTTATATCTGTCTTTTGTTTGTTATGATGGGATCAAACTCCAGCCTGTTACTAATATACATACCCAAGGTCTAGAAGATCCTAGAGAATGAATCCGTCCTCGACAGACTGTAGCATCACTGTAGCAGTGGGGTCATAAGCTGCTTTTATAAAGTTGCCTTAAAAAGTAGAGTAATGCTTTAGCCACTACCAATTTCACTGCCATTCTCTTTACTACCTTAGGTGGCATGCTTCTATTGGAGAGTTCTCCCACCTACTCTATCTTTTCCCTACCTATTGGAGTGTGCCACCTAGGGTAGTGAAGAGAAATGTAGTGAAATTGGTAGTGGATGTAGCATTACTCTAAAAAGTAATGATGCTAGCAATGTCAGCACTGAAGCATAAAGCAGAAAAGGATACTTTAATAAAGCTGTGAAAGAAAATGAGTTTTTTTTTATTTTGAAAGAAAATGAGTTAGCGAAGATTTGATGTACATTTCTCTCGTCTCTTCTTTCTTCCCTGAATTCCATGTAAGGAATCCTTCGATTTTTCACTTTCTATCTGTAATATTTCTGTACTGAGTGTGCTAAGTGTGCTATAATATTTGAAGCTTTTAATATTAATTGAAGAAAATGTTGTTTGCCATGGCTATGATTTTAAGTTGTAAGCTCTCTTTCTTTTATTTCTGTTTATGTTTAAAAATTTATAAGATCCTTCTAACTTGTGGTATCAGAGCTATGATGCTTTAATTTGCCTGGTAGATTTAAGTAGATACTGTTTATAGTATTGGATGTTTAAATTTAGATAAGTTATTTTGTTTTGCTCACTTGTCATTAAACTTGTGGTACGCCACCAAAGTTGGGTAGAGCCATTGATCTCATGTTTGTCGGAGTTAGGCTGTAAAGGGTAGGCTCGTAAGCCGTTGGTAGATGTGCAAGCTAAAAGAAAACTATGTGAAACAAAATAAAAATAAAAATTTAATTATTCTATACTGTTTTATACTGTGAACATTATGATGAGTTTAACACCTAGTACTTATAGGAAACACATCAGTAATTGGTAGTAGCAAGATTAAAAATGCTCAATTAGCATAATTCCCTTCAGAATTAGACCAACTGAATGACTGGTCCATTCTTGATATTCCTAATAAGAAAATTTATAAAATAGGATTTCTAGATGTAAAATCTTTAATTAACATTAAAACTCTTGAAAGAACTCTTACCGTTAATCAGAAAGAGAGAATAATTAGACTTCTTAGTGAAGATAATATTCAACCATATTTTGATAAGTACAATTACATCCATGTAGGCTTAATACAAATCGTTTTTAAACCTTTGACATTACAAGGATTAAACGCATCAATGTTAGCTAGTTTAAGGGGTACTAGATGCCTTGATTGGTATGTCATTAATGGGTATAATTGAAACCATTTATTCCATGGTCCTGTTTACTTTAATGTATTCCTGAATTTAAGTTTAACGTTAACATATCCTAATATATTAGAATCTGTCAATCTTAATATAAAGACTCATGGGTATAATTTCTTACGTGGATCAGAAACAATAACAATTGTTTATGAAGTTCATTATAAAATATTAAATACTCCAGCTCTGAAGACTAGATTTCATACACCACCAGAAAATACAGTTTGAATAGAAACTAATTTATTTTCCTCTAGAATTGCCTCTAATAGACAAATAAAATGGGATGAAGTATATATTCTTGATAATTGGGTTATACCCCAAGCTGTACAGCTAAGGCCAATTGTTAATCAAGATGCAGAACATTTTTCTATTATCTGATTCAAGAATTTAGATTAGAACATTTTTCATAAAATCAAAAAATTTTGTTCTGCATAATGAAATTCTTGAATCAGATAATAGATTAGACCATTTTATGCCTTGGTTCTCAGACTATTATATCTTAGAACAAGATCAACGAATTAATGTATTAGAAGAACACGCTAATCAATGGAAAACTGGTACAAGAAAAATGATAATATGGTTATACCCTCTCCTTCAGAATCATTAAGAATGTCAGGAATTGATGCTTCTAATTTAAAGGCTAGTCCATATAACAAAACATCTGATAAGGATGAAGAGTTGCTTAAAGAATTATCAAACTTTTAAGCAGCACAACTACTTTAATTTATATTTACAAGTAGTTTGACAACAATTATCAAAGAATTGAAGACACTCTTATGAAACTTAATAATAAATTAGAAACAAAATTTTTTGATTTTACCAGTATTGGTATTAAAGCTGTTATACAACAAACCAAGCAAATATTTACAACCCAAGCTAGAAAGATCTGGATTCAAATTAGAAAAAGAAGGTTCAAGTTCAAAAGATATTACTTCTAATGTAATAGAAGCTGTAACTAAAAAATTTAAAACAAACTATTGAAGGCAAACCATCAACGGTAACTGTTACCGCTGATTTCGGTGTGGGGGTAAACAGATAGAATTTGTGAGTCCGAGAAGAACCTGAACAGTTGACTCGGCCCTCTTGCTCCTGCCGCAACCTGCAAGGAAGTGCGAGACACCGGGGTTGATTCCGGCGACGCACCCTCCGACGCTCTTGTCAGTAATCAGAAAAAGGATTAAGAAAGAGCTGAAATGGTCAAGAAGTGATTAACCTGGTCTTGGTGGTAGAGGGGTTGTATTTATAGTCGCCTTTGGAACGGTTAGGATCCTGATTTCCTGCCTAACAGCCAGGAGGAAAATCCTCCTATTCTGTTTTAGGAAAGTAGGTCCTGATTCCCTGGTGAGAGCTAATCAGGCTTATTGATTTGATTTAGTCAAATCAGTGGCCTGATTCTCCTCTTGGTGGACCGGGCTTGTGTCGGGTCGGGACCCGTGCCCAGTTGAAGTGGATCTATTCGCGGGTGGTTGGTTTTGTGAGAAGGAGGCCCAATACCCGTTTTGGATCCATCTGTATGTGAAATTACCTTTTTACCCCCGTGCTTCAAGATTCGTGCTCGATCTGGACGGTCCCGATTTAACCCCATTTTTAGCCATATCACGAGCCCCCCACTCCTAAAGACTGAGTGTGATCAGACTTTGAGGAGTAGTCTAGCTGTTTTAGTGGCTGGTGGAGTTGTATCGGAGTCCAAATGTGGGATTTCGAATCTAGAAAGGGGGTAGTGAGGTAGCTTTTGACGCCGCTGGCTGTTCTCTGGTCACATCGGGTATTTAAGGGTTTTTATCTATTTTTTCGGACTATTTATTTAATTTTGCGACGTGTTCACTAATCGTTCGGGGGTTTTTAACGGTACATCCTGGGTAATAATTGTTCGTCTAGGGGTTCGAAAATGTCCCCCCAAGTTTCCAATTATTTTCCAGAAATTTTAGTTAATTTTCCCGAATTCTTAGTAATTTTTTCGCAATTTTTAAATAAATAAAACGATTTAAATAAATGAAAAACGATTTAAATACCGATTAATGACGTGGCTCGATCTGAGCCGTTGATCATGGACGAGTGCGAATTTCGTAAAGATCTGACGGTTGTTACCGCTCGGCAGTGTTTTTCTCCGTTTACGAGCTCGGGAAGGCGCTTGCTCGGCTGCCGACCGGAGGTAGGGGTTCGGCAGGCCGAGTGACGTGGTGCCATCTGAGCTGTCGGATGCTGGTGCGCATCTCGAGACGGGCGCGGTTCCCAAGAAAACACTATCTTGTCTTTTAGTACACGTGGCGCAATCTGGGCCGTTCATCATTGGGATTGCGAGTTTCTGAGAGATCCAACGGTTTAAGTAGCTCGGTGTCTTTTTTCTCCATTTACCAGCTCGGGAAGGCACTTGCTCGGAAGCCGACCGAGGGGGCGTGGCTTCGGTCGTCCGAGTGACGTGGCGCTAACTGAGCCGTCGGATGATGGCGCGCATCTCGAGACAGACGCAGCTCCCAAGAAAACACTATCTTGTCTTTTAGTGCTCTCGGCGAGATCTGGGCCGTCTGATTGAGATCAGACGCGAAAGTTGAGGGGAGAGTGAGTTTTCCCCGTTTACACGCTCGGGAAGGCACTTGCTCGGCAGCCGACCGAGGGCCTGTGGTTTTTGGCAATCCGAGATGGCTCTGTTCCCAATGGTATTAATGGTGCTTCGGGACTTGTGTGGCGTTCCGCCTTCCCGATGTCATTAAGGATAATTCCTTTAATTAATGCGTGGCGTTTCAACTTCCGAGGGTCATAATGGCGGGTTCTTGGAGGCAGGCTATAAGTACCCCACTCCCTTTGTCATTTCAGTCGCAATCAACATTGAGTTTCAGACCTCGGAGGCATCTGCCTTGGGTAGCTTCTCTCTTGAGGTCCGGAGAGGTGGTCGCTCTTCTGCCTGGTTTTCCCTTTGTTCCTGACGGCCCCAAAGTGGATGTCAGGAGCGAGGGGGGAACGAGGTAGTAGTGGCGGCGACTGTAGTCCGAACCCGAGGGATGAGTTACTTCAGAAGGACGGGTGGTCGCCCTGTTGTCTTATTCTTCTCCCGTTCCTCACTGCTCCGAAGGGGGTGTCAGGAGCGGGAGGGGATAAGGCAGTAGTGTCGACGACCATAGTCCGGACTCGGGGTGTGGGCCTCTTCGGAAGGACGGGTGGTCGTTCTTCCACCAAGATCTTCTGCTTTCTTTGGTTGCTCCGAAGTGAGTGTCGAAGAAAGCGGAGGTCTTGATGGGAGAGGTGATGATCCATGTCCGATGCCGATCTCCGGACCGTCCGAGTCCGTTTGTTGCAACTGTGAAGGCGCCGTTGCCGGAGTCCTCTGACAAGCCGAGCCTTCCAGTTGCAACCAACTAGCTCGGAATGGTGCGCTTCTCCACCATGAGTCTTGGCTCGGGCTTCCGGACCATCCGACCCCGTTGTTTGTAACTGTGAAGGCGCCGTTGTCAGAGTCCTCTGACGAACCGAGCCTTCCAGTTGCAACCAACTAGCTCGGAATGGTCCGCCTCTCCTGATCTCTGAGTGTTGATGGGCCTCCTCCCATCTCTGTCTTCCTTCCGGGCTGATGGCTTCTGATGGATGTCAGCCCGGAGGAGTTAGAGATGGGGGGAGTGTCGATCTGTTTTTGACCGGGGCCCGTGGGTCGGCGGAATACCGACTGACGCACTGGACCCGGGGGGTGCTCGCCGAGGGCGGTGCCTTCAAACCTTAAATCAAAATTTTCCTGGTTCTTTTAGTCATAGGTGGGGCATCCGAGGGTTCAATCGTCCGAGCGACGTGGCGCACCCTGAGTCGTTGGATGATGGCGCGCATCTCGAGACGGGCGCAGCTCCCAAGAAAACACTATCTTGTCGTTTAGTGCTCTTGGCGAGATCTGGGCCGTCTGATCGAGATCGGGCGCGAAAGTTGAGGGGAAAGTGAGGTTTCCCCGTTTACACGCTCGGGAAGGCACTTGCTCGGATTCCGACCGGACTCTATTGCCTGCAAGTTCGGATCGCTGGTGGCTCGGATTCAGATTCCCAGGAGCCGAGCTAGTTGACTTGGTGGCGGAGCTAGTAGTAATGGGCCTTCGCGACGTTTCGAGAGCAGCCCAAATGTCGCGAATTTTCGTTTGGAAGTCCAAGGGACGTCCCAATTTTACTATAAATCTTCACCCCCACCTATACCAAGTCTCACTTTTCACTTTTACTCTCTCTCTTCAGTTTTTACTCTGCTTCGAAGTTTTTAGCTCTCTGGTGGTGTTGCTAGCTGTTGCGGTAGCGTTCCTAGTTCCGGCGAACTTTCCGACCGCACCTGTCACTTCAAGGTCAGTCTCTTTCCCTTCTCTTTTTAGGAAAAAATGGTTAAGATTTCGGCTGAGACCCCCGCCTCGGAGCAAGCCGTTAGCTGAGGGGATAAAGGGAAGGGAGTGGTGGAGCCGAGCGAGCAAGACGTCGTTCGTCCGGATAGAGAAGGTGAAGTGGCCGAAGTGCCCGAGGAAGTCGTGGCCGAGTCCCGAAAGGGCAAAGGTGTGGTCACGATAGTGGAGACACCGAAGAGAGCGGGGGTGTTTGGTCGGCAGCCCATCGCCGTGTCGAGCGTGGGAGGCGTCCGGGATTATGCCGAGGATACCTTGGAGAGGGTCACTCAGGGTACGGCTAAGCTGGTTGAGGAGAACGAGCCTAGGGAGCTGTCCGAGGTTGACCATAGGATCTCGACTCTTACCGAGACGGATCTTCGTCTGATCCGAGAGGGTTTCCAGATCCCTCTTGAGTATGTACTGCTCCTTCCTGGGCCGGGGTTCCGAGCCAACACAAAGTCCTCGTCGGACGTATGTGTCTTTCCGGTCGACTCCCTCATTGCCGGACTCCGTTTTCCCCTCCACCCGTTCGTGGTTGAAGTCCTGGTCTGGTACGGTTTGAGTCCCGCTCAACTGATGCCGAACACATGGAGGCACGTCGTGGCGTTCCTCCTCCGATGCCAGGAGATCGGCGCCAAGCCGACTATGTACCTCTTTCGGAGTCTCTTCCGACCTTGCCAGCTGAGGCGAGACGAGCAGAGGTTTTTCCTTTCTCCTCGGACGGGAGTTAAGTTGATCGAGAACCCGGACTCGATCAAACATTGGAAGGACAAATACTTCCTCGTCCGAACTCTGACGCCATGGGTGATACCGATAGTTTGGGCGAAGGATGGCCTGCCCAAGCGTACAAAGAAGGACGTCCCGCTGAATGTTGAGGAGGCAGAGGTCCAGAGGAAGCTCCTCGCTCTGCCGACGCTCAGCTGGAAGGATATTACCGAAGAGCATCTGTTCCGTGGGGGTCTCAGCCCGATCGACCCTCGTATGCTTCTGGTATTTATACTTCTTTGTTTAAAGCTCATGAAAATTTTTCTAAGTTTTTTCATTCGGCTTTTGCAGAGACGATGAAGCTCGATTACAAGGCTCTGGTGGCGAAGGGTAGGGCAGAGCAGGAGAAGAAGAAGAGGCCGTCGGCAGCACCTCAGGACAGCCGAGCTTCGAAGAAGGCCTCGGTCGTGAAGACTGCCAACCAACCGAAGGTTGCGGTCCTCAAGGAGGGGGAGATCGATGTCCTTGTCTCTCCGACGAAGGTCGTGATCCCTGAGTAGGGGGGGGTCGTGGTCCCCGATCCCCTCACCTCGGATGCACCTGCGCCGACCCCGGAGGCGGACACTCCCGGTTCGTCGAGCGGCGTGTTCGGGGTGAAGGATGCGCTGTCCCTGCAGGTTCCGCCCCTCACTGCCGACGCGGAGAAGATCTTGACCGAGCGTCATAAGCAGATCTTCGTCCCCGACTGGCAGGTGATGAACGCCGATGGTTTCCTGGGCGACGGGAACATCTGCATGGAGGCGGTGAGGCACCTGCCGACCCCGAAGGATCGAGCGACCCTGAAGGCCGGGATGGCAGGGGACGTCGTGATGCAGATTGCCCGGAATACCATGTCGGTAAGTAGGCTGAGCTCTTCTTCATCCAAATTTCTTCCTTAGAATTTCTCCAAGTTCTTGGATTCGGATTGTAACTTGTTGTTCTCTTTCAGACCCTCTGCCACTTCAATTTCTTGGTCGAGGAGTTGGCGAACAAGGATCAGGAGAAGGAGAAGGAGAGGGCGGAGCGCGTCAAGGTCGCGAAGCAGCTTGATTCCGAACTGCTTCTCTCGATGAAGATGGCTGCCGAAGTGGAGGGGTTGGAGAAGCAGCTGGCCGACGCCGTTCAGCTGTCAAAGGATACGGCGGCCAAGCTTGAGGCCTCGGAGAAGGAGGTGGCCGAGCTGAAGGATACGACGGCCAAGCTCGAGGCGTCGGTGAAGGAGGCTGCCGAGCTGAGGGAGGAGCTGGCCAAGGCTCGGTCGGAGGCGGAGGACGCTCGGAAGAGGGCCGAGAAGATCAAGGCCAAACACCTCAGGAAGGTGAAGAGGGTGAAGAAAGCCGTGCAGGAGGAGGCCGCTCAGCACATGCTCCAGAACATGGAGGACGCTTATGGTCGAGCGCTGATCCACATAGCCGCCAGGAACCCGGGCTTCGACACCTCCTCCTACCACTTTTACGACCCCGTGGAAGGGGAGGAGGGCGTGCCCGAGGGGATGCTCGGACCTGCGGGAGAGACGAAAATCGTCGAGGTCCCTGGGGAATCCGAGGCCGAGGGCGAGGAGGAGGACGACTCCGAGGAGGAGAGTTGGAGCGAAGGCGGGGGCGAGGACGGTGGCGAGGACAAGACCGGGGGGTCGACGGACCCGAGCGGCAAAAAGGTCGACCCCTGACTCGGTTGTCTTTTTTTGTCTTTTTTTCTTTTGTAAGCCTAACTGCGGACTAGCCACCGCTAGTGTAAAACTTTTTCACCTTAATTCTGAAATGAAAAATATCTTGTTTGGCCTGAATTTATCTAAGTGTTGAGCCTCGGGTTAGCGCATGATTAGTCATAGATGTTTCCGTGTATTGTCCCATCGGATTTATCTCCGCTTTTCAGGTGATGTTCGGTCCGGTCACGGAGCTCGTCTTCCTTCGGAAGGAGCTGGCCAAATTGAAGCGTGAGCTTTCGGACAGCCGACAGAGGCGGTTTCTCCTGCTCGGCCAGGCGGAGGAGGTGAGGGCAATTCTAAGGAGGTACTGTCGCGAGCTCCATCAACTGCGGAAGCGCTCCCAAGCTCCTGGTCCCGAAGGGAAAGTCGAGCGGCTCCGTGGGGAGCTTACTGTCGTCGAGCAGAGGAATGACGACCTTTTGGCAGAGGTCCAACACTTGGAGTTAGCGGAGAAGGAACGCTCAGCGGAGGCAGAGAAGCTGGCATCCGAGCTGGAGGAGGCGTTGGCCGAGCGCAAGAGGTTACTGGCCGATGTCGACAGGCTCAGAAGGATCACGATAGATAGGGGAATCGAGGTTACCCACTTCCGCCGGCTCACCGCCGATGGTGTTAATGCCTCCGGCTCGTCAAGACCTTCTCGTCCGAAGAAATCGACGAAGGACGACGTTCTGAGAGATAGGATTATTGAACTGGAGGAGGAGATGCATCGCTCAAGCCCGCGCCGGAGAGAGCTAACGTTCGCAGCATGTCGTGCACTCGCGAGGAGAGCGAGAGGGGGATTACGTTTTACGAACTCGCGACGCGCTCGCCTATGACCAGGCGGAGTCCGGCCGATGCTCAGAGCAGCGCGGCTGTTTCGTCGAGCGGGGCTTCGGTCGGCGCCGCTGTTAGGACTAGCAGTGAAGGGGGATCACCCTTCGTTGGTTTAGGGTCGAGCTCGGAGGGCAGGCCTCGTCATCCTCGCGTTTCCCTAAACCGAAGCATTCCCCTTCCGAAGAGGCCCTGATCATGTCGTTTTCCCTTTTTGTTTGTTGTTGTAAAAACTTAATTATGGTGTCGGTTCGACTGTCTGTAACACTATTATGTCTGAATGCGAATCTTTTTGGAAAATTTTAAAGTGTTAGACATCGGCAATGTATTGAAGTTGAGTTATTCGTTTTTCCTTTCTTTCAGCTCGTGGTGACGATCCATGACTCGGACTCCGAACATTTGAATGATGACTCCGAATCCGAGGCCACCTCTGGGACGGTGGTTCTGAGCCCTAGGAGTGCCGACCTAAAGTTACGCCGAGCCGAGAGTGAGTGGGTCCACCTTTCGTCTGTCCTCAGTCTCCGGGAAGCCGAGATCCAACGCTTGGAGAATAGGATCGTCGAGCTGAGCCCTGCAGGAGAGGACGAAGACTCGCAAACCGCATTCAGCAACGCTCTTCGGGCCAAATGCATTCGGCACAATCAGTCGAAGATTATTGCCGAGCGGGATGACTTGCTCTCGGAGATGCGGCACTTGCAGGCTGTGATGGCGAAACACCGGGGGGAGGCAGAGGAGTTGCTAGCCGAGGAGGACGATCAGTCTAGTGAGGATGTTTCTATATGAGAGACAATGTAGTGGGTCGGGCATTGTCTGTTTTGTTTGCCAACACTTTGTAAAGGAATATTTTGTATTATGCGCCGACAATTAATAAAATTTCCTTTCGTTGCTTTGCATATTCGTTTTCGCCCGTAACTGTGTTGGTCGCGCCAAGATTTTTGAACCGAGCGTGTCATTTTAACCGAACGGGTCTCCATGGGTAAGGTACTTTGTCGTTTAGCAGCTCTGATGCGGTACGGCACACATTCCTAGGCGGCTTCGCGCTCTAGAAAGTGCTATTTTGTCGTTTAGAGCAGGTAGCGAGATCTGAGCCGTTGGATGTAGGCACGAATCTCGAGGTGGCTCGGTCTCCAAGAAAACGTTATCTTGTCGTTTAGTGCAGGTGGCAAGATCTGAGCCGTCTGATCGAGATCACGCACGAAAGTTGAGGGGAAAGTGTGTTTTCCCCGTTTACACGCTCGGGAAGGCACTTGCTCGGGAACCGACCGAAGGTATGGGTCTTCGGGCTTCGGCTAATTGCTAGAAGAGTTCAGGTTATTTTGTTCCGGACCTTGGGTGTAGTTCGACGGTTGTGGGAGCAGTTCCGGACCTTGGGTGTAGTTCGACGGTTGTGGGAGCAGTTCCGGACGGCGATCTACCCCTGGTTCGTCCGGAGACGAACCGAGGAGGTAAAGTCGAGCCGAGCGTTGGACTCCGAACCATCGGTATAGTTCAACGGCTGTGGGAGCAATTCCGAACGGCGATCTACCCCTGGTTCGTCCGGAGACGAGCCGGGGAGGTAAAGTCGAGCCGAGTGTTGGACTCCGAACCATCGGTATAGTTCAACGGCTGTGGGAGCAATTCCGAACGGCGATCTACCCCTGGTTCGTCCGGAGACGAGCCGCGGAGGTAAAGTCGAGCCGAGTGTTGGACTCCGAATCATCGGTATAGTTCAACGGCTGTGGGAGCAATTCCGAACGGCGATCTACCCCTAGTTCGTCCGGAGACGAGCCGAGGAGGTAAAGTCGAGCCGAGTGTTGGACTCCGAACTATCGGTATAGTTCAACGGCTGTGGGAGCAATTCCGAACGGCGATCTACCCCTAGTTCGTCCGGAAACGAGCCGAGAAGGTAAAGTCGAGCCGAGTGTTGGATCCGAACCATCGGTATAGTTCAACGGCTGTGGGAGCAGTTCGGAACGGCGGTTCGCCTCTGGTCCGTCCGGAGACGAACCGAGGGAATGAGGCCGAGCCGAACGTGGACTCCGAACCATTGGTTGAAATCACAAAAAGGCAGGTGATAGGGGGGGGGGGGGAACATGCAGATTCACAAACAGAGCTTTCTTTATTGATATTCGACGGCGAACCGTTTTACATAGTACAATTTATGAAAAAATGGGTTACAAGTCGGAGGATTGGAATGGCCCGATACCCCTTGTTACTTAGAGTGGCGTCGGAACGCTCTCTTGGTATTTTAGGAGGTGGTAGGCATTCCAAGTCCTCGGAAGCTCTCTGCCTTCCATGTCTTCGAGACGGTACGCCCCAGGCCGAACAACTTTTGTGATCCGGTACGGACCTTCCCAGTTCGGAGCTAGCTTGCTCTTCTGACCGGGGAAGGATATGGCCAGCTTCTTCAGGACTAAATCTCCTTGCTTAAGGTTAGCGGGTCGGACCTTCTTGTTGTACGCTAGCTCGACCCTCCTTCTGTAATTCTGCTGCCGAATCGATGCCCTTTCCCTCAGTTCATCTATCAGGTCCAAGTTTCCTCTGAGGTCTCTGGCATTCTGCGCTTCGTCATAGGCTATGAGCCGAGGGGAAGGTATTCCGACCTCGAGGGGTATCACGGCCTCGGCCCCATAAGTAAGGTTGAAAGGGGACTCTCCGGTGGGCGTCCGCTTGCTTGTGCGGTAGTTCCACAACACATTAGGGAGTTGGTCGACCCACAAACCTTTGGAGCACTTGTCCAACCTTTTCTTGATGCCTGCGAGGATCTGCTTATTAGCATTCTCGGCCTGTCCGTTCGACTGAGGGTGTGAGACGGACGAGAAGCGCTGTTGGATGACGAGGTCATCACACAGAGCTCGGAACGCCGCACCAGTGAACTGAGTACCGTTGTCCGTCACGAGGACGCGGGGGACTCCGAACCTGCAGATGATACTTTTCCAGAAGAACTGCACCACCTTGTTCTCGGTTATAGCGGCGAGGGGCTCGGCCTCGACCCACTTCGAGAAGTAGTCGATGGCTACAATCAAGAACTTGAACTGACCTGGAGCCGGAGGGAAAGGCCCTAGCAAGTCGATTCCCCACATCGCGAAGGGGGTAGGGCTCGATAGGGAGGTGAGGTTGGCCTGAGGGAGGCGTCGGATGCTGGAGTGTCTCTGGCAGGTGCTGCATTGCCGAACGTGCCGCTCGGCGTCTTGAAGAAGGGTCGGCCAGAAATACCCATAATTCAAAGCTTTCCAGGCCAAAGACCTGAACCCGGAGTGTGCCCCTCCGATGCCTTCATGAAGCTCCTGTAGGGCATATTCGGCCTGATCCGGAGAGAGGCACCTCAGATATGGTCGGCCATCTATTTGAGAGAAGGAGCACTTGTATAGGATGCCCTCGATCAAGACATAGCGCTCGGCCCGAGTTCTGACTCGGCGTGCTTCCTTGGGATCCGAGGGCAGAACTCCGTCCCTTAGGAATTCTACCAGTGGCTTCATCCAATTGTCCTGCAACATGACCGGCAATGACTCTACCGAGCTAGGTGGCTCGTCTTCGATGCTTGGCTTTGAGAGGACTTCAATCAGCACGGTCTGTTCAAGTCCTTGAAGGGAGGACGAAGCCAATTTGGAGAGGGCATCGGCCTGTGAATTTTCTTCCCGAGGGACTCGTTCGATGGTGGCCTCTTCGAACCGGTTCAGGAGGTCCCGGACCTTGGCGAGGTACTTCGCCATTCGCTCGTCTCGGGCCTCATATTCCCCCGAGACCTGGTTCACGACTAGTTGGGAATCACTGTGAATCCGGAGGCGCTGGGCTCCAGCACTTCGGGCGAGTCCAAGTCCGGCGATGAGCGCTTCGTACTCCGCCTCGTTGTTCGAGGCTTTGAAGTTCATGCGGATGGCGTACTGGAGGACGAAGTTGTCAGGGCTATTCAGTATGATTCCGGTGCCGCTTCCTTCATTACAAGAGGATCCGTCCACAAAAACTGTCCAAATGGGGGGCCCATTCGGGACGTGGCCGACCTCGGGGATAGTGGACTCTACGATGAAGTCGGCGAGAGCTTGTGCCTTAATTGCCGTCCGAGGCTGATAGGAGATGTCATGCTGACTTAGCTCTATGGACCACTTCATCAGCCGGCCCGAGGTCTCCGGCTTGTGGAGGATCTGCTTGAGAGGTTGATCGGTGAGGACAACGACCGAGTGGGATTGAAAGTACGGCCGAAGCTTTCTCGCAGCCATGACCAGAGCGTAGGCTATCTTTTCTATCCTCGGATAGCGGAGCTCGGCGTCCCGGAGCACCTTGCTCACGTAGTAGATAGGCCTTTGGGTCCGGTCCTCCTCCCTCACTAAGACAGCACTTAGGGTCTGCTCGGAGGCTGCCAAGTAGACGAAGAGGGTCTCGCCCGGGACCGGTTTGCTGAGCAGCGGGGGGTTCACCAAATAAGCCTTCAGCTGGTCGAATGATTCCTGTTGTGATTGGCCCCATTCAAAACCTTTGGCCCCCCTGAGGGCTTTGAAGAAGGGAAGGCACTTTTCCCCCGACTTGGAAAGGAACCGGCCGATAGCAGCGAGCCGGCCAGTGAGCTTTTGCACCTCCTTGACGTTCCGAGGCGGGGCCATGTCTAATATGGCCTTAATCTTTTCGGGATTAGCTTCGATTCCTCGCTGGCTTACCATGAAGCCGAGGAATTTTCCCGAGGAGACCCCGAACGCACACTTGTTCGGGTTCAGCCACATGTTGTGCTTCCTCAACACGCCGAAGGCCTCTCGGAGGTCGGCAACATGGTCGGTGCCGTGGATGCTCTTGACAAGCATGTCATCAACGTACACCTCCATGTTTCGGCCGATCTGGTTCTGGAAGACCTTGTTGACGAGGCGTTGGTAGGTGGCGCCCGCGTTCTTCAGGCCGAACGGCATTACCCGGTAGCAGTAGAGGCCTTGGTCGGTGATGAAGGAGGTCTTCGGAATGTCCGGAGGGAACATTCGGATTTGATTGTACCCTGAGAAGGCATCCATGAAGCTGAGGAGCTCATGGCCCGAGGTGGCGTCGATAAGGGTGTCGATGTTCGGGAGCGGGAAGGGATCCTTCGGACACGGCTTGTTCAGGTTGGTGAAGTCAATGCATATCCTCCACGAGCCATTGGACTTCTTGACCATCACAACGTTCGACAGCTACTCGGGATAATTTACCTCCTGTATGAATTTGGCCTTCAGCAGTTTATCTACTTCCTCCTTGATTGCCTGCTGTCGCTCGAGAGCGAACTTTCGCCTCTTTTGCTGAACCGGTTTGCACCCCGGTTCGACGCTTAGGCGGTGGACGAGCAAGTCCTCGGAGATGCCGGGCATATCTGCGGTCGACCAAGCGAATAGGTCGCGGTTATTCCGGATGCACCTCACCAAGTCGGAGAACAGCACGGTCGGCAAGGACTTGCTGATGAGGAATTTCCGGCTCGGATCCTCGTCCGAGAAGAGCACTTCTTCTAATTCGTCTGCCGGTTCGGACGTCTGACGGGTCTTCGGCTCGGGGATCTCCAGTGTCTCGAGCGAGAGCACTGGTCCCCCGGTGGAAGTCATGTAGCACTTCCGGGCTGTTTCCTGGCTCCCCCTGACTTCCCCCACTCCCGACTGAGTGGGGAACTTTATTTTCAAATGGTATGCCGAGGGGACAGCTTCCAGGGCGGCTAGGCCGGGGCGGCCTAGGATGACATTATATGCTGCTGGGACGTCGACGACCATGAAGTCCATCGGCTCGGTTCGGGTAGTAAGGGTGCTTCCCGCAGTAACGTCCAGGGTTATCACCCCTTCGACGGTTACCGGAACCCCCGTGAACCCGTGGAGAGTATAACCGGCCGGCTTGAGACGGTCTCTGGACAGCTGCAGGCCTCGGAAGGCCGAGAGGAAAAGGATATTGACCGAACTCCCGTTGTCCACCAAAATCCTCTGCACCTTGAAGTTGGCCATGCGGAGGTCGATGACGAGGGCATCGCAGTGGGGGGTTCGGACTCCTTCCAGGTCGGCATCGGAGAAAGACACTGGGACGCCGAGACCTTTCGGGGGAGGGGCACTATGGACCGAGTTGACCTCTCGGACGAAGGCCTTCCGGGAGGAATTAGAGGAGCCCCCCATGGGACCTCCGTGGATTAAGTGCAGAACCCGTTCCTCCTCGAACTCGGGTGTCTCTTCGCGCTGCTCGGAGCGCTTGTTAGCCCCCCGAGGCGGAGGGGAGTGGCGATCTGTCCGATCGGCAGCCTTCACGAACTTGGCCAACTGCCCCCTTCGAATGAGGGCTTCGATCTCATCTCTCAAAGCCCGACAGTCATTCGTATCGTGCCCGTGGTCTCGGTGGTACCGACACCACTTATCTTTGTCTCTCCTCTTCGCCGGGGTGTGTATCCTCGGGGCCGGAGGGATGACCCCCTCCTTCTCCACCTCCATGAGGATAGTGGAGACATTAGTGGTGAGGGGAGTGAACTTCTCGAACCTGGGGGGAGGGCGGCACTGACCGCCCATGTCCTTTTGAGCTTTCTTGGACCCTTCTTCCCCCGTCGCCTTCCTTTTCGACCCTGCGGAGGGCCCCCCAAAGCTGGGAAGGGCTTCGACCTCTTCTGTTCGGATGTACTTCTCGCACCTCAGGAGGAGGTCGGCGAAGTCATGCGGGGGCTTCTTGGCCAGGGATGATCGGAGGTTGGCGTTAAGGACGTTCGACTGGAACGCCACGGTGGCCACGGATTGGTCTAAGGAGGCAATAGACCTGACTTCTGCGGTGAACCTTTTCACATAGTCCCGCAACTTTTCTTCCTTCTCCTGCCGCAGGTTCAGTAGGGAAAGACTTGTCTTCTCGGCTCGCCGGCTACTCACGAAGTGAGTAATGAACAGCGTCTCGAACTGCTCGAATGAGAAAATGGATGAGGGAGCGAGCCTGGAATACCATTCCCGAGCCGACCCCCTGAGGGTGGCAGGGAAGGTCCTGCAGAGCACCGCGTCGGAAGCTTGATGGATCAGCATCAGGGTCTTGAAGCTTTCGACGTGGTCGACCGGGTCGGATTCCCCTGAGTATGTTTCAAACTGCGGTGGTTTGAAACTCCTCGGTATGTGGGCCTCCATGATCGACCGTGAGAAGGGGGGTCGGCTGGGACGGAAGGTTCCTGCTCGGGACTCTTCCTCCCTGTCCATGCGGCCGATACGCCTTTCCACCTCATGGAGACGGCGGATGAGGGCGTCGTCCCTCCGCTGGTAATTGTATGACCCCCCGGACTCCTCTTCGTAGGAAGGGGAGCGTGGACTGCGGCGCCGGTAGTCCTGGGACCGGCGAGGGCTTTGTTCCCGCTGCTGGCGGCTGGGAGCCGGGGAGGGGCTCCCCGTTCGGCGCCGAGGACTGGGATCCCTGGGAGGCGTCGGAACCCTCTGAGCGTTCTGGACGTTCTGCCGAAGATTGAGGGCCTGCAGTACGGTCTCCTGAAACTGGAGGAATTCGGCTCGGCTGATGGGTACGTCTCGGTCCCTCGGATGACGCCGATCCCTGGGGGAGCGGGACCTCCTCCTTCGGCGATCGGGAGATGCCGCTCGGCCTCTGCGGTCCGGGGACCTTCTGCCGTCCCGGCGACGTGGGGACCGCTCACCTTGACGCTGGCGGGAGGCTCCCTCTCGGGCCCGCCTCTCGTCAAGATGGGTACGGAGGTCGTCGTCTTTCTGGCGGTTTAGAAGTGTGATGCGGAGGTCGGGGTGGTGAGAAGCCATCGAGTCCGAGGACCCATTATGGACCGAGACATGGCCCGGATTGAGGGGCTGCTTCTCCTTCCGACCGTTATGACCGGACGGACCATTGTTGGGCTGCTGCTTGGGAGGAGGAGGTGGGACCTGCTGGGTCAGCGGAGGGAGGTCGGACTGAGGGATAGGATTGACCGGAACTTCATTTGCCGGGTCGGTGAGGTTGCCCCCACGGTTCGACCATCTGGATCTATTCTTCTTCGTCGGCATGACTGCAGAGGACGACGGAGAATGGGCTGAGGCTGTTCGTGCGGTTTTCCCACAGACGGCGCCAATCTGTTACCGCTGATTTCGGTGTGGGGGTAAACAGATAGAATTTGTGAGTCCGAGAAGAACCTGAACAGTTGACTCGGCCCTCTTGCTCCTGCCGCAACCTGCAAGGAAGTGCGAGACACCGGGGTTGATTCCGGAGACGCACCCTCCGACGCTCTTGTCAGTAATCAGAAAAAGGATTAAGAAAGAGCTGAAATGGTCAAGAAGTGATTAACCTGGTCTTGGTGGTAGAGGGGTTGTATTTATAGTCGCCTTTGGAACGGTTAGGATCCTGATTTCCTGCCTAACAGCCAGGAGGAAAATCCTCCTATTCTGTTTTAGGAAAGTAGGTCCTGATTCCCTGGTGAGAGCTAATCAGGCTTATTGATTTGATTTAGTCAAATCAGTGGCCTGATTCTCCTCTTGGTGGACCGGGCTTGTGTCGGGTCGGGACCCGTGCCCAGTTGAAGTGGATCTATTCGCGGGTGGTTGGTTTTGTGAGAAGGAGGCCCAATACCCGTTTTGGATCCATCTGTATGTGAAATTACCTTTTTACTCCCGTGCTTCAAAATTCGTGCTCGATCTGGACGGTCCCGATTTAACTCCATTTTTAGCCATATCAGTAACTTCAAAATTTTCTGATACGGAGGAAGTTATACTTTCTAGTGAAGACACTTCATCACAAGAGTCAATTGGTCTTAAAGATATTAGTAATACTGAAAAGCAATTCTGATAAATTAATAAAAAAATTGATCATAAACCTCGCAGGATAGAAGACTATTACTATCCACGACCAACACCAATGGATGTATTATTTGAAGAAAATGACGTTTTAATGTAAAAAGAGTTCAGTGGCAGTGGCTCTCACACACACATATACATATATATATATATGTGAGGGAAATATTGATGGTTATACTGAAAACAAAATTAATATTCAAATACATCGAATGCTGATGTTTGCTGTTGTAGCTAAACAAAATGGAAATTCTGATAAGTACACATCTGCTTTTGGTTTTACAGGAATTTTGAAAGGATTGTGGCATAATTACTTTAATGAAGAGAATAGACATGAAGTATTTGGTGCTATAACACAAGAAGGTGAACAACAAAAATAGGATGTTGTTTACACTCTTGGTCTAGCCATTCTCGATCATTTTACTGTTGTAGTAGGAGATCAAGGTGAAAAATTTTGGGCTTTATTACAAAACCTTAGATGTCCTACCCTAACCCATTTTAGATGGTACAAGGACAGAGAGTCAGGAAACTCACTAATGCTAATAGCAATCATTGAAAATCTAAGTTTGTTGAAGGCCTACCCAATCTATTCGCTTAAAGGGTGAGAACTCACCTCCAATTTGCTGGGGGTAGCGTCATACACTATGAAAGTCTCACACATGGTGCATTAATAAAGGTCTGTGTAAAAGAAGGCTTAGCCTTATGTAATGATTTAAAATTCTGAAAACGAATACAACATCAAAAGCTGTCAGAAAAGCAACAATTAGGTTAATTTTGCCAACGGTTTGTGTATGGAAAAGATTATACACCACCAGTCATAAGCAAATAAAGAAGGGTAAAAACCCTACATACCTTATAGGAAGAAAAAGAGGAAGAAGGATAAATATTATCCAAAAGAAAGACAATCCACTTCTAGAGCAAAAATAATTAATAATCCAAAAACGGCCAAGTGTTATAAATGTGGAAAAATTGGCCACTATGCAAATAAGTGTTATACAAAAAAGAAGATTAATGAGATTGAGGACAGATTCGTTCTCTAGGATCTTCTAGACCCTGGATCCACCCATCAGTGCTTTCCTTTTTCGTCGTTTTTCTTTTTCTTCCAGCCTTTTAGTCACCAACATGTCTAAGTCTTCATCTTCCTCATTGGGATCCTGTGCATCTTGAATTGTTGGTTCTAGAGGATTATGTGGTTCAACAGTTTTTTGTGAATGCTGTGAATGTTCAGATCCTTCTGACATTTTGCCTGTCTCAAATATATCTGAGAATTGTCTGAGCATGTGCTCTTACCATTTTTGCATTATTTCTTATGTAGAGGCTTGTAGATATTTCAGATTGAACACCCTTTTTAATTTTAGCAGTGGATTTTCTGTTTCGATTTCCTTTATCAAAGGTGGTTCTTGAATTTGTTTATTTCTTCGAATAGTTTCTTTAAATTCGGAAACTTTAGTGTCGACATTGATTTGAGTCCACCATTTTGTATGAAATCTTATTTACAGGGAGATGATATTTATCTCAAGCAGCTTCAAAACTCCATCACCAAATCTATGGAATCTCAGTTTCCGTAAGGAAAAACATTGGATAGAGACTTTCATTAATTTTTTGTTCATCCATCTTGTTAATGATATGATGAGAATCAACTCATTAATCCTATAATTCCATAATAGGTTCGGGTAAAATTTTCAGGTCAGCATCATATTTGTGCCACCAGTTGTATAACCAGGTTGGCACTCCTTTATTAAAGGCTACATGAGAGTTAAAAAAACCAAATATTTTTTCCCTTAGGATTATCAATGAGGAATACCTCGTAAAAGGCTGATACATAATCTCAATAATTAAATACCTGAGAATGTCCATCTACCTTTATTAAAGGTAATTCTTTGTGGGTATTGAACCCCAATCTCTAGAAGTCCTTACTTTCTTAATAATACATTTGCTAAAGTTAGCAGACAATTTTTCATTAGAATTAGGATGGTAATGATCAAACATTACTTCTTTATGCAGTAATACCATCTGCATCCAAATTATTTTTTTTTGAAGAAAATGTGGAATATAGCCACTCTGTTTCGTTGATAAGGCGTTAATAAAACAAACCCAGGGTATTGGGCTCAATTACAAAAACTACAGTACATGAAATAAAACATGCTACTCCCATGGAACTTAGGAGGTTAAGATACATACAACAAACTACAAACATACAAGAGCATGAAAACATAAACAACGAAATAAGAGAGGTCTATCCAACACTGCCGTGGATGGTAGGCCACCAAGTCATGACTGATGGAATTTTATATACACTTAAGAACATGTATAAAACATTAATAACAACCTAAAACATGTTTCTATGAATCTAGATTTTAATCATGTTGCAAAAGTGCTTTAATATAAAATTCTAAATCATGAAACTATAGATCTTTGCTAAATCAAAAGAAGAAGAACATTAAAAGCGGAAGCACTAACCTGAAGCCATTGATGGAGATTGCGCAGAGGGTTTGGATCTTCCTATATGATACACACTTCTATGAGAGGCCGTCTCACTATTCTTCTGTCAATGGGATTACAGATGGAATAAGAAGATACGTATATATAGGGGACCATAACCCTAATTGATAATTGTTGATTTTCAATTTTGTCCATCACAAAATGAGAAATTTACTTTACGGTCTCTACACGTGTTATATCACACTTTAAATTATATGCTTTTAACCCATTACTTAATCTTGATTAGATCACTTTAATTTGGGTTAGACTTTAAAATAGCAATTATACATTTAGTCACATATGTGAGCCCACATAGATTATTTTCCAACAATCTCCCACTTGGGCCACATATGTTACTCCTTATAAATGTACATACTTTATGAGCTCAAAATTTTGTTATCATAACCAAAAGCATAGCCAAACAATCTCGTCCATTAATCATGTAAATATAAGATCAAAGCAATTTTTGTTACATTTATCGTAACTAAATTCATCAATGGTCACATATATCAACATAATCAAACGACATAGATCAAGTGTGAATGTGTAGCATGGAAATTTCATGCAATGTGATCTATAGACATGCCTATTTTCAACTGGTTCTCTTTAAAACTTAAGTGAGGTCAGAATCAAAATATGACAAAAGAGTGAGAAAACTGAATTCTTTATTTCTGATCAGAAAATAACCAAATGTATAAATATCTCACACAAACATAATGCAAATAAAATACAAATTCTCACTAAATCATGATATCCTCAAATAATGCAACACCCATTGTAATACCCCGTATTTCTGAAATATATATATGGTTTGAAATATATATAATAAATGAATTTGAGACTTAGTCCTATGGAATTATTCTATAGGAAGGATTTATAAAAAGAATTAAATGGATTTGAAATGATGGGATTCATTAGAATCCGGTTTGTGACTTGGGGCCCACCGGTTGGAAAAGAACAGCATGTGCTGTTCTTGTTTGAGATTTGTTCTCCCATGTGTGACGTGGGGGTTTGTAGGTGGGGGCCCGCCAAGTGTAAGCATTATTCCGGTTTGGATTTGAGATACTGTGAAGGGATTTAATCCCATATCGATTATTTCAAATGATAAAGTATTATATAAATATAATTGCCAAGGATCAAGAGTCACCAATTTGGTTAACCACCTTTTGAGAGGCAGCCTGTGGTGGGCAGTTGTACTACATAGTATCTAATTTGTCTTAAAAATTGTATAAATTGTCGGAGCTCGGGGCAGGGGTGTTACAAATGGTATCAGAGCCGACTTTCGACACCGAGTGTGTGAGAGCAGTGAGTTATGGACTCCAGGATGATCGGCGGAGAGAGACAATCCCCAGTAGTCTGGGACGATGGACAGAGATCCACAGAATGATCCGCAGAGTGGGATTGACGAGAGTGACGCTCAAAGAAATGCTCTGCATCGGCTAGAAAGCAGGATATCACAGAAATGCTCTGCATCGGCTAGAAAGTAGATCCTGCACTAGATTGTGCATGCCCCGTGCTCATCAGCGAAGACGCTGATTTCTGAAGGGGGGTGTATGTAATACCCCGTATTTCTGAAATATATATAATAAATGAATTTGAGACTTAGTCCTATGGAATTATTCTATAGGAAGGATTTATAAAAAGAATTAAATGGATTTGAAATGATGGGATTCATTAGAATCCGGTTTGTGACTTGGGGCCCACCGGTTGGAAAAGAACAACATGTGCTGTTCTTGTTTGAGATTTGTTCTCCCATGTGTGACTAGGGGGTTTGTAGGTGGGGGCCCGCCAAGTGTAAGCATTATTCCGGTTTGGATTTGAGATACTGTGAAGGGATTTAATCCCATATCGATTATTTCAAATGATAAAGTATTATATAAATATAATTGCCAAGGATCAAGAGTCACCAATTTGGTTAACCACCTTTTGAGAGGCAGCCTGTGGTGGGCAGTTGTACTACATAGTATCTAATTTGTCTTAAAAATTGTATAAATTGTCGGAGCTCGGGGCAGGGGTGTTACACCCATATAAGCAGTATGCTCATAAAAAACCTTGGGTAGTAATCCCTTTGTGAGCGGATCCGCTATCATGGAGTTTGTCCCAATGTGCCTTATGGACATCTGTCCACTTTGCACTCTTTCTTTCACAACTAGGAACTTTATGTAAATATGTTTCGACTTTGTCGAACTCCTGTTGTTGGAATACATCACTACTGACTTATTGTCACAAAATAACTTAAGTGATTTTTCTATATTCTCCAAAATGCGCAGCCCAGTGACAAAATTTCGCAGCCATATTCCATGATTTGATGCCTCATAGCATGCTACATACTCTGCTGCCATAGTAGAAGAAGCTATAAGTGTCTGTTTGACACTTTTCCAAGATATAGCTCCTCCAGCTAACAGGTAAATATAGTATGATGTAGACTTTTTGCTATCTTGGCACCCTAGTGAAATCAGAATCAGAATACCTTACGACCTCCAAATGATCTGATTTCCTATATGTGAACATGTAGTCTTTTGTTCTCTAAAAATACCTCATGACCCTCTTGGCTGCTATCCAATGGTCCATACCAGGTTTTCTTAAATACCTGCCTAACATTCCAATAATGTACGCAATATCTGGACGCGTACATACTTGAGCATACATTAGATTCCCAATAGCTGATGTATAGGAGATCTTTTATATTTCCTGAATTTCAATGTTACTTTTAGGATATTGATTGAGACTAAATTTGTCTCCTTTAGCAACAGGGGTATCCTTTGGTCTACAATCCTGCATGCCAAAACTTCTGAGTACTTTATCGATGTATCCCTTTTGTGATAATCCAAGAATACCTCGAGAACGATCTCGGTGTATCTGAATTCCTAATATAAAAGAGGCATCCCCAAGATCCTTCATCTCAAAATGCTTGGATAGAAATCTTTTAGTTTCATGCAATAAATCTATATCATTAGTGGCAAGTAATATGTCATCGACATATAGAACTAGGAATATATGCTTACTCCCACTGAACTTGTGATACACACAATCATCAACTACATTCATCTCAAAACTTACTTGATGAAACTTGTGGTACCATTGACGAGAAGCTTGCTTGAGTCCATAGATGGATTTTGTCAATTTGCAAACCATATTCTTTGGATCTCCCAACACAAAGTTTTCTGGTTGCACCATATAAATTGTATCGTCAATGTCACCATTGAGAAGCGCCATCTTGACATCCATCTGATGTAGCTCAAGATCAAGATGAGCAACAATTGCCATAATTGTCTTAAACGAGTTTTTCGATGAAACTGAAGAGAAAGTCTCTGTAAAGTCAATGCCTTTTTTTTTCTTCTGAGTATAGCCTTTAGCTACAAGAAGTGCCTTATACCTCTCCACATTACCATTTGCATTCCTCTTGGTCTTAAATATCCATTTACAACCAATTGGTTTTGCACCTTCTGGTAATGGGACAAGTTCCCAAACTTTGTTGTCTTGTATAGACTTATACTCCTCATTCATGGCATTAATCCACTTTTGAGAGTTACAACCTTTCATGGCCTGATGAAATGTGATTGGATCATCTTCCATTATTCCATTGTCATCCTCATGTTCTTGGAGAAATGCAATATAATCATCCGGAATAGCATTCCTCCATTCTCTCGTGGATCTCCTTAATGGCACTAGTTCTTGAAGTTGTTGAGTTTGTTCTTTTAGAACAATTACCTCATTTTGAATGGGGGGTTATTCAACATTGTCTTGTTGAGGTTCCAGATTCACTTCTTGATCAATAATAGGTGTGGGAACCTGAATATTGTCCAAAGTGATAGTAGGAATTGGGGTTGTAATTGAATCCAATTCCTCCTTAAAAGCAATGTCCCTAACTTTATTTCTCCCCCCAAACTCAACTTCCTCAAAAATTATTGCAGTTCCCGTCTCAAAAATATTCCTCAGTGTGGGATCATAAAACTTATAGCCCCTAGATCGTTCAGAATAACCAATAAAGTAGTTGCTCACTATTTAGGAGTCCAATTTCTTTTCATATGGCCTGTAAGGCCTTGCCTCAGCTGGATATCCCCAAATGTGAAAGTGCTTTAGACTAGGCTTTCGACCTGTCCAAAGCTCATAAGGTGTTTTTACAGCTGCTTTAGTTGGTACTCTATTGAGAATGTAAGCTGCTGTCTTTAATGCTTCTCCCCAGAGGGACTCAGGTAAGGTGGAATGAGCAATCATACTCCTTACCATATCCTTAAGAGTCCTATTTCGTCTCTCAACAATACTATTCATGCTAGGTGATCCTGGCATGGTGTACTGTGGTACAATACCGCATTCCTCTAGGAATTTAGCAAACGGTCCTGGACGTTGTTCACCTGAGCCATCATATCTGCCGTAGTACTCACCACCATGATCAGATTTGACAATTTTAATTCTTTTGTTGAGTTGATTCTCAACTTCAGCTTTATAAGCTTTGAACACGTTCATAGACTGTGATTTTTCATGAATGAGATATAGATACCCATAACGTGAGTAATCGTTTATGAATGATATAAAATAATGTTGACCATTCCAAGATCCCGTAGGGAATGGCCCACAAATATCTGTATGAATCAATTCTAAGATGCCTGAAGATCTATTGGCACCTAATCTCTTAGTTTTGGTATGTTTTTCCTTTATGCAGTCTACACAGATATCAAAGTTTGTGAAGTCCAGGGACTCCAAAATGCCATCAGACACAAGACGCTCAACTCTATCTTTTGAGATATGACCTAAGCGCTTATGCCATAATGACGCTAAATTTTCTTTATTCAATTTATGTTTAGTACCATGTGACTCTACATGCAAGTTTCATTATAGGATGCAATTGTTTCAAGCAAATAAAGGTTGTCATAAGCATTCAAGTAACCAGTTCCAACAACATTCGAATTTAAAGACAAACTAAACTGATTGTTTCCAAATGAACAATAATAACCAGATTTGTCCAACAAGGAAACAGATTTTAAATTTCGTCTAAAAGACGGAATAACAAAAGTGTCTTTCAAATCCAAATAAAAACTAGTTCCTAATAACAACCTAAAATGCCCAACTGTTTCCACTTCTACCGATTTTTCATCGCCCACAAAGATGTGTCTTTCACCATCATTTGGCTTTCGGTAGCTCAGGCAACCATGCATAGAAACACTTCTGTGAGTAGTAGCACCAGAATTTATCCACCAAGTGTTTCTAGGTACTGAAGATAAATTAACTTCAGAACAGACCAAAGTCATTTCAACCTTATTGTTTTTAGCAAAACGTTTCTTAATTTTATCGAGGAAATCTTTAGCCTTAGTAATCCCATCAGATTTTGTGCCCTTAAAGGCTTCTGGAATGCTGTGTTTCATAATCATTAGACTCGTGCGATTTGAACGATCCCACCTCTCAAAATCCCTTTTATCATCAAGAGTGCTTTCCACAGTGAGAGGTAGAGGTTGTTCTTCCCTTAATGCATGGTCTAATTCCATACAGTCAAGAGTTATCAGTAAGGTCCCTTTCCAATCCTTGAAATTTGTCCCATTAAGCATGGGAATAGAATTGATGTTAGTAGTTATTGAGGCAGCAGAAGATACACTAGCTGAATATAGAACAAAAATAAACAAAATAAGCTTACATGAGAATCCATATAAAACAATAAATTCAAATAATGGTTAATCCCATCTCAAGATACCAGGCACAACGTTAATATCAAGTCTTTGGACAGTAACATTAACTGTAAACGGTACTCTTGTTGTAGTAATCAAATATTGACAATAAATCCAGTCAAATAATAAGTCATTCTTTGGACTGACTTATTGTTCACATGGAATGTAACGCCCCGAATCCCAAATACACTGAATTCGAGATGTTCTACAGGATCTTTTCACTTTCTTTAGTATAATTTTACAAGGAATTTAAACTTTTCACTTTACATCAGAGTTTACATCATATATTACATTTACATTTGCACAGCGGAAGTAAAATATACAACATTTGAATAAATGTACAACAACATGGTAAAATCTTTATGCATCCATTCCTCTTTAACCTTTAACATGTCATTTATCCTGCATACAAAACTGTGGGTACGTCAGTTTATTCAATCGACGATAGTTATACATGGCCATTCTCTCTATGCAGAAACAGTATAACGATTCTCATTTCTTAACAGATCACAAACTTGTTCACATGATAAATAAAGTAAAGGGGAAAATCTTAATGATGTCGTGTTGTGATTGTGCACTTAATCCTTAATGCAATTATTTAATTTACATGACACTAATGCGTACTTGTTCGGATTCTATGCATTCCATACTATATAGGTCCGAGGGCGAGCCTCTTAATCGTTCTTTATTTTTGTAGGGTTCAATCCCTCGCCATGACTTAATCTACTACTGTAATTACGGTAAGTATCCTAGATATTTTCCGACCTACGAACTCGTGTCTAGGCACTCTGGAGGGAATCCCATCGCTGACATGACTCATCATGCAGACATCCTGTGGTAATTCAGCTCTCACCATAGACATGACACCACCCGTAGTCTTCAAACATCCCACGAGCGTCGCCACTGGGACGGTACTCTGGAGTAGTATCATCACCCAGACTCATCATGGGAATTTCTGGGATACGCTCTCGCCGCTACCCAATAGCCCTTATACTCAATGTTTTTCTCTTACTTTCATCACATCTCCACTATGTACTAGTCCTTATTTTAATAGAATCATGAATAAAAATCAAAGCTCTAGAGTTAGCCTCTCCACTAAACCGGACTTATTCATTCATTTCAATACATGACCAACCTTGGTCTTTAAATTCTCATTTTTCATTTCATTTCCATTGCTGAGGGAGACTTAGCTACTCCTTTGTTCAATTTCCAATTCACAACTTCCAATTTGAGCATTTCCAACTCATGAATTTATTTTCATTGCCTCAGCATATCATGTTCTTAACTTTCATATTCATGTAATTATCAACTCAAAACTATGATTCATTTCATGTACATTCATGCAGCAATAAATAGAGTATTAACATCGATCATAAAGTTCACAACTTTTAACAGCAATCAACTGTACTCTCTGACATATCAAAATATACTCTGTACAGTTGACTTGGAAAACACCAGTCGACTTGTACAGTCGATTCATGTTCTTCATAATCACTCGGGAGAGTCGACTGCTGCACATGGCCAGTCGGCTGTTCCGCAGCTTTTTATGTTCAAAATGTAATTCACGTGACAGTCGACTGTTCCGCAGCTTTTTATGTTCAAAATGTAATTCACGTGACAGTCGACTATCAATAAATCAGTCGTCTGTCCCGGGTCTTAACGGTACATATTCATGCTCAGCTCAGTCGACTTGATACTCACATTAAGTCGACTGGACAGTTTCATAATTCAAATTAAGGGATTATCTCCCCAACAGTTCTTACACGCACATGCATCATGGTGTCAATTTACAATGTATATACATTCATGTTTCATAAACACACAATTTCTTAACTGTTCAGTAACATCATAACATGGAATCTCAAGTAACTAATATTGTCTTTTCTTCAAGAAAGTGTTTAAACATGCTTTTACATTTGTTCATAACTTTCTTGCAGAGATGAAATATTAGTCTCAATTTATTACACTAGAATAACACAATGGAAAATATCTCCTTTCGTGGAATTATAGGAGTATTCATAGTTTAATCAATGCATCGGTCGACTGTTCATAACATCAGCCGACTGCACAGGTCATTCTTAATTTTATTAATCATCGCTAGTTCTTTTTCCATATGTTCATGTCTCCTCAGTCATGTACATCATGAAGGATATGAGTTTAGCCTTACTATTTCGTTTTAATTGTACACACATATGTCATGAAACTTTCTAACAAATCATGGAACAGATGTCTCATACCAGTCGACTTGTACAAACGACAGTCGACTGTACAGACCTAATTCATCCTTGTTTACAGTGCCATTACTACACTATTATTCCTCCACATTTATCATCATAAACATACTCAAGCAATTCTAGTACGTTTGAATTTACTTCTCATAAGCATAATAACAATCATCACAATTATGGCATATTTTCTACACTAGAAGTCCTGAGAAACACCCACCTTATTGACGAAAATAACCGAATCCTGAAAAGCTCCTCAATGCAATGCACCCCTCCTTGCTCCTTGCTCCTTGCCGAAAATCTCCAGAAGATGATGCCCGGTATCCACAGAAAAGCACACACAACTCCTCTTACAAAATGATCTTAGTGTAAAAGAACAATGGATGAGAGGGGTATTTATACACTAATTGGAGTGAGATGGAGGGCTAGGATTCAGTAGATAGTTATTGGATCAAAGGCTAGGATGCACTAGGGAGTTGTAAAACCACCCACACCCCCAAATAACCACCCACAACTCACACCCACTACTCTACCCAATCCGGCCAAAATTTGTGTGCTTATGCACGTGTACATGGAGTGCACGTGCAAACACAAACCACCTTACAATAATTGTACACCAAAATAACAAATCTTTTTAAAAGAAATGTTACACATTACAAGTTGTAGAAAATAAGAAAAAGATTAAATCCATGGGCTTAAATTAATTGGGCCAAGATAATAAAAATAGGTAAACAAACATTTGGGCTTTAGGAGAATGCTTTATTGAAAACAATATTCTTACTCATCATATTGAAAATAATAGCCAAAATATTACACGTGCACACCACATGTAAAAACAAATAATCTTTCATATATTTGAAAAAATAGGGTATTACAACACTCCCTCCTTAGAATAGTTCCGTCCCCGGAACTACAGTCAAGAGCGAGAAAAACCAAATACAAAATAACCCAAGAACAAAAGATACAAAGATACAATCAAGCAAAAAGCTCAGGATAGTCTTCAACATCCTCTCCTCAAATTCCCATGTAGCCTCTTCAACCAAATGGTTTCTCCAGACTACCTTGACCATCGGTATCGTCTTATTCCTCAAGACTTTCTTCCTACGGTCAACAATCTCGACAGGAGACTCGATGTAGTTCAGATCCAACTGCAAACCTTCCGGCACTTCAGGAAAATGATGACTCGGATCTGGAATGTAACCTCTCAGCATAGACACATGGAAGACATTGTGCACCTGAGACAACTCTTCCAGTAATTCAAGCCGGTAAGCAGTTTTCCCGATCCTTTTCAATATCTTATACGGGCCTATAAACCTCGGGGCTAACTTCCCGCCTTTGCCAAAACGAACCACCCCTTTACTGGGTGATACCTTCAGACAGACGAAGTCACCAACCTCAAACTCAAGGTCCCTTCTCCGGTTGTCTGCATAGCTTTTCTGCCTGCTCTGAGCTTCCACCAACCTTTTCCTGATCAGAACAATCTTCTCAGAGGTTTGCTGCACAAGCTCAGGACCAAACAACTGACGCTCCCCAACTTCATACCAACAAATAGGAGTCCTGCACTTCTTGCCATACAAAGCTTCGTACGGCGCCATCCCGATGCTAGCCTGAAAACTGTTGTTGTAGGCAAACTCTACCAAAGGTAAATGCCTTTTCCAACTGCCTCCAAAGTCTAGTATACAATACCGAAGCATGTCCTCAAGAATACGGTTGACTCTCTCGGTCTGCCCATCGGTTTGCGGATGAAAAGCAGTGCTGAAATCTGTCTTGGTACCCAAAGCTGTCTGAAGACTCCTCCAGAAATGCAAAGTAAACCGTGCATCTCGATCAGACACAATAGTTGAGGGAACACCATGAAGCCTGACAATCTCGCCAACATACATCTCGGCCAACTTGTCCATCGAAGCAGTGAGTTTCATTGCCAAAAAGTGAGCGGACTTGGTCAGTCGATCGACTATGACCCAAATCGCATCATTGCCTTTAGGACTCTTAGGCAATCCCGTAATGAAATCCATACCGATGTTATCCCACTTCCATTCCGGAATAGGTAACGGCTGTAATTGACCTCCGGGTCTCTGATTTTCGGCTTTGACTTGCTGACAAACCTCACACTTCGCCACAAATTCAGCCACATTCCGCTTCAAACCTGACTACCAGAAATGCTGTTTGATGTCTTTGTACATCTTAGTACTCTCAGGATGTACAGACAAAAGAGTAGCATGCGCCTCCTGAAGAATACTCTCTTTCAGGTCCGCCTGATTTGGAACACACAGTCTATCTCCGAACCACAGCACTCCATCCCTGATTTGAAATTCGGGTAACCTGCCAGCCCCAACCTGTACCTTCATCTCCAAAATATCAGCATCAAGCTCCTGACTTGCAATAATCCTTGCATTCAATGTAGGATGAATCTTCAACTGAGCCAAAGATGCTCCCAAACCTTGCAAGACAACTTCAATACCTGCTCGGTCCAGCTCCTCAATCAGATGCTTCTGAGTTGTAATCAAACTGGCCAAACTGCTCTTGAGACTAAGTGCATCAGCAACAACATTAGCTTTCCCAGGATGATACTTAATCTCAGGTCACATGCCCTCGAGCACTTCCAACCATCTCCGCTGCCTCAGATTTAGATCCCTCTGCTGATATAAGCACTTCAAGCTCTTGTGATCTGTGTACATGTTCAACTTCTCACCGTACACGTAGTGCCTCCATTGCTTCAGGGCAAAGATAATCGCAGCCAACCCCAGATCATGAGTCGGGTAATTCTTCTCATGCGGTCGTAGTTGCCTAGACCCATAAGCGATTACTCTTCCCTCTTGCATTAAGACACAACCAAGCCCACGATGTGAAGCATCGCTATAAACATCATACTCGACACCTGCTCTAGGCAAAGCCAAAATCGGTGCAGTAGTCAGTTTCTCTTTCAACTCCTGAAAGCTCTCCTTACATTGCTCAGTCCACTTGAAACTCACATTCTTCTTGGTCAGACCAGTAACCGGTACAGCTATCTGGGCATAACCTTGAATGAATCTCCTGTAGTATCCAGTCATCCCAAGAAAACTTGTGACTTCCTTCACTATAGTAGGCCTAGCCCAATCTCTCACTGCCTCTATCTTCTGAGGGTCAGTTGCCACTCCCTCCTTAGAAAGGATGTGACCTAGGAATGCCACTTCAGATTTCCAGAAATCACACTTGGATAACTTGGCATACAACTTCTGCTCTTCTAGCTTCTTCAATACTGCAGCCAGATGCTCGGTGTGCTCCTCCTCTAACTTGGAGTACACGAGAATATCGTCGATAAACACCACGACGAAAGAATCAATGAACGGCCTCAGAACTCTGTTCATCAAGTCCATGAAGATTGCGGGTGCATTCGTCACTCCGAATGGCATAACTAAGAATTCGTAATGCCCATGTCGAGTTCTAAATGCAGTTTTGTGCACATCCTCAGCTTTCACTCGAACCTGGTGATATCCTGATCGAAGATCTATTTTGAAAAATACAGCTGCTCCTTGTAGACGATCGAACAAGTCATCAATTCGAGGAATAGGATACTTATTCTGAACAGTGACTTTATTCAGCTCTCGGTAATCGATACACATTCTCATCGATCCATCCTTTTTCTTTACCAAAAGCACTGGTGCTCCCCAAGGTGACGCACTAGGTTGAATAAAGCCTTTCTCCAACAGTTCCTCAATCTGCCGTTTCACTTCGTCCTGTTCCACTGGAGCCATCCTATACGGTGCCTTAGAAATGGGTACGCTTCCCGGTTGAACAGTGATGCTGAACTCTACATCACGATGCGGGGGTAACCCAGGAAAATCATCCAAGAACACAGTCGGATAGTCCCGAACCACAGGAATCCCTTGCACTTCCATATGAGTCTCTTCCTTGCGGATAGTTGCCACCAGCTTAGCACATTTCTGCTTCCCTTGGAAAGTGACTTCAGGTCCACCTGGAGCCTTCACTGTTACTGTCTTGGTCTTGCACTCGATGCTTGCACTGTACACCGACATCCAATCAATGCCAATGATGACATCGACTTCCAAAATAGTCAGCTCGATCAGATCAATCCCAAAGATTCGATCTCCAATCACAATTTCGCAATCAGCATAATACCGATCAGTGGTCAAAGTTTTCCCTGACGGAGTAGCTACTGCTAAGATCTTGCCTGGAAAGATCTTTGGTTCAACTCCCAACACTTTAGCAAATCTAGGAGACACAAAAGTATGAGAGGATCCAGTATCGAACAATACAACAGCTTTCATTCCATTAAGATAAAGTTCTCCTGTTACATAATACACACCATTACGTAACAGTTTCACAATATGAGTGGGAAGAAGAAATGACAAAAAAAAACACTAAACATCAGTCCTCGTACCAGAGATGACCGGATCTGCTTCCTCAGCATCAGCCTCCGTCAAGGTAAACACTCGCCCTGGCTGGTACGGCCTCTTCCCAGTCTGCTGTATTGGCACATTGTGATTGCCAGCCCGTGGTTTGAGACATTGAGATTTGTAATGTCCCGTCTCACCACAGTTGTAGCAAGTGACTGCAGGAGGTCTCACCACATTATTCCCGGGTCCTCCAGCTACACTAACAGCGTTCGCCCCTGTCGGTTTGAACCTTTGTGCAGATGGTTGCCCCTTGAAACTCCCAGAGTGTGCAGGCCTCTTTCCAGACTGCCAGTTGTTCTTCTAGTTCTGAACAACATGGATCTGCTCCATATCCGCTACCGTCGCTGCTGCCCTCTTCACCAACTTGTCGAATCTTCTGATACCAAGGGGTATCATCCGGGACCTCAAGCTCGGCCTCAGTCCATGCTCGAACTTACGAGCCTTCTTAGCCTCATCCATTACCAGTTCAGGCACATACCTAGAGAGCTGAGTAAACTTAGTCTCATACTCCCTCACTGACATGCTGCCTTGTTGTAGCGACAGAAACTCCATAGCCTTCTTCTCCTGAACATCGGAGGGGAAATAATGACTGCGGAATTCTTCCAAAAATTCCTCCCAGCCAAGCACTATGCCTCCCATGGTCCTCTTCATCGACTGCCACCAAACAGCCGCGTCCTTCTCGAATTGCAAAGTCGCCAATTTGACCTTGCTACCCTCAGGGGTCTCTAGCACTTCAAAGATCGTCTCCACTTGACGGATCCAGTTGTCAGCCGCATCTGGGTCTGACTTTTCCTCGAATACAGGTGGTTTCATTCGTTTGAACGATTCCACCAGCTTAATCGCCTCGGGCACTGGATTCGCCGGCCCCCTTCCTTGGTTCATAACCACTGCATTAAGCGTCTGGTAGACTCTTGCAAGTTCGGTCTCCAGATCCAAACCTTTCCCATTCCTAGCTCCTCTTCTCGACATATTCTGATGCAAAAGATCCATTAAATTCGAAGTATAAGACAAGAACTTAAATCAACTTGCATTTCATTGAATTCCAAACTTTATACATTTGAATAAAAACATTTCTTAACATCAAAATGGAAGAAAATAGAAGCTACAACAATCTAACTCCTACGGTTCCTCTTTGCTTCTCGAAGTTCTCCCCGTAGTTCATCAACTTCATCCTTCAGCACATCAGTCAGGTCCTTTCTCTTCTCAAGTTCCCATACCCGGTGACTGAGAACTAAAAAGTCGTCCTTCCGCTTCGCCAGCTGAGCCTCCAATACTCCAACTCTCTCTCGCAGCGTTTCCACCTGCCTCTGAAGAGAAGTCACAAGACTACTCAAAACTGGTCCCTCTTCTTCATCGGAAGAAGAATCGTCAGATGAATCCGGAGGTGGGGTAATCTCTCGGGATTCAGGTCATTCCTCCTCATCAGAATCTGCTTGCCCTGGGTGATACTCGTCCTCGGAATCAGCCTGTCCAGGATGGTACTCTTCCTCAATGATATGCCAGTCGTCATCTCCAGCAGGGTCAAAGTGGTCAGCCATCTTAGAAAGTAGGGAGGAAGAAGCATAAGTCATAGAGCAACACAAATGTAAGTCACTTACATTTAAATCTCTAAACTCAAACACACACTCTAATGTCCACTTCTAGGGTGTCGTTCCTTATAAATTTGTACCAATCGGGAAAGCGTAGAAAGCGTGGCTCTGATACCACTTTGTAACGCCCCGAATCCCAAATACACTGAATTCGAGATGTTCTACAGGATCTTTTCACTTTCTTTAGTACAATTTTACAAGGAATTTAAACTTTTCACTTTACATCAGAGTTTACATCATATATTACATTTACATTTGCACAGCGGAAGTAAAATATACAACATTTGAATAAATGTACAACAACATGGTAAAATCTTTATGAATCCATTCCTCTTTAACCTTTAACATGTCATTTATCCTGCATACAAAACTGTGGGTACGTCAGTTTATTCAACCGACGATAGTTATACATGGCCATCCTCTCTATGCCAGAAACAGTATAACGATTCTCATTTCTTAACAGATCACAAATTTGTTCACATGATAAATAAAGTAAAGGGGAAAATCTTAATGATGTCGTATTGTGATTGTGCATTTAATCCTTAATGCAATTATTTAATTTACATGACACTAATGCGTACTTGTTCGGATTCTATGCATCCCATACTATATAGGTCCGAGGGCAAGCCTCTTAATCGTTCTTTATTTTTGTAGGGTTCAATCCCTCGCCATGACTTAATCTACTACTGTAATTACGGTAAGTATCCTAGATGTTTTCCGACCTACGAACTCATGTCTAGGCACTCTAGAGGGAATCCCATCGCTGACATGACTCATCATGCAGACATCCTGTGGTATAGACATGACACCACCCGTAGTCTTCAAACATCACACGAGCGTCGCCACTGGGACGGTACTCTGGAGTAGTATCCTCACCCAGACTCATCATGGGAATTCCTGGGATATGCTCTCGCTGCTACCCAATAGCCCTTATACTCAATGTTTTTCTCTTACTTTCATCACATCTCCACTATGTACTAGTCCTTATTTTAATAGAATCATGAATAAAAATCAAAGCTCTAGAGTTAGCCTCTCCACTAAACCGGACTTATTCATTCATTTCAATACATGACCAACCTTGGTCTTTAAATTCTCATTTTTCATTTCATTTCCATTGCCGAGGGAGACTTAGCTACTCCTTTGTTCAATTTCCAATTCATAACTTCCAATTTGAGCATTTCCAACTCATGAATTTATTTTCATTGCCTCAGCATATCATGTTCTTAACTTTCATATTCATTTAATTATCAACTCAAAACTATGATTCATTTCATGTACATTCATGAAGCAATAAATAGAGTTTATTAACATCGATCATAAAGTTCACAACTTTTAACAGCAATCAACTGTTCTCTCTGACATATCAAAATATACTCTGTACAGTCGACTTGGAAAACACCAGTCGACTTGTACAGTCGATTCATGTTCTTCATAATCACTCGGGAGAGTCGACTGCTGCATGTTGTGCTATCTAGATACCTAAATATATGGATAAACTAGACACAAATTAAAAACCTCGCAAGTGTACGAATCGCTTGGAGAAGCGTAGTGACGAGCAAGGGTCGATCCCACAGAGATTGTAGAATTTAACTTACTAACCAAATAAACAAAAATAAGGATGGTAAAGGATTGTTCTAAAAGAAAAGGAAAGGATTAAAACTAAATCAAGAAGTTCTGAATCACTTATTAAGTAGTTGGGTTTTGATTTCCACCAATAGTCAATAATGCTAAGTCACCTTCTGTACTTCTTCTTATTACTCATGTTTGTTCTCTACAAGGGCATGGTATCTACTCCTTAAAGTAATGTTTCCCTCAGCCAAAAATCAGGCATGGTATCTACTCTAATTCGTTTCTTTCCTTAAGTATTTAGCATGGTATCTAATAAGTTGCACTTGAAGAAAGCATATGAACAATGGAAACGAACAAACACTTGAAGTTCTAGAAATTGGTATCAGATCTAGATCCTTCAAGTTGATTAAACCAAGAATCCCTAAAGACTCCTGTGTTACAAGTTATGAGCACGAGATATGGGTCGTCTCAATATGCTCATATAACAGATTCAGATCTATACTACGCAAACTTGATAAACTCAGATTCTGTACATCAGTCGACTTGCTGTCACCTCAGTCGACTGTCCTTAGAATTCTGAACAAGTTTGATTATTACAAATCCATTCCAATTCACTCAGGTTTAATCAATAAGTAATAGAGTAGTATTCAGAAGAATATAAGCATTACATGACTACGGTTTCAATCTACCCAACTATGAAAGTTAGTTGCACATAATACAACCTTTATTGATTAATATAATAGAGTTCATGACTACAATAAAAATAAAAGTAGAAAGAAGGATAGAAGAACTCTGATTTGTATGATGTTGAACTTGAACTCAATCAGCAGTCGTCTTGTTCTCCTTCTTTGATGCTTGCTGTCGATGGCCTTTCTTGATCGGTCCAGCCTCTCTTCTCCCCTCCTCTTCTCAATGCCTCTTGGTTGATATTTATAGAATACGGCTAGAGAATTAGGGTTTGCACTTTTCTTTTATAGAAAGGTCCTCTTCTTTTTATTTAATTCCTCCTTTTGATCTGCATTTTATTTCTTTCTCTTTTCTTCTTTCCTTCCTTATTTGCAAAGCTCCTGATTTCTTATCTTTTAACGCTTAAGACTGAGTCCACCTTCTTAATTAATGACGAGTTGTTACATGCAGACGACCTGGGTTGGGATGAAGATGCATCTTCATATGTTCTTATCTTCTGACTCTGCCGACGACCAGTCGACTGGCTTGGGACGCAGTCGACTGTGCCGAGCCCTTTCAAACTCTCTGTCCGGTCGACTGTTAGAAGAATCAGTCGACCGATCTCTGCTTTTCCCTGTATATCATCCTCTCAGTCTGTATTAGTCTGGAATCTGCTTCGTTTTGCTGCTTTTGGTTGTTTCCTATGAAAAAGAGAAAAGAAGAGTAAATTACCACATATAAAGCATTTAAATGTCTAATTGTACTAAGATTATTGCTCCTAAATGTGAATATTATTGGGTTCATCAAATACCCCCAAACTTAGCTTTTGCTTGTCCTCAAGCAAAAAGTGAAATTATGAACACGGGGAAAAATAATAGTCTCAACCCATCACCCTAAGAAAATGTCTCATTGTGCAAGCATCAAAATTTTGCAATCAAAGCTATAAACAATTTGCAAATAAAGTAAAAACAAGCATACCCACTTTCTCTAGTGAAATTGTCTATTCATAACTCCAAACCCAATCACACTTGTCATGCAATTAATTATAGTTATAGTATGTAACACTCCATCTGTGATTATCCCTTTTCTCTACTACAAACCGAGTAGTAAACTAGAGTGGTTTTTTTATTTTTTTATTTTTTATTTTTTTATATAGTCTCTTCTCTCAGTTGTCACTTGCCTTTTGACGCGAGTGCAAAACATTTGTGATGAATCCACCCGGTTACTCAACAAGTCACAAACTTTAAGTGCTTTGCATACTCATATTTCAAGTTGCCGTTTGACGTAAAAGTAAACATTGGTGATGAATACCCCTAGTTACTAAGCAACTCAAAACATTGGAGTAGACCCGGTTACTCAACAAGTCACAAACTTTAAGTGCTTTGCATACTCATATTTCAAGTTGCCGTTTGACGTAAAAGTAAACATTGGTGATGAATACCCCTAGTTACTAAGCAACTCAAAACATTGGAGTAGATTGACTTTATTCAATTGTTTTTTATTTTGTTTATTTTGTTTATTTTGTTTTGTTTTTTTACGTTATTACTCTATTTACTTAAACTCAGTTTAGGACTAGATCAAAGGGAATAATCACTAGAAAAAGCATCACAATTATTTTTTATGTATAATCGCATGACTCATATAATTTTGTAAGGCATTATGAAACTCAACAATCCTAAAGTAAATAAGTATCCTTACTCTTACCTTATAAGAAATTGTTTATCCTAAAAAAAAAATATCAAAAGACTCCAAATGTAACTAACTACCCCCAAACTTAGATGGAACATTGTCCTCAATGTTCGCGCAAAAACTTAAAATAGGCATGTGTTACCACCCAGTTTGAAGGAAAGAAAATAAAGTAAAGAAATAAAGAAATAAATAAATAAATAGAGAGTGTAAGTACTCCCCTGAAAAATTGGGTTGCCTCCCAATAAGCGCTGTGTTTCCTGTCTTCAGCTAGACTTGATGAGTTGTGCAATGCATTGAATGGCTCGCGGCTCACAACTCATCTTATTATAAGGTTTCCCCCCTCTGCCCATTCACCTTGAATGTTTGATTATTCGCCAATGCTCCATGTGGGGAAACCTCTGCAACAATGTCTGGACCTTACCATCTTGACATAAGCCTGTCTGCAAGGGTCTACCTTAGTGCACCTTTGTGATTTTGCAAGACTCCCTGCAGCCTTGCTTCTTCATGCATCCTGAAATTTACAGCAACTGTCACTGGTAATGTCTGATTGTCCCCCAAATATTCATGTAGTGGCTTCAACTCCTCATCTGGTGTCCTGGTAGCAGTCGACTTGTCCTGTTCATCAGTCGACTTGTCCGAGAAAACACAAGTGTTATCAGATACCAACTTTTCAATTGCAGGTGCAAGCTTATCTGAATATGACTTTGGAGTTTCAAGGTGATGTACTGTCTCTGCAATCCTCCAGTCATCGTATTCCATTTCAACCTGAGATGGTAGTGGAGGATGGGTAATTGTTTCTTGTAATGGATCAACACTATGTTCCTGCAATGTTTGGTCACAACTTTCCTGAACCACATCAACATTATAACATTCATGATCATCGTGTGGAAATTATGGTGCAGCAAACATTTTACACTCAATCTCTTCCTCTAGTGTTGTCCTTGATTGGAGCTGTTCTTGTCCTCTAGGGTTAGGTTTGGTTTGTGATGGGAATTCTCCTGTCCTTCTTTCACTTATCTCCGTAGCAATTTGACCAATTTGAAATTCCAATTTTTGAATGGCCTGTCCTTGTTGATTGCTTGTTTGCTGTTGCTGTTGGAGTAATTGAAGAATGGTGGTTTCGAAATCCAACTTCTTCTGTTCTTGTGCTGGCCTATCATACCCATTCCCACCCTGGAATTGCTGCGTATGCCCTGGTGCGAATTGATTGTATTGATGGTTTTGCCACCCTGGGTTATACGTGTTTGAAAAAAAATTGTTCTGGGGCGGGGACATTCCCTGTTCTACGTAGTTTGTGTGCTCCTGATCTGCGAAAGAAAACATGGGACATGAATTAGTTGTATGATTAGAATGAAAACAAATTGCACAAATTTCTGTTGGTTGGCTTTTTATGCCACCCAACGTTGAATTCACAAGCATATCAATCTTTTTGTTCATGGTTTCCCTTCCTAATTGCATGTTATTATTATGAGAAATTTCGTATACTCCATGTTTTTTCGAAAGACCCCTCCTTATTGAGAATTGTTGTGAGTTCTCGCTGAGTTCTTCAAATAGCTCTATGGCCTCCTCAGCACTCTTCCTCATCAACATTCCATTACACCCTGCATCTACAATTGCTTTGTTAGCGTCACTTAAACCCTCATAAAATGATTGTACCTGATCATCCTTAGGTATGTTGTGCGTAGGACACTTGAGAAGCTTGTTTTTGAAGTCCTTCCACGCCTCAAAAAACAAATCGTCATCTTTTTGTTGGAAGAGTAGAATCTCCCTTTTTAGTTGTCTGGTTTTCTGAGCTGGAAAGAATTCTTTCAAGAATTTTGTTGCCAATTGCTCCCATGATTGAATTGATCCTGGTTCCAAGGAATTATACCACAACTTAGCATTAAGTTTTAAAGAAAAAGGAAACAAGATTAACCTGATTTGTTCAGGGGTAAGCCCTTGGATGCTTTGTGTCCTGCAAAGATCAAAGAAGTCTTGCAGATGTAGATGCGGATCTTCGTCTAGTCTGCCATTGAAGTGGGGAACCATGCTGAGTAATTGAGGTGATAGATGCATATTCCCTGTGACATTAGGTTGAAAAGCTATGCAAGAAGGGTTCTCAATATTCTTTGGAGTGAATTTGTCTTGCATTGGTACTCGATTTGATACTTCTTCACCCATTGTTGCTTTTGGAATTCTTCGCTGTGCAGTCGACTGGTCCTTGGGGACAGTCGACTGGTCTGAGTCTGTGCAAAGTTTAACCTGAAAGAAAATATAAGGAAAGAAAAAGAAGAAATAAAATAAAAAAAGAAAAAGATTTTACTGATTTGTAAGTTAAAATACTAAACAATCCCCGGCAACGGCGCCAAAAAATTGTTGTGCTATCTAGATACCTAAATATATGGATAAACTAGACATAAATTAAAAACCTCGCAAGTGTACGAATCGCTTGGAGAAGCGTAGTGACGAGCAAGGGTCGATCCCACAGAGATTGTAGAATTTAACTTACTAACCAAATAAACAAAAATAAGGATGGTAAAGGATTGTTCTAAAAGAAAAGGAAAGGATTAAAACTAAATCAAGAAGTTCTGAATCACAAATATTTATTAAGTAGTTGGGTTTTGATTTCCACCAATAGTCAATAATGCTAAGTCACCTTATTTACTTCTTCCTATTACTCATGTTTGTTCTCTCCAAGGGCATGGTATCTACTCCTTAAAGTAATGTTTCCCTCAGCCAAGAATCAGGCATGGTATCTACTCTAATTCGTTTCTTTCCTTAAGTATTTAGCATGGTATCTACTAAGTTGCACTTGAAGAAAGCATATGAACAATGGAAACGAACAAATACTTGAAGTTCTAGAAATTGGTATCAGATCTAGATCCTTCAAGTTGATTAAACCAAGAATCCCTAAAGACTCCTGTGTTACAAGTTATGAGCACGAGATACGGGTTGTCTCAATATGCTCATATAACAGATTCAGATCTATACTACGCAAACTTGATAAACTCAGATTCTGTACATCAGTCGACTTGCTGTCACCTCAGTCGACTGCCCTTAGAATTCTGAACAAGTTTGATTATTACAAATCCATTCCAATTCACTCAGGTTTAATCAATAAGTAATAGAGTAGTATTCAGAAGAATATAAGCATTACATGACTACGGTTTCAATCTACCCAACTATGAAAGTTAGTTGCACATAATACAACCTTTATTGATTAATATAATAGAGTTCATGACTACAATAAAAATAAAAGTAGAAAGAAGGATAGAAGAACTCTGATTTGTATGATGTTGAACTTGAACTCAATCAGCAGTCGTCTTGTTCTCCTTCTTTGATGCTTGCTGTCGATGGCCTTTCTTGATCGGTCCAGCCTCTCTTCTCCCCTCCTCTCTCAATGCCTCTTGGTTGATATTTATAGAATACGGCTAGAGAATTAGGTTTTGCACTTTTCTTTTATAGAAAGGTCCTCTTATTTTTATTTAATTCCTCCTTTTGATCTGCATTTTATTTCTTTCTCTTTTCTTCTTTCCTTCCTTATTTGCAAAGCTCCTGATTTCTTATCTTTTAACGCTTAAGACTGAGTCCACCTTCTTAATTAATGACGAGTTGTTACATGCAGACGACCTGGGTTGGGATGAAGATGCATCTTCATATGTTCTTATCTTCTGACTCAGCTGACGACCAGTCGACTGGCTTGGGATGCAGTCGACTGTGCCGAGCCCTTTCAAACTCTCTGTCCGGTCGACTGTTAGAAGAATCAGTCGACCGATCTCTGCTTTTCCCTGTATATCATCCTCTCAGTCTGTATTAGTCTGGAATCTGCTTCGTTTTGCTGCTTTTGGTTGTTTCCTATGAAAAAGAGAAAAGAAGAGTAAATTACCACATATAAAGCATTTAAATGTCTAATTGCACTAAGATTATTGCTCCTAAATGTGAATATTATTGGGTTCATCACTGCACAGCCAGTCGGCTGTTCCGCAGCTTTTTATGTTCAAAATGTAATTCACGTGACAGTCGACTGTCAATAAATCAGTCGTCTGTCCCGGGTCTTAACGGTACATATTCATGCTCAGCTCAGTCGACTTGATACTCACATTAAGTCGACTGAACGGTTTCATAATTCAAATTAAGGGATTATCTCCCCAACAGTTCTTACACGCACATCCATCATGGTGTCAATTTACAATGTACATACATTCATGTTTCATAAACACACAATTTCTTAACTGTTCAGTAACATCATAACATGAAATCTCAAGTAACTAATATTGTCTTTTCTTCAAGGAAGTGTTTAAACATGCTTTTACATTTGTTCATAACTTTCTTGCAGAGATGAAATATTAGTCTCAATTTATTACACTAGAATAACACAATGGAAAATATCTCCTTTCGTGGAATTACAGGAGTATTCATAGTTTAATCAATGCATCGGTCGACTGTTCATAACATCAGCCGACTGCACAGGTCATTCTTAATTTTATTAATCATCGCTAGTTCTTTTTCCATATGTTCATGTCTCCTCAGTCATGTACATCATCAAGGATATGAGTTTAGCCTTACTATTTCGTTTTAATTGGACACACATATGTCATGAAACTTTCTAACAAATCATGGAACAGATGTCTCGTACCAGTCGACTTGTACAAACGACAGTCGACTGTACAGACCCAATTCATCCTTGTTTACAGTGCCATTACTACACTATTATTCCTCCACATTTATCATCATAAACATACTCAAGCAATTCTAGTACGTTTGAATTTACTTCTCATAAGCATAATAACAATCATCACAATTATGGCATATTTTCTACACTAGAAGTCCTGAGAAACACCCACCTTATTGACGAAAATAACCGAATCCAGAAAAGCTCCTCAATGCAATGCACCCCTCCTTGCTCCTTGCTCCTTGCCGAAAATCTCCAGAAGATGATGCCCGGTCTCCACAGAAAAGCACACACAACTCTCTCCCAATAATAGTTCTCTTACAAAATGATCTTAGTGTAAATGAACAATGGATGAGAGGGGTATTTATACACTAATTGGAGTGAGATGGAGGGCTAGGATTCAGTAGATAGTTATTGGATCAAAGGCTAGGATGCACTAGGGAGTTGTAAAACCACCCACACCCCCAAATAACCACCCACAACTCACACCCACTACTCTACCCAATCCGGCCAAAATTTGTGTGCTTATGCACGTGTACATGGAGTGCACGTGCAAACACAAACCACCCTACAATAATTGTACACCAAAATAACAAATCTTTTTAAAAGAAATGTTACACATTACAAGTTGTAGAAAATAAGAAAAAGATTAAATCCATGGGCTTAAATTAATTGGGCCAAGATAATAAAAATAGGTAAACAAACATTTGGGCTTTAGGAGAGTGCTTTATAGAAAACAATATTCTTACTCATCATATTGAAAATAATAGCCAAAATATTACACGTGCACACCACATGTAAAAATATATAATCTTTCATATATTTGAAAAAACAGGGTATTACATGGAATACCTAATAATTGTCACATATTTATTACCACAGATGTATATGAAATTCGGCCAAATATCAACTTACCTTTGGGTTAGTTAATAAACGCATGAATTACAAACACACAATCATCTTGATATTTTAAATAAATTAATCTACACAAAAGATGTCACTTTGGCAACATTTTGTTTCAATTGATCTATTCAAAATATTAGACATTCATAAGAAAAATCAAAATCATAATTTGAATTTAATTGTTTCCCAAAATTTTATATTTTCCTTAATTTTTGTAATTTTACTTTATTTTAGTTAGATAACGACAAGATAATATCCTTTTAAAAAGATAATAAAACCATAACAGAAAATGTGATGTATATCTATTTGAAATAATAACAAAACCATAACTGAATCATATCTTTCTACTGTTATGATAATATCAAAATGGATAAAAAAAAAGGACAGAGCACAGTAGCCCAAAACCCCGGGCCCCACTGACGTGGCAGCACTCCCTTCAGCGGGTCCCACTGTTCATGTCACCACAGTACAACAGCATTTGTTGTTTCCTCCTTGGTGGGTCCCACGTGACGTCAGCAGATGTCAGCCGCAGCTGTGCACTTTGCCTGCCATCCCGTGGGCCCTTATCCCAACATATTAATTACAAACTCAAGCCATATAGAAATCTTAAAACCAAATCAACATGCTTATGGTTATAACAGTATGAAATAATATGTATAAACCATAATTATATATTTCTTCTGGAATTATACCGAAATCTTAAAAAAAAGTCCTTATCAAAATCTAAAACAACGAGTCAGTACTTACCCTCCTTTTTTTGTTTTTTTTTGTTTTTTTTAAATTTTAAATTCCAAATCTGAAGCAATTGATCTAATTACTTATATGAATTAAAATTATTAATTGAATATCTTAAATAGGAAGATCAAATAGAACCCTAAATTTCTTAAGTTTCTTTAAACAAGAAATCCTAAATTTCTTTAAACAAGAAATCCTAAATTTCTTCAATTAATTCAGCAAAGATGGCTCTGATACCAATTGATGAAATTTCATATACACTTAAGAACATGCATAAGACATTAATAACAACCTAAAACATGTTTCTATGAATCTAGATCTTAATCATGTTGCAAAAGTGCTTTAATATAAAATCCTAAATCATGAAACTATAGATCTTTGCTAAATCAAAAGAAGAAGAACATTAAAAGCGGAAGCACTAACCTGAAGCCATTGATGGAGATTGCGCAGAGGGTTTGGATCTTCCTATATGATATGCACTTCTATGAGAGGCCGTCTCACTATTCTTCTGTTGATGGGATTACAGATGGAATAAGAAGATACGTATATATAGGGGACCATAACCCTAATTGATAATTGTTGATTTCCAATTTTGCCCATCACAAAATGAGAAATTTACTTTACGGTCTCTACACGTGTTATATCACACTTTAAATTATATGCTTTTAACCCATTACTTAATCTTGATTAGATCACTTTAATTTGGGTTAGACTTTAGAATAGCAATTATACATTTAGTCACATATGTGAGCCCACATAGATTATTTTTCAACATTGACGTGTCGTATCAATCCAGAGTGGGGCCGATGACCACCTCCCCATCGTCGTATTGCTCCACCTCAAATGCTCTGGCGATTCTACCTCTGGGACCTGTCACCGCCGCTGTAGCCCAAAACGAAATAAGATGCATGATATGAGTAAGATTACCAGAAATACTATTACAAGATCATCTGCATCCATTGCCTTGACTTATTCGTCCTGGTTGGATAATAATTATTATCCAAATATTTCTGTCTCAATTTCTCTTTCTCATTTATAAATGAGATGTCTTATTTTTCAATATAGATAATTAATTTTGAGGCATCCATAACCAAAGTTACCACTCTAAACATCCGGACAAGCCCCACAACAGAAATCAGGGCTTCCATATAAAAGTCTGTTACAAAACAATACGAACCAAAATGAGAACATAAGAGGATCACACAATATCGAGGATTGCTCCAAGGATATAGGGTGGAAGAATAACTAGATTTTTTAGAGGACTGAGACTTATGAGCAATGTACAATCACGAGATACAAGTGAATGAGGTTCCATTTGAAACAGTTTATGTTTCAGATTGGATTTTATTAATGTTGTTGCTTTTTTCGGTGTGGGAGCAATCAGATGATGTGGATTCTTTGGAGGAACAATCAAGAACTGACATTTTGACTTTCGACAGTGTTGACTACCTTTGACCGTGGTTGGCTTCTCAATCAGACTTGTTTGGGCCGTAGGATTTGATTTGTGTGGTGACGATCGCGTCTGATGACCTGCAAAAATCTGAAACACCAGGATTGATCCCGGCAACAGACCCACCGATGCTCAAGTCAGAAATCAAGAGGAATATGAGAGAGCTTTTGTGGAGAAAAATATTGATTGCCTGTTTCTGGCGGGGGTAGGGGGTATTTATATTCGCCTTGGGACAGTTTCGAGATAAACATTTATCTCTACTTCCCGGTATTTTTGGATAATAGAGTTTATATACCTTCATGATAAGAGATTTGGTTTTAAACCATCTTTTAGGGATAATCATGATTTTAAATAACTCTTTAAATGATATGGATTTATTTATAATGGGCTGCCATCATAACCCGATAATACAGGTCTGTTTTTGGGTTTTTTAGCCTTGGAACAGATCCAGTTCCCATTTTTGGACCCATTTGTTGTGTAAATTACTGTTTTGCCCATGAGAGCTTTAAGATCCGTGCCCGATTTGAACGGTCCCGATCTAGTTCTATTTTTAGCCATATCATAAGCCCCTCACTACCGAAGACTGATTTTCACAGCCTTTGAGGAGTAGTTTGCCCATTTTTAATAGTTTACAGAACTTATCGGAGTTCTCAGGGAAGTTTGGATCTAGCTCGAGACTGTTATTTTGAGCTTTTTAAATTACCAAAAATTATTTATAGACTTTTTTGGATTTTTAGTGATTTTTCTAGATTTTTCTAATTTTTTCCTAATTTTTATTCATTTTCCAAATTTTCAGTCAATTTTCGAATTTTTATAATTAATTTTCAAACTTTTAATTAATTATTAAAAATTAATATTTACTTTTTCAGAATTTTAAAATACTTTTTCGAATGAATAATTTTTAATTTTTAATTAATTTATTTACGGTTTTTAATTATTTTTCAGAATTTTTAAATAATTAATTCGATCTAATAATTAAAGTAAGAAATTAATTAAATACCTGATGATGTGGCACAATCTGAGCATCGATCGTGACTGACTCGAAAATTATTAAGTTCGAATGGTCAGAGTGTTGATCTTGACACGTGTCCGTTGACCATTGACCGTTGACCGTTGACTGTTTTGTGTAATTTCACGATCGGGGATGCGTTTGCTCAGAGCCTACCACCTAACGTTGATGGTGGTTTAGCTGGGCAACGCATGTTCCTTTGATCGTTGACTGTTGATTGGTCAACGATTTTGCGTGATTTCACGATCGGAGACTCGTTTGCTCGGAACCTGCCATCGAACGTTGAGGGTAGTTGTGCTGAGCGACGCGTGTCCCGTTGACCGTTGATCGCTGACCGACCAATGATTTTGCGTGATTTCACGATCGGGGATGCATTTGCTCGGAGCCTGCCACCGAACATTGAGGTTGGTTCAGTTGGGCGACACGTGTCCCGTTGACCATTGACTGGTCAACGATTTTGCTTGATTTCACGATCGGTGACGCGTTTGCTCAAGGCCTGCTACCGAACGTTGAGGGTGGTTCAGCTGGGCGACACCTGTCCTGTTAACTGTTGACCATTGACAGTTCATTGATTTTGCGTGATTTCATGATTGGGGTCGCATTTGCTCAGAGCCTGCCAACGAACGTTGAGGGTGGTTTGGCTGGGCGACATGTGTCCCATTGATCATTGATCGGTCAACGATTTTGCGTGATTTCACAATTCGGGATGTGTTTGCTCGGAGCCTGCCACTGAACGTTGTGGGTGATTCGGCTGGGCGACACGTGTCCCAACGGTCAACGATTTTGCGTGATTTCACGATCTTGAACACGTTTGCTCAGAGCCTGCCACCGAACGTTTAGGGTGGTTCGGCTGGGCGATACATGCCTCGCCGACCGTTGACCGTTGACCGGTCAACAATTTTGCGTGATTTCACAATCGGGGACACCTTTGCTTGGAGCCTGCTATTGAATGTTGATGGTGGTTCGGTTGGGTGACACGTGTCCCATTGACTGTTGACCTGTTAACGATTTTGCGTGATTTCACGATCGGGGACACATTTGCTCGGAGCCTGCCATCGAACGTTGAAGGTGGTTCGGCTGGGCGACATGTGTCCTGTTGACCGTTGGCAGTTGACCGGTGAACGATTTTGTGTGATTTCACGATCGGGAACACGTTTGCTCGGAGCCTGCCACCGAAAGTTGATGGTGGCTCGGCTGGGCGACACGTGTCCCATTGATCGGTTAACGATTTTGCTTGATTTCACGATCGAGGATACGTTTGCTCAGAGCCCTGCCACCGAACATTAAGGGTGGTTCGGCTGGGCAACATGTGTCTCATTGACCGTTGACCGTTGACCAGTCAACAATTTTGAGTGATTCACGATCAGGGACGCATTTGCTCGAAGTCTACCACCGAACGTTGAGGGTGGTTCGGCTGGGCAAAACGTGTCCCGTTGACCGTTGACCTGTCAACGATTTTGTGTGATTTCACGATTGGGGATACGTTTGGTCAGAGCCTACCACCGAACGTTGAGGGTGGTTCGGCTGGGCGACACATGTCACGCGGACCGTTGACCATTGACGGGTCAAAGATTTTGCGTGATTTCACGATCGGGGACACGTTTGCTTGGAGCCTGCCACCTAACATTGAGAGTGGTTCGACTGGGCGACATGTGTCTCGTTGACCGTTGACAATTGACCTGGTCAACGATTTGGTATGATTTCACGATAGGAGACGCGTTTGCTTGGAGCCTATCGCCGAACGTTGAGGGTGGTTCGGCTGGGCGACACGTGTCCCATTGAGGATTTTGTGGCTTGTTTGATATTATTGTTCGTTTGAGTTTTTGTCGTTTAGTCTTCGTGGTCGTTGGACTTTGTGGCATTCTGGGCTTTCCCAAAAGTTTAGGGGCCCAAAAGATTTAGAAGCTTAACCGCCTCTCCCTATCTCTATAAGAATCCAACACTCCCCCTTCTTTCCTTATATTCTCATTTCTTCCCTTTAAGAAATTTTTTGCTCTTGGGTTGTCTTGCTAGCGGTCGCGGCCTAGATGTTGCTTTTTCCGGCGAACTTTTTCGATCATAGCTGTCACATCAAGGTATATATATATATATATATATATATATATATATATATATATATATATATATATATATATATATATATATATATATATAATTTTATCAAAGATGTCTAGGGAATCTTTGGAAAATGAGAATTTCCCCTCGGGTCATGGTGGAGATCGGTAACTGATTCTTTCCCCGATGGTAGATAAAGGGAACAGGGTGGTGAATTCAGTTGTCGTCGTGACAGTAGTAGAGAAGACGAGTGAAGCGGGGGAGTTGGGCAGGCTTCGATGTGTGTGTGTATATATATATATATATATATATATATATATATATATATATATATATATATAATTTTATCAAATATGTCTAGGGAATCTTCGGGAAATGAGAATTTCCCCTCGAGTCATGGCGGAGATCGGTAACTGATTCTTTCCTTAATGGTAGATGAAGGGAACATGGTGGTGAATTCAGTTGTCGTCAAGACAGTCGTAGAGAAGACGAGAGAAGCGGGGGAGTTAGGCAGGCTTCCTAGACCTTTGTCGATCTTTTGTCGAGGGTGGTGTACGGGATGGCACATTCGTACGTGGAGAACAGGCCACGTGAGCACTCCGAGGTTGATGAGATATCCTCGTTGCTGTCGAAGGAAGACTTAGGCCGTGTTTGAGAATGTTTTATGATTCCAAGGGAGTTCGACCTTCTCTTGCCGGGTCTGGGTGTTAGGGCTTGTTAGCCGACCTCCCCCCGACACTTGCTTCTTTCCGTTTGATGCTTTTCTCGCAGGCCTTTGTATTCCCCTTCCACCATTTGTGGTTGAAGCTCTTAGGTGGTACTCCCTGAGTCCGATTTAGTACATGTCGAAGATGTGGAGACATGTCAACGGCTTCGTGCTGCAGTATCTAGAGGCAGGGATTGAGCCTCAACTGGTAGTTCTTCAGAGGCTCTACAGGGTTATCCAGAAGAACAAGTCGGAGTATAGATACTATTTTTCTACTCGTAAGGGGTGGGAAGCTTATTGAAAACCCTGACTCCATCAGGTTCTGGAGGGTGAAATACTTCATCGTTTGGAGTCGCAAGCCGTGGGTGATTCCCACAAGGTGGAGAGAGGAGGTGTCGAAGAGGGCGAAGGATGAACCATTTTTGAGTCCAGAAGAGGATCAGATGGTTGGAAAACTTCTAAGTCGGCATCCACTGAGTTGGAAAGATGTAATAAAGGAGTATCTCTTCAGGGGGTTTCAGCCCGATCCACCCTAGTACGCATCTTTGATTTTATTTTGTTTTCTTGCTTTCGTAGATTCTTCTCCTTTTTTTTCTTACTCTCTGTGTCTCATTTCGCAGGGGCTGTTGGCATGGACTTCAAGGCGATGATCACTAAGTGCACGGGGTTGAGTGGCAAAGCCCTCGAGGATAAGAAGAGGAAGAGAATAGCTGCGAAGGCCACACCAGCCAAGGTCGCGAGGTGCCCAATTCTCGCGTCCCCTGTAGTGGATTTGGAGTCTCCACCATCTACTTCACCAGCTCTCTCGACTGGGGATTCAATTTCGGCGGTGCTGCTCTTGCACTCGAGGATCCTCCCCTTACTGCAGGTGACGGAGGTGATTCTTACCGAGGAGCATAAGAAGCTCTTCATCTAGGACTGACGAGTGATGCAGCACGATGGGTTACTTGGGGACTCAGTGACGTGTATGCAAGCAGTCCATCACCTTACAACCCTGAAGGATAGAGCGGCGATGGATGCGGGGTCGGTGGGCGATGATGCCTTAGAGATAGTTAGGGTTAACATGGCGGTGCATTGGTATAAATACCTAAAACCTGGATCTGACCCGGACCCAGCATTAGACCGGAACCGACCTGGTCTATCTGGGTCCAGGTACGGGTCTTAAAATGGGACTCGTTGTCCTAAAATGGGACTCGTTGTACTCACGAGTCCGGGTCCAATTTTTGGACCCATAGGGAACCGGGTCTGGGTCTGGATACTGAAGGACCCGACCCGACCCGACCCAATCCGATACCAATGCTAGCGGTAAGCTTTCACTTTTTTGTTTCAGTATTTAACTTTCTTCGAGTTAGTAAAATTTGTTTTCCCTTTGTAACCTTGAATCTCTTTTATTTTTGTAGATCACTTGCCACTTCAGCCACTTGTTGAAGCGAGTGGCGGAGCAGGAGAAGGAGCCGAGGGCGGTGAGTGACCGGGAAAAAGCAGAGCGAACAAAGACTGCTAAAAATTTAGAGGAGGCGATGTGTGCTTCAGAGACCCAGGCGACAGTGATCGCATTGTTGGAGTCGGTCTTGGCAAAGGCGAATGATCAGATAGCCCAAGAGAAGGAGAGGGCGGATCGAGAGAGGGTTCTTGTAGCTGATGAGAGGGAGAGGGCCTCGAAGGAGAGGGAGGATGCCGTGAAGGAGGCGAAGGCCGAAGTCAAGGGGTTCCTAGCCTCGAACATGGAGCAGGCGTAGGCTATGGCTCTTAAGCACGTTAGAGCATGCATCCCGGAGTTCGATCGTTCGGGGTATAAGACGATTCGGGCGAGGAGGAGGGAAAAGAGGAAGCGGAGGAGGAGGAAGAGCAGATCGTCATAGCGGACACCATATCCGCCATGGTAGTTGCTCCGGAGGCAGTTGAGGGGAGTGGTCGCGAGTCTACTCCTCCCATGGATTAGTCGACCGAGGTGGACCCTTGACTCCTCTTATAGGTAGTTGTCTTTTTCTTTGTTTTTGTTGTTTTTGCTTTTGTATGGATGCCTAATAGTGGATTGACCACCGCTTTATTGTATCTTTACATTGCAATGAAATTTCTTTTAGTCATTCTTATCTCGTGTAATGTTTGATCTTCTTGAGTTTCTGCACATCCCTGTGACTTGGTTGTTTTTGTTAGAGTGATATATCATTCTCTTTCTTCAGCCGGTTATTGTGTACAATGCACGATATTCTTGAGATTGTGAAGTAGTTTGCCTCCGCTCCAAGCTTCAGGTGACGGAGCTGGGGCTCTCTTGTTCACGAGAGAGACTTTCCAAAGGGGAGGTGAAGCTTGGCCACTTGAGAAGGGTCTTGATCCGCAGGGATATCGAGGCGAGGCGTAATGATGAGATTCTCCGAGAAGTACCCCGATTGGTGTGAAAGATCATTCTCTAGGTGGAGCAGCTATTGGGAAGTCTTCGAAGCTTAAAATCATTTTCCATTCTTTATTTGAGGTTACAGCCACGAGAAACGAGCTGAAGAATGTAGTGCTCGGGAAGAGTTTAGAAGCAGCCCATCTTAGGAGGAATATTTTTAAATTTTTGCAGGGGATCAAAGCAAGTCGTGTGCCTCGTTTGAAATTTAGAGTGAAGGACGACTCTCTCAAAGAGAGGCTTATTGAACCAGAAATCGAGAACCACCGTTTGAAGCAACTCCTTGAAGGAGGCAACGTTCGGAGCACTTCTTGCTCTCGTGAAGTGCGTGCCCAGGGGAGGTCCTTCCATGAACTGGCTTTACGCTTGCCTGAGGCCCCGGGGAACCCTAGTGACGCTCAAAGTTGTGTGGCCGGCTCATCTAGCGGAGCATCGGTTGGTGGGGCGAAATGAGCAGTAGGCCTTGGTGGTGCGACCTGATCTGTGAGTTTGGATGTTGCTTCAGGTGGTTCGAGGGAAAGGGATAGTGCTTGCTTTCCAGTGGGAAGCCGTAAACCGTGTGTGTCCCTGAAGAGGAATATCCCTCTGCCACGGAAGAGTTGAAGTGACGCTGAGTGAGATTTTGTAATTCTTATAGAGACTTGTTCTTTCAACAACAGTTGTATCCAGATAATCTTTGTGAAATAAAATTTTGCCAAGTGGTCGAGGATTGTCTCTTATGAATTATGTTTTGTAGATTTTAACTTGGTTCAAAGATCACTCGTACGGCGAGATATACCCCACACACTTTCTCGGGAGCAAGTATGCCTGTGCGACTTCACGAATCCTAAATGGATACCGCAATTGTCGATTGGAGTGCTTTAGCGTATGAACCATGGGTTGTTTCTGTTGGATCCTGTATGCAAGGCAAATAACACTAGAGGGGGGGGTGAATAGTGTTGTATAAAATTAATCAATAAATTAAACTTTTCGCATAGTTAAGTCGACTAAAAAGAGAAGGCAGTCGACTGAAGCGTCAGATAAGAAGAGTAATTTAAATGAAGAGTTACAAGTCTGTTAAGTCGACTTAGAGAGTAAGGCAGTCGACTGACCAGACTCGATTTACATAAGAAACTCAGAGAAATTAAAAATGCAAGTTTAAAGAATACAACCACAGAGAGTCAACACTGCAAACACCACGATGTATCCTAGTTCGGTCCTTCCAACCTTCATCCAGTCCACAAGCAACCCACTTGAGATTTTTCACTATTCTTGAAAAAGTTACAAGAATACTCTACGGCCTTTGAAAACAACTATGTCAAATCCATAGACCTCTTCACCACTAGAGAGAGAAAAACCCATTCTACACCCTAGAGTGAAACCGACTCTAAACCAAGAGTCATACTCTCTAACCGAGAGGACCACTCTCACAACCCGAGAGTGAAACAACAACAAAAAGAGTTTTACAACAACCTAAAGCCTTGTATATGGAAGTGCTTTTTGTATATTAGCTATAGGTCAACTTCTGACTTCAATCTAGAACGAATTCAATGTTAAACTAGACTGAAAATCAGAGAACCAAGTCTTAAAGAAACTATATGCTTGTTCTTCTTCTTCTCAAAAGCAAAAGACTTGAAAATGAAAGTTAAGTTGTAGGGGAACCTTTTCCATTTGAAAACTATACTTTATATAAAGAGTTAAAAACTTTTGAACGTTGAGAAATCATATCCCAACTGCCATACAACGGCAGTAAAATGGTTTGAATTTGAAAAACAAGTTTTAAATTTAGAAAACTGTCAAAAACGGCTTGAACAGTCGACTGGGTTGCCATAAGAGTCAACTGGTCAGAGCTTGAGTGAGTTCAGTCAGTTTCGTATTCTAACAGTCGACTGCTTCCAAGAGGAAGTCGACTGGTACTCAATCAGCTGAACTTATACAAGCTTTGTTTTAACATTTTGAATTTGTAAAACAATTTCTTTATTTAGGGAATGTGTGAGTGTGTGTGTGACAAGGCTTTTACAAGATTCTAAGACGCACAAAGAATACAAACAATATTACAAGACATTTGTTCAACTTGAAGCACTTGAAAGTCTTGAGTTGAAAGCTCTTGAAAGTCTTGAACTTGAACTTGAGTCTTTGTGACTTGATATTGCCTTTGTAGCTTGAGTAAATACTTTTGAAAGCTTCATCACATTGTATTGGCTTTGAATGCTACCTTGAACACTTTTGATACACAATGCAAAAGATATGTAATAAAGAACAATTTTGTATTATGTTGTGGTCATCAAAATCATGAATCTACATTCTCCCTCTTTTTGATGATGACAACACAATAACTTAAAATAATATAGACATTACATTTACACATCATGATACTCACACAAAGCTTGAAAAGATATACAATTGTTACAAGCTCCCTCTGAATAAAGTACAATATGCATACTATTTTTTTTTTTTTTTTTGAAAAACAACATAACTTAACAAGCACAAAAACCATATTTTCATAACATAACATGCACAAAAACCATATTTTCTCCAACATAACATCATAACATAACATGCACCAAATTTGTCCCCCTTTATCATCAACAAAAAAGGAGGAAAGACAAACCATAGATAAAAAAACAACATTGCATAAATATTAAACATGGATACATGATAAGTCAATGACATTGTTTATAAAGTGAAGATAGAACATCATGAGAAAACACAATTGCAAATGACAACAACAAAAAAAACAAAACAAAAAAATACATCAATTGTCTTCTTCATCTTCTTCATCACTGTTTGAGGCAGGAGTTGGCAGTGGAAACTGCCTAACAAACATTTGAGTGAGGTTAGCAATGCTAGCCTCAAGAGAATCTTGTCGACCTAAGATGATCAGTACGATCCATGAGATAATTGACAGAAGTGTAAAGACTCCCAGGATCTGAAAAACTAGCTCTAGGACGAGAACTAGAGGATGAACTAGAAGCAGAAGACCGACGAGGAATTGAAGTGGCTAAAGGAATAGGAGGTGCATTCCTTTGAGGAGACCGAGGGGGTGAGTTAAGAATTTTCATACGTGCCTGGACTTGCACGATCAAAAGATTCATAACGAGTAACAACACTCGACTTGGATTCAAGATCAATTTGATAAAAGTTAAAGACATGGGTAAGTAGTGCACCAAAAGGAAGAAAAGAGGTGTGAGCCTTATGGAGACGATTGAAAATGACTCGACTCTAATTTATGTGGATGTTGCCGAAAATGGCATACATGGCTTGTTGCAATCCAAAAGAGAATTGGTCGTAGCTACCCATTTTAGGGATAATGTTATATGACAATATGCGGAGCAACAAGCTTGGCTAGAGGAGTAATCGATTTGTTGATCATTGGAGGACCTCGATTAGGCAAATTTTTTTTTGATAAAATAGATTGATCATCCATTTCAATTTTCCCTAAATCCAACCCTTCATTAGAGATATTCAAAATATTCCCTAATTTTTCAGAAGTTATTTTCATTCGAACATTTTTCACCGTTGTAGTGAAAAATATTTCATTACCATCCTCAGATGTTGCAACCTTTATATTTGTAAAAAACAAATATATGAGTTGGGGATAGTAATTGGGTTGATTGACTAAGGATAGAAGTTCAAATAAACCGCATTGTTTAAACAATGGGGCAATCGGAAATCTATCTAAGTCGGGGAAATTAACAAATCTACCCGGAAAAATCAAAATTTGGCAAATGATAAAATATTTCTCAACAAGAGAAGGGTGCCTTAAGTACTGTAAATAATTGTGAGAAGATGGCTCTTCTTCAACATTTGAACCTCTAGATCTTTTGGGTTTAGGCATATTGAGAGAACAAGAAAATTTGAAGAGAGAGAGAGATTGAAGGATGATTACCCAAAACTAGAGAGAAAACAAACGACTCAAGAAACTCCGAATGAAGTCAGATCAGAGCAGCAACCAGCAGCCGACTTAGGTTGTGATAGAGCAAAAGTGAAAAGTGAAAAGGAGGAAGAGGTGTTTAGGGTTTTTACTTGAAGTGAACGACTGAGATTGAAAGAGGGTTTGAGTGAAGGGCCGAGATCGAAAAGAGGGTAAAAGAAAAAGCCTCATACTGTGACGATTCAGAGTCAGAAATTCAATTTGATGTCACGACAGTCGACTGGGTTTTATATCAGTCGATTGAGTCGAGAGCAAATAAAACCAAACAAAAGTAAGTAAAGCTACTGGTAGTCGACTGAGTTTTAAGGACAGTCGATTGGGCAGAACACAAAATTCAGTCAGAAATAGAGACAACTAAAATACTGTATAAGTCGACTGGAGATCAATTATAAGTCGACTTAAACATAATTTTTTTTACAAGAAATGTCATGAAATGAGCAAATGCCTAGTTCTCTTCTAAAGTTGATAAAAGTATCTTCTTTAAGAGGTTTGGTAATATATCTACTACTTGTTTATCAATAGAAATACAATCCAATATGATATCTCTCTTTAACACATGATAACGTAGAAAATGATGTCGAATATCAATATGTTTCGTACGTGAATGTTGAACCGAATTTTTAAATAAATTAATAGCACTGGTATTATCACACATAATAGCAGGTTTTGAAAAAGAAATACCATAATCTAATAAAGTTTGTTTCATCCACAAAATTTGTGCACAAGCTAAACTTGTAGCAATATATTCAGCTTCTGTAGTAGATAGGGATACCGAATTTTGCTTTTTACTACACCAAGATACTAGTGAATGTCCCAAAAAGTGACAAGTTCCACTAGTACTTTTACGATCAGTTTTACTACTAGCAAAATCAGCATCACTATACGACAAAAGTTAAAAGTTATTGGTGCGTGGATAAAACAAACCATATTCAGAAGTGCCTTTAATGTATCTTAAAATACATTTCACTTCTTTTAAGTGAGATTCTTTTGGATTAGACTGATATCTAGCACATAAACATACGCTAAATATAATATCTGGTCTACTAGCAGTTATACATAAGAGTGAGCCAATCATACCTCGATAGAGCTTTTGATCAACATTCTTACCTAATTCATCTTTATCAAGTGTAGTAGTAGTAGCCATAGGTGTGGTCTTACTACTAGTGCTATCCATGCCAAATCGTTTGAGTAATTTCTTAGCATATTTTTCTTGATTAATAAATATGCCATTTTGAGACTGTTTTATTTGTAGTCCAAGGAAATAATTGAGTTCACCCATGTGACTCATCTCAAACTCATTTTCATGGTATTAGCAAACTCTTGACATAGATTACTATTAGTAGATCCAAAAATTATGTCATCTACATATATCTGTATGATTAAAATATCGGTTTTTATTTTCCTAATAAACAAGGTAGTATCTACTTTACCAACTTCAAAACCAGTTTCTAAGAGAAAGGTTTTCAACCGATCATACCAAGAATGAGGTGCTTGTTTAAGACCATATAAAGCCTTTTTCAATTTAAAAACATGGTTTGGGAATTGTTCATGTTCGAAGCCGGGTGGTTGCTTAACATAAACATCTTCCTTAATAAAACTATTCAAAAAAGCACTTTTAACATCCATTTGGAAGAGTGTGAAATTCATAAAACATCCAAAAGATAATAAAATTCTAATTGATTCTAGTCTAGCAACATGAGCATATATTTCATCAAAATCAATTCATTCTTCTTGATTATATCCTTGAGCAACTAATCTTGCTTTGTTCCTAACAACTGTCCTGATTCATCTAACTTGTTTTTAAATACCCATTTGGTACCAATTATAGTATGATCAGGAGGTCGTGGAACTCAATCCTATACATCATTTCTCATAAATTGGTTTAGTTCATCTTGCATGGCATTCAACCAAAATTCATTCTCACATGCTTCTTGTATATTTTTCGGTTCAAAATCCGACAAGAAAGCAGTTTGAGAAATCATGTTAAAATGAGATCTTGTTTGAATACCATGTGAAATGTCACAAATTATTAAGTCATGAGGATGATCTCGAACTTCAACAAATGACTTTGGTAAAGTTTGAGTTATCATAATAGGATCAGTCGACTTAACAAGTCCATCAGCCAACTGATTCACATCAGTCGACTTAGGAATCCTATCAGTTGACTTGTCTAGGATAGTTTGCTCTAGTAATTTAATAATGCTATCTAGTGGTGATGATTCAATTTCATCATCTTCAATAACATTAGACGAAGGTAAAGATTCATCAAATGAAACATGCACAGATTCTTCAATAGTCAAAATTGACTTATGAAAATTCTATATGCCTTACTCCTATTTGAGTATCCAATGAAGATACCTTCATTAGATCTAGTATCAAATTTATCTAAATTATCTTTTGTGTTTAATATGAAACACTTACAACCAAATACTTTAAAATATGATACTTTAGGAATTCGTTCATAAAAAAGTTCACAACAAGTTTTCTGAAGCTTTGGCCTAATCAATATTCTATTTAAAACATAGAATGCTGTAGAAACAGCTTCAGCTCAGAAGTATTTAGGCAAAGTGCTTACAACAAGCATAGTACGTGCACATTCTTGCAAAGTTCTATTCTTTCTTTCAACCACTCCATTTTGGGGGTGAAGCTCTAGGAAATGCAAATGAATGTGTTATACCATTCTTGTTGTAATATTCTGAAAACATTTCATTCTCAAATTCTCCACCATGATCACTTCTAATAGTGACTATGGTTACAGATTTTTGATTTTGAATTCGTTTGCAAAAATTTACAAATTCTTCAAAGGCTTCATTTTTATGTTTTAAAAAGAATACTCATGTAAATCTGGAAAAATCATCTACTAAAACAAATACATATCTATTTTTATTTAAAAAAGCGACTTTAGTAGGACCAAATAAATCCATATGGATTAATTCGAGAGGCCTACTAGTAGAAATCATTTCTTTTGTTTTAAAAGTAGATTTTATTTATTTTCCTAGCTGACATGCATCACACATCTTATCCGTTTTAAAAGATAATTTTTGCAATCCTTTAACTAGGTTATTCTTAGATAATTTAGCAATATTTTTTATATTTATATGGCCAAATCTCTTATGCCAAAGCCAAGAATCATTGTTAGAAGCAACTAAACAAAAATTATTTGAAAACTCATTTGTTTTTAAACATAATTCATATATATTATTTTTCCTAAAACCTTGAAAGATCACATTTTGCATAGATGAGTCATAGATTAAGCATGCATCTTTTTCAAAGACTATTTTATAACCCTTATTATAAAGCTGACTAATACTTAACAGATTATACTTTGAACCACTAACTAGAAATACCTTTTCAATAGTAGGGGTAGTGTTCTTACCAACCATGCCTATTCCAATGACATTTCCTTTGTTATTGTCACCGAACGTAACAGTTCCTCCATCTATCTCTTGTATGGAAGAAAGTAGGTTTGCATGGCCAGTCATATGTTTAGAGCATCCGCTGTCAAGTATCCAACGTTCCCTTTTAGGTACCTATAAAATAAGAATTGTGAATATGGTACCCTTTTCATTGGGTCGAAAGAGATTAGTGTTTGGGAAACCAAACCCAAATTGAGTTTGATTTACCACCAAAAGTAGGTATATAATTTACAGAATTACACACATTATGAATAAAAGAATTTATATAAGTAATCCTATCATTTAGACTCAGGTTGACTGGAACCCAAATATTTTTAGTCTGTCCAATCGAATTTATTGTACCCTTCAGTTGACTGTATTGTGAAGTCAGTCGACTGGGAGGTGAAACAAGTCGACCTATATGAGGTTTTCGTCTTTTTGAATAAGACTCCAAACCTCTGGGCAGACGACCGAGTTTTGGGGTCAGTCGACTGGTCTGAACAGAAGAATTACTCTTTTCATGATCAAAAATAATTTTTGGTTTTTCAAAATAATCATATAACTTCTTTTTCACACTAGAAACAGACTCAATCTTATTACTACTAGTATCATTAGAAGTATGATTTTTTTCAAGGGTTTTTTGAAAACCTAGTCCAAACTTTTTATTAGATTGAATATGGTTTTGGAGAACTTCATTTAAATTCTCTTTTCCTTTGTTGAACTTAGATACATTCTTGGATATCTCTTCATAATTTTTCTTAAGAGATACAAGATCTATATCCAAATTTGAAAGACGAGAATTTAAAGACTTGACTTCAACATTTAAGTCAAGATTTTCTTGAGAAAGTATTTGATTAACTTTCTCTAAATTTTTAACTTTTATCATCTCCATTTTCAGTTCTTGAAAACCTCATTAAATGCTTCTAATAAATCATTTGAATCAAAATTGTCACTTACATCATTTTAAGTATCCATGAAGCACACATTTGCGACTTCATTCGATTCTTCCTTCTCTTCTTTGGATGATGAGTCGCTATCATCTCAAGTTGCTTGATATGCCTTCTTGTTCTTCATGTACTTGTTCTTTGTGTACTTGTCCTTCTTGAAGTTAGGAACTTTTCCTTTTGATTTTGCATTTTCTAATGGGCAGTCCTTCATATGATCTGTCTTGTTACACTTGAAACAAGTGGAAAGATCATTAGTATCTTTAAACTTAGAATTGAATTTACCCTTTCGAAGAAATTTCTTGAATTTTCTAGTGAACATGGCTATTTCTTCTTCTTCATCTTCTTCTTCATCTTCTGAATCGGACATGGCCTTGAAAGCAAGAGTCTTCTACTTTGCTTGTTGAGGTTCTAGATCCTTCTTGCGTTCTTCTAATTGTACTTCATATGCCATTAGATTTCTCACAAGATTCTCAAAAGAGAGTTGTGTTAAATCGTTGGCTTCTTCTATAGCGGTGGTCTTCTTCTCCCATTTGGGGGTTAGGGCACGAAGAACTTTCTTCACAATTTCTGCTTGCGAATATGTCTTTCCAAGAGCCGCAAGAGAATTTTTTATGTTCGTGAACCTTGTTATGATGTCCGACACATTTTTGTTCTCCTTTATACAGAACATTTCGAACCTGTGAACAAGAACAGAGATTTTAGATTCTTTGACCTTATTTGTACCTTCATGTGTTACCTCAAGAGTGTGCCATATTTGATGAGCCGTTGTTGCGTTTGAGACACGATTGAACTCTTCTTTGGTAAGTGCACAAAAGAAAGCATTCATCGCCTTTGCATTGTTCATGGTGTTGTTCTTCATGTCATCGTTCCATTGTGCATAGGGAATTGTAGGTACAGTATATTCTGTTTCGGTCATGTTCCAAATCTCATAGTTGATCGACTGTAGGTAGATCTTCATTCTACACTTTCAATAGTTGTAGTTTGTTCCATCAAAAATAGGTGGCCTTTGTGTGGATTGGCCTTCATGGTATTGACTTGCATTTGAAGTAGATGCCATTGCACTCAAGCAGGCTCTGATACCAAGTGTTGGATCCTGTATGCAAGGCAAATAACACTAGAGAGGGGATGAATAGTGTTGTATAAAATTAATCAATAAATTAAACTTTTTGCACTGTTAAGTCGACTGAAAAGAGAAGGCGGTCGACTGAAGCGTCAGATAAGAAGAGTAATTTAACTGAAGAGTTACAATTCTGTTAAGTCGACTTAGAGAGTAAGGCAGTCGACTGACCAGACTCGATTTATATAAGAAACTCAGAGAAATTAAAAATGCAAGTTTAGAGAATACAACCACAGAGAGTCAACACTACAAACACCACGATGCATCCTGGTTCGGTCCTCCCAACCTACATCCAGTCCCCAAGCAACCCACTTAAGATTTTTCAGTATTCTTGAAAAAGTTACAAGAAGACTCTGCAGCCTTTGACAACAACTATGTCAAATCCGTAGACCCCTCTCACCACTAGAAAGAGAAAAACCCACTCTACACCCTAGAGTGAAACCGACTCTAAACCAAGAGTCCTACTCTCCAACGGAGAAGACCACTCTCACAACCCGAGAGTGAAACAACAACAAAAAGAGTTTTACAACAACCTAAAACCTTGTATGTGGAAGTGCTTTTTGTATATTGGCTATAGGTCGACTTCTGACTTCAGTCTAGAACGAATTCAATGTTATACTAGACTGAAAATCAGAGAACCAAGTTCTAAAGAAAGTATATGCTTGTTCTTCTTCTTCTCAAAAGCAAAAGACTTGAAAATGAAAGTTAAGTTGTAGGGGAACCTTTCCCATTTGAAAACTATACTTTATATAAAGAGTTAGAAACTTTTGAACGTTGAGAAATCATATCCCAACTGCCATACAATGACAGTAAAAAGGTTTGAATTTGAAAAACAAGTTTTCAATTCAGAAAACTGTCAAAAACGGCTTGAACAATCGAATGGGTTGCCATAAGAGTCAACTGGTTAGTGCTTGAGTGAGTTCAGTCAGTTTCGTACTCTAACAGTCGACTGCTTCCAAGAGGAAGTCGACTGGTACTCAATCAGCTGAACTTATACAAGCTTTGTTTTAACATTTTGAGTTTGTAAAACAATTTCTTTATTTAGGGAATGTGTGAGTGTGTGTGTGACATGGCTTTTACAAGATTCTAAGACGCACAAATAATACAAACAATATTACAAGACATTTGTTCAACTTGAAGCACTTGAAAGTCTTGAGTTGAAAGCTCTTGAAAGTCTTGAACTTGAACTTGAGTCTTTGTGACTTGATCTTGCCTTTGTAGCTTGAGCAAATACTTTTGAAAGCTCCATCACATTGTATTGGCTTTAAATGCTACCTTGAACACTTTTGATACACACTGCAAAAGATATGTAATACAGAATAATTTTGTATTGTGTTGTAGTCATCAAAATCAAGAATCTACAGTTTCAGGAGCACTCGAATGACAAGCCGTACTCCACACACTTGCTTTCGGGCCATGTGGCTAGAGTGGCTCTGTGAACCGTGAGTGGACTCCGAACAAGGTGACAATGAGTTTTGGGAGTACTCGAATGGCGAACTGATCCCTGTACACTTGCTCGGGAGCATGTGGCTATGGTGGCTTTACGAACTATGAATGGACTCCACACTTATCCAAAATTATTTCAGGAGTGCTCGAATGGCGAGCCTAACTCCTCATGTTTGCTTAGGAGCAAAGTGGCTACAGTTACCCTCTGAACCGTGAGTAGACTTCGAACAAGGTGACGATGAGTTTTGGGAGCACTCGATTGGCGAATCGATCCCCGCACACTTGCTCGAGAGCATGTGGCTATGGTGGTTCTATGAACCATGAATGAACTTCACACTTATCCAAAGTTGTTTTAGACTACTTGAACGACGGGCCTAACTCCGTATGTTTGCTTAGGAGCAAAGTGGATATAGTTGCCATCTGAACTGTAAGTGAATTCCGAACAAGGTGACGATGAGTTTTGGGAGCACTCGAATAGCGAACCGATCTCCGCACACTTGCTCGGGAGCATGTGGCTATAGTGGATCTATGAACCATGAATGGACTCCATACTTATCCAAAGTTGTTTCAGGAGTACTCGAACGACAGGCCTAACTCCGCACCGTTTGCTTAGGAGCAAAGTGGCTAGAGTTTCCCTCTGAATAGTGAGTGGACTCCGAATAGGATGACGACGAATTTTGGGAGCACTCGAATGACGAACAGAACCCCACACACTTGCTCGGGAGCATGTGGCTAGGGTCGCTATGTGAACCATGAATGGACTCCACACTTGTCCAGAGTGAGGCACTTGTACAGCGAGATATACCCCACACACTTGCTCAGGGGCAAGTGTGCCCGTGCATCATTATGAATCCTGGATGGATCCCGCAATTGTCCGTTGAAGTGCTTAGTGAATATATTGGTGTTGGCTCGGGGGCGTACCAAGTGTCATAACTTATTGCTTTCCTTAGGTTGAATTGTTCACAGAGTTTCTGAACTATTCATTCAAGGAATTTTGCAAAAAAGAAAAGAGTGCTTTTTATTGAAAATTTTAACTAAACAACTTGCTTTAATACAAGCATTTATTACATGTTGTAACTAATATAATCATCAGCCTTTATCACATGTTTGGTGCTATCTACTGGACAAGGACGTTAAGCGCTCTCTTTGTATTTCATGAGATGTTTGGCGTTCCAAGTCTTCAAGTCAGGAAGCTCCTGGGCGAACAATTTGCGAGACTTTGTATGGTCCTTCCCAGTTAGGGGCGAGCTTTCCCTTCTTTCAAGGGTCAGATATTTCGAGCTTTTGGATGACAAGGTCCCCTTCTTGAATGTTGGTCGGATGCAACTTCTTGTTATAGAATCTCTCTGCCCTCTGCTATAGATGTTTCTCTGGATGATGGATTTCTCTTGGACTTCTTTGAGAAGATCAAGACTAGCTCGAATGTCATTCGAGTTATGTTCATGGTTGAACGAGAGGAGGCAAGAAGAAGGTATTCCGACTTCTAGAGGGATAAGAGCTTCTGTGTTGAATGTAAGGTTGAATGAGGACTCGCCCGTGGGGATTCTTTTAGTGGTCCTATAAGACCAGAGTACACTTGGAAGTTCTTCGACCCATTGTCCCCTGGCAGCTTCACCACGTCTCTTTTTGAGACCATCCAAGATTTTCCAATTGGCATTCTCGGCTTGGCCATTGGTCTGAAGGTGTGACACTGAAGAGAAACGTTGCTCAATACCCAGGTCAGTGCAGAACTGGCGGAATCCTTTACCAGCGAATTGAGTCTCATTATCAGTAACTAAAATGTGAGGGATCCAAAGTGGCAAACTATGTTCTTCCAAAAAAACTATTGGATTCGGTGCTCGGTGATTGTTGCTAGTAGTTCAGCTTCTATCTATTTTGTAAAATAGTCGATAGTGACCACCAAGAAGGATCGTTGTCCAGTGGTAGGAGGGAACGACCCGAGTAGATCCATCCCCACATTGTGAATGGGATGGGGCTTGACATGAAGCTAAGGTTGGCTTGGGTAATTCACTTTACGGAGGAGTGTCTCTGACATGAGGGGCATTGGCGGACATAAGCTTGAGAATCACTTAGGAGAGTGGGCCAGTAGTACTCATGATTAAGGATTTTTCGTGTAATGGACCTTGCACCTATATGGCTGCCGCCTATTCCTTCATGAACATTTTGCAGGGCATAGTCGGCCTCTGTGAGTGAGAGGCACCGAAGGTATGGTCGACCATCGACCAGAGTGTAGGAGCGCTTGTAGAGAACCCCTTCTACGAGTACGTACCTTTCAGCCCTGACCTAATCTTTCTTGATTCTTTGATATCCGCTGGGAGGATCCCTTTTTCGAGGAAGTCGACTAGAGATTTCATCTAACAATATTTGGGTGTTTGAGGGGTGATATGCATGAGTTTGACTGTTTCTTCTTCTTCAATGCTCGGTTTCAGGAGGACTTCGATCAGTACAGTGTGGTCGTGTCCGTCGAACGATGAGGATGCGAGCTTGTAGAGAGCATCTATTTGCCCATTTTCTTCTTACGGAATGTGAGTGACCTCAGCTTCTTGGAAAGTGGACATGATTTTCTTTACATACGCTAAGTACCTGATCATTCGGTCATCCCTCGCCTCGTATTCTCCTCAGATCTGGTTTACCACCAACTGGGAGTCACTGAATACTCTGACTCTTCGTGCCCCCGCCTTTTTATGCTAGGAGGAGATCAACAATTATGGCTTCATACTCAGTCTCATTGTTCAAAGCTGGGAAACTGAGGCGCAACGAGTATTGGAAGAAGAACTCATCAAGGCCGATTAAGATACCCCTACTTCGCTCCCTTCGAGGCAAGATGACCCATCCATGTAGACATTCCAAAGTGGGGGGTTGTCTTCTTCCTCGGGAGGATCAGGGATCGTGCTTTCGACGATGAATTCGGCCAAGGCTTGGGCCTTGATTGCGGTTCTCAAGCGATAGGTGATGTCATGCTGGCTCAACTCAATAAACCATTTCATGAGTCTTTTGGAGCTTTCAAGCTTGTAGAGAACTTGCTTGAGCGGTTGATCAGTGAAGACCCATATGGAGTGTGTTTGAAAGTAGGGCCTGAGCTTTCGGGCAGCCGTTACTAAAGCATATGCCATCTTTTCCATCTTTGTGTACCGAAGCTACGCATCATGGAGCAACTTGCTTACATAGTAGATCAGTCTTTGCACCCATTCTTCTTCTCTCACTAACACAGTGCTGAGGGTTTGACTTGAGGCGGCTAGATAGAGTTAGAGGATTTCTCCCGGTGTGGGTTTGTTTAAGCATGGAGGATTGGTGAGATGCTTTTTAAGGCTTTCAAATACCGCTTGCTGTTATTCCCCCACTCGAAATTCTTTGCTCCTCGGAGAACATTGAAGAAAGGTAGGCATTTCTCTCCTGACTTAGAGAGGAAATGCCAAATGGTGACCAGGCAGCCTGTAAACTTCTGGACTTCCTTAATCGTAGCTGGGGGAGAGATGTCGCGGATGGCTTTGATCTTTTTAGGGTTGTCTTCAATTCCTCTCTGACTTACCATAAACCCCAAGAACTTCCTTAAGGAAACCCCGAAGGTGCATTTCAAACGGTTCAGCCTTATATTGTTGATCTGCAGTTCATTGAATGCTTCCTGAAGTTTGTCTATATGGTCTTCCTTTCGAAGACTCTTTATAAGCATGCCATCTACATATAGTTCCATGTTTCGGCCGATTTGTTCCCTGAAGGCTTGGTTTACCAGGTGCTGATGCGTAGCTCCGGTGTTTTTTAGCCCAAAGGGCATGACTCGGTAGTAATAGAGAACTTGATTGGTGATGAAAGATGTTTTCGGGTCGTCGAGTGGAAACATTCTGATCTAATTATACCCCGTAAAAGTCATCCATAAAGCTTAATAAGTCATGACCCGAGGTGACATCTATCAGGGCGTCTATGCTTGGCAGGGGAATGGGTCCTTCGGACAAGCTTTGTTGAGGTCGGTGAAGTCTATACAAATTCTCCACTTTCCATTGGCCTTCTTGACCATTACCGCATTTGCTAGCCACTCGGGGTAGCTAACCTCTTGGATGAATCTGGCAGCTAAGAGTTTCTCGTCCTCTTCTTTGATAGCATGTTTCCTTTTGGGTGTGAATTGCGGCGCTTCTGCTGGACAGGTCTGTCTCTGGATCTACACTTAGGCAGTGCATGATTATGTCTTTAGAAATTCCGGGCATATCTTCGGCTGTCCAGGCAAAAAGACCATGGTTTGCTCTAATGTAGGTGATGAGCTGCTCCTTGATTTGGCGTGGGAGTGCCTTGCCTACCAGGATACACTTAGCTTTATCATCTTCGGAGAAAGGGATTTATGCTAGTTCATCCGCGGGTTCGGAGCTGGCTTATCCCAGATCGAGGGGGAGGACCGGGCCCCCGCTGTAGCGATGTAGCAGGCCCGAGCGGCTTCTTAACTCCTCTTGGCTTCATAATGGGATAATTTGCAAGTGTACGAAATCGCAACAAGTAGTATAGTTTATGTGAAAAAAGTGTCGAACCCACAATAACTAATTATTTTACATAGCACCGAAATTTACTAGATTAACTACTATTTGCAAAATCAAAATTTGATAAAGAAAACAACTAAATTGAATTAATCTAGAGAACTAACTAACCTAACTTAAAAAAGTGAAATCTAAAATTTTGTTGTTTATAATAGCAAACTAATTTTAGGGCTTTTGATTTCACCTAGTTAATCCCACACAATTCATAATTTTATGTAACTAGAAATTCTACTTTTCCAAGTTGTAGACCAAAATTCCCTAATTATTCAATGTTTTCTCTCGAACAACATTAAAAATATTCCCAACTAATAGTTTGTCATATCTCTATACAAATTTAATTAATTGAAGACTCATTAAATTCTATGGATTTCTTTATGGTCACATTAATCGTGGTAAATCATCCATAATTTCGCTCAATCAATGATATTTAATTCTATAGTTCTAAATCACAAATTAACTCTCGGTCTCTTCATGATCTAATAAATCATACAATAGTTGGCCAAACAATTGTAAGCATTAACAACAAAAATTAAACACACAACCATAGAAAAATAGATGAATAAAATAATATGAAACAATAATTGTGTTATCAAAACTATGCTACATCGAAGCCCTAGAAAAATCAATTTAGTTCATAATAAATTTGCAACTAACAAACATGTTTTTTATTGTAAAAATTAGAAGAGAAGAAGAAAAACTCGTTGTGCCGAATGTTGAAGCTCTGATTTTCTCTCTATAAACAAGAGTCTTGGGTTGCGTGTTACCTTCTTCTCCTCGTATTCTTTTCTATTTTTTATTTTTTTCTTCCTTGAAACCCGTGCTGCCACCCCACTCCTTTTCTCTCTCCTCACGCTGCCAACTACCCCAAAAGCTGCCTTCCTCTCCTCCTTTTCTTTTCTATTTATTTAATTTTTTTTCTGCCTCAAAACCCATGCCGCCACCGCTCTCCTTTTCTCTCTCCCCGCGCCCACTTCTTCATGCTGCCACCTACCCCAAAATCCTCCCTCTGGTTGATCGATATATTTTCTATTGGTTCTTCCATGAGCCAATTCGTAAAAATCTGTATTTTGGTGATTGAATTTTGAAATCTTCATCATTGTTTTCTTCCATGATTTCACACAAAATGCCCACCTTTTCCACTTATCCATCTTATTCTTACAAAAACAAACAAATAAATAATATTGAGTAGAAATAAGATAAATTTCAAAGAAATAAATGAGAACTCGCCATTTTAATGCATTAAAGAGTAATAAAAATTATATAGAAATTTCACTCATCAAATACCCCCAAACATATGATTATGCTTGTCCTCAAGCAAAAAGTAAAACCATGAATAAAGAGATAGTAACCATAATTAGTCTCAACTCATCTCACCAAGAGATCTTATCATGCAAGCATCAAAATTTCAAATTAAAACATAAACAATAGCAAATAAAGTATAACTAAGGATACTCACTTTCTTCAGTGCAATTATTCATACATAATTCTCAACCTAATCAAATTTGTCATACAATTAATGTAATTATATCATGTAACAACTTCATCTGTGATCTCCCCTTCTCACCACTACAAATCGAGTAGAAAACTACAGTTTTTTTTCTCACTCTAAGTTGTCACTTGTCTTTTGACGCGAATGCAAACATTTGTGATGGATTCACCCAGTTACTCAACAAGTCACATACTCAGAGTGCTTTTGCATACTCTTATTTCAAGTTGCCGTTTGACATAAAAGTAAACATTGGTGATGAATACCCTAGTTACTAAGAAACTCAAAATATTGGAGTAGATAGAACTTTATTCATTCAATTATTTAATCACTATCACTCTATTTACTTAAACTCTGTTTAGGGCTAGATCAAAGGGGATAATTATAAGAAAAAATATCATATTTTTCTTTATATATAATCACATGACTCTCAATTTTGTAAGGAATTGTGAAATTCAATAACACTAAAGAAAATAAGTATGCTTAATCTTGGTTTACAAAATATTGTCATTCATAAAAAAAATTGCAATGCATTAGCACAATAAAGTGTAATGGTAAGCCTAATTGCAATACTTTGTTTTGTTTTTCTTTTCAAATATATATAAAAAATTTGAACCCTTCCCTTCCAAACTTGAATATCACATTTTCCTAAATGGGTAAAGAAAAAGAAAAACAAAAATAATGAGAAATGTTCAAAATTGCTCCCCTGATTCATGTTAAAATTCTGGTTGAGTAATGTTCATTGTTTTGGTCATATCTAGAGTTGTAGTTGTCCAAATCTCCTGATTCTTTTTGTAATGGAAAACTAAGACCAATACCTTCAATCTCTCTTTGAAACATTTTCCATATTCGGACTCCATCCTGCCCAAAAACAGCCATCAATGTAGGTGTAGAAAACAACTCCGCCGAAAACCTCAAAACTTATGAAATCCTATAATATAAAATCTAAAATTAGAATTAAAGTAAACTAAAAGAAAAAGCAAATCTAATGAAAGTAAAAAAGAAAACATGGGTTGCCTCCCAAGAAGCGTTAAGTTTTAAGTCTTGAGCCATACATGGTAGCTGAGATGGCTATGTGATGCCAAGATCCAACAACATAAGAACTGTTGGAAATCGGTTCCATCGTATTCTACTCATCAAGACGTATAAAATGATGTACACACATGTCCAAAATGGATTTCAAATGAATGAAATATTCGCCTCCAAAGTTAGCTTGTTAAAATGAAGAATTGGACTTTTGCTTGATATGTGACATTGAAAGTTAGTCCCATAACGGAAATGAGCAAAAAGCAAATGAAGTTATAAGTTAAAAACTGAGCCAAAGGGTTGTGCCCTTAGGTGTACAAATATTTTCTCCTGAGGGAGAACACACCCAACTTGGGTGTTAGTGTGAAACACGCGCGCGCCCGGCCAGGACGGGCCGAACCCGGACCCGGGCCTGGGCCCTGTCTTAGGCTTGGGCTTAAAACAGTAAACTTATTTTTTTTGCAAAATTCAGTTCTGATTTGATACGGGCTGGATACGGACAGTTGCAACTGTCATGAAAGTTTTGTCTGAACAGTTGCAACAACTGCCAAGGGCTTAGGGCTATAAATAGGACTGGATTTTGATCAAATCCGGCCCCCATTCATATCTTCCCTACCATCCTGTATCAGTATAGACATATCACAAAACGATGTCATATCCTTTCTCGACCGAGTCTCTATTATTCTAGTGTAAGTTAATGGAGTTTTGACTGTTGTATCTTGGGAGACGACTGTCGCATAACTTGTATACACCGTAGCAATGGTAGAATTAAACGTCTTAAGGACATTGTTTCAACAAGCTTCAGTCTATCTTTCTCTTCACCATATTCAATGTCGGAATTGAAGATAACATATCTTCTTTTTATGCTTTGTGTACAGTGATATACGCTGTTTGCAAAATATTTCCTTTAATTCACGATTATCAAGGTTTGAATTGAAGATACAATTGAAGATACAATATCTTCCTTTTTTTCTTTGTTGATAGTGAATTATACTGTTTGGGTAACAGTATAATTGTTATTAAATTTGAGTAGGAATTTAATTCGTTGTTATTAATTTTTCATTAAAAATTAATTTTGTCTACTTAAGAAATAACAACTTAAGACGTTTATGTTTTTTTTTCTTTTCTTTTGTAGACAACAATATGACTACCAAAACCGAACTCCTGAAAATGGTTAATAGTATGCACAACAAGCCCGAGAATTTCAAAGGGGCTGACTTCAAGACTTGACAGAGCAAAATGCTCTTCTATCTCACAACTCTCGGGTTGGATAGGTTCCTCGAGGAGGAAGAAAGCCCGCTGAGGGGCAGACTCCAGAAATTCACAAGGAGACATTTGCAGCAGTGGATGCATGGGGGCATTCAGACTTTGTTTGCTGGAACTACATCCTTAACTGTTTGGATGAAGTTCTGTACAAGATATACAGTCCACTCACTACTGCAAAGACCTTGTGGACCGCTCTGGCCTACAAATACAAGACTGAGAATGCCAGCTTGAAGAAATTTATCGTGGATAAATTTATGGACTACAAAATGGTGGACTCTACATCCGTCACTGTCCAGATGCAGGAGCTTCAGATCATTATTCATGAGATTGAAGCCGAAGGCCATAAGGTTGGCGAATCCTTTCTAGTGGAAGCAATCATTGGAAAGTTGCCACCATCTTGGAAAGACTTCAAGTATTACTTCAAGCACAAAAAGAAGGAAATATCCTTGGAAGATCTTGTTGTCAGGTTGAAGATTGAAGCAGACAACCGATGAATAGTCAAGTTCAAAAGTGAGGAGGCTAAAGTACATGTTGTGAAAAGCTCCAACAAGCGGAAGGGCACCTCCAACAACAACAAGAAGAATTCCAAGAAGAGGAAAGCTTCAGATCAAGGATCCAGAGACAAGAAGCCCAACAAGAAGTTTAATGGAAATTATTGGATTTGTGGGAAGCCTGGTCACTTTGCCAGAGACCGCCGTTTCAAGAAAACTAGCGGCCCTTCAGAAGCAAATGTCACTGAGAACATCACTTCAAGCATCGATGACCTAAACTTGTCTGTTGTTGTTTCTGAATGTAACATAGTCCAACATCCCGGACAATGGTGGGTAGACACAGGTGCTACTCGGCACATATGTTTCAATAAGTCACTGTTCTCGACTTATCAGAAACTAGATCACGAAGAAAAACTTTATATGGGCAATTCTGCTATGTCGATGGTCAAAGGGTGTGGACAGGTCATCCTGAAGCTCACGTCTGGCAAGAACGTCATGCTGAACGATGTGCTTCACGTACCAGACATCCGCAAGAACCTTATTTCTAGATCTGTGCTCTCCAAGAAAGGCTTTCGGAATGTGATTGAGTCAGACAAGTTGGTGCTGACCAAGGCTGGGGTTTATGTTGGGAGGGGATATCTGTGTGATGGATTATTCAAAGCTAATGTAGCCTTAACCGGAAAAAACCCAATGTACTCTAATTCTATAATTAATAAAAATTCAGTTTCTTATTTGCTTGAGTTTGAAACAATTTTATGGCATGATAGATTAGGGCACATAGATTTTCGAAAGATGAAAAAACTTGCAAATTTAGGTTTGATTCCAAACCTTAAATTTGATAAAAATCACAAGTGTGAGACTTGTGTAGAAGGAAAAATGGTCAAGAAACCATTCAACACAGTGGACAGGAGTACCGAGCCGTTTTGCTTAATTCATATTGATTTATGTGATTTCAAATCCTTACCCATGAGAGGTGGGAAAAAAGTATTTTATCATATTTATCGATGATTACACTCGGTATTGTTATGTCTATTTACTAAATAGTAAAGACGAAGCAATTGCAACATTCACAAAGTATAAGGCTGAAGTAGAAAATCAGCTTAACAAAAAGGTCAAAGTACTAAGGTCTGATCGAGGTGGAGAATATGAGTCTCCATTTGCACAATTGTGTGAAGAGTATGGAATTATCCACCACACAACTGCCCCATACTCACCTCAGCAAAATAGAATTGCAGAAAGAAAGAACAGAACGTTAAAAGATATGATTAATGTCTTGCTTATAACTTATGAACTACCTACAAACTTGTAGGAGGAAGGCTTATATATGTCGAATCACATATTAAATAGAGTCCCACATAAGAAAATTGATTCGATTCTATATGTTATGGAAAGGACATATGCCTAATTACAAATACCTCAAAGTGTGGGGGTCTTTGGCTAAGGTCTCGGTTCCTCTTCCCATGAGAACCAAACTTGGACAAAAAACTATAGATTGCTATTTTCTAGGCCATGCCAAAAATAGTAGTGCATACAGATTCTTAGTCTTCAAGTCTGAAGTACGTGACATTAGTGTAAACACAATCATTGAGTCAAGAGATGCCATACTCTTTAAAGATGTGTTTCCACACAAAAGAAATAATGAAAACCCTGATCTCAAAAGAACAAGAGAAGTGTCAACTGAGAAATAGGATGAAACTCATCATGAAAATGGTGAATCCGAACCAAGAAGAAGTGTAAGACCTAAAACCTCTAAGTCTTTCGGTCCAGATTTTCTAACCTCCATGTTAGAGGCTGAACCTCAAACTTACAAAGAGGCAGTCTCAACCTCGGAGTCTCCCTATTGGAAAGAAGCTATCAATAGTGAGATTGAATCGATTCTATGCAATCACACGTGGAAGTTGGTTGACCTTCCACCAGGTCATAAACCAATTGGATGTAAATGGATCTTCAAACGAAAGATGAAACCAGACGGTTCCATTGACAAATACAAAGCTAGAGTAGTAGCTATAGGGTATCACCAGAAGGAGGGCTTAGACTTCTTTGATACCTATTCACCGGTTACGCGGATAGCCTCTATAAGAATGCTGATAGCAATAATATCTATCTATAATCTTGAAATTCATCAAATGAATGTCAAGACGGAATTTTTAAAAGGGGATCTCGAAGTAGAGATTTATATGGAGCAACCGCAAAGGTTTGTTTTAAAGGGAGCTGAAAATAAAGTATGTAAACTTGTTAAATCCCTATATGGACTTAAACAAGCTCCGAAACAATGACATGAAAAATTCAACAATGTCATGATGAAAAATGGTTTTCGAATTAATGAATGTGATAAATGTGTTTATTACAAACAAATAGGATAGTCATGCGTGATTGTTTGCCTGTATGTGGATGATAAGCTAATCTTTGGTCATAACCTGGAAGTCATCAGGACTGTAAAGAAGATGCTAATCAACCACTTTGACATGAAAGACTTAGGTGTAGCAGATGTTATTTTGGGTATCAAAATAATAAGAACACCTAGTGGCATTGAATTATCTCAATCACATTATGTGGAATAAGTGCTTGACAGATTCAAGGAACATGAGATTAAAGGAGTATCAAACTCTTTTTCACCATTTATAGTTTTGCACAAAAATACTGGTGAAAGTATAATGCAACTGGAGTATTCTCGTGTGATAGGCAGTTTAATGTACCTCATAAACTGTACGAGACCGACATTGCTTATGCAGTGAGCAAACTAAGCAGATACACAAGTAACCCAGGAAAATATCACTGGACGTCACTACTAAGAGTACTTAGATATTTAAAGAACACCACAAACTTTTCACTGCATTATGGTAGATATCCTGCCATTCTTGAAAGATATAGTGATGCAAATTGGATATCGAATTGGGAAGAATCAAAATCCACAAGTAGTTATGTCTTTACCCTAGCAGGAACTGCTGTATCATGGAAATCTTCTAAACAAACGTGTATTGCCCGATCCACAATGGAATTTGAGTTCATTGCTTTAGATAAAGCAGGTGAAGAAGCTGAATGGTTTTGCTACTTTTTAGAAGATATTCCATTTTGGCCTAAACCAATACCGGCCATTTCTATCCATGGCGATAATCAAGCAGCGCTAAGTAGAGTGCACAATTCTGTATATAATGGCAAATCACGACATATTCGTAGACGCCATAATATTGTTCAATATTTATTCTCCAATGGAATTATTTCTATAGACTTTGTGAGGTCACAGGATAACTTAACGGATGCATTTACTAAGGAATTATCCAGAGAGAAAATTAATTGTGCATCGAGGGAAATGAGGTTAAAAGCCTAAAACAATAAGTGTTACCTTATACGGAAACCTAACCTGGCGACTGGAGATCCCACGGACTAGGTTCAATAGGACAACCAGTTATGAGTAACTCAAACAGCAATGCATTTGGACTCAGGTCCATCTCATTCCTATGGTGCAAAATAAATGCATGCCTACAGAAGTATTAAAAGGTTAAGCTATGCTTTTAATGACGTCCATATCTTGAAAGCATAAGCAGAGTATTGTAGGGTACTCTTTATGAATGCGGGCACCTATGTAAGTGTGAGCTGGGTCAGCTCTATGAGAACTTTGAATGGCTGGAGTTCTCTAAAAGCACTCGCAGAACTGAGATTTGTTCAGGACCAAAATGAACACAACCGAGAGGTTAGATGTGAAGAACACAATATTGTGAAGAATTTATTGTTTGGACATACACTAGCGGCTGACGGTTCAAGATGAAATATTTCACCGATTAGCCAAGTATGTCCGATAAAATTTAACTAGGGAAGGTTCAAAGTGAAATATCTACTTATCCACGATGCGACATTGTTTCAATTGCACTCTGAGATATGTACCAATTGTAAGGTGGGAGACGAAAATTATCATTCATGTAGGGGATTGTTGGAAATTGGTTGCATCGTATTCTACTCAGCAAAACGTATACAATGATGTACTCACATGTCCAAAACAGATTTCAAATGAATGAAATATTTGTCTCCGAAGTTAGCTTGTTAAAATGAAGAATTGGACTTTTGCTTGATATGTGACATTGAAAGTTAGTCTCATATCGGAAAGGAGCAAAAAGCAAATGAAGTTATAAGTTTAAAACTGAGCCAAAGGGTTGTGCCCTTAGGGGTACGAATATTTTCTCCGGAGGGGAACACACCCAACTTGGGCGTCGGTGTGAAACACACGCGCCCGCCCGGCCCGCCCGGGCCGGGCCTGGACCGGACCGGACCCAGACTCGGGCTCGGGCTTGGGTTTGGGCTTAAAACAGTAAACTTATTTTTTTGCAAAATTCAGGTCTGATTTAATACGGGATGGATACGGGCAGTTGCAACTGTCATGACAATTTAGTCTGAACAGTTGCAACAACTGCCAAGAGCTTAGGGCTATAAATAGGACTAGATTCTGATCAAATCTGGCCCCCATTCATATCTTCCTACCACCCTGTATCAGTATAGATATATCACAAAATGCTGTTATATCCTTTCTCGACCGAGTCTCCATTATTCTAGTATAAGTTAATGGAGTTCTGACTATTGTATCTTGAGAGACGACTGCCTCATAACCTATATACACCGTAGTAGTGGCAGAATTAAACGTCTAAAGGACATTGTTTCAACAAGCTTCAAGCTATCTTTTTCTTCACCATATTCAAGGTCGGAATTGAGGATAACATATCTTCTTGTTGTGCTTTATGTATAGTGATATACGCTGTTTGCAAAATAGTCTCTTTAATTTACGATTATCAAGGTTCGAATTGAAGATACAATATCTTCCTTTTGTTCTTTGTTGATGGTGAATTATACTGTTTACGTAACAGTATAATTATTATTAAATTTGAGTAGGAATTTAATTTGTTGTCATTAATTTTTTATTAAAAATTAATTTTGTCTACTTAAGGAATAACGAAAACATCTTTTCTAATACTTCTCTTCATGTGTGGATTAGGTTCAAGCTCAAGTTTCAATCGTTTCTTTCTTGAAGATGACACCTTTGATATTCCCACCTCTTTGAATTTCAGTTCGAATGGTAACTTTTCAACTTCAGCCTTATGATCACGCCCACAATTAAATCAGCTTCACAAACTTTAAAACATGAGTGAACTTTGGTAGGAAATTCCATGGATTTAACGACATCTAACGTTATTTGCTCATCCTCAACCCTTCAAATAAGTTTTCCTTGCTGGCCATCAATCAAAGCTAGAAAAGGTCATCCCACCAAAATCAACAGAATTTGTTCATCTTTCTCTATGTCAAGCACTATGAAATCAGGGGAATATGAACTTGTATACCTTTACCAAAATATCTTCAATTATCCCTCTTGGGTACTTGATAGATCTGTCCGCAAATTGTAAAGAAATTGTAGTAGGCTTTACTTCTCCAATACCAAGTTTCCTGAAGATTAATACTTTCTCCTAAATCACATAAAGCATTATGAAAAGAAGAATTTCTAAAAGTGCAAAGAATTGTAAAACTACCTAGATCTTTAAGTTTATGAGGCAAATTCTTTTGTAAAGTTTCGCTACTTTTTTCGGTTAGCGTCACCATCTCACACTCCTCCAACTTCCGCTTGTTTGATAAAATATCTTCAAAAAATTTAGCACATTTAGGCATATGTTCTAAATCTTCAGTAGGCGGAATATTAATATGCAATTTTTTAAAAATACATAAAAATTTAGAGAATTAATTTTCAAGATTATTCTTTTTAAGTCTTTGCGGAAAAGGAATCAGTGGATCATAAGGAGATTTATGATAAGTTTTAAAATTAAACTCCCTGAAAACCGTGGTGTTTAAAGCTCCTTTGCTTGTCTTAGAATTCTCAATATGGTTGTTGGCCACCTGCTTCGCTTATTCCTCTAAAATTTGTTCGAACTCATCTTGCTTTTCAACCACCTTTTGTTTGGCAATTTCGTCTTGTGGCGGCTCAATTGTTCTTCCACTTCTTAGTATTATTGCTTTGACATGCTCTTTGGGATTAGTTATGGTATTACTGGGTAATGTTCCTGTTATTCTCTCTGTAAGAATATTTGAAAGTTGACCAATTTGAACCTCAAGGTTGCGAATTGAAGCCACAGTTGAAGTTGCATTATTTTGGATCGCCAAATCGATCTTTTGCATGTATTGCATGGACATTTTCTCAAGTGTCGCCTTTTTTTTTCTTGCTGTGAAAAATTTTGAGTTGGTCTAATTGCTCCTTGATTGTCGTTTCATGAAAAATTGTGGTGGTTTCTCCATCCTGGATTATACATGTTGGAATAAGGATTGTTTTGATGTTGGAAGTTGGACATATAACTTTCTTGATAGGAATATGGTTGAACAAATGGATTTCCCACTTGACAATCAATACTTAAGTAATTTCCTGCACAATGATTACAAATAATATTAGTTTGAATAGAATTAACATTCATATTACCTAGTTGTTTTGATAGAATATCAATTTTTGCCTGTTGGATAAGGCAATAGGATCAAGCTCAAAAACTTCAGCTGATTTTCTAGACATTGTTCTCTCTGAAGACCTTTGGTAACTGTTAGATGTCATCTCCTCTAAAAGTTCATAGGTTGCTTCATGAGTTTTGCTCATAAGAGCTCCTCTAGCTGCTGCATCTTCCATAGACCGTTTTGTAATTCTCAAACCGTTATAGAATATTTGAATTTGTAGCCATTTCGGTAGTTCATGATGAAGGCACTTTCTCAATAACTCTTTATACCTTTTCCATGCATCATACAAAGACAGTCTCAAATTGAGTGAATGTGGTAATGCCATTCCTTAGCTTTGCTGTCTTTGCCAGCGGAAAATACTTAGCAATAAATTTTTGTGCAAGTCCTTCCCAAATAGTAATAACTCCTGCTGGTAGAAAATTTAGCCAAGCCAAGCCTTATCTCTTAGTAAAAAATGAAAGAGTCTCAATCGAATTGCATCATCTAATACTCCATTGTGCTTGAAAGTGTCACAAATTTCTAAAAAGTTTGCAATGTGAACTATTAGAACCTCTTGTGATAGTCCCCCAAATTGAACAGTCTGTTAAATCATTTGTATGATTGCCGGTTTAATTTTAAAATGTTTGCTTCAATAGTAGGCCTTTTAATACTTGATGTTTCTCTATTAAGCGAAGGCATAGCATAGTCTCTCAAAGCTTTGTTTTTCTCATCGTTTGCCATTGTGATACATTTCTATGTCCTGAAATATAGCTATTAAATAAAAAAACTAAAAAATATATAAAGAATATAAAGAATATAATATATAAAAAAGTAAGAAAATCCAAATTAGTAACAATCTAAAAATTTCAATATCAATAAAAAAATAATTAGTTCCAGGCAACGGTGCTAAAAACTTGATAGGATAATTTGCAAGTGTACAAAATCGCAACAAGTAGTATAATTTATGTGAAAAGAGTGTCGAACCCAGAAGGACTAATTATTTTACTAAGTACCGAAATTTACTAGATTAACTACTATTTCGAAAATCGAAATTTGATAAAGAAAACAACTAAATTAAATTAATCTAGAGAACTAACTAACATAATTAAAAAGAAATTTTGCTGTTGATTAATAGCAAACTAATTATGTGACTTTTGATTTCACCTAGTTAATCTCACACAATTTATAATTTCATGTAACTAGAAATTCGACTTTTCCAAGTTGTAGACCAAAATTATCTAATTATTCAATATTTTCTCTCGAACAACATAAAAAATATCCCCAACTAACAGTTTGTTATATCTCTATGCAAATTTAATTAATTGAGGACTCATTAAATTCTATGGATTTCTTTATGGTTACATTAATCGTGGTAAATCATTTCTAATTTCGCTTAATAAATGATGTTTAATTCTATAATTCTAAATAAAAAATTACCTTTCGGTCTCTCCATGATCCCATAAATCATACAATAGTTGGCTAAAAAATTGAAGTATTAAGAGCAAAATTTAAACACGCAACCATGAAAAAATAGACGAATAAATTAATATGAAACTAGAATTATGTTCTCAAAACTAGGCTACATCGAAGCCCTAGAAAAATAAATTTAGTTCATAATAAATTTGCAACTAACAAACATGTTCTTTGATTGCATAATAAAAATTAAAAGACAGGAAGAATTGTAACCCCCATTCCCACTAATAAGTATTTTCCGTGTATTTTCTATAATTTGATTTTTATAAATTTATTTTGAGCTAAAGTTTTTTGGGATCATTTATTAAAGTGTTTTCTAATCGAAAAGTTTATTCATTTCGAATAACGGGGTATTTTACTTCCTATTTCTTATTGATCGACTAATTATATTTAAGCCCAAATCATATATATATATATATATATATATATATATATATATATATATATATATATATATATATATATATATATATATATTATTGTTATTATTATTATTATTATTATTATTATTATTTGATTATTTTAATAAATTTTTAAACCCGAATATTATTTTGTTGTATGATTTTATTATTTTTATAATTATATTAATTGATTGTTATTTCTTGATTATTTATTTAAATTCATCTATCAAATTATTTTGATTTATTGTTCTTAGCGAACCCTAAATTATTTTCGGGCCAACATATTATTTTCGTTGTACTATTTATTTATCTAATTGGATTTCAATTTTTGATTCATGAGCTATTCTTTTCTTCTTGCTGAACTGCCTATTTTTGTGGATTTTATTTTATTGGACTGTGAACCCTATTGCTTTCAAACCCATCTCTTGTTGAACCCTAAAACTCAATTTCAATTGTTCCTGACCCAAATCCACTATTATTGGATCCTAACCCATTAACCCAACAATCTACTTATATTTTATAAGTACAACCCTAATACAAACCCTAAAAGCACAATTTGGAGCCGTCTATTCTCTCTCCTCTCTGTTTCTCTCTCCCCGTTATGCTTTCCCGCCCAAACTCAGACCCATCTCTCTGGCCTTCTTCCCTGACCAACTCCGGCCACCCCCAGCTCGTCGCCACCTCCCGTCGACACCCCTGTCGATGCCAGACCCCCAGCGCCACCAACAGCAGACCCCCAGCGCCATCAACAGCAGACCCCGACCCCCCTCCTCTCTCCTCGACATCAACAACAGCCGAAATCCCTCAACCCAGTCGCCCTCTTCCCTCGACGCCATCGACGCCTTCGACGCTGCGCCGCACTCCCCCGCCGCTCGTCGGCCAGATCCCAAGCCCTCTCTGTTGCCATTGCTGACATGGCTGCTGCTATCTCTTTGTTGCTATTGTTGCTGTTTTGATTTGGGTTCTTTTGTGCATGTATTATGCATGTAATTTGTGTGTTCGTGGGTTCATTGCTTCGGGATCCTTATCCCGTTATTCTTGGTATTCAATTTCGTCATTTATAAGGCACGTCACTGTCCCCTTGAATTGAACATCATATCAAATTCAAGTTTTATTGAAATTCTTGTAAGTAAAACCTATTCGTTATCATATCGTTGTATTGACCATCTTCGTTGGGTCTGTTGAGGGTTTTACACGAGCTAACCCCGATATTCTTGACATCGTGCCACTTTTGACTCTAAAGAATGAATCTTTCATGCATTCATATAGAATTCAGAATATGGTTGTTCATACAATTGTCACACAACTAATCTATTGTAGAAACAATTGCTAGGTTGTATGTTTGATTGATCGATTGTTGTTTGATTGATGTTAAATTAGTGTATGTATGTGTTTTATTTTTATTCATCATGTTTTATTACCCTTCATGCTGATTATGTATTTTACCGACTAATAGAAATTATATCCATCATATCTAATTAAATTATTTCATGAAAATTATTCAAAAACAGGTATGTTGCATGCTGACTGTATTTTGTTCATTATTTTCAATCCAATAAATGATCTCAAAATAAATTAATTTCTTAATAAGCATTGTAGCCTTATCTTTCTAGTTTCCAGAACATCTTGAATTTCTGAATTCCGAGTTGTGTAACAAAAGATATGCCCGTTTTACTACACCTGTGTTCTTACTTTCTGATTTCCAGATTCTTATACGTTTCATGTTCAAACAGTAAAAAGGCTGATCAAATGTTAATATTTTGCTCTGATAATTTTCAGATTGTTAATAATCATATTTAGGAGTCTAGAAAATATTTTTAATGAATTTATTATAGAGCTTTTACTGATTCTAAAATTATAATAACATGATGTCGAATTTCTGTCTGAACATGAAATCTGTAAAGAACAATGTGTTTGACCTAGTTACCGTTGTCGAATTTTGAACTTTAAATATGCGTTGGAACTGTGTGGAAGTCTAGTTTCTAGAATGTCTGACAGATTCAGTTTTCGAGGTCTAAACTAGCGGGAAATTATATTTTAGTACATATTACTCTTGCTGTCCAGAATTTCACTTTTCAGTTTTCATGAATTAATTGTTCCTATATTGTTATTGAGGTTGTTGACTCCCAGAGTGGGATGTGTGACTCGAGTTAGTCACTAGGGTAAGGGATACCCTGCACCTGTCAACCCTACATTATAAACTTCTGCCGAGCGTAGGACGTCCGAGCGTGCCAGTGAAATAAGTTCACAAGGGCGAACATACATTCACAGTCGTGGCAGTGGCGAGTGTAGGCCATAATGCTGGACAATTCCAAGCTAGGGAAGGAACGAACCGGACCGGTATCGCCAGGGCCGGAGGTTGATGGGCAAGTATGGAAGCAGTTTTATCTTTACCCAAAGTAATTAGAGTAAGGCAGGGGTTAGAATGACATATTAAGGGGTTGGGAAATTGCATTAGTCCTAGTAAACCATAGTTGGTGTTGTACCTCCCAGTCGTAGGGATATGTTTTGGGCACTCATGGATTGAGTCCTCGGCTCGTATCTCGATCTGTTAATTCCCAAAGCTTTGCCGGAGTAAGGTACCGGAGGCCCAGTGGATTTGACCTCTTGAGGTGCTCACGTCCTTATGCGCAGGTTTTTTTTTGTGTGTTTTGGTATATATAAGTTCATGACCCGATCTGGGATGAACACGCATGCAAAGTCCATAGGTGGACGTGGGGAATCAGTTGGTCAAGGGACCGGATTCAACGCAGCTTTCTGAGGAGGTACGTACGCGGGTACCAACTAGCGGTGACTACTTGGGCACTGCAGGGGCGGAACTAGACCGACCTACTGCAACCTCCTTGGGCGATGAAAAATCTATTGGGAACTGGAGTGAGTACAAGAGTAGGGTGCATGGCGAGGGTTCGAATCCCTAAATTATGGAGAAAGACGACTAGATTTGGGGGCGTATGTAGTATGGGATGCATTCGTGCTCCAAAGTCTTGCTTGTATTAGAATTAGGCATGTGAGTTTGCTGCATCTAGTCATAAGGTCATGTCATAACACTGCACTAGAACCCGAATCCACTAAACCCTTGTTTTGGCACTTCACCTTTCTATTTTGCATAAATTATTGGTTGTGATTGAATTTTAGAGGATCGCTGTTATCACCAGCTTTGCGTCAGTCGAAGCACTGATGTTCCCCACCTTGTAGGTATCCGGAGCAGAACTACAGGTACTACAGAGCTCGAGTTGGTCCAAGGATCCAAGGGACATATGCAAGTACTGTTATATTGTGGTAAATATTGTAATTTTTATTTGGACATTGTAACACTTGTAAATGTAATACTTATATGGAATAAATATTTTAAATTTTCTTGTACTTTCTGTGATTGTGGCTATTTTGAAGTTCAACTCCTGGAGTAGGGTCTCAAGTTCCCGGTATGCGGATTTAGGGCGCTACATCCGATCTCAAGATCACACCCTTCAAAAAGACATCCTAGATTCCACGGTTTCTCATTGCTGCTCTGAGCTCTTCCCGTAGTTCCTGGATTTCCTTCCTATAATCTTCAAAGCTCTGTTGTCGCGCTTGCTTGTCCCAGCGAGTGAGGTGATCCAACTTGGCAAAGTGTCGATCATTCACTTGTTGAGCCTTCTCGAGTTCGCACACTTGAAAACTCAGCTCTTGAATGCGCTCCTTGTCTTCTGCCCCGTTGCGCCTCCAAGTGGTGAACTCTCCGCTTTTGAGCATCTAATTCTCGTCGAAGAGAAGCAACAATATCATTTGGGTCATCTGGAACGAGTTCTTCATCTGAGGATTCTTTAGGGAAATCAGGCGGAGGTGAAGTAATCTCCCTGGACTCGGGGAATCCCTTTTCTATCTCCACTAGTTCTTCTTCTTCCTCTTCTAGTCTGCTTCTTCTTCCATTGGCTCTTCCTCTTCATCCTCGAAGGGGACAAACCAATGCGCCTTATTCTGAGGATCATGCTGATTGGCCATCTTATAGGAAAAAGGAGAAAAAAATGTCATCTCATAGAGCAACACAAACATAAGTTTACATCTCTATAAGTTGAAACTCACACTCTAATATCCACTCTAGGGTGTCGTTCCTTATCAATTTGTACTACTTATGAATCCTGGCTCTGATACCATCTGTAATGCTCCAAATTCTAAATTAGACCGAATTCGAGATTCCACAGGATCTTCACACTTCACTTCATACAATTGTTTACACAGAGGAAGATAAAGATGAAATACAACAATATATACAACTTATACATCTTTGACATGATATAAATCAACAGCATCGAAATCAACTTTACTTCCTCATGAAAAATCCAGTTCCTGTATAATAAGTTGTGGGCACGTCAGTTACTTACAACTGACAAAAAAATGTTATACTCGGCCATCCTCTCTATGTCGTACATATAATGATCTCAATACTTTAACAAACCACAAATTTGAATGCAAAAATAAAATGTTAAATGTGACCACACTAAACATGTAAGTGTATGCGATGTCGTAATGCCTATTGCAGATATTTTATACTAAGATGACACTAATGCATACTTGTTCAGATTCTATGCATCCCATTCTACATAGGTCCGAGGGCAAGCACCTACGTACTTCACAATAAAGGGTTCGATCCCTCGCCATGACAAACTACCCTGGTAATAAAACAAACTTGAGACGTTCCACGAGTATGGATCCCAATCCCAGAGAACCTCCGCAGAAAATCCCACGCCCGACTATTATACAGACTCCTCGTCGTGCGAACCTCCCGCAAGTGCCCCTCTAGCCCCGGTATACGTATATACTTTGGAGTACGACAAACTATCCGTCCGACTATGCATATTCCCGGATTTAAAATAAAAGCTCGTCTCCCACGAGGCAACCACAGTCTCAGAGTACGCCGCCCGACTGGGTCTATAGTCCCGGTGAACCGCCGCAGCAAACCACCGCCCGACTATATAGAGTGCCCCACTAACATTTGCCTAGGTTTTACTACATCTTCTCTTAGTGCCTAGTTCTTAAGTTCAAGATATGAATCAATTATCATACCTAGAGTTAGTCTTACCCCCTACCGGACTTAATCACAAATACCGAGATCGCTCCATGGAAAATCTTAAAAATATAATTCAATTCTTTTTATTTCAACAGTGCCGGTGCCCGAAGGTCCTACTAACTCTAAATCACAACCTTTCATGTACAAGAATCCATGGGTATTCATACCCTTCAATAATCATGTCTTAACTCAAAGTATTCTTATCTTCAACTTATTCATAAGTAGATCAATGTCTTATTTTAGCATTTATTCATGATTCACTTATTCATTTACAACTCAAAATAGAACAACAATTTCTTTCATGAACAAAAGATTAATCACTATAAATTTCATTAGCAATTTAAGCAATTCATATCTCAATTCACATCAAATATTTTTTACTCAACATAAGTGTTGGTTTGCAACAAGAGAGTTTCATAACTTGTTACATATTTCTCTCTTCTTTTTCAAAAATAAGGATCATATACTTAAATAATAATTTTAGAGTTAAAAACTCATTTACTATCTCAATTCCCCTTTTTACTTTCGCAAAAAAATACAAGAATAATTTTAAAACTATCCTTAATAATTACTATGTTATTTTATATGAATAATAGGATTTTATTCCCAACCTTATTCATATTAAAAATCCCCAAAAATATATTAAAACTCCAAAAATATCAAAAGGTGGTTCGGATTTCGAACCCAGGACCGGCCGAAACCTACAGCCAGCGCCCAAAGCCATTCACGCTAGCCACTTAGTCCATTTGGACTTTGTGTTATAAACCACAACAAAATCCCTTTAGATTTAGGCTCGGGGTTCGGAATTAATTTAGTGAAACAAAAATAAAATGTGTCCATCAAGTTTCGAATCCAAGATCTCTTACAAGTACAGTAGTGCTCTGTGGTGCACTGGCTAACCAGTAAGTCCAAGTGTGATTATTGATTAGGAGTCATATTAATATGATTTTGTTCATACTGTTCTGAAATTGATTATTTTTCGCAAAACTCGTTTATCCAAATGATCCAATCTTTTAGGATACTGAAATAAACTTTCCTTTGACTGAGATTAATTTTAAAATAGTAGCCAACAAATTTCAAATTTATTTTATAATATATATCCCTAATTTTAAATAGTTTTTCTTTCCATTTTACATATCAATTTGCATTTTCTCAAAACTCGAATTTAAGAATTATATTCATAAAACTAGTTTATGTACTCAATTATACTAATTAAAATTTTGTAATAAAAACCAAACATGCCTCTCAATTATGAGGATCTCAACAAAAACTCCTTTATGCAAAAATTTATATTTTCAATATAACATGGCAATATACAGAAGTCAACACATTTCATGGCAACAATTAAATTTGTTTTTCCTTCTTCTTCTTTCTAATCATCATGTCATCGCGGCGTATATTGAATATAACATTACTTCTACAAATTTTCATACAAATTATATTTCTTTGACATGTACAAATTTACCAGCATACTAATATGATTCATAGTATTAATTCTTTTGTTAAAATTCTTCTTTCTAATTATCATGGTGGCACTTAATCACAACAAGATTACTTTCATTCTTGGCATACTACATTAGCATGGATTATGTCTACATATTTCACATCAAATTCAATTCATACTACTCATTTATAACTTTTAGCATGCATTCTTTACATTAGAAAGAAAGAGATCACCCACCTCTTATGAAGAATGAATAACCAAGAATGGAGAGACAACTTCTAGCTCCTAGCTCCAACTAGCACCTCCTTGTCCTTCTCCTCCTAGCAAGAGCTCTCCAATGTACAATGGTACTCTCTTTCTCTCTTTCTTTTTTTCTCTTTATTTTTGTTTAGTTTAGGTGTGAAGTGAGAAGGAAATTTGGGTGTATTTATAGGACATGGTAAGGGTTTAAAGTGCAAAATTATCCACCTAATAAATTACTTCAATTTAATTTTGCATCTCTTCATAATCCTAACTCCCATAACTCCCAACTCTTCATGTCTCCATCTCTTCAAAACTCAACCCCCCCTCCTCTCTTCTCCAAAAACCGGCCACCCCTCTAGCCCCTTCACCTCCACACGTGCACGTGTTGTGCACTAGTGCACACACATACACAAAGAAAGAAACACAAAATGGAAAACAGGAGTTACAAATTCTACCCACATAACAAGAAGAATTTCGTCCTCGAAATTCGAACAAGAAGATATATAGGGTAACCCCGAAAAGAAAAGGAAGAACAAAACAAAAACTACTCAAACAAATGAGGAAAGTTCTGCTGAATCTCCTCCTCCAGCTCCCAAGTGACTCACCCAGCGAGTGAGGATTCCAAGAAATACGAACCAGCTTGATGACCTTGTTCTTAAGTACTTTCTCCCTGCTGATCCACAATAGCAACTAGGCGGAATCCCACAAGTCAAATTCGGCCGAACGGTCAACTCAGAATAGTCGATCAAGTGGCTCTCATCTCGGATATATCTCTTGAGTTGTGGGACATGAAAAACATCGTGCACTCCTGATAAAGCTGGCAGTAATGCAAGACGATAGGCCACCTTGCCTACTCGCTCCATAATATCGAACGGTCCAATAAACCTAGGGCTGAGCTTGCCTCCACCACTAAACCGCGCCAAGGCGAACCTTTAGGAAAACATGGTCACCAACCTCAAACTCCAAAGCTCTCCGATGGACATCAGCCCATCGCCTCTGCCTATCCTGAGCTGCCTGCAAATGCTTCCAGATCTGAACCACCACATCGACTGTCTTGGTGATCAACTCTGGACCCAACAACTTCCTCTCACTAATGTTATCCCAGCACACAGGTGATCTGCACTTCCGCCCATAGAGTTCCTCGAACGGTGTAGCTTTAAGACTGGCCTGAAAGCTGTTATTGTATGAGAACTCTACGTGATGCAAATGGTCCACCCATGATCCACCGAACTGCAGTATACAAGACCTCAATATGTCCTCAAGAATTTGGATGGTCCTCTCTGACCGTCCATCAGTCTGGGATGAAAAGCTGTACTGTACTTTAATTTACTCCCCAAACTATTCTGAAGACTCTCCCAAAACTGAGATCTAAATCTCGTATCCCTGTCGAATACAATACTAAATGGAATCCCATGAAGTCTGACAATCTCTTGCATGTACTTCTCAGCTAGACTCTCAGTAGACTGTCCGACACGAAAGGGAATGAAGTGAGCACTCTTCATCAAACGGTCGACAATCACCCAAATGGCATTATGACCCTTAGGACTCCTCGGCAAAGCGGTCACAAAATCCATGGTGATATGTACCCACTTCCACTCCGAAATGGGAAGCGGTTGAAGAAGTCCAGCAGTTCTCTGATGCTCTGCCTTAACCTGCTGGCAGTTCAAACACTGAGAAACAAACTGAGCCACAACCCTCTTCATACCATGCCACCAGAAATGAAGCTTCAAATCCCGATACATCTTAGTACCACCAGGATGGATAGAATACGAAGACTGGTGGGCTTTCACAAGCAACCTCTGACGAACTTCACCCTTCGGGACACATAACCTGGATCCAAAATGAAGCGATCCATCAGTATGAATAACCATGTCCGTTCTGGACCCAGACTCAACCTCAGCTCGAAAACCTTGCAATTGTGCATCACCAGCCTGAGCCTCTTTGATCTGATCAACAAGAGACGACTAAAGCTGGAGCACCAAACAACTCCGACCCGAACTCGGCAACAAAACATCCAACTCCAACCTCTGCATCTGCTCAATCAAATCCCTCTACTGAGTTAGGAACATAGCTGTTGGTCTCATGCTCAAAGCATCTGGCACCAAGTTCACTTTACCAGGATGGTATTGCAAACTGATGTCATAATTGGCTATAAGTTCCAATCAACGCCTTTGCCTCATGTTCAACTCCTTCTGGGTGAAGACGTACTTGAGACTTTTGTGGTCTGTAAAGATCTCCATTCGGTCCCCAAGTAAATAGTGTCTCCACAGCTTCAAAGCATAGACCAATGCTGCTAACTCCAAGTTATGAGTCGCATAGTTCTTCTCATGTAGCCTCAACTGCCTCGATGCATAAGCAACAACTCGGCCCTTCTGCATCAGAATTGCTCAAAGACCCTTACCTGAAGCATCACAGTGAATTATAAATCTGCCTGAACCATCTGGAATAGTCAACACTAGCGCTGACGTCAACATGCTCTTCAACTCAGCAAAAGCCTCACTACAAGCCTCAGACCAACAAAACTTCTGATCCCTCCCAGTCAGCTTAGTCAATGGTCCTGCTATCTTTGAAAAATCTTGGATGAATTTCGATAATAGTCAGCTAAACCAAGAAAACTCCTGACCTCTGAAACTGACTTGGGAACTGGCCAATCCTTCACAGCCTCAACCTTGGCTGGATCCATAGAAATACCATCGCTCGAGATAATGTGCCCCAAGAAAGAAACCCCTGTCGAGCCAAAACTCACACTTGATGAGTTTTTCATAGAGCTGATTCTCTCTCAAAGTCTGCAGGAACCACTCGAAGATGCTCAGCATGATCTTCCCGATTCCGAGAATACACCAAAATATCATCAATAAAGAACACTACAAATCTATCCAAGAACTGAGAAAAGATCTGATTCATAAGACTCATGAATACAGCAGGCGCGTTCGTGACCCCGAACGGCATCACAAGATACTCATAGTGCCTATATCTGGTCCTGAATGCAGTCTTCTGTACATCAGTCGCCTTGACCTGATGATATCCCGAATGAAGATCCAACTTCGAGAAAATAGCAGCTCCACTCAACTGATCAAATAAATCATCGATTCTAGGGCAACAGATACCGGTTCTTCACAGTAACACTGTTTAGTTCCCGATAATCCATGCACAGTCGACGACTACCATCCTTCTTGTTGACAAAAAGGATTGGAGCACCCCAAGGCGAAACACTGGGTCTGATGAACCCCAAATCAAGCAACTCCTGAATCTGCACCTTTAGCTCCGCTAACTCAACTGGTGTCATCCTATAGGGACTCTTCGATATAGGCGCCGTACCCGACTGAACTTCAATACCGAACTCTACATTCCTATCAGAGGGTAAGCCAGGCAACTCCTCTGGAAAAACATCCAGGAAATCCCGAACTACTAGAGGTACGGCCTCACACTCTGAATGCAATTCCATTGCACAAACCTCCTGGTCAACTGCAGCTCGGCCAAGGGACATTTCCCCGGCATGGAACTCAAACTCTGCGCGATCTGGAATTCGGAACACAACTTTCTTGGCACGACAATCAATAATGGCATAGGTTTCACCCAACCAATCCATACCCAGAATAACGTTGAATCCTGAATTCCCAATTACAATCAAATTGGCTTTGAAATCTGTGCTACCAGTAATCACGGGACACTGCTTGCACTCCCGAAAACAAATCACAACACCACCACCTTTCACAATGTTCCAAACCTCCGACATGGCGCTGCACTCCAACTGATGGCGAGGCACAAATCGAGAGGAGACAACAGAATGGGTTGCCCCGAAATCAAAAAGAATATGAGCAGAGAAAAAGCAAACAAGGACAACACCTAAGATAGAATCAAAGACAAAGAAACAAGAAATGGTTGAATAGGGGTAAGGAAAACAAAATGCAGAAAGATAACATGAAAGAACAAATGCACGAGAAATGAGAAGAAGCAAAAGAGAGACAATAAAGCAACAAAACAATAAAACAAAACATACCTGCGACAACACCCTCAGCTGACTCAGTCTCTGCAGCAGTCAGGGTTGAAAGCCTGACCTCTCCTCGAAACAGCGATTAGCTGACCGACAATCTAGGCCCTGAGGACGAGGTGGTGGCCTGACTGGACCACGAGCTCGGGGCAACCTGCTGAATGGGACCCCTGGCTAGAGGAGCCAACCAGCTGCTACGGCTGCAGACAATCTCGCACTGAATGATCAGTAGCGCCACACCTAAAGCATCGGCGATTGGCGCGCCTACATTCCCTGCGATCATGCCCAGCCAACTGACAGAAGTCACGAAAACCACTCCTCTGGGAACCAGCAGAAGAGTAAGGAGTTGTCCTGACCGGATAGGCTGGGACAGGCCTCCGAACTGGCCCACCTAGAAGGCCTAACAATAGCAGAGTGCAGAGCAGTCCACTGGGGAGGAGCCAATACACCACGAGCCTGCTCCTGAGCTCGAGCTTCCTCGAGAGCCTCAGCATAAGTACGCAAGTGGAGGGAGACAAGCTGCACCTTAATGGCTCGAGCAAGTCCCAATATGAATCTACGAGCCCTGTCCTCTTCGTTTGCCACAAGGACGTCAGCAAAGCAGCTAAGTGTCGTAAATTCAGCTGCATACTCATCCATAAATCTGGAGCCCTGTTTCAAGAAAGTCTCATGTTACAATATTGCATGAACAATATGTAACAAAATCCCAATAATAGAACAATGACCAACCTGTTTCAGGGCCAAGAATTGTTGCTTCATCTTAACTCTAGTGCTGCTAGGGAAAAACTTCTCCAAAAAGCTCCTAGTGAAAGTGGCCCAAGTGATCGGTCGTTCGAGCTTTTCGGACTCGAATCTCCACCAAATATGAGCCAGATCCACCTAGCTGGATGGCTACCACATCCACTCGATCAACATCTGCCACTCTAGCTGCCAAAAGCAGTTGCTCAGTCCGGATCAACCACTGTTCTACCTCCAAAGGCATCTCAGTGCCTGAAAACCTGTCAGGATGCAGCCTCATGAAGTCTGTGACTGTACCCGGACGGGGAGGAAGAGCTGCCTGCATAGGCACAGCGGGCGGCTGGAACCTGAGCAGCTTCCAAAGCAGCCCTCTCCAAGCACTGTGGTTCTGCTGCATATTGATCAAGCGCTCAAGCACAGTGGTGACGGCCTCAATCCCAGGCTGATCTCCCTGGGGACGAGAAGTAGAACCTCTACGAGCTACAGTCTGCACAAAACAAAAATAATTAGCATCTAGATCAAAGTTGATAATAATTCATTTATGCATGCATGGTTGGTGAAAATATTGAGCCGATCCCAGTTCGAGCCAAGATTGTCTAATATATTAGGCAACTAATATATTAACCAAACCTGGGCTTTGATACCACTAAAAACCTTGTCACGTTCCGCTTCCCAAAAAGAGAATACAGAATACGGATACGTGACTAAGCCTAGCGAATGGTTTTCATCATCCATAAGCTGTTCAGAATCTTTACAACATCTTACTGGAATAATCAGAGTCGGAAGCAAAAGAAATCAACCACATATGCATAATCGAATCAAATATACCAAGAGAAATTTACTTGAAACCAAAATATTATAATCTCAAGTAAATCAAATCTGGACAAGTTAATATCCTAGGTCACATTGCCCAAATATAAACAGAAATCCAAGTGTCAAATACAATTGTTTAAATAAGCAATAGGAATAATAATAATAAATGCAAAAACTCCAGCACTAATATCTCATATCACCAACTCCATCTGGCAACTGGTCACCTTGATCTGCAATTCAATAAATTACAGAAAAAAGGAAAAGAAAGAAAACAAACTTCCGTCAATGCAAGTTACAGGCCGCTTGTAGTGCAGGATACAAGTACATGGGAAAGAACAACAAACATAGAATAAACATAGCATGGTATAGACATGTCAACAGAATAAAATATCTAGCATGAATCAGGAAACAAAATCAAGTAACATGATATGCTAACAGGGTACAAGTAACATGTATCAAGTGTCAAGCAAGCAGATAAATAGGTAAACATGTAACAGGTAACCAGGTAATCAGGTGAACAGGTGAATAGGTAATCATGTAACAGATATCAGGTTATGTTAAATCTTGTATTATTACTATCTAGGTAGCACTTCATGCGCCCCAGATTTTTATCACATGGTTGCTACATTCAAACAAGTTACGTTTAGATTTCGTAGTGGAGTCCATAGGGCGATGCACTCAGGGATCAGGATAACAGGAAAAACAGGAACAGGTAGAACCTAGTGGTTCTCTTCCGAGTACACCTTCCTATAGGGAAGCATGCAGTCAGGTAATCAGGTAAACAGATACAGGTAGAACCTAGTGGTTCCCTTCCAAGTACACCTTTCTATAGGGAAGCGTGCAGTCAGGTAACAGAATCGTGAATCATGTAGTCATGAATACGTAACAAGCAGGACACAAGTCCTCTTCTCAGTATACATTTCTGTATTTTTCACTACTAGATCTTTCCCTTAACCCCGGCTTGGTTACTTTGTTATTATTATCAAATAGGCATATATATGTCACAAAAAAGGGCAAGCATAACATGATATAAACAAGTAACAAGTTCAGGTTGTAAGATAAATATGTACAGGTGAAAGATAACACATAATAGGATAGAACAATGACAATTCTAGTTCAGGACAGCAAGACAGTACTGCACTAAAACTGGGATTCCCGTTGCTACAAACATTCAAATCTGAATCCGTCAAAGAATCTAGAAAATAGACTCCCGGCCAAATTCAGAAAATATATATAAGTCATATAGTATTTCACAACAACATGAGTCAAAACTGATTTGAAAGCAGAAAACATATTCAGCCAGAAATCAGAAAATTATATTCACAGTCTGGAAAACAACATGAAAACTCATTAATTAAATCCACAAAAAATCTTGGGTATTCTCCTATATGTTTAGCATCAGAATATAAATTTTCATAATTTTCCAACCAAAATAGGGTAGTTAACAAAAATCAGAAAACATCAAGATGCAATAGTTTTGTAAATCTGAAATCACAAACACTGTAGTACGAAAACAGCAATCTCACAAAATACAAAACGAAATCCAAATCCGTCGAAAGGGTGATAAAATAGATACATTAAGCTAACTTTCATATTCACAAATATTTTAAAAAAAAGCAAGTAGAATTAGGTCGAAAATCAGGTTCTTTACTGAACAGTATGAAAATTCGCATGTATAATAATTGTTTGGAAATATAGAACGGTTTGTAGAACTCATCAAATAAATCCAAAAAAATTCAGTGTTAATCCCGATCAGGTCTAGTTATACGTTGTAAAATATTGGATCAAAATAATACTTATAACATCATGATAAAAATAGATTACTCTTCAGAAATTATAGAAAACAAAATCTGGAAATCTTTCTACACCTCTGTAGTAAAATAGACATAACTCACAATCCATAAATCGAAACTGAGATCCGTCAGAAGGGTTAGAAAATAGACAGAATTCTCTACAATTCATGTTCACAAAATATTTTCAATTACTGACCTTAATAGGGTCTAACATACTGATCAAGAGTAAAGTAACAGAAATTTCAGAATTATCCTTCGAACATAAAATCGTCTAGTTCATGTAAAACTCATCCAAATCAACACAAACATGAAATATAGTGTACTAGATGTTCAAACAACATGGTATAGGGTATTTCACAAGTCCTCAACAAGTCTACTACGGATAATATGAACGAGCACATGATATCATATGAACTACACGCATATATATAACTAGAAGCGGTCAATCCTAGGTTAATTCATGTCATGTATGTCGTGAGGCGACTATGGTCGAAACAACGCAATAGAGACAATATCAACAAGGGTTTCACACACAAATTTTCTCTAAAATCCAACTACACTACAGGCGGTATTTAGTACTTGTATTACACACAAAATAGAATACAAGTTACTTGCCTTGGAAATGACGGCGGGACGGCACGAAAAACAAGAATAATGGGAACGGATTCCCGGGCAACGAACTCGATGAACGAATAAACTCGAACCACGAACAACAACAACCACACGAACACAACCACGAACAACGAACTCCACGAACACACGAACAACACCAAAAGCACAAACCAACACACGCGCTCAAGGCAACACCCACCAGCACACAACCACGGCAAGACGACGACGACGGTGTCGCGGCTTGATGTTGCGACTGCGGGGAGGAGAGAAACAGCGTCGGGCTGTTGCTGCCGATGTGCCACATGTTCCCATGTTATTAAGGTATTGAGCCATTTTATTGCACTCCAGATAAAAGGAAAAACTTGACAGGCAATGTCAATGTGGAATATTTCCACTGTACATTATATAGTATTAACCAGCTTCACAACTTCCCCTTGCAACTATAAGTGAACAGCTTGACTAAAATGACCCCACAACCTATAAATAGATCAGTTTAGATTTTATACTTTTGTTTAACTATTTGCAGTTTATGAAATTAAGAAAATATCATTGTCATGTTAATGGCTATTTCTTGAGATAGAGTCGGGAAGGAGGGAGGAGGGTGTAAGTTTATTTCATGTCTATAATATATACTAGCAGTAAATAGGTTTACAGTGGTGATATTTATTATAATTATCATGAAAAAAGAAGGAAAACAAAAAACAAAAAAACACCATCTGTTTCAAATGCTGGTTTTACCGATTCTTTTGTTTTTTTGTTGTTGTTTTTGGTTTTATGTATGGCAAACATATTCTAGAGCGATTTCGAATATTTTTGACATATTCCTTTTGATTGAAAGCTTTTGTTTGCTGTAAATTGATGTTTTTTTTTTGAGATAAAAGTGACCGAAGTCACCAGTTTCAATAATGAAAAATTAACGAAACAGAATTACCCAATATTACAAGTCTAGTCTACTCCAGTTCATTGCATCAATTTACATACAAAACACCACAGTCTGCCAGACATAAAAGACAATAAATCTAGCACGAAATAACAGTAACCTCCTGCTTGATAAGCACAAAAAGAGATAGGAGGTGACTGCAGTCATAACACATTCAGCTATTCTGCTCCCTCCATACGAAGTTTCTTCCTCGCTCCTGCTTGACTTGCCCAAGCATCTATTAAAACCAGAATTTTATGCAACATCATATGAAATCTACATTTAGAGTTACGGAAACAAAAAATATTTCTATCAAGCAACATGGTCCACAAAATAGTCCCAACCATAATATCCCACAACAGCCTATGGTCTTTCGTAATGTTAATGGATCTCCAACTTCCTCAAATATCCTCGATACAGTTTGGTGTCTCTACAGTATCAAAGCCCAACCCCATGATTTTCTAAGTCAGTCTAGCTCTAGAGCATAGTATGAAAATATGGTTAGTATCATCCTCTCCTATGTTACATCGTTGGCACGTCACATCAATCGGGATATTGCGTTTCCTAAGGTTTGTTTTGGAGAAAATAGCGTTGCTCAATACCAACCAAAGGAAGGCCTTCACCTTAGAAGGGACTTTCAATTTCCAAATAGTAGTTGCATGTGAGTTTCTAATGCCCCCATCATTCAAGAAGTTGTACATGGAGGAAACTGAGAATATAAAGCTAGAGCTTAAACTCCATTCTCTTACGTCCTTTTCACCCCTATCTTGTTGCACCACCTCCTCCAGTAGAGTTTTAAGTTTCACTAGTTGTTCCTGACCTTGGTTAGGAAGGATTCCTTTGAATTCAATTCTCAGTCTCTCATTCTTCAAGACGTCCGCCACGAGGGCATCCTCCCTAGTACTTTCATTAGCTAGCTGAGGGAAAAGAGATTGTAGGTTATTCGCCCCACACCATTTGTCCTTCCAGAATCTACCATTTTTTTTGTTTCCTAGCATGCACCTTGTATTCGAATGCAAAATATTCCCCACCTTAGCTATTCCTTTCCATAGGTAAGACATTTTTCCTTGCTTGCTTCTTCCACCATATATAACTATTTTCCACGTACCTCATGAATGAATTACTCCACCATGTCTTGCGTCGTTTGTGCATTTTTCACCACCATTTGGAGAGGAGAGCCTTGTTCATATCTCGTAGGTTGACTATTCCAACTCCACCAAAATCTTTCTTTTTACATACCTTATCCCACCTTATCAAATGAAGCCCCTTATTATCCTCATGGTTTCCTTTCTACAGGAATCGTCACTTGCATCTATCGATTCTTTCAATAGCCCAATCAGGAATCTCATAGATAGACATCAGGTACGTTGGTAGACTACTGAGAACGGAATTGATCAGAGTAATTCTACCTCCAAGAGATAGTAACTTTCCTTTCCAACCGGCCAATTTTTTCTCAATCTTTTCAACTAGGGGAACCCAGTCATCCTTAAGCATCTTTCCTGGTCTGATAGGCGTACCCAAGTACTTGAGTGGGTATTCTCCTGTCTCACAATCGAACATTGTTGAGATCACCTCAATCGAATTCGCATTGTTGTTGCTAAGTGTAGTCACACAACTCTTGTGAAGATTAACAGCCAATCCAGACCAATAATTATAACATCTTAGTAGTATACGAATTGCCATGATTTCTTCCACCTCAGCCACCCCAAACATGAGAGTATCCTCGGCATATTGTAAGATTGACAATGATTCAGCTATTCCTTACTTTAACCCCCTTGGTAAGCCCTGCCTCTATTCCTCTCTTATTCATTTCTGCTAGACCATAGGTAATAATTGTAAAAATAAGTGACGAAAGTGGATCTCCCTGCCTTAATCCTCTCTGGCATCTGATTTCCTTTCCTGACAATCCATTTAGTTGGATGAAAGATTTACCATTTCTAACACACATCTTCATCAACAACCTCCATTTCGGTCCGAAACCTTTTAGTTGTAGCGCCTCATCCACACAGTCCCACTCCTAATTTTAGAAGAAAATCATCTACTTTGTCTTTGTTTCCTCTGAAAACCATTTCGTGTGCTGACGCGATGCTATCCAGGATATCTCTTTCTTTAACAAATCCATTTTGTGATTCATCACTAATATCAGTGTGGGGATAATCTATTAGCTAACACTTTCATGATGATTTTGAAGGATCCATTTAGCAGACTAATAGGTCGAAGGTTCTTCGGTATTAGAATAACATTCGCATAGTTGAGTCTCTTAATTTGTGCCTCTCCCTCAAACATTCCATGAAAAATGTCTAAAAAGTGTTTCTTGATGATAGACCAGTATCTTGAGTAGAAAAGAATCGGGAAGCTATCCGGTCCCGGCGCCTTATCTTGACCCAAAAGTTTGATTGCCTTTAGCACCTCCTCCTCTGAGAATGTCTCTTCCAGCCCCTCGCTCCCCTCAATAGTCGAGTCACTCCACATGTCTGATCTCAAATTACATCTGAGCATTCTCTTCTTTCCCAACAGATCCCTAAAAGACTTGCCAATAAGGTTTCTAATTGCTATCTCGTCCTCTGTTTAAACTTCGCCCACAAATAATCCCCCAATTTGATTGTGTCGCCTTCTACCATTTGCCACCTTATGGAAGAAAGCCATGTTTGAATCTCCTTCCTTGAGCCATTGGATCCTATATCTTTGTCTCCAGTAGCACTTCCATCTCCCCAATTCTATGTAGCTCCATTCTGTTGGAGGCCAGTTCTTCAAATTCTGCCCTTTGAAGACATTTATCCTCTTCAATAGTTTCTGATTCTTGGACCCTCGCCCCCAGCATCTCTTTTCTTCTTTTTGTTTCACCGTGTTCCTATTTTGCCGAAATCTTTAGGCACCTCCGCAATCGTCTCAGTTTGATGTTCCAGTTGGAGACCACATCGGATGTGTTGGTCGGCGCCACCCAGGACTCTTCTATGGTCTTCCTAATTTTAATGCTGAAAGTCCACGCTTTCTCAAATCTAAACTGGCGTGGGAGCGATCTTCGACCATTTTCCCACTCAAGAATAAGTGGGGTATGGTCAGAAGTCGATCTAGGCTTAGATCTAACAGATGCCAGTGGGAACAAATCCTCCCAATTCGTAGACACCAAATTTCTATCAAGTTTCGCTAAGGTTGGATTAGCCTGCATGTTAGTCCATGTAAATCTCCGATCGGTCGCATGGATTTCAATGAGATCAAGTTCATTGATGATGAGATTGAACTCTTGTCTGTCCCTCGCATTAGAACCCCTACCTCGATGCTCGTTAATAAATCTAGTAAAGTTAAAGTCCCCCCCCCAATAACCCTCGGGCCTACCCATCTACCTCGAATGATACGTATGTCCTCCCAAAACCCATCTCCATGACTAGCATTGTATGGACCGTAAACTGAAGTCATTATATGTTCCCAACCATCACTTTTACGCTTAATTCTAATAGTCATTGAAAAGTTACCCATGAAATCGTCATTGATATCAAACTTTTTAGAGTCAACACCCAACGCTATACCCCCCGACATACTCCTAGATGACTTGAAATGCCAAACAAAATCTCTTAACGATCTAAGCCCCTCGAAATCAATACTATGCGGATCAACAATCTTAGTTTTCTGAAGAGCACAAATAGTTGGTTTAAACCTAGCGATAGTATCATTCACCAATCTACTCTTAACCTTCGAACGCATCCCTCTAAGATTCTAAAAGATGTAACACATGGAAACAAACTATAGAAATGGTTACCCCTTCCCAACCCTTCTAAGTAGGAAGCTCTATAGACTAAGTCTATAGGCTTCTTCTCTAAAGATGTTAACCCTGACTAACTGTTCTTTGCTGAAGGAACCCATGTCTAACCCTAAAATGCTAGCATAATAAAGCAGCATATCATCAGAAATAAAATTCAAAATAGAGAACGAACCTCCGCATGTCGATGCTGGTTGCTTTGCTTTTGCAGCGAATCTGATAAGGTCCTCCTCACTAGGTCCATTAGATCCCCATCAATCAATTTGTCTCTTACTCTTTCTCTTTGCTTCATCAGGACCCCTCCCCGTGATCTCAACATTAGGCTCTATTGTTTCCACATCCATATTATCTTGTATGACTGGAGTTAGAGCCTTCACCCTACTCGCCCATTTCTCGAATTCGCAATCTGAGTCTAGTGTCTCATTTCCCACTCCATCCAATACTCCAATTCTCTCATCCTCTCTAGACGAATCCCCTTTGGAGCCTAAATCTCTTTCCCCATCATTGTAGTCCCCTTTGCTACATCCCTGATCGAGTTTCCCAAATTCTCTTTCCTCCACATCTTCATCAACCTCCTCAATCATCGTTCCATGTAGAACACTGGGGGTAACTCCATCTCTTCACTTTGTGTATGCCCATTTGTTGCAGAACACTGGCCCAAATCATGTAACTGTACACTTCCTCCATTAGTAGGGACTATGGGCCCGTCTCTCTCCCTCCGTGGGTCTGGCCCAATATTGAGAAAAAATTTTGGGACAGCTCTAACTTCCATATCCATAACATCTTTGAACTCGGTAGTCGAAAGCATCATCAGATCTGCTTGCATCTTCGTGGACCCCGCTGTAGTAGTCAGCACATTTGGGCTAGCTGCAGCCATCCATTTTGCGAATTCAGAACTTCGTACATGCGCCATGCCTGTCGCAGTCTTATCTCCCCCACCAAATCACCACCTCCCACCTGTCGCTTCCCCACTTAACCGGGTGTCAACAATAACCCCCCTCCCCCCGACTTACTTTATAGCTGTAATCCTGATCCCCTGCATGAGGTTGATCCTGTGAATGCTGTGTTGGATGCCCAAGATATTTTTGGCAATGATCAGACGGTGGGTACTAAAGTGCTTGATTATTATGAGCTGCATTCAACGAACGGATGAGATTGGCTCTTGATGGATCAGACGGTGGTAGTTCGTCTTCTTCCTCTCGCTCACATTTGAAGCCTGTTTCTGAATTCGAGCCAGAGAACTCCGGTGAACTCCTGAAAGACACCTTCTTCTTCCTTTCCACAATAACTTTAATCTCATGCCTCTCCTCCTCAAATTGTGCAATGATAATCGACGGGATTAGGCTTGGATCATCGACACCTATTTGGATCCTCGCATACTCTCGTCTATATTGAAGATTGGTGTTCTTACCAATGGAGATCAGGTATCCAAAACTATGAACTATGTTTTGAAAACCCGAACGCACCCAACAATGAAATGGTAGGTTGAAGAGACGCACCCAAACTACTGCTAGTGAATCCATCTTCATCGCCCCAAAGCTTCTCGACCACCTATTCATCGTGACGTAGAACTCCTCCCCCTTGAGACTCCCTCTTGTTAGCAATTCCTTCGTTCTCTCCACCATATTGCAGAAGACCATAAGGACATCTTCCTTCACCTTTTGAACTTTCCAAATCCAATTCACAGATGGTCTAACGCTGTCAGAAAGCAGCTCCTTGATAGACTCAATTAATGGGTTCCCAGTATGGAATTTGAGCATGATACAACACTTAATTCAATTCTCAAAATCTTCCATAATCGGTGTTTGTGTAATCACCACCTTGATGACCTTCCTCCGACCTCACCCGATTCATCTTGTTGTCCACTCCAGTACAAGGTTCAACTTTAGGGGCTGATTTGGAATGTGCACTTTCGGACGCTTTGATTTTAGGGCGGTTCTTCGAAATATGCCCGAATTTCTTACACGCATAACAGAACTAGTCGTTCGTACATTCATGGATAGTATGGCCCCTCTCCGCACACTTATGGCATTATGCAAGCTTTGGAGCAGTAGCCGGCACTGACAATGAAGATGAGTACAACTTTCCCGCCTTCTTCTACGCCTTCTTAACTCATTTTGGCTTATAAAGAATCCATTCACCCTCGTCGTACTCCTTCTTCTTCATCATCTCTATCTCCGGCTAGAACCCTCCCCTTCGTTGTTCTCCCCGATCGGGTTCCTTTTGAGTCCTCTCAGAAGCTTCCAGGTATGACCTTCTATAGGTCGTAGGTGGACAGCTGAACCCCTCTTTCCATCTCCGGCAAAACTCACCGTCCACTCTTCACTGGGGCTCTATGCTCGTGATCTTCTGCTCCTCTGATCGCTAGCCCTCTATGGTCTGGACGATTCTCTCTTGAGATCGAACGGCGTCTTCCTCTCAAAGGTTCGCCTAGCACTGACTCCTATGTTGCCTCTATGCTCCAAGCGTCGATCACCATCCTTGTCTCTTTCCTCTTTAGTTTGTTGTAAGTTGATGTTATCACAGTTTAATATATGACTTAATTTTGGAATATGTCAAATTCCAAATATTATTAGTAAATACAATGCAAAATTAGTTGTCTGATTATTTTCTTATTCTATTTCTTATAACATTGGATATAGAGAAATCCCTATCTTCTTCATCTCCACGTCAAAAATTTAGTAGTCAATTCTAAATTCTATGTCTACATCCATTTCTCACTCTTCTTATGTCTTTCTCATATCTCTTATCTCATCTCGTTGCTTCCCATGCATTTTTAACAACGACCTGCGCCGATTAGTATGATTTCCATTCCTCTTCTTTTCAATAATATATTTGAAAAATAGCAGTCATGGAGTATGACACTCACTAGTATTAGGTGTATTTTGGTGTCTACATAGATTTGGGTGTATTTTGGTGTCTATAAATATTTTTTAATCTTAGTTACAAAGATTGAGTCATTTTAAGCTAATCTATAACACCAGTCTGAGGCATTACCAAGTACCTACGATATGCTTTGCATGTGACTATCATCCCTCTTATTTTCGAATCAAAATCTATGAGTTGTTTGCTAGAAATCAGTCGACAATGAGATGTGATCTGACTCAATTGCGTATGCTACTGACATAAGATACATAAAGCAGCATCAACCAGGGCACTCTGATCTCCTTTAGATCCTCCCCCCCCCCCCCCCCGTGATCATCAGGCCAGCTACAGTTCAATAGGCCCCAGCCACCTCAGATCCATGGGCAAACGGGTCCAACCCGGCCCGTTAGGGCTCCAGACCCGTTTACCCCTGCATATAAATACTCAACCCCCTCCTTACTACAACAGGTAATCAAACTTTTCCCACATGAACCCTAGCTGCCCAGTCTCTTTTCCAGTGACTAACTAGATCGTCGGAGGGCCTGCCACCGGGACTTCTCCCGCTGTTTCTAGGCAGTGTGCAGGTACAGAAGAACTGAGCCGTGCCACTACATCCTCAGCCGAGCCGAGCCACTCCCCTCTACCTCCCAGCTCTTACCTCCGAGCTGGCTCCCGCTACCCGGGGTCGGACCAGGGCCAGTACCGCATAAGTCTTCCACTATACAAATTTCAAGAACTCACACATGTTGGCCCCACACCCCAAAAACAAACAACTTCAGGTTGGCGCTGTCTGTGGGAAACTTCCTTCTAAGTATTGTCGTCCTTCCGAGCTCAGCAAGAGTTGTCTCCGCGGGTCTGAGCCCTCCCATGGCACCCAAAGCCCGAAGGGCCGTCACCTCGACATGACATCTGGACCCCCTACATCATAGCCATGCGAATGACCAGGGTTCCAACCAACCTCGGATCAATGGCACGGCCCGACCATCAAATGTGTTGGATTTGTGCTGCATCATCTCTGATAGGCAGGCCAGCCGGACGAGGGAAGAGGCCACTTCCAACTCGGTCTCGAACCATCATCGACAGCCTTCCCAGGTGCACGATCCCCCACAAAACCCGGTGGGGCAAGCCCCCGTCACCAGAGTCGAATTCCAGAATTTTCGGGACGAGATTCTCCAAGCCATCCGAGGCGGCCAGACTACCGAGCTCCGCCACATTTCCGACCTCCAGTCAGGAACAGGAGCCGGCGAGTCCCGTGGATCAGCTCGTCGGATGGAACAGACAGACGTCGTCCTTCATCATTTGGAGGAAATGGAGAACAGGCTCGCCCATCTCAGTAAGGGCGGACCAATGCCGGGCCATGGTCATCGTCCGACCGGACCGCCTTTTTCCCCCCAAATCCTAGATGCCGAGATCCATCATAATTTCAAGTCTCTCCAATTCGAGACCTACGATGGCAAGGGTGATCCTACTTATCACATGGAGGGATTTAAGACCCTCATAATGATTCACAGCATTGCGGATCCCCTCCTCTACCGCGCCTTCCCTGCTACCCTCCGTGGACCGGCTCGGGAATGGTTCTCCAAACTTACCCCCGGCTCGATCTTCTCTTTCGAGCAGCTAGAGGCTGGTTTCCTTGCCCGCTTCGTGACCAGCCGAAAGGTCGAAAAGACGAGCTCTTCCCTTCTGGACCTCAAACACAAGGACAGGGAATCCCTCCGGGAGTTCGTTCGGAGGTTCACCACTGAGGCAAGGTCGGTCTCCTTTCTCGATGCAGGGTTCGCCTCCGCAGCCTTCCGACACAACGTCCGCCACGGCCAGCTCAAGGCTTCTTTAGCCAAGAAGCCACCCATGGACTTCCCTGACCTACTCAACAGGGTCGAGAAGTATATCAGGGCTGAGGAGGCCCTCAATCCCGAGGGTGCCAAGGAAGCCACTGCAAAGGGAAAGCGTAAGGTTGATGATGCTGAGCCTTTCAAGAGACTCGCAAAAGAAGCAACTGGTCCCAGAAGGGTCCTCCCGGTCCCCCAATTCGAGAGATATACGCCCCTGACTTAGAACGTCTCGGCAATCTTAATGGAGATCAAGGACAAGGGGGTCATTCGATTCCCTCCCCGACCAACTAACAATGGCAAAAAGCGAAACCAAAGGTTCTACTGCTGCTTCCACTGAGACACCGGGTACGATACAGATCATTGTCGAGCCCTTAAGGACGAGATCGAAGCCCTCATCCAACGAGTGTACCTGAGGGAGGTCATCTAGGCCAATCCCAAAGACCGAAGAGAGTCGAGGAGCCCGAGGCCTTCGCCTCCCCCTCGAACGTCCGGCCGACGGCCCGACCAGGATGCAAAACCCAAGGAAACAGGTGGACAGGCCATCCTACACTGCGTCCACGGCAGACCCATGGGGGGTAATCTAGGACTTCTCGCAAAGCCTTTATCCGAGAGGTCAACTCTGTCCTAGACCACACATCCCATCGGGTCCAGCAGCGGGTGGTATCCTTCTCACGAGAAGACCTCGAAGGCGTCCGGCTTCCACGCTGCGATGCCCTCGTCATCAGCCTTTTCATGGACAACTTTGAGGTTTGCCGAATCCTGGTGGACAACGACAGCTCGGTTAACATCCTTTTCTTAGAAGCATTTGAGAACCTCAAACTCCCCCGACAAAAGTTGAAGTCAGCCGATTACACCCTTCATGGATTTTTTGGCATGCTAGTGCAAATCGAGGGATCGTGACGCTAGATGTAACCGCGAAAACGACCCCCATCCTTCGAACCGAGTCGATGGATTTCATGGTGGTCAACGTCAAGGCAGCCTACAATGCCATCCTCGGCCGACCCGGGCTCTGTTCGCTCCAGGCCTTCCCCTCAGCCTACCATCTGAAACTGAAGTTCCTGACTGATGTTGGGGTCGGGGTCGGGGTCATCCGGGGCTACCAGGAGTCGGCACGCTCATGCTACATGACCGCTGTCGGGGCGGGGTATATCCCCTTGACGCCGTTGAGCTCCCGCCTGAAAGGAGCCAACCCGAGTCAGAACCTGCGGACGAATTGGAGGAGGTCTCCTTTAAAGCAGAAGATAAGTCCAAATGGTTCTGTATGAGCCGAACCCTTTCTGCTGACCTGAAGTCAGATCTGATTGACTGTGTCCATCGCAATGTCGACCTCTTCGCCTGGACACCGTTCGACATGCCCAGGATTTTCGAAGAATAAATCATGCACTGGCTAAGCGTCGCCCCGGCTCCAAACGAGTCCAGCAGAAGCGCCGCAAGTTCGCCCCAGATTGGCAACAGGCGGTGAGAGCGGAGGTGGATAAGCTATTATCTGCCCGGCTCATTCAAGAAGTCAGCTATCCCGAGTAACTGGCTAATGTCGTAATGGTGAAAAAGGCTAGCGGAACCTGGAGGAACTGCATTGACTTTACCGACTTCAACAAGGCGTGCCCCAAGGTCGGGTCACGAGCTCCTAACCTTCATGGACGCCTTCTCGGGCTATAATTAGATCCGGATGTTTCCTCCGGACATTGCCAAAACATCCTTCGTCACCGACCAGGGCCTTTACTGCTACCGGGTCATGCCCTTCGGGCTCAAGAACACCGGGGCCACCTACCAAAGGCTCGTCAATCGAGTCTTTAAAAATTAGATCGGTCGGAACATGGAGTTATATGTCGATGACATGCTTGTCAAGAGCCGACGAGGGCAGGATCATGTTGCCGACCTCGAGGAAGCCTTCGGCATCCTCCATTCTCACAACATGAGGCTCAATCCCTCCAAATGCGCCTTCCGCGTCTCCTCCGAAAAATTCCTGGGGTTCGTCGTTAGCCAGCGCGGCATAGAAGCCAACCCAGAGAAGATCCAGGCCATAATCAACATGGTCCCTCCCCGAAATGTCAAGGAGGTTCAGCGGCTTACGGGTAGATTGGCGGCCATCGGTCGCTTCCTCTCCAAATCAGGGGAGAGGTCCCTCCCCTTCTTCAAGGCCCTACGGGGGACAAAAGGATTCGAATAAGGGGAGCCACAGCAACAGGCGTTCGACCATTAAAGTCCGACCTCGCCAACCCCCACTCCTAAGCAAACCCGAACTCGGTGAACCCCTCTTCCTATACCTCTTAGCCTCAGAAAGCGCGCTCAGCGCCATGCACGTCCGAGAGGAAGATGGTGTTTAGAAGCCCCTGTACTATGTGAGCAAGGTTCTGCTATCGGCCGAGACCAGATATGCAAAGATGGAGAAGATGACGTACGCACTGATAATGGCCGCGCGTAAGCTCTGTCCATACTTCCAGGCCCACTCCATTCAGGTCCTCACGAACCAACCCCTGAAGACCGTCCTCCACAAACCTGAGAGCTCCGACCGCTTAGTAAAGTGGTCGATTGAGCTAAGCCAATACGACATCAGCTACCAGCCCAGGACGGCGATCAAGGGGCAGGCACTCGCCAAATTCATTACGGAATGCACTATTTCTGAACTATCCGACATCTCGAAAACCGACCCAGTGTGGGAGGTTTATGTCGACGGCTCGTCTTGCGAAGGAGGAAGCAGAGCAGGCATCATCCTGAAGGGCCCCGAAAATTTTGTCCTCCAATATTCTCTCCTTCTAAATTTCCCAGCCTCAAACAACAAAGCAGAGTACGAAGCTGTGATCGCCGGGCTCACCCTAGCACACAAGGCCGGATCCAGACACATCAAGGCTTTTAGCGACTCCCAGCTTATGGTCAACCAGATCACCGGGGAGTACGAGGCTTGTGACACTCGGATGGTACAATACTTAGTGGTGGTCCATAATCTCTTGTCATCTTTCGAATACCACTCGGTGGAACGAATCCCCAGGGAACAGAATGCCCACGCAAACTCATTGTCGAAGCTCGCCTCGTCATCCTTCGAGGGGCTCGACCGTACCGTCCTAATCGAGGTCCTCCTCAAGCCCAGCATCGATCTCCCAGAAGCCTCCTGCCTCAACACCGATCTCCAGCTCGACAACTGGACGATGCCCATTCGAAAGTAACTTTTGAACGGCAAACTCTCTCAAGACCGACCCGAGGCAAGAAGGATTAGGGTCCGCTCTGAGAGATTCACCTTGATCAACAAAATGCACTTCAAGTGCTCATACACAGTGGCTGACGGCAAACCCTACCTCCGCTGTCTGGCACCTGACGAGGCCAAGTACGCCCTGAAGGAACAGCACGAGGGGATCGACGGATGCCACATGGGGAGCAGGTCGCTCGCCCGAAAGGCCCTGAAACATGGGTACTGCTGGCCAACCATGTTGCAAGATGCACAAGACCTCGTTAAAAGGTGCGGCCCTTGCCAAGGATTCTCATCAGTAAAGAGACTCCCACAGGCCAAAGAAAATGAATGGGTGGTGGCCATCGACTACTTCACCAAGTGGATTGAGGCGGAACCCTTGGCCTCGATCACCGAGCATCAAACTCAGCAATTCTTGTGGAAGCACATCATCTGTCGGTTCGGGATCCCGCATGTGATCATCACCGACAACGGTACCCAGTTCGCAGGCAAGAATTTTTGAAGGTTCTACGAAGACATCGGCGTCCAGCAACGCTTCTCAGCCATATGCCACCCTCAATCAAATGGCCAAGCCAAAAATGTGAACCGCCAAATCCTTGATGGACTTAAAAGCGATTGGACAATTCACCCAAGGGGCTGTGGTTCGACGAACTTCCAAGCGTTCTCTAGGCACATCAAACATTGAAGAGGATCCCTACGGGCAAGTCGCCCTTCAACCTAACCTACGGCACCGATGCGGTTATCCCCTTAGAGATCGGCTTCCCTTCACCCAGGATAATGGCCTTCGACGAAGAAAGCAACTCGGCAGGTCTCAGGGCCAACTTGGACCTAGTCGACGAAATCAGGAGAAATTCGCCATCAAAAGAAGCATATACCAGCAACCGGTCGAGAAATTATACAACAAGAAGGTCCGCCCTGCTAACATCCAACAGGGTGACCTCGTCCTCAGGAAATTGGCATTCTCAGATCCCAGCAAGAAGAGGAAGTTGGCCCATAATTAGGGAGGGTCCGTATAGGGTCGCCGAAGTAGTGCGCCCCGGCACCTTGAAGTTCGGCTTATAAAAGTTCCACCTCATGGTATATCCCATTGCTCTCACTCTGGACGACGAAGTATTTCCTCTTCCACTCCTTTATCGAGCCGGGGTGGCCATGCACGACCTTACACCCGTTCCCAGAAGATACGTAGTAGATCCCCTTGAACTCTTCGGACATGCTAACCCCCAGCATGGCTCGGAAGATGCTCAATCTCAGCGGCACCTTCCTCTCCTCACATAAAAGGATGAAGCTCACCATCTGCTTCCAAGAGTTCAGCCCGAACTGCATCGGACACAACGATGCCCAATTTAGAACCTCGCGGATGAATGGGTGGATTGGTAGCCTCAGCCCCGAGGAGAACGCGTCGGCAGGGAAGATGCAGTACCAGGGCGCAAGGGGATCAGTAGGCCGAAGACCAGTAGGGACCATCAGCTCGAACTCCCTCCAGATGAAGTAGCTCGCGGATCACCGAGAGGTCCTCCCCCTTCAAAACCGAGGGAGTACTGTCTATCTTAATCTTCACCTGACCCGGTGACGAGGGCTATACACCGTAGAGGACCAAATCTTCGACATCCTCTGGGAACTTCCTAATTGACCTAGGCTACGGTAGGAAGGGGACCCCTAATTGCCAAGGAGCAACTGCCCTATCCAGACTGGTTGGCATAGTCCACATTACCCTCTTCTTCTGAGCTTTAGGAGCCTTCTCGGGCGACGGGGTCGCCAACGGCTCGAGGGCGGGGGCCCTAGAGGGGGAGCCAGACCCCTCGGCCTGACCCCCTTCGATTCTGGCCTCTTTGGCAGACAGCATCCCCTCGGCAAGGGACCCCTTGGGAGAGTCCTCCTCCTCTTCCTCGCCATCAGTATCTTCCTTACCCCAGTCGCTGCTCTCCACCACGAACGGCTTGCGGGTGCGCAATGGCTCGGCAACGATCACTTTGTCCTCTGAGTACCAAGAAGTCGAAGGTTCCGGAGGATTCGAAGAAGTTGAAGAATCTGATAACCCCGTATGGACAACACTATCTGAAGTAGAAGCGAAGGAGCCGGAATGAGCCCTAGACATGATAAAAAGACTAACCTGAGTATGGCTTGAACCGAATGTTGCCGAAAAACTCGTCAACGGTGATGAAAAAACCCTAGAGAGAGAAGCTCTAGATTATAGAGAGAGAGAGAGTAAAAGTGAGAAATGATAAGGGGAGAGGGGGACGCGTATATATAGGGGATTAAAACTCCTCAATTTTTGCAAAAGTCAGTTACAATAACACCTCGATTAGTGCGAAAAAGGTTACTGTAACTCCTTGATTCTCGCGAAAAAACGATTCCCATAACGGCTATTGGAATCTCCGAGCTCGCTCTTCTCACCAACCCCCAAAAGCCTTGACGGTCGACCCAAATCTCGAGCACAGGGGTAGCTTCAACAAGCCAAAGTCAGTTGGGCTCGCTCATCTTGCTGACCCCTATAAGCCTCGACGGTCGACCTGTATCTCGAGCACAAGGGTAGCGTCAACAAGGCAAGTCTCTTGGGCTCGCTCGTCTCTCCGACCCCTATAAGCCTCGACGGTCGACCTAGATCTCGAGCACATGGGTAGCTTCAACAAGCCAAGTCACTTGGGCTCACTCGTCTTGCCGACCCCCATAAGCCTCGATGGTCGACCTAGATCTCGAGCACAGGGGTAACTTCCACAAGCCAAAGTCTCTCGGGCTCGCTCGTCTCGCCGACCCCCATAAGCCTCGATGGTCGACCTACATCTCCTGCACAGGGGTAGCTTCCACAAACCCAGTCACTTGGGCTCGCTCGTCCTACCAGACCCCGATAAGTCTCGACGGTCGACCCAGATCTTGAGCACAGGGATAGCTTCAACAAGCCAAAGTCAGTTGGGCTCACTCGTCTTGCCAACCCCATAAGCCTCGATGGTCGACCTGTATCTCGAGCATAGGGGTAGCGTCAACAAGCCAAGTTACTTGGGTTTGCTTATCTCTCCGACCCCCATAATCCTCGACGGTCGACCTAGATTTCGAGCACAGGGGTAGCTTCCAAAAAGCCAAGCCTCTTGGGCTCACTCGTCTCTCTGACCCCCATAAGCCTCAACGGTCGACTTAGATCTCGAGCACAGGGGTAGCTTCAAAAAGCCAAGTCACTTGGGCTCATTCGTCTTGTCGACCCCCATAAGCCTCGATGGTCGACCTAGATCTCGAGCACAGGGGTAGCTTCCACAAAGCCAAGCCTCTTGGGCTCGCTCGTCTCTCTGACCCCCATAAGCCTCGATGGTCGACCTAGATCTCAAGCACAGGGGTAGCTTCAACAAGCCAAGTCACTTGGGCTCACTTGTCTTGCTAACCCCCATAAGCCTCGACGGTCGAACTAGATCTCGAGCATAGGAATAGCTTCCACAAGCCAAGTTACTTGGGCTCACTCGTCTCGTCAACCCCCACAAGCCTCGACGGTCGACCCAAATCTCGAGCACAGGGGATAGCTTCAACAAACCGAGTCACTTGAGCTCGCTCGATTTGCCGACCCCCATAAGCCTCGATGGTCGACCTAGATCTCGAGCATAGGGGTAGCTTCCACAAGCCCAAGTCACTTGGCCTCGCTCGTCCAGCCGACCCCCATAAGCTTCGATGGTCGACCTACATCTCGAGCACAGTGGTAGCTTCCACAAGCCCAGTCACTTAGGCTCGCTCGTCCTACCGACCCCTATAAGCCTCGATGGTCGACCCAAATCTCGAGCACAGGGATAGCATCAACAAGCTAAGTCACTTGGACTCGCTCGCCTCGCCGACCCCCGTAAACCTCGACGGTCGACCTATATCTCGAGCACAGGGGTAGCTTCAACAAGCCCAGTCACTTGGGCTCACTCGTCTCGCTGACCCCCACAAGCCTCGACAGTCGACCCAAATCTCAAGCACAGGGGTAGCTTCAACAAGCCAAGTCACATGGGCTTGCTAGTCCTACCGACCCCCATAAGCCTCGACACTCCGAGCCAACCCCATCAAGCACCATGAATGAAGGGAATTTCCAAGATCTACTCGAAAGGGTTCGACAGCAGACCCACGTGCTCGGCTACCAAGGCCCTTGTGCTCGGCCATGTAGACCCTAACTAGCTCGGCCAATCGACCCTTGCCAACCCCGGCCATAGGGCATACCTCCCTTTCCTCTTCGTAGAACTCGACTACTCCTCTACGACTGGCTAGGCCCAGCCCCGTAGGAGTGGGGGGGCTTGTGAGATAGGATAAATAAAGCAGCATCTACCAGGGCCCTTTGATCTCCTCTGGATCCTCCCCTCTGTGATCATCAGGCCAGCTATAGTCCAATGGGCCTCAGCTAGCTCAGGCCCATGGGTAAACGGGTCCAACCCGGCCCGTTAGGGATCCAGACCCGTTTACCCCTGCCTATAAATACTCAACTCCCTCCTCACTTCAATAGGTAATCAAACTTTCTCCACCTGAACTCTGGCTACCCAGCCTCTTATCCAGTGACTAACTAGATCGTCGGAGGGCCTGCCACCGGGACTTCTCCCGATGTTTCTAGGCATTGTGTAGGTACAGAAGATCCGAGCCGAGCCAATACATCCTCAGCCGAGCCGAGCCACTCCCCTGTACTTCCCAGCTCTTACCTCCGAGCTGGCTCCCGCTACACGGGGTCGGACCAGGGCCAGTACCGCATAAGGACTTCCACTAAACAAATTACAAGAACTCACACCTATTGCCCCCACACCCCAAAAACAAATAGCATCAAATACCTTACGATATAATATGTAATCTTCCCAGGTAGCAAAATTGTCATTTTCCTGTATTTCTCATTTTATTGAATCAGACAGATGGGCCTCAAAAGTTGGTGAGCAGATAGGGGTGCCTTAATTGTATCATCTAATTTTCTAATTATAAAAGTCTTTCATCTTTATTCATATATTTCTATTATATTCCTCACAATTGGTTTATTATCTCTAATCTCTAATCACTGATCTCTAATATTATAATGAGAGAGTTGTCATTTGTAGACAATCTGTGATTTGTATGCATTCAACCTCAATTAAATATACACCACACAATTAGATATAACCCTAACCTAACTAAATCCAAACCACACATCTTAATCTCACCAAACAAAACCTAACTTTGCAACTAAACAAACCCGTGCAATACACATCCAAACTAAATTCAACTATATATACGTGCACCGCATGTGACACCCAAATCAAAACATTCAAATATAAAGTTGTTCTTTTTTTATTCCATATATATTCATTTAATTTAATAAATATACTTTAGTAGACGTGCATCGCACGTACATTATACTAGTAACATTAATTTCATTTTTGGGGGCTCATTTTCTTTGCAATGTTCCTTCTAAAAATTTGATCTTGTGACCTTTCACATTATGTCTGGTAGTATCCCTTCATCAACGAAAACAACTGAGGGAGACCATGAAATTGACGAAGAGTAAGAAGATGAATTTGAATATGTGGATGAGAAAGTGCATGGCTTTCTAACAGACAGGGGCACAACATATTCTAACAATCCTTGTGTGCGTTTCCTTTCTTCGAAAAGTATATCCTCAGTTATCAATGTAATTGGGGTCTCTTTCTGTGGTTTCTCTGCTTCTACCATAGTACTTTGCTGATTCTGCTTCTGTTCCCTTGTTGTTAGATTTTGTCGCTTGTGTTCTTTGTTTTGAGTATCCATTGATTCTTTGGTTTGGACCCTGGGCTTCTTTGGCGCGTGGAGGCCAGTATTGGAGAGGAAATCATTTGGACCAGAGTACGTGTTGTGGAGGTGGAGACTTTTATAGGTGACAATCAGGGTTTCTCGGTCTTCGATTGATCTCTCCACCTGTTTCTTGGCATTGCACCGAGGGCTGGTGCACCTATAATAACTCCTGTTCACCATAAAAACAGTGGCAAAGAAAATTGAATATTTTTGCAGTGTGAAAATTGATGGAATATTATTTTGAACGTTGCCCCCCTCCCCAAATCGTCAACCTCACCTCCCTCGAGCGCTTCGAGGCCCAGCAGGTCGGCCTCCGTTGGCCCCTCCCTCTCTTCAGTCCTACAATCAGATTCCTCATCCTGAACAACAACAACTTCTCCTCCATTCCCACCAAATTCTTTGCTGCTGCTCTCCCTCCCTCTCTAGTTCTCAGGTTCCCAACTGGGATCCAGAATTGATTTGGTGGTTCGGATCTACTTGTTACCACCATGTGCAATCCGAACCCAAGATGACCTAATCCGTCCTGGTGTGCTTTATTCCGATCCGACACACCTGCACCTGCCTTTGTTCTTGTTGTTCTCTTCAAAAATTAAAATAAAATAAAATAAAATAAAATAAAATAAAATAATTAATTAATGGTCAGTTCTTGTGCTTCTACATTCAGATCGCCAACTCACTCCGGTTGATCGATCGTGATCATCAACTCACTTCGGTTGATCGATCGTTTCTTGTGCTTTTACATCCAGATCGTCAACTCACTCCGATTGATCGATCGTGAGTTTGAGAAGGGGTGTTATCAGCATCCAGTTCTCAGTTCAGGGATGAGATCAAAACATCGAAAATTCACAAGTCTGGGGTGAGATCCTATCATCGACTATGTCTCAAGTCAGGGGTGAGATTCCATCAATCTATTTCTCAGTTCAGGGGTGAGATCCCATCATCGACTGTGTCTCAAGTTAGGGGTGAGATCCCATTACAGATCGGGATATGGAGATACCGCCACTGTTCGGGGTGAGATCTCAATAGTGCGCCACCACTACTTCCTTCCACAATACTTTACTTCTCAGTTTCCGTCACATGCGCCATCAAGCGCCGTTTCTGCATCACAGTTTGCCTTTTCTTCCACATTAACATCGTCAGTATTCCAAACTCTTGTTGCTTGAACCAACTTGAATTTGAGAGAGGGTGTTAGATATTATATTAGATTAGATATTAGTTTAGTCCCATATTGGTTATGTATCAGTTTAGTCTTACATTCTCTCCTATATATAGGAGCCAAATGTAATGACTATATATATGTTGAAGTTGGAAAGAGTTACGTAGTTCTATGACCAGAATAAATGTAATGACCATATATATGTTGAAGTTGGAAAGAGTTACGTACTTCTATAACCAGAATAAATGTAATGACTTTAGAGTTTTCTATACTTTTTTTGAATGTAATGTGGGTTTGTTTGGATAGGGATTCGATAAAATTAACTGATGAAATGAAATGGACTCATACTACCTACCCACTTATAGACTGTAATCCTAATTCGTTTCAACATCTCTAATCTCTAATATTATAATGGGAGAAGGCCTTAGTGTCATTTGTAAATTTGTAAAACTACCAACGTGTGTAGTGCACGTACATAATTAATATGAATGAGGTATCAGGTTCGAGTCCTCACTACGTCAGTTTTTTTACTTTAATTTTTTTTAATATATTAAATGTGCTCCACCCCACTACAAACCACTAGGCCTCTAGCGGCATATCTTTCCCGGCGTTTCAACAACACGCCACTATAGGTATAGAATAGTTTTATTTTATAAAAAACACACTCTGTAACAGCATCGGACAATAACGCCGCTATATATTTTAATATATATATATATAACAATATATTATAATAATAGTATATTATATAACAATATATATAATAATATATAATAGTAATATATTATGTATTCATATATATAATAATATATAATAGTAATATATAATAATAATAATAATATATATATTAATAATATATATAATAATAATATAATATAATAATAGTATATATAAAATAGTATATATAAAATAATAAAATATATAATAATAATATAATATAATAATAGTATATATAAAATAGTGTAAATAAAATAATAACATATATAATAATATTATAATAATAATAATAGTATATATAAAAGAGTATATATAAAATAATAATATATTATAATAATTGTATATTATATAATAATATAAAATAATTTATTATAATAAACATATTTAAATATATACATATATATAATAACATATAATAATTATAATAATATATGTAATAATAATATATTATAATAATATATAAAATAATTTATTATAATAATAATAAATTATATAATGATATATATTATAATAATAATATATATTATAATAATAATAGAATATTATAATAGTATATATAAAATAGTATATATGAAATAATAATATATATTATAATAATAGTGTATATATTTTTATATATATATATATTAAAAAATAAAAATAAAAATATAATATGTATAATAATAGTAATAATAATAATAATATATTATAAATATATATATAATAATATAATAATAATAATAATATATAAATATATTTAGAGATAGGATGTGAAAAAATAGAAAATAGTTTAAGTGGAGTTTTGTGAAAACTGTTTTCACAAAACAACCTAACCAAACGAATTTTGGGGTTTTGGAAAACAGAAAAAAGAAAAAAACAAAAAACCAAACTGACCTTAGTTTTCTTGTTTTAAGTATCCATTGATTCTTTGGTTTGGACCCTGGGCTTCTTCGGCGCGTGGAGGCCAGTATTGGAGAGGAAATCATTTGGACTAGAGTACGTGCAGTGGAGGTGGAGACTTTTATAGGTGACAATCAGGGTTTCTCGGTCTTCGATTGATCTCTCCACCTGTTTCTTGGCATTGCACCGAGGGCTGGTGCACCTATAATAACTCTTGTTCACCATAAAAACAGTGGCAAAGAAAATTGAATATTTTTGCAGTGTGAAAATTGATGGAATATTATTTTGAACGTTGCCCCCCTCCCCAAATCGTCAACCTCACCTCCCTCGAGCGCTTTGAGGCTCAGCAGGTCGGCCTCCGTTGGCCCCTCCCTCTCTTCAGTCCTACAATCAGATTCCTCATCCTGAACAACAACAACTTCTCCTCCATTCCCACCAAATTCTTTGCTGCTGCTCTCCCTCCCTCTCTAGTCCTCAGGTTCCCAACTGGGATCCAGAATTGATTTGGTGGTTCGGATCTACTTGTTACCACCATGTGCAATCCGAACCCAAGATGACCTGATCCGTCGGGGTGTTCTTTATTCCGATCCGACACACCTGCACATGCCTTTGTTCTTGTTGTTCTCTTCAAAAAATAAAATAAAATAAAATAAAATAAAATAAAATAAAATAAAATAAAATAAAATAATTAATTAAAGGCAGGTTCTTGTGCTTCTACATTCAGATCGCCAACTCACTCAGGTTGATCGATCGTGATCATCAACTCACTTCGGTTGATCGATCGTTTCTTGTGCTTCTACATCCAGATCGTCAACTCACTCCGATTGATCGATTGTGAGTTTGAGAGGGGGTGTTATCAGCATCCAGTTCTCAGTTCAGGGATGAGATCACAACATCGAAAATTCTCAAGTCTGGGGTGAGATCCTATCATCGACGATGTCTCAAGTCAGGGGTGAGATTCCATCAATCTATTTCTCAGTTCAGGGGTGAGATCCCATCATCGACTGTGTCTCAAGTTAGGGGTGAGATCTCATTACAGATCGGGATATGGAGATACCGCCACTGTTCGGGGTGAGATCTCAATAGTGCGCTACCACTACTTCCTTCCACAATACTTTACTTCTCAGTTTTCATCACATGCGCCATCAAGCGCCGTTTCTGCATCACAGTTTGCCTTTTCTTCCACATTAACATCGTCAGTATTCTAAACTCTTGTTGCTTGAACCAACTTGAATTTGAGAGGGGGTGTTAGATATTATATTAGATTAGATATTAGTTTAGTCCCATATTGGTTATGTATCAGTTTAGTCTTACATTCTCTCCTATATATAGGAGCCAAATGTAATGACTATATATATGTTGAAGTTGGAAAGAGTTACGTAATTCTATGACCAGAATAAATGTAATGACCATATATATGTTGAAGTTGGAAAGATTTACGTAATTCTATAACCAAAATAAATGTAATGACTATAGAGTTTTCTATACTTTTTTTGAATGTAATGTGGGTTTGTTTGGATAGGGATTCGATAAAATTAATTGATGAAATGAAATGGACTCATACTACCTACCCACTTATAGAGTGTAATCCTAATTCGCTTCAACATCTCTAATCTCTAATATTATAATGGGAGAAGGCCTTAGTGTCATTTGTAAATTTGTAAATCTACCAACATATGTATTGCACGTACATAATTAATATGAATGAGGTATCAGGTTCGAGTCCTCACTACGTCAGTTTTTTTACTTTAATTTTTTTTAATATATTAAATGTGTTCCACCCCACTACAAACCGCTAGGCCTCTAGCGGCATATCTTTCCCGGCGTTTCAACAACACGCCACTATAGGTATAGAATAATTTTATTTTATAAAAAACACAATCTGTAACAGCATTGGACAATAACACCGCTATATATTTTAAATATATATATATATATATATATATATATATATATATATATATATATATATATATATATATATTATAATAATAGTATATTATATAATAATATATAATAGTAATATTTTATGTATTCATATATATAATAATATATAATAGTAATATATAATAATAATAATATATATATTAATAATATATATAATAATAATATAATATAATAATAGTATATATAAAATAGTATATATAAAATAATAAAATGTATAATAATAATATAATATAATAATAGTATATATAAAATAGTGTAAATAAAATAATAATATATATAATAATAATATAATAATAATAATAGTATATATAAAAGAGTATATATATAATAGTATATATAAAATAATAATATATTATAATAATTAATTGTAAATTATATAATAATATAAAATAATTTATTATAATAAACATATTTAAATATATACATATATATAATAACATATAATAATTATAATAATATATGTAATAATAATATATTATAATAATATATAAAATAATTTATTACAATAATAATAAATTATATAATGATATATATTATAATAATAATAGAATATTATAATCGTATATATAAAATAGTCTATATGAAATAATAATATATATTATAATAATAGTATATATATATATATATATATATATTAAAAAATAAAAATAAAAATATAATATATATAATAATAGTAATAATAATAATAATAATAATATATTATATATTAAAAAATAAAAATAAAAATATAATATATATAATAATAGTAATAATAATAATAATAATAATATATTATAAATATATATATAATAATATATATAAATATATTTAGAGATAGGATGTGAAAAAAAAGAAAATAGTTTAAGTGGAGTTTTGTGAAAACTGTTTTCACAAAACAACCTAACCAAACGGATTTTGGGGTTTTGGAAAACAGAAAAAAGAAAAAAACAAAAAACCAAACAGACCTTAGTTTTCTTGTTTTGAGTATCCATTGATTCTTTGGTTTTGACCCTGGGCTTCTTGGGCGCGTGGAGGCCAGTATTGGAGAGGAAATCATTTGGACCAGAGTACGTGTAGTGGAGGTGGAGACTTTTATAGGTGACAATCAGGGTTTCTCGGTCTTCGATTGATCTCTCCACCTGTTTCTTGGCATTGCACCGAGGGCTGGTGCACCTGTAATAACTCCTGTTCACCATAAAAACAGTGGCAAAGAAAATTGAATATTTTTGCAGTGTGAAAATTGATGGAATATTATTTTGAACGTTGCCCCCCTCCCCAAATCGTCAACCTCACCTCCCTCGAGCGCTTCGAGGCCCAGTAGGTCGGCCTCTGTTGGCCCCTCCCTCTCTTCAGTCCTACTCAGATTCCTCATCCTGAACAACAACAACTTCTCCATTCCCACCAAATTCTTTGCTGCTGCTCTCCCTCCCTCTCTAGTTCTCAGGTTCCCAACTGGGATCCAGAATTGATTTGGTGGTTCGAATCTACTTGTTACCACCATGTGCAATCCGAACCCAAGATGACCTAATCCGTCCTGGTGTGCTTTATTCCGATCCGACATACCTGCACCTGCCTTTGTACTTGTTGTTCTCTTCAAAAAATAAAATAAAATAAAATAAAATAAAATAAAATAAAATAAAATAAAATAAAATAAAATAATTAATTAATGGCAGGTTCTTGTGCTTCTACATTCAGATCACCAACTCACTCCGGTTGATCGATCGTGATCATCAACTCACTTCGGTTGATCGATCGTTTCTTGTGCTTCTACATCCAGATCGTCAACTCACTCCATTGATCGATCGTGAGTTTGAGAGGGGGTGTTATCAGCATCCAGTTCTCAGTTCAGGGATGAGATCACAACATCGAAAATTCTCAAGTCTGGGGTGAGATCCTATCATCGACTATGTCTCAAGTCTGGGGTGAGATTCCATCAATCTATTTCTCAGTTCAGGGGTGAGATCCCATCATCGACTGTGTCTCAAGTTAGGGGTGAGATCCCATTACAGATCGGGATATGGAGATACCACCACTGTTCGGGGTGAGATCTCAATAGTGCGCCACCACTACTTCCTTCCACAATACTTTACTTCTCAGTTTCCCTCACATGCGCCATCAAGCACCGTTTCTGCATCACAGTTTGACTTTTCTTCCACATTAACATCGTCAGTATTCCAAACTCTTGTTGCTTGAACCAACTTGAATTTGAGAGAGGGTGTTAGATATTATATTAGAGTAGATATTAGTTTAGTCCCATATTGGTTATGTATCAGTTTAGTCTTACATTTTCTCCTATATATAGGAGCCAAATGTAATGACTATATATATGTTGAAGTTGGAAAGAGTTACGTAATTCTATGACCAGAATAAATGTAATGACCATATATATGTTGAAGTTGGAAAGAGTTACGTAATTCTATAACCAGGATAAATGTAATGACTTTAGAGTTTTCTATACTTTTTTTTGAATGTAATGTGGGTTTGTTTGGATAGGGATTCAATAAAATTAACTGATGAAATGAAATGGACTCATACTACCTACCCACTTATAGACTGTAATCCTAATTCGTTTCAACATCTCTAATCTCTAATATTATAATGGGAGAAGGCCTTAGTGTCATTTGTAAATATGTAAATCTACCAGCGTTTGTATTGCACGTACATAATTAATATGAATGAGGTATCAGGTTCGAGTCCTCACTACGTCAGTTTTTTTACTTTAATTTTTTTTAATATATTAAATGTGCTCCACCCCACTACAAACCGCTAGGCCTCTAGCGGCATATCGTTCCCGGCGTTTCAAGAACACGCCACTATAGGTATAGAATAATTCTATTTTATAAAAAACACACGGTGTAACAGCATTGGACAATAACGCCGCTATATATTTTAAATATATATATATAACAATATATTATAATAATAGTATATTATATAATAATATATATAATAATATAATAATAATAATATATATATTAATAATATATATAATAATAATATAATATAATAATAGTATATATAAAATAGTATATATAAAATAATAAAATATATAATAATAATATAATATAATAATAGTATATATAAAATACTGTAAATAAAATAATAATATATATAATAATAATATAATAATAATAATAGTATATATAAAATAGTATATATAAAATAATAATATATTATAATAATTGTATATTATATAATAATATAAATTAATTTATTATAATAAACATATTTAAATATATACATATATATAATAACATATAGTAATTATAATAATATATGTAATAATAATATATTACAATAATATATAAAATAATTTATTATAATAATAATAAATTATATAATGATATATATTATAATAATAATATATATTATAATAATAATTGAATATTATAATAGTATATATAAAATAGTATATATGAAATAATAATATATATTATAATAATAGTATATATATATATATATATTAAAAAATAAAAATAAAAATATAATATATATAATAATAGTAATAATAATAATAATAATAATATATTATAAATATATATAATAATATAATAATAATATATAAAAATATATTTAGAGATAGGATGTGAAAAAATAGAAAATAGTTTAAGTGGAGTTTTATAAAAATTGTTTTCACAAAACAACCTAACCAAATGGATTTTGGGGTTTTGGAAAACAGAAAAAAGAAAAAAACAAAAAGCCAATTAATAAGACAAAACTAATCCTAATTATAATAATAAGACAAAACTAATTAATTAAGGTGATGTGTGGTACTTTTGTGTAAGGATTAATAAGACAAAACTAATCCTAAGGATTAATAAGACAAAACTAATCCTAATTAATATGACAAAACTAATTAATTAGACAAAACTAATTACATATCATTCATTCTCATAAATTTTTATCTTATCTGGGTATTGACTTTTGCGTAAGAGCATCTGTAGTCGTTTTCCATTTTCCATTTTTTTGAAAAAAATGAGAAAAAAAATTCTGTAGTCGTTGGCCATTTACCCATTTTATCGATCTGACATAAACAGTGGTTGGCCAAATATATGAGACGAAATGACTTTTGCCAAAATATAGCCAACGATGGATAATCTTTCGTCTGTTTAATGAGACGAAAGATTATCTTTCGTCGAAGACATCGGACGAAAAATGAAACACCGTCCTGCACAATCGCAGCTGAAATATGATCAGACGAAAGATAATATATCGTTTGTGAAATAATTTTTTTTATAAAAATGGGTGTATTATAGCGCCGAGTTTCATGGACGGTGTATCATCCTCCGTCTGACGCCCAATTTTTTTTATTAATAAAGGGAATGAGACGAAAGATAAAGTATCGTCCCACGCCGAAAAAGCCAAAAAATTCCCTCTTTCATCGAGCGGGAAATAATATCCCGTCCGATCGAATTTTTTTTATAAAAAAAAACAAAAAATTCAACCTACGACAAATGATCACCCGTCCCATTTGATTTGTAATTTTTTTCTCCAAATTTAACGGACGATAAATAATCCTCTGCCCTACTAAATTTACGTGTACGGAGCGCTAGGATAGTAGATAATCTTTCGTCTGATATTAAAAAACATACGAAAACCCAAATTTTAGCTTTACACTGACTACAGCGACAACTCATATTTTCTATTTCCATTTGTCATTTACCCAAAATTTAGCATCACACGACTTGTAATACCCTGATTTTTCAAATTAATGAAAAATTAATTATTTGGCACGTAGTGTGCACGTGTAATATTTTGGTTAATATTTTCATCAAGATGAGTAAAGATATTTCAATTTGTGCTTTTAATTATTTTGTACCAAAGCCTTATTGTAATTAAATAAAAAGCCCTTTTCCTTAAAGCCCAAAATGTACTTCATTTATTTTGTTTTTTTTTAAAAAAAACTATTGTTTTGGGCCATTAATTAAAGCCCATGTTTTAATTCTATTTTATTTACAACCGGTAATGTGTAACACTTTTTAAAAACTTTTAGGGTGACTAGTGCATGCACGTGCATTTCACATACACGTGCATGAGCACACTTCTCTTGGCCGGATTGGGAGAGGAGTGGATTTTAGTCATGGGTAGTTATCTAGAGTATGGGTAGTTATTACAACTCCCTAGTTCATCCTAGCCCTTGACCCTATAACTATCTACTAAATCTTAGCCCTCCATCTCACCCAAAGTGGTGTATAAATACCCCTCTCTCTTATTCATCTTCTACACTAAGATCCCTTGAAAGAAGATAGATATATATTATATTATAGAGTTGGTGAGTGAGAGTTCTCTTGAAGACCGATCATCTCTGCAGAAGAGCTTCGGTGTGGAGCAAGGAGCAAGGAGCAAAGAGTCGTGCAGTGCATTAAGAAGCCTTACTGGATTCGTTTATTTTCATCAATAAGGTGGGTGTTTCTCAGAACTTCTAATGTAGAAATTATGTTATGGCAATAATGATTGTTACTATGCTTGTGAAAGGTAAGTTTAACTATATTAGATTGCTCTGGGTATGTTTATGATGAAAGTTGTGAAGGACTAATAATGAAGTAATGTCACTGTGAATAAGACCGAAATAGGTCTGTACAGTCGACTGTCACATGGACAAGTCGACTGGTACGAGGCGAATGTTTATTCATGATTTATTGGAAAATTTAATAATGTACATGTATACAAAGCTGAAGTGATAGAATGATTGCTAAACTTATTTCCCCATATTGTACATGAATGAGGAGACATGAACGGATGAAAAAGAACTAATGATAATTAGCAAAGCTAGGAATAACCCGCACAGTCGACTGTTGATGAAAACAGCCGACCGGCATTGAATTAAACTAAGAATAGACCAGAGATTCCATGAAACGAAGTATTTTTATTGTGATGTTCTAGTGTGCTAAATTGAGATTTAGTATTCATTTCTGCAAGTAAATGACGAGTAAATAAAAATGCATGCTAAACATTTCCCTTGAGGAAAGAAACATTTGCTATGTGAAACTACATGTGGTGATGTTAGCGAACAGCTAAGAAATTACATGTTTATATAGTATGAATATATTGTATGGATGCGTGTGAGTTGAAGAATAGAAGGGAATGATGATACTTAAAATTGAAATTTAACCTGTTTAGTCGACTTAATGCAAGTAGCAAGCCGACTGGGCTGAGTATGAAAATGTACAGTTGAAACCCAGGACAGACGACTGATTGAATGACAGTCGACTGTCACGTGAATGATATTTTGGACATGAAACTTTCGGAGCAGCCGACTGGCCATGTGCAGCAGTCGACTCTCCTGAGCAGTTATGAAGAGCTTGATTTGACTGAACAAGTCGACTGGACTTTCTCCAAGTCGACTGTCCAGAATATTTTGTGATGTCAGAGATCTTATTTGGTTTATGTTAAAAGTTGTGAATCTTATGGTTGATGTTGGTATACTCTATTTGTGTTGCATGAATTTACATGAACTGAATCATCGATTTGAATCGAGAATTAAATGAATATGAAAGCTAAGCTCATGATAAAGAAAGTCTATGAGACTATTAAATGAATTATGAGTTGAAAATGCTCAAATTGGAAGTTGTGAATTGGGAATTGAAACAAAAGAGTAGCTAAGTCTCCCCCGGCATTTGGAAATGAAATGAAATGAAATGAGAATTGAAAGACCAAGGTTGGTTATGTGTGAATGAAATGAATAAGTCCGGCTTAGTGGAGAGGCTAACTCTAGAGCTTTGATTTTTATTCATGATTCTAATAATTAGTACATAGTGGAGATGTGATGAAAGTGAGAGAAAAATACGAGTATGAGAACTAGGGTTTATGGTGTGGGTGTGTGAGCCACAGAATGCATGCTTGATGAGTCAAGACATGGCGTGGGCACAACTCAGAATGATCGGACTCTAGCCACGCTTGTGGGATGTTTGGTGACTGCAAGAGGATCGTGTGCCATGAAGTGAGGCTGAATTGCCACAGAATGCATGCTTGATGAGTCAAGACATGGCGTGGGATTCCCCTCCAGAATTTTCTGTACACGAGCTTGTACTCATAGATCATCTAGGATACTCACCGTAATTACAGTAGTAGATTAAGTCATGGCGAAGGATTGAACCCTACAAGAATGAAGAACGATTAAGAGGCTTGCCCTCGGACCTATGTAGTATGGGATGCATAGAATCCGAACAAGTGTGCATTAGTGTCATGTAAATTAAACAATTGCATTAAGGATTAAGTGCACGAACACGACACGACATCATTAAGATTTTTCCCTTTACTTTATTTTGATATGTGAACAAGTTTGTGATCTGTTAAGAAATGAGAATCGTTATACTGTTTCTGGCATAGAGAGGATGGCCATGTATAACTATCGTCGGTTGAATAAACTGACGTACCCACAGTTTTGTATGCAGGATAAATGGCATGAAAAAGATTAAAGAGGAACAAATGCTTAAAGATTCATTCAATGTTGTTGTATATTTATTCATTGTTGTAAATTTTACTTCCGCTGTGCAATGTAAATGTAATATTGATGTAAATTCTGATGTAAAGTGAAAAGTTTAAATTTCTTTGTAAAATGGTACTAAAGAAAGCGAAAAGATCCTGTAGAACATTTCGAATTCAGTGTATTTGGGATTCGGGGCGTTACAGAGTGGTATCAAAGCCACGTTTTCTACGCTTTCCATACTTGTACGAATTTATAAGGAACAACACCCTAGAAGTGGACATTAGAGTGTGTGTTTGAGTCTAGAGATTTAAATGTAAGTGACTTACATTTGTGTTGCTCTATGACTCATGCTTCTTCCTCTCTATTTCTAAGATGGCTGATCACTTCGACCCTACTGGAGGCGACGACTGGCATATCATTGAGGAAGAGTACCATCCTGGACAGGCAGATTCCGAGGACGAGTACTATCCAGGGCAAGCAGATTCTGACGGAGAAGAATGGCCTGAATCCCGAGAGATCACCCCACTTCCGGATTCATCTGATGACTCTTCTTCTGACGAAGAAGAAGAACCAGTTCCAAATAGTCTGGTGATATCTCTTCAGAGGCAGGTAGAAACATTGCGAGAGAGAGTCGGATTATTGGAGGCTCAGCTGGCAAAGCGAAAGGACGACTTTTCAGTTCTCAGTCACCGGGTGTGGGAACTTGAGAAGAGGAAGAACCTGACAGATGTGCTGAAGGATGAAGTTAATGAACTACGGAGAGAACTTCGAGAAGCGAAGAGGAACCGTAGGAGTTAGACTGTTGTAGCTTCTACTTTCTTTCATTCTGATGTTAAGAAATGTTTTTCAAATTCGAATGTATAAAGTTTAGAATTCAATGAAATGCAAGTTGATTTAAATTCTTGTCATATACTTCGAATTTAATGGATCTTTTGCATCAGAATATATCGAGAAGAGGAGCTAGAAATGGTGAGGGGTTGGATCTGGAGACGGAACTTGCGAGGGTCTACCAGACGCTCAATGCCGTGGCTCAGAACCAGGGAAGGGGACCTGCGAATCCGGTACCCGAGGCGATTAAGCTGGTGGAATCGTTCAAACGAATGAAACCACCTGTATTCGAGGGCAAGTCAGACCCAGATGCAGCTGACAACTGGATTCGTCAAGTGGAAACAATCTTTGAGGTGTTGGAGACCCCGGAAGGCAGTAAGGTCAAGTTGGCGACTTTGTAATTTGAGAAGGACGCGGCTGTGTGGTGGCAGTCGATGAAGAGGACCATGGGAGGCATAGTGCTTGGCTGGGAGAAATTTCTGGAAGAATTCTGCAGTCACTATTTCCCCTCCGATGTTCAAGAGAAGAAGGCTATGGAGTTTCTGTCGCTACAGCAAGGCAGCATGTCAGTAAGAGAGTACGAGACCAAATTTACTCAGCTATCTAGGTATGCGCCTGAACTAGTGATGGATGAGGCGAAGAAGGCTCGTAAGTTCGAGCATGGATTGAGACCGAGCTTGAGGTCCCGGATGATACCTCTTGGTATCAGAAGATTTGACAAGTTGGTGAAGAGGGCAGCAGCGACGAAAGCAGACATGGAGCAGTTCCATGTTGTTCAGAACAGGAGGAACAACTGGTAGTCTGGAAAGAGGCCTGCACATTCTGGAAGTTTCAAGGGGCAACCATCTGCACAAAGATTCAAACCGACAGGGGCGAACGCTGTTAGTGTAGCTGGAGGACCTGGGAACAATGTGGTGAGACCTCCTGCGGTGACTTGCTACAACTGTGGTGATACAGGACATTACCAATCTCAATGCTCCAAACCACGGAATGGTAATCGCAATGCACCAACGCAGCAGACTGGGAAGAGACCGTACCAATCAGGACAAGTATTTGCCTTGACGGAAGCTGATGCTGATGAGGTCGATCATGTCATCACTGGTACGAGGGCGGATGGTTAGTGGTTTTTGTCATTTTTCCCCGCGGTTTAGTGAAACTGTTACGTAATGAGTGTGTATTATGTAACAGGAGAACTTTATGTGAATGGAATGAAAGCTGTTGTGTTGTTCGATACTGGATCCTCTCATACTTTTGTGTCTCCTAAATTTGCTAAAGTGTTGGGAGTTGAACCGAAAATTTTTCCAGGTAAGATCTTAGCAGTAGCTACTCAATCAGGGAAAACTTTAACCACTGATCGGTATTATGCTGATTGTGAGATTGTGATTGGGGATCGAATCTTTGGGATTGATCTGATCGAGCTGACTATCTTGGGAGTCGATGTTATCATTGGCATTGATTGGATGTCGGTGTACAGTGCAAGCATCGAGTGTAAGACTAAGACGGTAACAGTGAAGGCTCCAGGTGGACCTGAAGTCATATTCCAAGGGAAGCAGAAATGTTCTGAGCTGGTGGCAACTATCCGCAAGGAAGAGACTCCTGTGGAAGTGCAAGGGATTCCTGTGGTTCGAAACTATCCGACTGTGTTCTTGGAAGATTTTCCTGGGTTACCCCCGCATCGTGATGTAGAGTTCAGCATCACTGTTCAACCGGGAAGTGCGCCCATTTCTAAGGCACCGTATAGGATGGCTCCAGTGGAACAGGATGAGGTGAAACGGCAGATTGAGGAACTGTTGGAGAAAGGCTTTATTCAACCTAGTGCGTCACCTTGGGGAGCACCAGTGCTTTTGGTAAAGAAGAAGGATAGATCGATGAGAATGTGTATCGATTACCGAGAGCTGAATAAGGTCACTGTTCAGAATAAGTATCCTATTTCTCGAATTGATGACTTGTTCGATCGTCTACAAGGAGCAGCTGTATTCTCCAAAATAGATCTTCGATCAGGATATCACCAAGTTCGAGTGAAAGCTGAAGATGTGCACAAAACTGCATTTAGAACTCGACATGGGCATTATGAATTCTTAGTTATGCTATTCGGAGTGACGAATGCACCCGCAATCTTCATGGATTTGATGAACAGAGTTCTGAGGCCGTTCATTGATTCTTTCGTCGTGGTGTTTATCGACGACATTCTCGTGTACTCCAAGTCAGAGGAGGAGCACACCGAGCATCTGGCAGCAGTTTTGAAGAAGCTGGAAGAGCAGAAGTTGTATGCCAAGTTATCTAAGTGTGATTTCTAGAAATCTGAAGTGCCATTCCTAGGTCACATCCTTTCTAAGGAGGGAGTGGCAACTGACCCTCAGAAGATAGAGGCAGTGAGAGATTGGGCTAGGCCTACTACAGTAAAGGAAGTCAGAAGTTTTCTTGGGATGACTGGATACTACCGGAGACTCATTCAAGGTTATGCTCAGATAGCTGTACCGCTTACTGGACTGACCAAGAAGAATGTGAACTTCAAGTGGACTGAGCAATGTGAGGCAAGCTTTCAGGAGTTGAAAGAGAAGCTGACTACTGCACCTATTTTGGCTTTGCCTAGAGCAGGTGTTGAGTATGATGTTTATAGCGATGCTTCACATCGTGGGCTTGGTTGTGTCTTAATACAAGAGGGAAGAGTAATCGCTTATGGGTCTAGGCAACTACGACCGCATGAGAAGAATTACCCGACTCATGATCTGGAGTTGGCTGCGATTATCTTTGCCCTGAAGCAATGGAGGCACTACGTGTACAGTGAGAAATTGAACATGTACACGGATCACAAGAGCTTGAAGTATATATATCAGCAGAGGGATCTGAATTTGAGGCAGAGAAGATGGTTGGAAGTGCTCGAGGACATGCGACCTGAGATCAAGTATCATCCTGGAAAAGCTAATGTTGTGGCTGATGCACTTAACCGCAAGAGCAGCTTAGCCAGTTTGATTACGACTCAGAAGCATCTGATTGAGGAATTGGACCGAGCAGGTATTGAAGTTGTCTTGCAAGGATTGGGAGCATCTTTGGCTCAGTTGAGGCTTCAGCCTACACTGAATGGAAGGATCATTGCAAGTCAGGAGGTTGATGCCGATATTTTGGAGATGAAGGAGCAGGTTGGTGCTGGCAGGTTGCCCGGATTTCAAATCAAGGATGGAGTGCTGTGGTTCAGAGATAGGCTATGTGTTCCAAATCAGGCGGACCTGAAAGAGAGTATTCTTCAGGAGGCGCATGCTACTCTTTTTTCAGTACATCCTGGGAGTACTAAGATGTATAAAGACATCAAACAGCATTTCTGGTGGTCAGATTTGAAGCGGGATGTGGCTGAATTCGTGGCAAAGTGTGAGGTTTGTCAGCAAGTCAAAGCCGAAAATCAGAGACCCGGAGGTCTATTACAACCGTTACCTATTCCGAAATGGAAGTGGGATAACATCAGTATGGATTTCATTACGGGATTGCCTAAGAGTTCTAAAGGCAATGATGCAATTTGGGTTATAGTCGATCGACTAACCAAGTCTGCTCACTTTTTGGCGATGAAACTCACTGCTTTGATGGACAAGTTGGCTGAGTTGTATGTTGGCGAGATTGTCCGGCTTCACGGTGTTCCGTCAACTATTGTGTCTGATCGAGATGCGCGGTTTACTTCGCATTTCTGGAGGAGTCTTCAGACAGCTTTGGGGACCAAGACAGATTTCAGCACTGCTTTTCATCCGCAAACCGATGGGCAGACCGAGAGAGTCAACCGTATTCTTGAGGATATACTTCGGTGTTGTATACTAGACTTTGGAGGCAGTTGGGAAAGGCATTTACCTTTGGTAGAATTTGCCTACAACAACAGTTTTCAGGCTAGCATCGGCATGGCGCCGTACGAAGCTTTGTATGGCAGGAAGTGCAGGACTCCTGTTTGTTGGTTTGAAGTTGGGGAGCGTCAGTTTTTTGGTCCTGAGCTTGTACAACAAATCTCTGAGAAGATCGTTCTGATCAGAAAAAGGTTGGTAGAAGCTCAGAGCAGGCAGAAAAGCTATGCAGACAACCGGAGAAGGGACCTTGAGTTTGAGGTTGGTGACTTCGTCTTTCTGAAAGTATCACCCAGTAAAGGTGTGGTTCGATTTGGCAAAGGTGGGAAGTTATCCCCGAGGTTTATAGGCCCGTATAAGATATTGAAAATGATCAGGAAGACTGCTTACCGGCTTGAATTACCGGAAGAGTTATCTCAGGTGCACAATGTCTTTCATGTGTCTATGCTGAGAGGTTATATTCCAGATCCGAGTCATCATTTGCCTGAAGTGCCGGAAGGTTTGCAGTTGGATCTGAATTACATCGAGTCTCCTGTTGAGATTGTTGATCGTCGAGAAAAAGTCTTGAGGAATAAGACGATACCGATGGTCAAGGTAGTCTGGAGAAACCATTTGGTTGAAGAGGCGACTTGGGAATCTGAGGAGAGGATGTTGAAGGACTATCCTGAGATTTTTGTTTGATTGTATCTTTGTATCTTTTGTTCTTGTTGTTGTGTTGTATTCTTGTTTCTCTCGCTCTGGACTGTAGTTCCGGGGACGGAACTATTCTAAGGAGGGAGTGTTGTAATACCCTGATTTTTCAAATTAATGAAAAATTAATTATTTGGCACGTAGTGTGCACTTGTAATATTTTGGTTAATATTTTCATCAAGATGAGTAAAGATATTTCAATTTGTGCTTTTAATTATTTTGTACCAAAACCTTATTTTAATTAAATAAAAAGCCCTTTTCCTTAAAGCCCAAAATGTACTTCATTTATTTTGTTTTTTTAAAAAAAACTATTGTTTTGGGCCATTAATTAAAGCCCATGTTTTAATTCTATTTTATTTACAACCGGTAATGTGTAACACTTTTTAAAGACTTTTAGGGTGACTAGTGCATGCACGTGCATTTCACATAGCCGTGCATGAGCACACTTCTCTTGGCCGGATTGGGAGAGGAGTGGATTTTAGTCATGGGTAGTTATCTAGAGTATGGGTAGTTATTACAACTCCCTAGTTCATCCTAGCCCTTGACCCTATAACTATCTACTAAATCTTAGCCCTCCATCTCACCCAAAGTGGTGTATAAATACCCCTCTCTCTTATTCATCTTCTACACTAAGATCCCTTGAAAGAAGATAGATATATATTATATTATAGAGTTGGTGAGTGAGAGTTCTCTTGGAGACCAATCATCTCTGCAGAAGAGCTTCGGTGTGGAGCAAGGAGCAAGGAGCAAGGAGTCGTGCAGTGCATTAAGAAGCCTTACTAGATTCGGTTATTTTCGTCAATAAGGTGGGTGTTTCTCAGGACTTCTAATGTAGAAATTATGTTATGGCAATAATGATTGTTACTATGCTTGTGAAAGGTAAGTTTAACTATATTAGATTGCCCTGGGTATGTTTATGATGAAAGTTGTGAAGGACTAATAATGAAGTAATGTCACTGTGAATAAGACTGAAATAGGTCTGTACAGTCGACTGTCACGTGGACAAGTCGACTGGTACGAGGCGAATGTTTATTCATGATTTATTGGAAAATTTAATAATGTACATGTATACAAAGCTGAAGTGATAGAATGATTGCTAAACTTATTTTCCCATATTGTACATGACTGAGGAGACATGAACAGATGAAAAAGAACTAATGATAATTTGCAAAGCTGGGAATAACCCGCACAGTCGACTGTTGATGAAAACAACCGACCGGCATTGAATTAAACTAAGAATAGACCAGAGATTCCATGAAACGAAGTATTTTTATTGTGATGTTCTAGTGTGCTAAATTGAGATTTAGTATTCATTTCTGCAAGTAAATGACGAGTAAATGAAAATGCATGCTAAACATTTCCCTTGAGGAAAGAAACATTTGCTATGTGAAACTACATGTGGTGATGTTAGCGAACAGCTAAGAAATTACATGTTTATGTAGTATGAATATATTGTATGGATGCGTGTGAGTTGAAGAATAGAAGGGAATGATGATACTTAAAATTGAAATTTAACCTGTTCAGTCGACTTAATGCAAGTAGCAAGCCGACTGGGCTGAGTATGAAAATGTACAGTTGAAACCCAGGACAGACGACTGATTGAATGACAGTCGACTGTCACGTGAATGATATTTTGGACATGAAACTTTCGGAGCAGCCGACTGGCCATGTGCAGCAGTCGACTCTCCTGAGCAGTTATGAAGAGCTTGATTTGACTGAACAAGTCGACTGGACTTTCTCCAAGTCGACTGTCGAGAATATTTTGTGATGTCAGAGATCTTATTTGGTTTATGTTAAAAGTTGTGAATCTTATGGTTGATGTTGGTATACTCTATTTGTGTTGCATGAATTTACATGAACTGAATCATCGATTTGAATCGAGAATTAAATGAATATGAAAGCTAAGCTCATGATAAAGAAAGTCTATGAAACTATTAAATGAATTATGAGTTGAAAATGCTCAAATTGGAAGTTGTGAATTGGGAATTGAAACAAAAGAGTAGCTAAGTCTCCCCCGACATTTGGAAATGAAATGAAATGAAATGAGAATTGAAAGACCAAGGTTGGTCATGTGTGAATGAAATGAATAAGTCCGGCTTAGTGGAGAGGCTAACTCTAGAGCTTTGATTTTTATTCATGATTCTAATAATTAGTACATAGTGGAGATGTGATGAAAGTAAGAGAAAAATACGAGTATGAGAACTAGGGTTTATGGTGTGGGTGTGTGAGCCACAGAATGCATGCTTGATGAGTCAAGACATGGCGTGGGCACAACTCAGAATGATCGGACTCTAGCCACGCTTGTGGGATGTTTGGTGACTGCAAGAGGATCGTGTGCCATGAAGTGAGGCTGAATTGCCACAGAATGCATGCTTGATGAGTCAAGACATGGCGTGGGATTCCCCTCCAGAATTTTCTGTACACGAGCTTGTACTCATAGATCATCTAGGATACTCACCGTAATTACAGTAGTAGATTAAGTCATGGCGAGGGATTGAACCCTACAAGAATGAAGAACGATTAAGAGGCTTGCCCTCGGACCTATGTAGTATGGGATGCATAGAATCCGAACAAGTGTGCATTAGTGTCATGTAAATTAAACAATTGCATTAAGGATTAAGTGCACGAACACGACACGACATCATTAAGATTTTCCCCTTTACTTTATTTTGATATGTGAACAAGTTTGTGATCTGTTAAGAAATGAGAATCGTTATACTGTTTCTGGCATAGAGAGGATGGCCATGTATAACTATCGTCGGTTGAATAAACTGACGTACCCACAGTTTTGTATGCAGGATAAATGGCATGAAAAAGATTAAAGAGGAACAAATGCTTAAAGATTCATTCAATGTTGTTGTACATTTATTCATTGTTGTAAATTTTACTTCCGCTGTGCAATGTAAATGTAATATTGATGTAAATTCTGATGTAAAGTGAAAAGTTTAAATTTTTTTGTAAAATGGTACTAAAGAAAGCGAAAAGATCCTGTAGAACATCTCGAATTCAGTGTATTTGGGATTCGGGGCGTTACACGAGTACAGATGCTCTAAGGATTAATTTGCAAAAGATCCTGACTGTTTTGCATGGGCATTGACTTTTTGTGCTTGGTGATTTTCTTGCTGTGAGAAGAAGACAAGTTAGAGCATCTGTAGTCGTCGATAGCCAAATTTGGATATTTGGCATATAGGAATAGAAATTTTTGCTTTCGGCTGTAGTCGTTTAAAGCCAAAATTTGGCTTTTCAGTTTAAATAATGGACGGGCGATAGAAAATTTCTCGTCGCATTAAAAAAAAAATGGCACGAACAAGAAATCCGGACCAAGATTTTTTTTATTAATTAACTCATAAATTAATCCTAATTAACTATTAATGTAATCATAATTAACTATTAACTATTAATATAATTCTGATTATTACCCAATATATTCCCACACACATATATAGGCCTATTTCATTAAAAAAGACCCAAAAATGTTTGGACAGGAATTAATCTCCCGTATGAGCCCAAAATGTTTTTTTAATATTAAAATTGGCGGACGGGGAATAATCCCTCGTCCGATCGGTTTTTTCTTCTTCTTTTTAAAAAAATGGCATAGACGGGAAATCATTTCCAATTTCCTGTCCGACCATATTTAATTATTAAAAAAAACAAAATTTAAAGGGACGGGGAATAATCCCTCGTCCGATGGGGAAAAAAAATTCGGGACGATGTATTATTTCCCGTCCGATAGGGTTTAATATAAAAAAATATCTCCGACGAAAGATAATTTTTCGTCCGATCAAACAGACGATAAATCATCTTTCGTTAGCTATATTTTGGCAATTGCCATTTCATCTTCCAAATATAGCCAGCCACTATTCAATCGAAACCCAAATTTTGGGTAAATGGCCAACGATTGCAGCGCTACTTTTTCCAAATCTCCCAAATTTTGGGTAAATGGCCAACGACTAAAGATGCTCTTCTGAATTCAAAATTGGCTAAATTTAAAATAAAATGAAAACCACTAAACTTTGGGTCATTTTAAATTAATCGCACTAAGTTTTTTTTATATAAAAAAACAGCACAAAACTATAGTTTAAAAAAACTCAATTTAACAGAGTTAGGTTTATGTTAGACTAAATTTAAAAAAACCACTTTCATCTTTCATTTGTGTTTAAAAAAATCACTTTTATCTTTTATTTGTGTTTAAATAAACCCCACTGAACTAACCCTAACCCTAACCCTAACCCTAACCCTAACCCTTACCCTAACTTTGTCAGTGTGTGTTTTTTTATACTATAGTTTTGTGCCTTTTTTATATTAAAAAAATTTAGTGTGGTTTTTTAAAATGACCCAAAGTTCAGTGGGTTTTTTTTAAATTTACCCTTAAAAATCATGAGAAGAGACAAGGAAGAGTAAAATTTTTGTGTTGATTGTTGTACATAGGGCGGGCACAGACCCTGAGCTCATGGGTCTGAACTTCCAAAATGCTCATACTTAATGTAAATATACTAGGTATTCCCGTGGGCACGTGCCTATGGCACGTCTTTGGAACGATGCAACATATGAAAAATCATGTAAATAGTAAGGGATGATTTATATAGATATTTTTTTGCTAGTATACGTTGATGTATTAATGTATTCTAAAGTAAGATTATGGAGTGAGCTTGATGTTTATTGGTGTGTATATTGCAGGATCATTTGTCAGCAGTGTTGTGAATCTACAATAGTAGTGGACCGAAAATTCCTTGCTACGTGTGGCTTGCTCAATAAGAGATTTTTTTTTAATTTGGAGTAGCAATTCATTTTCTAATGCAATGAACACCTCAAACTGCACGTTTTCTGAAAAAGCCCTGTAAACAGTATTATATGCACGGGTTTGTAAAGGATGATTTATATTGATGTGTATTTGACAGTAGACATTGATGTACTCTGAAGTATTATTAAGGTGTTTATTGGTTTATATATATTGCAGGATCATTTGTCAGCATATTGGGATTGAAAAAGAGTATTGTGAATCTACAATAACAGTGGATCGAAATTACATCAGCTCGGGATTTGGAGTCTGCCATAAGTAGCAATTCATTTGCTAATGCAGTTATCGCCTCAAACTGCATGATTTAATTCCCGATTGTCATATTTTCATGTAGTTAACCATGTATGATTTTAAAATATGTATAGAGAGAGAGAGAGAGAAAGAGAGAGAGAGAGAGAGTTTGTTGTGATGTACATGTGAAGACCTTTTATTAAATGTGATCAAGCACAATTACATCTCCATATTAATATATCTATATCCATATATTGAAGAACATAGTACAAATTTGATTTGGAACAGGCTTGTTGGCCCAAATTTTTGATATATTTCAGTGTATGAGATATTTAAAATTCTTGGCAGAGTGATTAACCAGACGAAATTTTTTGATATATTTATAAAAAAAAAAGATGTATATGCCGGTAAAACTAATAACAGAGACGACAACATTAGCCCTAACTTGTCAAAATAATTACAGAGTGATTAACACAAAACACCTAAGCCTAACTATTAGGGATTTCACCAGTAAAATAGACAGTAATATAAAGATAAAAAGAAAGAATAACCAACAATCTGAGATCATGAAGATTGCAGTTGGATAGACGACTAAACCAGCCATAATGAAGGGACCCGAAAAATCACGATCAAGAATGAAAAAATCATTTGAATAAAAAAGGAATCAATCAAGTCAAAACCAATGAGAATTTAAAAAACCAACAGTATTAATTTGTAGGAAAATTTATTTTCAAACCAATACCTTTCAAAATGACTGATGTACAAAAGAAATTTCCTTCAAACTCGACGGTTTAAACAAAAAATGCTCTTCATCACCTAACATATCTGCATATAAAGCTTACTATTAGCTTACTATTACCATGTATGATTGTTTTTTTTTCCTACTCAATTAAATCCTCATTTCTATTCTGGAATACTAATATGATTTTAGTAAAAAATTCGGCAAAGTCGCCCCTAAAATATTAGCCCTTTTACAGCAATTCCTTACAAAATTCTGCTAACAATTAAAAATATCACATCACAGGCATGTAATATCAATCCTCCCCAGGCCAATCCAAGCAACATCACACAGGAATCAGATATATAGGGCACTGGGGGCAAAAGTCTTCATATGATGTAAGTTACAAAATAAAAACCAAGATTTCGTTTGAAAACGTAATGGATTTTTAGAAAAACCTTTGAAAAACCACGCACATAACCTAATACTCCAGAACATAGCAGGTAAGGATTTTAACATACTATATCCCATCACTATATATCATCATCTCATACATACTTACATACTTTACTTACATAAATATTACACAGATTTTCTCGACTACCCTCATTCTACATAACTTAAGTTAACAAAATATACAACTAATAACTCGTCCAACAACCCTATTACCGAAGAAAGTAAAACTACCAAAAAAAGAACATAAAAGAATTGCACCTGTAATGGAAAAAAGTAATTTTCAATGTAATTGGACAATTAATTAATTTGATAAAAACACAATAAAAAGCTCCACTTACTATTTTTTCCAAGTCAACATCAACCTGTAAAGTATGAAAGTAAACATTATAATGTGAAGAACATAAAAGAAAGAATTTTTTGATCTAATATGAAAGAGTTGTAAATGTCATAAAAAAAAGAAACTTACATGGCCATATCTAGTGATATTATCCATTGCTGTTGTTTAATTCTGATGAAGGACTTGATCTGTGTACAAAGGAGGGGAAATATATGATGATTAACTTTTACGTTCTAATTACTTTAACAAACCAACAAATTACTTACATTAGCTAAAAATTTATACAGAATTTGGATAGCTAGTAGATGAACCAGTTTTAAGCTAAATCAATCAATTACTTACATTAGCACGTTTATTCAAGATTAAGACATTGGAGTTTAATTGTATTCAACATAATGTCACTCTAGTAATGTATTGAAATCGGCATAATTTCTGAATGATCTTCATCAGGCATGATAGGGTTGGCATTCGGGTCATCTGGGCCGGGTCGATTTGGACCCGCCCGGGTTGAAGGTTGACGTGGGCGGGTTTGGGTCGGGTCGGAGGCTTAACCAGGCCTGGCCGGACCGGGTCGGAGAGATGAAATCGCGACCTACCCAACCCGTGAACCCTTTCGGGTCCAACCCGGGTCGGTTCGGGTCGGGTCGCGGGTTGGCCCGGTTAGAGAGTGAACTTATTATTATTATTATTATTTACTTTAAAAAAAATAATAAATAATAAACACTAAAAATCATAATAATAAAAATAAGATTGAAAGGGTGAAATTGCCAAAAAAAATTGATATATTATTCATATGATTTCAAGTTATACAAGTTTCACAATTTGTAATAAGAAATAAAGATTTCACAAATTTGTTTTATACAGTAACAAATTTCTTATATACAATTTCAATTTAATTCAATTTTCCTAATTTGAATTTTGAAATAACAAGCAAAGATTTAATGCAATTTTTTATCTATTTGCAATTGTCTTCAATTTGATGGCCTTCAATTTATTGTTGTTGACTTGTTGTTGTTGGTCTTGAATTCTTCATTTTGGTTGCTATTGATGTTGTTGTTGTTATTCTTCCGGCGAGTTGCTCCCACTTGTGGACGTAGATAATGCTTTCCCTTGTGTCCTATCTTCAGCCTTCAGCCAGTCTTCTGTGCAAACGAGCATCTCTAACGAGTCGTGCTTTAAGCGATTCCTGTAATCAGTTAGAACCTTGCCACTTGAAGAAAATGCACTTTCAGAAGCAACTGTAGAGATAGGAGGAGTTAGTAGATCTTTAGCCATATATTTAAGAATACTATAAGTGTGTTCATGGTCTTTCCACCATTGTAAAATATCTAGTGAAAAAACAGAAGACTCAGAATTTTGTTGGTTATACCAATTTAATTCATTTGGTTGATTAGTCCTAAGTTTTTTTGGATTGAATTTATGCAAGTAAATTAAATGTTCTATCATCAAATTTATTCTTACCCTTACCTTTAGAAGTAGCATGAGAAGAACTAACTACAGAAGTTGTACTACTAGAAGCAAAAGATCTATCATAATAATTATACAAGTTATTTAATGTAGATTCAAATTTAACTAAAAAAGAAGCGCAATCAATTTCTTTTTCTACATCCTCCCCAAGTAATGCAAAAAACATTTCAATCAAACTCTTCATACCTTCTAATTTGATACGAGGATCCATAACGATAGCAACACAAAACAACATAGGAGGAGGATTAAAATACTTCAAAAAAAATTTGTATGCAGGTTTTACAATATCACCAACAAAAGCATCATTTAACATTTCGTTAAAAGTTTGCATCATAGTAACGATTGAAATAAAAATGCTACTAGATGTAGATTCATATGATTTTGAAAACTTTAAAGTTGCGGTTTTAAAAGGTTCCAAAAATTTTAACAAAGATTCGGCAAAGAACCAATCGGGGGGAGTCATTTCAAAATTTGGCATATTTTTTGCGATACAAAAATCATTTATACATGCTTTATATTCGGTAACAACATGTAGTAAATCAAAAGTAGAGTTCCATCGGTGTTTGACATCCTTTGGAAATTTTCTAAAAGGTACATTTGAAATCCTACACCAATTTTTCCATTCTTGAAATACGGTGCCACTTAATGCAATAAAATGTACACAATTTCTAATTTTAACTATATATGGATCGGCTATTTTTAATGCATCTTGAACACATAAATTTAAAATATGACATGCACATCTAACATGAAAATATTGTCAGATGGAGGGTTTAATGCATATTTTAAATACTAATTGATGCATTGTTGTTAGATGCATTATCAAAACTAATACACATAATTTTATCGCGAATACGAAAAACATAACAAATTTCTAAAATACGGTTTGCTATTTCAATGCCACTATGGGGATAGGGCAACGCGGCAAGTGATATGATTCTTTTTTGAAGAATCCAATCATTGTCGATCCAATGACAGGTTATTCCCATAGTTGGAATATTGTTGCATCCCGTCCAACAATCCGAAGTTAAACTAACTCTACAAGTTAAACTCCATAAAATTACAATCAAAGCGTCCTTCATTTCATTGTACACTTTAAAATAATCCGATTTGCAAGTATTTCTCGAGATTCTTCTAAAATGAGGGTTTAAGGCCATTTGATTAAAATTTTTCAAGTCCCTACTCTCGGGATAGAAAAATGATAACTCTTCCTTTATTACTAATCGGGCTATTTCCCTACGAACAAGATCAGGGTCATAAGGGTGACTATCAACTAGACCGGTCCTAGGGTAAATTTTTTGTTGGCCGGGTAGGTCAACAAGAAGATCTTTATGAACATTTAGGATGTGTCGCTTAATTGTACCAGTGCCATCACCCCTCTTGAATTGGTATTGCTTAGAACATGTTTTACAAACTTTCAAACGTATATCCGGAGTTTCTTCGTCTGGGATATAATCGTAAAATTTATGCCAATCACTACTTTCCCCTCTAGTTTTCCTACCACTAGGGGGTTGTGTTGTTTCAGTTGCTTGTTGTTGTTCTTCTTCTTCTAATTGTATATCGCCTACAAACTGATCGTGTGTACCCCATTGTTGGGTAGGAGGATCATGGTACTCTACGGCGGACTCACTATGTGGGACAATTGGTGGCCTACGGGAGGTGCTGGTGGAATCTTGCCCACTTTGGCTACGACCGCTATCGCGTGATTTAGACATGTTTATATGTAGTAGTGTATGTAAAAAAAACTACACAATGTAGGGGCGATAATTTACAAAAATAATCTAGAAAACAAGACGGTTGAAATAGAGAAGATCAAAAAACCAACAAACAAATAAGATACCAAAAAATTATAACTACAAAAAAAATATAAATAGAAGAAGAGGGATATGAAATTTTGATACCATTCACCGTGTATACGTGTATATAAAAAAACCCTTGAAAATAAAAAAAGAAGTAGAAGTAGAAATCCGGAATTGAAGACTTGAGGAGAGCTTGGAGAAGAGTTGAAGACTTGATCACTTGGAGGAGAGTTGAAGACTTGAATACATTGTTGAATTTTGAGTTCGATACGATCAGAATTTGATCGTGTACATGTCTTGCTACCTTTTTTTTTTCAGTTGTTCACAAATTGAAATGAATTGAGTAATAATAGTAGAGAGAGTAGGAGAGTAAGGTGTGAATTTTTTGTTGGGGTTTTGGGGATTTTTATAGGGAGAATTAAAAAAACACGAAAAAACACAAAAAAACACAAAAAAGGCTAAAAGAGCCGTTACTCCTCTCTGTTGTACATTAGCAGCGATTGGGGTTTTTTTGACCTGTTGGACCCGCGGGTCAACGTTCGACCCGTATGGGTCAAACGGTTTGCAACCCACGGGTCGACCCGCGGGTTGGCGGGCGGGTCGGCATCTTTTTTTTGGGTTAAAGGGCCGGGTTCAACGGGTTAAATTCGCTTAATTCGTGACCTGGGTCGACCCGTTAACATTAACGGGTTCGACCCGAACCCGAACCGCCGTTTCGTGGGCCGGGTTAAACGAGCGGGTCGCGGGTCGACCCGACCCGTTTGCCATCCCTACATGAACACAAACTCTCAGTATCAGATATTATACTTGTATCATCTCCACATCAATTATTCATGTTAATCACAATTTCTTTAACTTGCAATTAAAATTCCAGCATCACTTCAATTCCACTGTATTCTTTTGGATTCCCATACAACATTTGCACTTCCAATTTGATTAGACTGGTTAAGAATCCAAGGAAGGCAGATTGGCATTTTTTTAATGTAGAAGCTATTCTTTTACCAATGTGATTTCTTTAACAAAAACATGCGTCATAAAGTGACCTCTTATTGACTATATCGACTATGTTTGATAATAACTAAAGGAATTGCATTCATAATATTTTGTTGAATATGAACCTGCTATCAGAATGGAGATAAACTTATGAATTCAACTTATGTACTCAACTTCTAGAACACAAGTATTTGAAATCTAACTCATCACAGTGCATTGTTGAACATGTAACTCATCTTTTATATTCAACTTCTGTATTCAACTAATCAACTTCTATATTCAATTTCTATGTATTCAACTCATCAAAGAACTAATAAAGTTCTGTATTCAACTTCTATGTAATAAATCTAACTTAGTGCACTTCTGATGATAATCTAACTCATCACAGACTAAGAAAGAATGAATCAACTTCTAAACATTATTACGAAAAAATTGTACAATACAGTGCACTGTTGAACAACCTACTAACTTCATCTTCAAATCTAACTCATCAACATTCAACTATACATTTTCAAAATGAAGAACAACATACCTCAGAATCCTGCGAGTCTGTGACTTCGCGAAATCATGAATCCTCCCTCATCGAAATCAATGGCGGAAACACCTTGTAGAACCCCGTATTTTCAAATATTATTTTAATTATTTGAAAATGAATTTAAGTAATTTTTGAGGATTTAAATAAATATTTTCTAAGAAATTTATCTTTTGTACACGTGCAAAACACGTGCAAATGACCTTTCAGAAGTTTGAAAAGTTAAGTTTTCTTTATGAAAAATCACTATTTATTATTTGAGAATTATTTAGTATTTTTCCAGATTTTTCTGAAATTAAATGTGCTTATTTGCAATTTTTGAGAAAAGAAGGACTTATTTGCAAAATTGACAATTTTGAGGGTTGAAGTGCAAAATGTGTTTTCTGGACTTACCGATCAGTACTTGTTGAGGTTGAGAATATACTTTTCTATTAGATCCTAATTTAAAGGATATTTGGTTTAATTTTCAAAGAAAGGAATTACATATGCAAAATGTATTTTGAAAAGGAGTATTTTGTAAAGTGGGAATAAAACCCTGATTTTCTATCCGGCATATATATAAGAGAAATTCTCTTTCCAGCCGTCATTTGTTAAAAGAATACAGATTTTGGTGATTTGGGTTTGAAGAACAAAGGAGGATTCTTGGATCTAGCAAGGAGAGAGTTTTGTGGATCTTTTCTTCAATCAAGGTGAGTTGGTTTGTTTTGTTGTGTTTGTTTTGCTTGTTTATTTAATTGATGAATGGCATAGGATCTCTCGTTACGCTTATTTGTGATCATTGTACCATTATTTTGTTAGTCCCATTGTATATGATATGGATTCTTTATTTGATATGGACGATTAGAACTTCTATTTGATATTTGGACCATGATAAGAAAAAGATGTAGATTTATTGAGGATATGTGGATTTATGAGATCATGTTGTTGGAAAGCAAATTAAGAATTGTTTATGTTGTGATCAGATGATAAACATTTGGATCTTGTGATTGTAGATCAGATTTTGACTGAGTTAAGGAAGACATTTGAAGAGAAAAACCCTAATTAAAGGATTATGAGTTTAGATCATGAGGATATGAGATTTGAGTATTTGATTGATTGAGAAATGTACCCATGATGGAGACTATTGAGAATTGTTTATTTGCCTGAATATAAGTAAATTTTATGATCGATAAATTGTTAGAAACTCCAGTTTGAATTGTGTTCAGATCTATACTTTTTGAATCTGTAGCCGACAGTCGACTGACCTACAGAGCAGTCGCCTGGTACGTGCCTACTGTGTATTTTTGAGTCTTGCGATTTGTTCGGGACAGTCGACCTGGACTGAGGTCAGTCGACTGGTCCTCTGGTTGTATTTTTGTTCAGTTCTTTCGGGACGGTTGACTGATGACTTGTCAAGTCGACTGATTATGCCTTAGTTTATTTTTGAGAAATGTTGGATTATACCCACTGGACAGTCGACTGGTCCCTTATGCAGTCGACTGGTCCTGTAAGATCTTTGTATTTGATTTGAGATATTTTGTTTAGTGTTTGACTTTGAGACATTTGTTCAGTACTTGATTCTGAGATATTGTTCACTATTCGATGTTGAGATATTTGTTCAGTGTTTGATTTTAAGATGTTCAGTTAAGAACATGATTTTGAGATATTTTGTTGAGCCACTTGTTAAGTGGAATTTGTTCAGATATTTGTTTTGAGTCTCTAGAGGTAGGTGACCCTAGTATACCGGTGTTTGTTCAGTTATTTGTTGAGGCCCATTGAGGCGAATTTTCAGTTATTCAGATTTTTAGTCCGGTAGGGTACACTACTCTAGGAGATTTGTTCAGTAACCCAAACTAATAAGGACAGGCATTAGTAGTGTCATGACGAATGAGAACTTGAGTTATGCACCTCAGTATGGCTTTTGATGTAGGATTTAATCTCCTGAATTATCCAAGTAGTTAACTTGCGATGTGTGATTTATCTCCGGAATTATCCAGGTAGTTAACCTGAGATGTGAGGTATTTCTCCGGAATTATCCAAGTAATTATCTTGAGATGTGGGATTGAACTACGGAATGATCGGAGTCGAGGCGACACTTTTGGGGTATTCTTGTGATTATGAGTCTATGTTTAGATGTGGGATGATCTCCTGAATTATCCAGGGAAAATACCTGTGATGTGGGATCAATCTCCGGAATGATCAAGCATGGGCAAATTATCATAGTTTATCTTCATCTCTTAGTAGTCATCGTTGTCAGCATGTAGTCATGATGTTTTCTTGAATCACTCTTACGCATTTGGATTTCCTATTTTTACACACTTGTCTTTTGGTTTTGGTATCACCCGTTATTCTTTTGTTGTTTCTTCATACTTTAGTGTTTGATTACTATTTGTTGGATATTATGTTTTAAGTTCATTTATGTTGTTTGTTGATTTGTTACCACTCACACCATTTATGGCTGACCCCGTAGTTTTGGGGGTTAGGGTTCAACTCTAGCCTCACATGTTGCAGGTTATTGCTTAGATTGGAGGTTGGATGCTTGGGTGGGCATTTTGAGATAGTTGGATTATTTAGTGTTTGTTGTAAAATTATAATGACATAATGAGTTATTATGGAGTTGTAAATAAAGATTAATTTGTGTTGAGATGATTAGACTTCCGCTGTAATTGTAATAATTGTTGTAATAAAGAAGAAAAATTTTAGTGGTGTTGTTGGTGTTTATTGTTGTATTGAAGTGGATTGCTGGGATTACGCCACTTATTTTCTAAGCTCTCATATTAGAAATTTGGGGCGCTACACACCTATTGTCACGCCCCGCTTCCCAAAATACGAAATGCGAGTACGTAATGTAGGACCAAGAAATGATGTAAACATCATCTATAAGTTGTACCGGACTAACTCAGCAATATGAATAATAAACACAGCCACACCAGAAAAGTATAATCACATGAATCAAAGATAAACTTCAATAACAATGAAATAATCCAAATAATAATATTCAACATTTGGGAATAATAATAAATGATGGAAACAAAAGCCCAAAATAAAGTATAATATCCAGACAATGTTCAAAAAAATAAATCTAGCAACAAAGTAAACTAAGTAGCTTAATCTTTAGTTCCATCTTCTAGAATCGTTACTCACCAATTCCTTCTGGTATGGATCCTTCGGTACCTGTAATTCTTGATCTAAAAAGAAAGAAAATAATTTCCTTAGAGCATGTCATGGACAGCAAGTAGAGGGAAACAGAGAATAATTGGAACATGGTATATCAAAAGAAAAGGGACGGGATCAAAGTCAATAACAAAATCAAAGATAGGCATATTTAGTCATGCATGTAATGAATGATATCAATTTAAATTCTATCTTGATGACGATATACAGGATCAAGCACGGAATATCAAATTCAGGTTATTAATCATTTTATTAATTTATCTAGTGCACGTACTACTGTGTCTCATTCCACAGGTTTGGCGCCAGCACACAGTGAACACTTTAGACTGATGGTGAATTCACGGATCGTGTACTCGGCAACAAGATGACAAGATATCATGATAGCGTGATCACACAATGACAAGCAATTCTCCACCTTCCATGTAATAAATCATGCGAGCACGAAGGCCTTTACCAAGTATATTTTCCGATCGTTCACTACCAAGTCAACCCATAATACCCCAGCTTGTTAATAGTTTATTTTCATCCTATGCGAGCATGCAAGAAGGTTTCAAGGTTTTATTATGCTAGGTATGACTAATTCTACTCGTTACATATAAAGCAAGAAGCAAACATATCAATTAAACACAAATCACACAATCTGGACAGCACGATGTTGCTGTACAAAAATACAGATTACCGCTACTATAGAAAATAAAATCTGGATTCGTCAGAATTTCTACAAAATAGACTCTTTTCCGGTTCTAGCAAATATATACACGACATATAAAAGTTACAGAAACTAGGGTGAAAATCCTATTTTTTTCAGATTTTATGTTCATGTAGCAGATTGTGAATTATATAAATACATGTGAAATAGATCAGAAAATTCATCAATTAAATCTACAAAAATTTAGGGTGATTCCTACACATGTCTAGTCTCAGCCGAATTTATTTTATATTTTTATTTTACTGTTAACATGTTCTATTTAATTATGAAACATAAGATACGCATGAATTTGTGAATCTGGAAATTCAGACACAGTTGTACTAAAAATAAGATATCTCACAGATTAAAATTCATAATTTAGATCCGTTAAAATTTCTGGAAAATAGACTCATGGGGCTATAAATTAAATTCAGAAAGTTATTTCAAATTACAACAGTAACAGGGTCAAAAATCTGATACAAAAAGACACAAACAGCAGTCCAGAAAGTAATTTGATATGAATAGGCAACAACTTTATCATACAACCATATCGTTCATGCTAATTAATAATAAAAGTGATGCCAGATGTTTAACATGCATATTTCTAAGTTTATGATGCAGTTTTACAGGCATGGTAATCAATTCATTAAATCAAATTCAATCTAACATATTCAATTTTTTTCATGTAAACGTGCATATGCAATGTGCAAGGGAGACTAGGTTTTAGATCAAAGATGCAGGCACGATGTTAAGAATATATCGGGTTAGCTCGTGTAAACCCTCAATATATTTAACGGAATTCAAATATAAATATAATAAAAAAGGATTGGATCTACTTGCAGAGATCAGAGGATCTTGAACAAAACAATAAACTAGTTCAAGAAGAGACTTGCCTTTTAGACGGTGAATTCGAATATTTAGAATAATGGGATGAGACTCCCGGACAACGAATCCACGAATGGAAAACACGTGCGAGCTTTGTGCAAACGGCAAAACAGCGAATCCAGAAACAACACACAACAAACCACAACTCCTGATCCTCTTCACAAACACCAAACACCTAATCTGCGATCCCTCCTTCACGAACAGCAGACACCATAAGAATAACCCAACTCTCTGTTCTTCTCAACAGCGACGGAGAGAGAGACGGCGAGAGGGGAACGGCGACTGCAGCACTCGCGATCGAGAAGCGACAGCAGCGACAAAGCAAGGGCGACGACGGAGGGACGCTGGCGATCGGGAAGCGACGCAGCGAGGAGAACTCCGGCGCTCAAGCGGTGCTCTTTCTCACACCGAAATGGAAGAGGACGGAACGACAGGAGTTCAGGTGTTCGACGACGATGACGACGGGTGGGGGGGTCTTCGGTGGTTGCGGGGGACAGCGGAGGGGATCGGCGAGGTTTGAAGGGTGCAGGCGATGGGTTCAGGGGTGTTTGGATGAGAGGCGGGGATGAAGACGACGGGGATAAGGGTGATGATGAGGGCGATCGGGCTGGTGGTGGCGAGGGCAGAGCAAGGGAGAAGACGAGGTCGGAGCAACGGGAGAGGGTGACGGTGATGGGTTGGGTTGAAACAGTGGATGGGTCGGGGGTAAGAGAGAGGAATAGCGGCGGTAGGGAAGAGAGAGGTAGAGATATAATATAATATTAGGGTCTAAGGGGTTATTTATATAGGGTAATTTGAGATATAGGGTTTAGGGTTGCGGGTTAATGGGTTTAGGGTACGGGTTTTGGCAAGATGAATAAATAGAAAACGATGAGATAAACATAGCGGATCAATTCAAACTCAAAACACAAGGAGCAAATTTTGCAATGAGCCAAAAATAGCAGGATTCAAGCCAAAAGTGCACAGAATGATCGAAAGAGAATAAAAGAGCTCAAGAAAAGCAGAAACTTATTATTAAAAGAAATTCAGATACAATAATCAAGAAAATAAAATAAAATACAATAAAATTCAAAATAGAAAAATAGGGGTTACAAATCATACCTACCTTACAAGAAGAATTTCGTCCTTGAAATTCATACAAGTGGTACATAGGGTGAACCCAGAAACAAAAAAAAAACACTACTCAAATAAATGAGGGAACTTCTCCCTAATTTTCTCCTCCAGCTGCCAAGTCGACTCACCTGGCGAGTGAGGATTCCAAGAAACTCAAACCAACTTGATAACACCTTTCCAAGGCGTTACCTTGAGGAACACATGGTCGCCTACCACAAACTCTAGAGGTCTATGACGACAGTCAGCACACCTCCTATGCTTATCCTGAGCAGCCTGCAAGTGCTTCCGGATCTGAGCCACGGCATCAACTGTCTTCGTGATCAACTCAGGACCCAAAAGCTTCCTCTTGCTGATATCATCCAAATAGACCGGTGATCTACACTTGCACCCATACAAAGCCTCAAATGGAGTAGCCTTAAGACCTCCTAGTAACTGTTATTATAAGAGAACTCGGCTAAGTGAGCACGAACCTCCAAACTGAAGAACGCAGGATCTCAACATGTCTTCTAGGGTCTGAATCATCCTTTTCTGACTGTCCATCAGTCTGTGGATGGAATGTTGTACTGTAGCTCAACTTAGTGCCCAATCTCTTCTGCAGATTCTCCTAGAACTGAGACCTGAATCTCGTATCTCTATCTGATACGATGCTGACAGAAACTCCATGCAGACGGACAACTTTCTGAACATACTTCTCGACCAAACTCTTCATGGACTGACCCGCACGGAAAGGAATGAAGTGAGCACACTTCGTCAGCCGATCCACTATCACCTAGATAGCATTATGACCCTTGAGACTCCTTGTAATGTTGTCACAAAATCCATCATGATATTCTCCAACTTTCACTCTGGGATTGGAAGAGGTTGCAAAAGTCCTGCAGTCCTCTGATGCTCTGCTTTCACCTGCTTACAGATCAGGCACTGAGAGGCATATCTAGCCACATCCCTCTTCATGCCATGCCACCAGAAATGTTGCTTCAAGTCCCTGTACATCTTAGTACCACCTGGATGAATAGAATACGTGGACCGATAAGCTTCCTCAAGTAGCTTCTGCCTGACTTCTCCTCTAGGTACACACAACGAAGCGACCCATCTGCATGAATGACCAAATCGGATCTCAAACCAGCTTCCACTTCACTCTGAAACTCATGCAACTGCTGGTCACCCGCTTGGGCTTCCTTAATCTGCTCTACCAAGGAAGGCTACAACTGCAACATCATGAACTACTGAGCTGATCAAGGAAGTACTACATCCAACTCCAGACTTCTCATATCCTCCACTATTTCCTTCTGCTTAGTGAGGAACATAGTAATGGGCCTCCTACTCAAAGCATCAGGCACCAAGTTCACTCTAACCGGGTGATACTACAAATTGATATCAAAGTCTACCATCAATTCCAACCATCTTCTTTGCCTCATGTTCAATTCCTTCTATGTGAACACATACTTGAGGCTCTTTTGATCTGTAAATATCTCCACTCTATCCCCAAGCAGATAACGCCTCCATAACTTCAAGGCAAAAATCACGGCCGTAAGCTCCATATCTGCGTGGGATAGTTCTTCTCATGAGGATTCAACTACCTCGATGCATAAGCGACAACCCTGCCTCACTGCATCAGCACTGCTCCCAGACCTCTACCCGACGCATCACAATGGATCACAAAACTACCCGAACTGTCGGGTATAGTCAGCACAGGCGCTGACATCAACCGAAGCTTTAATTCTGTAAAAGCTTCATCACAAGCTTCATCCCAATCAAACTTCTGCTCCTTCTTCATCAAACTGGTCAGAGACCTAGCAATCTTGGAGAAACCCTGAACGAACTTCCGATAATACCCGACCAAACCAAGAAAGCTTCGCACCTCAGGAACAGACTTCGTAATCGGCCAATCCTTGACTGCAGAAATCTTCGACGGTTCAACAGAAACACCATTGCCAGAAATAATGTGGCCCAGAAAAGCAAACCGATCTAGCCAGAACCCACACTTGTTGAGCTTCCCATGCAGCTGGTTCTCCCTCAAAGTTTGCAGAACAACCTTCAAATGCCCAGCATGATCTTCCCTATTCCGAGAGTACACCAATATGTCGTCAATGAAGACCATGACAAACTGATCCAAGAATGGTGAGAACACCCTATTCATCAGACTCATGAACACAGTTGGTGCATTAGTAACTCCGAAAGGCATCACCAAGAACTCGTAATGCCCGTACCTCGTTCAGAAAGCCATTTTCTGAACATCTTCCGACTTCACTTTAACTTGAAGATACCTGGAATGAAGATCCAACTTTAAAAACACCGAAGCTCCTCCTAGTTGGTCGAACAAACATTCAATCCTTGGCAATGGCTACCGATTCTTCACAGTGACATTGTTCAACTCTCTGTAGTCAATGCAAAGCCTACGGCTGCCATCCTCCTTGTTGACGAACAGAACTGGGGCTCCCCAAGGTGAAACTAGACCTGATGAAATCCTTATCCAACAGCTTCGGAACTTGCACCTTCAGTTCTGCCAATTCAACCGGTGCCATACGATACGGACTCTTGGAAATAGGCGTCGTACCTGGCTGAACATCAATGCTGAACTCTATATCTCAGTCTGGCGGTAAACCGGGGAAATCCTTGGGAAAGACATCAAGGAAATCCCGCACAACTAAGGGTGCAACAACCCCATCAGAGCCCAACGACACAAGTGAAACAACCTTAGGGTCCATCAAGTTCTTGACATGCCCTGACGGTGTCTCACTCGTGTGGAACACAAACTCTGGTTGACCAGGAAGCCTAAAAGTCACCTTCTTCTCTTGGCAATCAATCACGGCACAAGAAAAACCCAACCAATCCATGCCCTGAATGACATCAAAACCGAAATTGGGAATCACAATCAAAACAGCCAAGAAATTCACACCACCAATCAGCAATGGGCTCTACTTTCATACCCTAGAATAGACAATGACACCTCCACCTGTAGTGATGTCCCAAGCTGCAGACATAGCATCGTTTGCCAAGCTATGCTGATCAACAAAGCGAGAGAAAATAAAAGAGTGGGTAGCACCAGAGTCAAACAAAACATGAACTGGAAGGGAGAAGAATAGAATAACACCAAGAAGAAGATCAAACAAAAGAATAAGATGCTAGCAGGATATATGCACGAATAATTATACAAAAGAAGGAAATAACATGCAAAAAACTGAAATAAAGAAAATGAATAGTACAACAACTGTGATATACCTGCAACCACTCCAACAGCTACCTCTGCTTCCTCAGCTGTCAGGTTATAAGCCTGACCACGACTCCTAGTCTAACCTCTTCTAGGGGCCACACGCCTCTAATCGAAGGCTTTCCTCTACGGTGGAAGAGGTGGTCTACCCTGACCACAAGCTATGTTGCTGTCTCTTTGTTGCTATTGTTGCTGTTTTAATTTGGGTTCTTTTGTGCATGTATTATGCATGTAATTTGTGTGTTCGTGGGTTCGTTGCTTCGGGATCCTTATCCCGTTATTCTTGGTATTCAATTTCGTCATCTATAAGGCAAGTTACTGTCCTCTTGAATTGAACATCGTATCAAATTCAAGTTTTATTGAAATTCTTGCAAGTAAATCTGATTCGTTATCATATCGTTGTATTGACCATCTTCGTTGGGTCTGTTGAGGGTTTTACACGAGCTAACCCCGATATTCTTGACATCGTGCCACTTTTGACTCTAAAGAATGAATCTTTCATGCATTCATATATAATTCAGAATAGGGTTGTTCATATAATTGTCACACAACTAATCTATTGTAGAAACAATTACTAGGTTGTATGTTTGATTGATCGATTGTTGTTTGATTGATGTTAAATTAGTGTATGTATGTGTTTTATTTTTATTCATCATGTTTTATTACCCGTCATGCTGATTATGTATTTTACCGACTAATATAAATTATATCCATCATATCTAATTAAATTATTTCATGAAAATTAGTCCAAAACAGGTATGTTGCTTGCTAACTGTATTTTGTTCATTATTTTCGACCCAATAAATGATCTCAAAATAAATTACTTTCTTAATAAGCATTGTAGAATTATCTTTCTAGTTTCCAGAATATCTTGAATTTCTGAATTCCGAGTTGTGTAACAAAAGATATGCCCGTTTTATTACACCTGTGTTTTTACTTTCTGATTTCGAGATTCTTGTACGTTTCATGTTCAAATAGTAAAAAGGCTGATCAAATGATAAAATTTTTGCTCTGATAATTTTCAGATTGTTAGTAATCATGTCTAGAAGTCTAGAAAATATTTTTAATGAATTTATTATAGAGATTTTGCTGATTCTAAAATTATAATAACATGATGTCGAATTTCTGCCTGAACATGAAATATGTAAAGAACAATGTGTTTGACCTAGTTACCGTTGTCAGATTTTGAACTTTAAATATGCGTTGGAACCGTGTGGAATTCTAGTTTCTAGAATTTCTGACAGATTCAGTTTTCGAGTTCTGAACTAGCGAGAAATTACATTTTAGTACACATTACTCTTGCTGTCCAGAATTTCACTTTTCAGTTTTCATGAATTAATTGTTCCTATATTGTAGTCTTGCATGATTTAGAGTGAGTATATTGCATTACATGATCCTAATGAGTTATTGTCATCATTCTAATTGTCCAATCCAAATTATCTTCCTATTGTTTCCTTATTGTTACTATCGTTCATCTAATATCCCTAGATTGCATATTGTATTGTTGCATCGATAAAATAATTTAACAAGCTGGGATTTAAGGAATTGACTTCAGTAGTGGACAATATAGTGACTATACTCGGAGGAGGGGCCCGTGTTTTCCTAAATATTGTATTGGCTATTGTTTTATTGGTTGATTGTGGCTTACGACAGTAACTCAATCTATCGTGTATTGTATCGTTGTCGAATTATCGTATCGTGCATTGAATATTGAATCATGACTATTGAATATTGATTATCGTTTCCGAGTACATAATCTATAAAGTCCACCACTAAAAATAAACGTAACTTGTTTGTATGTAGCAACCATGTGGTAAATAAATGGGACGCATGAAGTGCTACATTAGTTAGGATTAAAATGATTAATAGACTTAAGAATTGATACCACATTGACATTGCATATTTTACCTCATTGTTTCTATTGATATCAAATATTTTCTAAGTGTTATTGATCATTGGATATTGTTATCGATATTGAATCATTGTTTATAACAATTGCATCGTTTATCGTTGATATTGATTATTGTTATTGTGCCATATTATTGATTCCTATTGCTCCATTGAATTCATTGCTATATCACTATTCCATTATTCCTTAATTTCTCTACTTGCTGTCAAAGCTGCCTCACTTCTTCAGGAACTTTCTGCTCTGACAAAGCTGCTACCAACTGTTTACACTTTCTCTTTCCTTGAAATGTAACTGCTGGTCCTCCTGGTGCCTTCACCATAACTTTCTTGCTCTTGCACTCAATAGTGGCACTGTAAACTGACATCCAGTCTATGCCAATAATGATGTCGATCCCCAAAACTGCTAGCTCAATGAGGCCGATGGCAAAGAGCCTGCCTCCGATGTAACATTCCGTATTGTACGATACCTGAATATATATATATATATATGTGTGTGTGTGTGTGTGTGTGTGTGTGTGTGTGTGTGTGTGTGTGTGTGTGTGTGTGTGTGTGTGTGTGTGTGTGTGTATTGTCCGTATGCGTACACTTGATTGCCGTATCATAGGTCGATTTTGCTATCGTGGTGTATGGTTAGGGTTACGGGACAGTTCATGGGAGGATTGCATTCTAAAGATGCACGAGAAGGAGAATGACCGATACTAGTATAAACGCTAGTTTTCGGTACGACGCCCATGCAAATATAATATTGTATGATACTACAGTGGATATATATTGCGTGCGCTCGTTAAACCACTCGTCTCGCACTCGTTAGAACCCATTTAAGCTAATTTGGGCAGCCATCACAACAACCACAAACCAATGGGCTACAAGCCATGGTTTTGATCCCAAAACCACCTACACCCTAAGCCTACCCCTAGCTTCAAAACCAGCCATACCCCCCCCCCCCCCCCCCCTTCTCCTTCATTTCTCCACTCTTTCCCACCTCTTTGCTCTAGAAATTTTAGAAACCCCTTCAAGAGAAAATAGGAGAGAAAGAAGAGAGAGTGAAGAAGAAGACTCAAGGAAGGATTTTTCAAGGAATGAAGCATGAGAAGATCAATTCCTCTACTACAACCAAGGGTGGAGAGTTTCTCTAAACCTTCATTTCTTGTCTTTTAATTGATTTTGCTTGCATGCATGTATGATATGATGTACTAGAATGATCATTTATGAGTTGGAAGTTGAAATCAGAACTGAAACTAGAAAACTGATTCAGAATGTCATTTTGTGGATTTTTCCGAGAGCAAACTAAAACGAATTAGACCATGAGATTTTAAGGGTATATTTATTTGCATGTGTAGATAGTTGGTGATTTATTTCAAATTTTCCTGTGGCCATTTGATATTTTAATAAAATCGTACGATGCAACTGTGTCGTAAGGCAGATTCAGCAAATGATAAACAGAATGACTGATGTTGTAGGAATTTTCATTATTTATTGAAGCATGCTCTTCATCTGAAATTTTTACCCTATGTTCCTGCATGCATTTATATTTCTATAAAAAAATCAAAAAATTATTTGGATGAGTTTATAGGCATGAGAAAAATCGAGCTTTAATCAGTAGCTGAAGCTGAACTAAAGAACTTGTTGGTTTCTATGCTAAATTGAAATAGATAGAACTCACTTTATATTTAGAGTTTTGACATGAGATTTTTTTCATATTGTTTAGTATGATCTCTAGTTTCATCACCATAAATTTTATGTCATTTTGACAATTATGGAATTTAATATAATTTTATGAGTATGTGCTATGCTGGTTTCAGCCATTTTTGATACCCTGTAGAGATTGGGCATTTGAGACTCATTAAGAGCACATTTTGAGAACATGATTCATTAGATAGTTGTATTAGACACCTAGATCTTTCCAACAAGACCAATTTGAGGCAATTCCAGTAAAGGATTGATTTACTGTGATTTTTGTAAGACTGGACAGAGACCTAGAGTGGATCTGAGTGCTCTGAATTGGAGAGACCCATTGTGTGAATTGGTGCATCAGTGAGAGATAAGTGTATTAGGGTGACTTAATGGTATAAATTGAACTCATGACCAACTAGAGATTTATTGAGGATACCCACACCCTCCCATAGAAATTGGGGTTTTGACGTTCTGACGAACGAGTAGAGTTTTGTGCTACTGGTAAGGTGCAGCCCGTGCACAGGAAGCACGCAGGCTGAAGCTTGAGAGGCTATTTTGAGGACTTAGATGGTTGAATTTGAGTTCAGGATCAACTAGGAAGTTGTAGCCTAGGATCTCACCTTTCGAGATTGGGCTCGTACACTCCAATTGGAGTTGTATCGAGAGAGTTATGACCATTTAAAGTTTTGGGCAGAAACTCGTAGGTCGTTTAGTCTTGGTTTCGACTAAGCATTGTGAGGACATGGTTCCGTGTGAACTATCAGAGTGATGACTCTTGTCTAGGGATGGTTGATATCTGTTATTGTGGTTTTTGACTCCCAGAGTGGGATGTGTGACTCAAGTTAGTCACTAGGGTAAGGGATACCCTGCACCTATCAACCCTACATTATAAACTTTTGCCGAGCATAGGACGTTCGAGCGTGCCAGTGAAATAAGTTCACAGGGGCGAACATACATTCACAGCCGGGGCAGCGGCGAGTGTAGGCCATAATGCTGGACAATTCCAAGCTGGGGAAGGGACGAACTGGACCGGTATCACCAGGGCTGGAGGTTGATGGGAAAGTATGGAAGCAGATTTATCTTTAATCGTAGTAATTAGAGTAAGGCAGAGGTTAGAGTGACATATTAAGGGGTTAGGAAATTGCATTAGTCCTAATAAATCATAGTCGGTGTTGTACCTTCCAGTTGTAGGGATACGTTTTCGGCACTCATGGATTGAGTCCTCGGCTCGTATCTCGATCTGTTAATTTCCAAAGCTTTGCCGGAGTAAGGTACGGGAGGCCCGGAGGATTTGACCTCCCGAGGTGCTCACGTCCATATGCGCGGGGTTTTTCTTGTGTTTTGGTATATATAAGTTCATGACCCGATCTGGGATGAACACGCATGAGTAAGTCCATAGGTGGACGTGGGGAATCAATTGGTCGAGGGACCGGATTCAACGCAGCTTTCTGAGAAGGTCCGTACGCGGGTACCAACTGGCCGTGACTACTTGAGCACTACAGGGGCAGAACTAGACCGACCTACTGCAACCTCCTTGGGCGATGGACAATCTATTGGGAACTGGAGTGAATACAAGAGTAGGGTGCATGGCGAGGGTTCGAATCCCTAAATTGTAGAGAAAGACGGTTAGATTTGGGGACGTATGTAGTATGGGATGCATTCGTGCCCCAAAGTCTTGCTTGCATTAGAATCAGGCATGTGAGTTTGCTGCATCTAGTCATAAGGTCATGTCATAACACTGCACTAGAACCCGAATCCACTAAATCCTTGTTTTGGCATTTAACCTTTCTATTTTGCATAAATTATTGGTTGTGATTGAATTTTAGAGGATCGCTGTTATCACCAGCTTTGCGTCAGTCGAAGCACTGACATTCCCCACCTTGTAGGTATTCGAAGCCGAACTACAGGTACTACAGAGCTCGAGTTGGTCCAAGGATCCAAGGGACATATGCAAGTACTGTTATATTGTTGTAAATATAGTAATTTTTATTTGGACATTGTAACACTTGTAAATGTAACATTTATATGGAATAAAAGTTTTAAATATTCCTGTACTTTCTGTGATTGTAGATATTTTGAAGTTCGACTCCTGGAGTAGGGTCTCAGGTTCCCGTTATGGGGATTTGGGGCGCTACATCCGATCTCAAGATCACACCCTTCAAAAAGATATCCTAGATTCTACGGTTTCTCATTGCTGCTCTGAGCTCTTCACGTAGTTCCTAGATTTCCTTCCTCATATCTTCAAAGCTCTGTTGCCGCTCCTGCATGTCCTAGCGAGTGAGGTGATCCAAATTGTCAAAGTGTCGATCATTCACGTGCTGAGCCTTCTTGTGTTCGCACACTTGAAAACTCAGCTCTTGAATGCGCTCCTTGTCTTCTGCCTGTTGCGCCTCCAAGTAGTTAACTCTCCGCTTTTGAGCATCTAATTCTCGTCGAAGAGAAGCAAAAATATCATTTGGGTCATCTGGAACGAGTTCTTCGTCTGAGGATTCTTCAGGGAAATCAGGCGGAGGTGGAGTAATCTCCCTGACTCGGGGAATCCCTTTTCTATCTCCATTGGTTCTTCTTCTTCCTCTTCTGGGTCTTCTTCTTCTTCCATTGGCTCTTCCTCTTCATCCTCGAAGGGGACAAACCAATGTGCCTCATTCTGAGAATCATGCTGATTGGACATCTTATAGGAAAAAGGAGGAAAAAATGTCATCTCATAGAGCAACACAAACATAAGTTTACATCTCTATAAGTTGAAACTCACACTCTAATGTCCACTCTAGGGTGTCGTTCCTTATAAATTTGTACTACTTATGAAGTCTGGCTCTTATACCATCTGTAATGCCCCGAATTCTAAATTAGACCGAATTCAAGATTCCACAAGATCTCTACACTTCACTTTGTACAATTTTACAAGGAAATTTAAACTTTTCATACACAAAGTTCTTTACATTGTTTACACAGCAGAAGATAAAGATGAAATACAATAATATATACAACTTATACATCTTTGACATGAAATAAATCAACAGCATTGAAATCAACTTTACTTCTTCATGAAAAATCCAGTTCCTGCATAATAAGCTTGGGCACGTCAGTTACTTACAACTGACAAAAAAATGTTATACTCGGCCATCCTCTCTATGCCGTACATATAACGATCTCAATACTTTAACAAACCACAAATTTGAATACAAAAATAAAGTGTTAAATGTGACCACAATAAACATGTAAGTGTATGTGATGCCTTAATGCCTAATGCAGATATTTTATACTAAGATGACACTTATGCATACTTGTTCGGATTCTATGCATCCCATTCTACATAGGTCCGAGGGCAAGCACCTACGTACTTCACAATAAAGGGTTTGATCCCTCGCCATGACAAACTACCCGGTAATAAAACAAAGTTGAGACGTTCCACGAGTATGGATCCCAGTCCCGGAGAACCTCCGCAGAAAATTCCCCGCCCGACTGTTATACAGACTCCTCGTCGTGTGAACCTCCCGCAAGTGCCCCTCTAGCCCCAGTATACGTATATACTTTGGAGTACGACAAACTATCCGCCCGACTAAGCATAGTCCCGGATTTAAAATAAAAGCTCGTCTCCCACGAGGCAACCACAGTCCCAGAGTACGCCGCCCGACTGGGTCTATAGTCCCGGTGAACCGCCGCAGCAAACCACCGCCCGACTATATAGAGTGCCCCACTTACATTTGCCTAGGTTTTACTACATCTTCTCTTAGTGCCTAGTTCTTAAGTTCAAGATATGAATCAATTATCATACCTAGAGTTAGTCTTACCCCCTACCGGACTTAATCACAAAAACCGAGATCGCTCCATGGAAAATCTTAAAAATATAATTCAATTCTTTTTATTTCAACAGTGCCGGTGCCTGAGGTCTTACTAACTCTAAATCACAACCTTTCATGTACAAGAATCCATGGGTATTCATACCCTTCAATAATCATGTCTTAACTCAAAGTATTCTTATCTTCAACTTATTCATAAGTAGATCAATGTCTTATTTTAGCACTTATTCATGATTCACTTATTCATTTACAACTAAAAATTGAACAACAATTTCTTTCATGAACAAAAGATTAATCACTATAAATTTCATTAGCAATTTAAGCAATTTATATCTCAATTCACATCAAATATTTTTTGCTCAACATAAGTGTTGGTTTACAACAAGAGAGTTTCATAACTTGTCACATATTTCTCTCTTCTTTTTCAAAAATAAGGATCATATACTTAAATAATAATTTTGGAGTTAAAAACTCATTTACTACTCAATTCCCCTTTTTACTTTCTCAAAAATATACAAGAATAATTTTAAAAGTATCATTAATAATTACTATGTTGTTTAATATGAATAATAGGATTTTATTCCCAACCTTATTCATATTAAAAATCCCCAAAAATATATTAAAACTCCAAAAATATCAAAAGGTGGCTTCGGGTTTCGAACCCAGGACCGGCCGAAACCTACAGCCAGCGCCCAAAGCCATTCATGCTAGCCACGTAGTCCATTTGGACTTTGTGTTATAAACCACAACAAAATCCTTTTAGATTTAGGCTCGTGGTTCGGAATTAATTTAGTGAAACAAAAATAAAATGTGTCCATCAAGTTTCGAATCCAAGATCTCTTACAAGTACAGTAGTGCTTTGTGGTGCATTGGCTAACCAGTAAGTCCAAGTGTGATTATTGATTAGGAGTCATATTAATATGATTTTGTTCATACTGTTCTGAAATTGATTATTTTTCGCAAAACTCGTTTATCCAAATGATCCAATCCTTTAGGATACTAAAATAAACTTTCCTTTGACTGAGATTAATTTTAAAATAGTAGCCAACAAATTTCAAATTTATTTTAAAATATATATCCCTATTTTCAAATAGTTTTTCTTTCCATTTTACATATCAATTTGCATTTTCTCAAAACTCGAATTTAAGAATTATATTCATAAAACTAGTTTATGTACTCAATTATACTAATGAAAATTTTGTAATAAAAACCAAACATGCCTCTCAATTATGAGGATCTCAACAAAAACTCCTTTATGCAAAAAATTATATTTTCAACATAACTTGGCAATATACATAAGTCAACACATTTCATGGCAAGAATTAAATTTGTTTTTCCTTCTTTCTTCTTTCTAATCATCATGTCATCGCGGTGTATATTGAATATAACATTACTTCTACAAATTTTCATACAAATTATATATCTTCGACATGTACAAATTTACCAGCATACTAATATGATTCATAGTATTAATTCTTTTGTTAAAATTCTTCTTTCTAATTATCATGGTGGCACTTAATCACAACAAGATTACTTTCATTCTTGGCATACTACATTAGCATGGATTATGTCTACATATTTCACATCAAATTCAATTCATACTACTCATTTATAACTTTTAGCATGCATTCTCTACATTAGAAAGAAAGAGATCACCCACCTCTTATGAAGAATGAATAACTAAGAATGGAGAGACAACTTCTAGCTCCTAGCTCCAACTAGCACTTCCTTGTCCTTCTCCTCCTAACAAGAGCTCTCCAATGCACAATGGTACTCTCTTTCTCTCTTTCTTTTTCTCTCTTTATTTTTGTTTAGTTTAGGTGTGAAGTGAGAAGGAAATTTGGGTGTATTTATAGGACGAGGTGAGAGTTTAAAGTGCAAAATTATCCACCTAATAAATTACTTCAACTTAATTTTGCATCTCTTCTTAATCCTAACTCCCATAACTCCCAACTCTTCATGTCTCCACCTCTTCAAAACTAACCCCCCCCCTCCCCCCCTCCTCTCTTCTCCAAAAATCGGCCACCCCTTTTGCCCCTTCACCTCCACATGTGCACATGTTGTGCACTAGTGCACACACATACACAATATTTAATACAATTCCTATAGTTCCAAAATGTGTATTAAAAGTTGTTACATGTCATGTGTGAGTTCATGCACAACTTTAAAATATGATTTAATTAATGGGCTTGTCCCATGAGCTTTTTTCTTAATCAATTTAATTAATTATTCTAGTGGGCTCTCTTTTTAATTAATCTAATGGGCTAGAATCTATCTTTAGGTCCATAGGTTTAATAAAAGGCTAAATAAAGATTATGCATGCTAAAATAGTAAATGAGAGTAAGAAAATAGGGATGGAAAAATTTACAAGTGCATCATACGTGCAAAAATTGAAAAATGTATTTTTTTAATTAAAATAAAAAATATGGGGTGTTACATCATGTGCCCCGGGTTTTAATCACATGGTTGCTATATTCAAACAAGTTGCGTTTAGATTTCGTAGTGGAGTCCATAGGACAGTTGTTACCGCTAAATCTGGTGTGGGGGCAAATAGATAGTATTTATGGATTCTTGGGGAAACTGAATAGTCAAACCTTAACTTCTTCCGCCGAACTTTGATCGCTGACTCCCGCCGTTCACCTGCAAAAAGTGCGAGACACCGGGGTTGATCCCGGCGACGCACCCTCCGACGCTCAAGTCAGTAATCAGGAAGATTATGAGAGAGCGTAAATTGGCAAAAGATTGATTACCTTTTAATAGTGGTGGATGGGGGGTATTTATAGTCGCCGTTGGGATCAGATTAGGAATGTAATCCCTAATTCCTAGTGAAAGGATAGAGCGAATCAGGGCCGTTGATTGAACGCAATCAGAAACCCTAATTCGATCCTGATGGACTGGGTTCATTGCGGGTTGGAACCCGCACCCAGCTAAGATGGATCCGTTTGCGGGTTGATGGGTCTTAGAGGAGAAGACCCAGTATCCGCTTCAGACCCATTTGTAGGTAAAATTACCTTTTTACCCTCAGGCTTTAAGATTCGCACCAAGTTTGGACAGTTCCGATTTAACCCCATTTATAGCCATATCAACAGTGTACTCAGGGATCGGGATAATAGGAAAAATAGGAACAGGTAGAACCTAGTGGTTCTCTTCCGAGTACACCTTCCTATAGGGAAGCATGCAATCAGGTAATCAGGTAAACAGGTACAGGTAGAATCTAGTGGTTCCCTATAGAGTACACCTTCCTATAGGGAAGCGTGCAGTTAGGTAGCAGGATCGTGAATCATGTAGTCATAAAAACGTAACAGGCAGGACACAGGTCCTCTTCTTAGTACACATTTCTATATTTTCCACTACTAGATCATTCCCTTAACCCCGGCTTGGTTACTTTGTTATTATTATCAAACAGGCACGTATGTGTCTCAAAACAGGTCAAGAATAACATGATATAAACAAGTAACAAGTTCAGGTTGTAAGATAAACATGTACAGGTGAAAGATAACACATAACAGGATAGAACAATGACAATTCTAGTTCAGGACAGCAAGACAGTACTGCACTAAAACTGAGATTTCCGTTGCTACAAACATGCAAATCTGAATCTATCAAAGAATCTGGAAAATAGACTCCCGGAATCCATAAAATATATATAAGTCATATAGTATTTCATAACAACATGAGTCAAAACTGATTTGAAATCAGAAAACATGTTCAACCAGAAATCAGAAAATTGAATTCACAGTCAGGAAAACAGCATGAAAACTCATTAATAAAATCCACAAAAATTCTGGGGTATTCTCCTATATGCGTAACATCATAATATAAAGTTTCATAATTTTCCAACCAAAATAGGGTAGTTAACAAAAATCAGAAAACATCAAGATGCAATAGTTTTGTAAATCTGGAATCACAAACAACGAAAACCACACGAACACAACCACGAACAACGAACTCCACGAACACACAAACGACACCAAAATCATGAACCAACGCACGCGCACTCAAGGCAACACCCACCAGCACATAACCACGGCAAGACGACGACGACGGTGTTGCGACTTGATGTTGCAACTGCGGGGAGAAGAGAAATAGCGTCGGGCTGTTGCTGCCGATGTGCGGCGGTGCATCGCGATGGCAGGGAGAGAGAATGGGAGACAGGAGAGGTCGGTCTGGCTGAGTTGCGGCACAGGTGAAGAAGCAGTGTGATGACGGATGTAGGGAGAGGGAGAGATCGGGATGGTGAAGAGGAGGGGGCGATAATGGGTTACGGGAGGCACAAGGGGTGCATGGGTTGATGGTATTTATATAGGGGAGTTTTGTGAATGACGGCAGCGTGGGTGAGTTGGGTTTCAGGTATACTTGGGTAATAGGTAGTTTTAGGTTAAACAGGGTAGGCTTTAGGTAATGGGTATTTTGGTTTGGGAGATGTAAACAGGGAGATAATGGTTTTGGGTATTAGGTGTATTAGTGTGGGATTAACTTTGGGTTTTAGGATTTAATGGATATGTAGGTTAATAATCAATGGGTTCAAATAAAAAGAGAATAGAATAGGGTTAAGAATAGGATAAATCCACAAAGAAAATAGGGTGATACAAAAATAAGACGGCACGAAAAAAAATGAACGAATAAAATAGACACGAACAATAGAGTAAAGAGAATAAAAAATAATAGTTCTATCAAACAGAGGATGAACGATTTAGACAATAGAATCCAGAACTCAATTAAAATATGACAAAACGATAAAATGAATATATTGAAGAACAAAGATCCAATATACGGTCCAAGAAAAAGATACAAAGAGAGAAATACACTAAAAAGAAAAATACACTCAAAAATACACAAAATGGAAAACAGGTGTTACAAATCCTACCCACCTAACAAGAAGAATTTCGTCCTCGAAATTCGAACAAGAAGATACATAGGGTAACCCCAAAAAGAAAAGAAAGAACAAAATAAAAACTACTCAAATAAATGAGGAAACTTCTGCTGAATCTCCTCCTCCAGCTCCCAAGTGACTCACCCGGCGAGTGAGGATTCCAAGAAATACGATCCAGCTTGATGACTTTGTTCTTAAGCACTTTCTCCTGCCGATCCACAATAGCAACTGGCCGAATCCCACAAGTCAAATTCGACCGAACGGTCAACTCAGAATAGTCGATCACGTGGCTCTCATCTCGGATATATCTCTTGAGTTGTGAGACATGGAAAACATTGTGTACTCCTGATAAAGCTGGCGGTAATGCAAGACGATAGGCCACCTTTCCTACTCGCTCCACAATATCGAACGGTCCAATAAACCTAGTGCTGAGCATGCCTCCACCTCCAAACCGAATGACACCGCGCCAAGGCGATACCTTTAGAAAAACATGGTCACCAACCTCAAACTCCAAAGCTCTTCGATGGACATCAGCCCATCGCCTCTGCCTATCCTGAGCTGCCTGCAAATGCTTCCAGATCTGAACCACCACATATCTTGGAGATCAACTCTGGACCCAACAACTTCCTCTCACCAATGTCATCCCAGCACACTGGTGATCTACACTTCTGCCCATAGAGTACCTCGAACGGTGTAGCTTTAAGACTGGCCTGAAAGCTGTTATTGTACGAGAACTCTACGTGATGCAAATGGTCCACCCATGATCCACCGAACTGCAGTATACAAGACCTCAACATGTCCTGAAGAATATGGATGGTCCTCTCTGACTGTCCATCAGTCTGGGATGAAAAGTTGTACTGTACTTTAATTTACTCCCCAAACTGTTCTGAAGACTCTCCCAAAACTGAGATCTAAATCTCGTATCCCTGTCAGATACAATACTAAATGGATCCCCATGAAGTCTGACAATCTCTTGCATGTACTTCTCAGCTAGACTCTCAGTAGACTGTCCAACACGAAAGGTAATGAAGTGAGCACTCTTCATCAAACGGTCGACAATCACCCAAATGGCATTATGACCCTTAGGACTCCTCGGCAAGCGGTCACAAAATCCATGGTGATATGTACCCACTTCCACTCCAGAATGGAAAGTAGTTGAAGAAGTCCAGTAGTTCTCTGATGCTCTGTCTTAACCTGCTGGCAGATCAAACACTGAGAAACAAACCGAGCCACAACCCTCTTCATACCATGCCACCAGAAATGAAGCTTCAAATCCCAATACATCTTAGTACCGCCAGGATGGATAGAATACGAAGACCGGTGGGCTTCCACAAGCAACCTTTGACGAACTTTCACCCTTCGGGACACATAACCTGGACCCAAAATGAAGCGATCCATCAGCATGAATAACCATGTCCGTTCTGGACCCAGACTCAACCTCAGCTCGAAAACCTCGCAATTATCCAACACCAACCTGAGTGTCTTTGATCTGATCAACAAGAGACGACTGAAGCTGGTGCACCAAACAACTCTGACCCAAACTCGGTAACAAAACATCCAACTCCAACCTCTGTATCTGCTCAATCAAATTTCTCTACTGAGTTAGGAACATAGCTGTTGGTATCATGCTCAAAGCATCTGGCACCAAGTTCACTTTACCAGGATGGTATTGCAAACTGATGTCATAATCGGCTATAAGTTCCAACCAATACCTTTGCCTCATGTTCAACTCCTTCTGGGTGAAGACGTACTTGAGACTTTTGTGGTCTGTAAAGATCTCCACTCGGTCCCCAAGTAAATAGTGTCTCCACAGTTTCAAAGCATAGATCAATGCCGCTAACTCCAAGTCATGAGTCGCATAGTTCTTCTCATGTGGCCTCAACTACCTCGATGCATAAGAAACGACTCGGCCCTTCTGCATCAGAACTGCTCAAAGACCCTTACCCAAAACATCACAGTAAATTACAAATCTGCCTGAACCATCTGGAATAGTCAACACTGGCGCTGATGTCAATCTGCTCTTCAACTCAGCAAAAGCCTTACTACAAGCCTTAGACCAAAAAAACTTTTGATCCCTCCCAGTCAGCTTAGTCATTGGTCCTGCTATCTTTGAAAAATCTTGGATGAATTTTCGATAATAGCCAGCTAAACCAAGAAAACTTTTGTCCTCTGAAACTGACTTGGAAACTGGCCAATCCTTCAAAGCCTCAACCTTTGCCGGATCCATAGAAATACCATCGCCCAAGATAATGTTCCCCAAGAAAGAAACCCTGACGAGCCAAAACTCACACTTGCTGAATTTTCCATAGAGCTGATTCTCTCTCAAAGTCTGCAGAACCACTCTAAGATGCTCAGCATGATCTTCCCGATTCCGAGAATACACCAAAATATCATCAATGAAGAACACCACAAATCTATCCAAGAACTGAAAAAAGATCCGGTTCATAAGACTTATGAATACAGCAGGCGCGTTCGTGACCCCGAACGGCATCACAAGATAGTCATAGTGCCCATATCTGGTCCTGAATGCAGTCTTCTGTACATCAGTCGCCTTCACTTTGACCTGATGATATCTCGAATGAAGATCCAACTTCGAGAAAATAGCAGCTCCACTCAATTGATCAAATAAATCATCGATCCTGGGCAACAGATACCGGTTCTTCACAATAACACTGTTTAGTTCCCGATAATCCATGCACAGTCGACGACTACCATCCTTCTTGTAGACAAAAAGGATTGGAGCACCCCAAGGCAAAACACTGGGTCTGATGAACCCCAAATCAAGCAACTCCTGAATCTGCACCTTAAGCTCCGCTAACTCAACTGGTGTCATCCTGTAAGGACTCTTCGATATATGCGCCGTACCCAGCTGAACTTCAATACCGAACTCTACATCCCTATCAGGGGGTAAGCCAGGCAACTCCTCTGGAAAAACATCTAGGAAATCCCGAACTACTAGAGGTGCGGCCTCACAGTCTGAATGCAATTCCATTGCACAAACCTCCTGGTCAACTGCAACTCGACCAAGGGATATTTTTCCGGCATGGAACTCAAACTCTACGCGATCTGGAATTCGGAACACAACTTTCTTGGCACGAAAATCAATAATGGCATGGGTTTCACCCAACCAATCTATACCCAGAATAACGTTGAATCCTAAATTCCCAATTACAATCATATTGGCTTTGAAATCTGCGCTACCAATAATCACAGGACACTGCTTGCACTCCCGGGAACAAATGACAACACCACCACCTGTCACAATGTTCCAAACCTCCGACATGGTGCTGCACTCCAACTGATGGCGAGCCACAATCGAGAGGAAATAATAGAATGGGTTGCCCCGGAATCAAAAAGAATATGAGCAGGGAAAGAGCAAACAAGGACAACACCTAAGATAGAATCAAAGACAAAGAAACAAGAAATGGTTGAATAGGGATGAGGAAAACAAAATGCAGAAAGATAACATGAAAGAACAAATGCAAGAGAAATGAGAAGAAGCAAAAGAGAGACAATAAAACAACAAAACAATAAAACAAAATATACCTGCGACAACACCCTCAGCTGACTCAGTCTCTGCACCAGTCAGGTTGAAATCCTGACCTTTCCTCGAAACAGCGATCCTCTGACCGACAATCTGGTACTGAGGACGAGGTGGAAGCCTGACTGGACCACGAGCTGGGGCAACCTGCTGAACAGGACCCCTGGCTAAAAGAGCCAACTACTGCTGCGGCTGCGGACAATCTCACACTGAATGATCAATAGCACCACACCTAAAGCATCGGCGATTGGCACGCCTACATTCCCTGCGATCATGCCCAGCCAACTGACAGAAGTCACGAAAACCACTCCTCTGGAAACCAGTAGAAGAGTAAGGAGCTGTCCTGACCAGATAGGCTGGGACAGGCCTCCGAACCGGCCCACCAGAAGGCCTAACAATAGCAGAGTGCAGAGCAGTCCACTGGGGAGGAGCCAATACACCACGAGCCTGCTCCTGAGCTCGAGCTGCCTCAAGAGCCTCAGCATAAGTACGCAAGCGGAGGAAGACAAGTTGCACTTTAATATCTCGAGCAAGTCCCAATATGAATCTACGAGCCCTGTCCTCTTCGTTTACCACAAGGACGGCAGCAAAGCAGCTAAGTCTCGTAAATTCTGCTGCATACTCATCCACAGACCTAGAGCCCTGTTTCAAGAAAGTCTCATGTTATAACATTGCATGAACAATATGTAACAAAATTCCAATAATAGAACAATGACCAACCTGTTTCAGGGCCAAGAATTGTTGTTCCATCTCAACTGTAGTGCTGCTAGGGAAGAACTTCTCCAAAAAGCCCCTAGTGAAAGTGGCCCAAGTGATCGGTCGTTCGAGCCTTTCGGACTCAGACCTCCACCAAATATGAGCCAGATCCACCAGCTGGATGGCTACCACATCCACTCGATAAACATCTGCCACTCTAGGTGCCAAAAGTAGTTGTTCAGTCCGGATCAACCACTGTTCTACCTCCAAAGGCATCTCAATGCCTGAAAACCTGTCAGGATGCAGCCTCATAAAGTCTGTGATTGTACCTAGACGAGGAGGAAAAGTTGCCTGCAAAGGCACAGCGGGCGGCGGAACCCGTGCAGCTTCCAAAGCAGCCATCTCCAAGTTACTGTGGTTCTGCTGCATATTGATCAAGCGCTCAAGCACAGTGGTGACGGCCTCAATCCCAGGCTGATCTCCCTGGGGACGAGAAGTAGAACCTCTACAAGCCATAGTCTGCACAAAACCAAAAATAATTAGCATCCAGATCAAAATTAATAATAATTCATTTATGCATGCATGGTTGGTGAAATATTGAGCCGATCCCAGTTCGATCCAAGATTGTCTAATATATTAGGCAACTAATACATTAACCAAACTTGTGCTCTGATACCACTAAAAATCTTGTCACGTCCCGCTTTCCAAAAAGAGAATACGGAATATAGATACGTGACTAAGCCTAGAAAATGGTTTTCATCATCTATAAGCTATTCAGAGTCTTTACAACATCTTACTGGAATAATCAGAGTCGGAAGCAAGAGAAATCAACCACATATGCATAATCGAATCAAATATACCAAAAGAAATTTACTTGAAACCAAAATATTATAATCTCAAATAAATCAAATCTAGACAAGTCAATATCATAGGTCACATTGCCCAAATACAAAAATAAATATAAGTGTCAAATACAATTGTTCAAATAAGCAATAGGAATAATAATAATAAATGCAAAAACTCCAGCACTAATATCTCATATCACTAACTCCATCTGGTAACTGGTCACCTTGATCTGCAATTTAATAAATTGCAGGAAAAAGGAAAAGAAAGAAAACAAACTCCTGTCAATGCAAGTTACAGGCCGCTTGTAGTGCAGGATACAAGTACATGGGAAAGAACAACAAACATAGAATAAACATAGCATGGTATAAACATATCAACAGAATAAAATATCTAGCATTAATCAGGAAACAAAATCAAGTAACATGATATGCTAACAGGGTACAGGTAACATGTATCAAGTGTCAAGCAAGCAGATAAATAGGTAAACATGTAACAGGTAACCAGGTAATCAGGTGAACAGGTAATCATGTAACAGATATCAGGTTATGTTAAGTCTTATATTATTACTATCTAGGTAGCACTCCATGCGCCCTAGACTTTTATCACATGGTTGCTACATTCAAACAAGTTACGTTTAGATTTCGTAGTGGAGTCCATAGGGCAGTGTACTCAGGGATCAGGATAACAGGAAAAATAGGAACAGGTAGAACCTAGTGGTTCCCTTCCGAGTACACCTTCCTATAGGGAAGCATGCAGTCAGGTAATCAGGTAAACAAGTACAGGTAGAACTTAGCGGTTCCCTTCCAAGTACACCTTTCTATAGGAAGCATGCAGTCATGTAACAGGATCATGAATCATGTAGTCATGAACACGTAACAGGCAGGACACAGGTCCTCTTCTCAGTATACTTTTTCATATTTTTTACTACTAGATCTTTTTCTTAACCACGGCTTGGTTACTTTGTTATTATTATCAAACAGGCATGTATATGTCACAAAAAAGGGCAAGCATAAGATGATATAAATAAATAACAAGTTCAGGTTGTAAGATAAACATGTACAGGTGAAAGATAACACATAATAGGATAGAACAACGATAATTCTACTTTAGGACAGCAAGACAGTACTGCACTAAAACTGGGATTTCCGTTGCTACAAACATTCAAATCTGAATCCGTCAAAGAATCTGGAAAATAGACTTCCGGCCAAATTCAGAAAATATATATAAGTCATATAGTAATTCACAACAACATGAGTCAAAACTGATTTGAAAGCAGAAAACATGTTCAGCTAGAAATCAGAAAATTGTATTTATAGTCAGGAAAACAGCATGAAAATTCATTAATTAAATCCACAAAAAATCTTGGGTATTCCCCTATATGTTTAGCATCAAAATATAAAGTTTCATAATTTTCCAACCAAAATAGGGTAGTTAACTAAAATTAGAAAACATCAAGATGCAATAGTTTTGTAAATTTGAAATCACAAACACTGCAGTACGAAAACAGCAATCTCACAAAATTGAAAACAAAATCCAAATCCATTGAAATGGTGATCAAATAGATACATTAAGCTAATTTTCATATTCACAAATATTTTAAAAATAGCAAGTAGAATTAGGTCGAAAATCAAGTTCTTTACTGAACAGTATGAAAATTTGCATATATAGTAATTGTTTGGAAACATAGAACGGTTTGTAGAACTCATCAAATAAATCCAAAAAAATTCAGGGTTAATCCCGATCAGGTCTATTTATACATTGCAAAATATTGGATCAAAATAATACTTTTAACATCATGATAAAAATAGATTACTCTTCAGAAATCATAGAAAACAAAATCTAAAAATCTTTCTACACCTTTGTAGTAAAATAGACATAACTCACAATCCATAAATCGAAACTGAGATCTGTCCGAAGGGTTAGAAAATAGACAAAATTCTCTACAGTTCATGTTCACAAAATATTTTCAATTACTGACCTTAATAGGATCTAACATACTGATCAAGAGTAAAGTAACAGAAATTTCAGAATTATCCTTCGGACATAAAATCATCTAGTTCATGTAAAACTCATCCAAATCACCCCAAATATGAAATATAGTGTACTAGATGTCCAAACAACATGGTATAGGGTATTTCACAAGTCCACAACAAGTCTACTACGGATACAAGAACGAGCACATGATATCATATGAACAACACGCATATATATAACTAGAAGTGGTCATTCCTAGGTTAATTCATGTCGTGCATGTCGTGAAGCGACTATGGTTGAAACAACACAATAGAGACAATATTAACAAGGGTTTCACACACAAATTTTCTCTAAAACCCAACTACACTACAGGCGGTATTTAGTACTTGTATTACACACAAAATAGAATACAAGTTACTTGCCTTAAAGATGATGGCGGGACGGCACGAAAAACAAGAATAACAGGAACAGATTCCCGGGAAATGAACTCGACGAATGAACAAACTCGAACCACGAACAACGACAACCACACGAACACAACTACGAACAACAAACTCCACGAACACACGAACGACACCAAAAGCACGAACCAACACACACGCACTCAAGGCAACACCCACCAGCACACAACCACGGCAAGACGATGACGACGGTGTCACGGCTTGATGTTGCGACTGCGGGGAGGAGAGAAACAGCATCGGGCTGTTGTTGCTGATGTGCGGCGGTGCGTCGTAACGGCAGGGAGAGGGAACAGGAGACAGGAGAGGTCGGTCTGGCTGAGTTGCGACGAGGGTAAAGCAGTAAGATGATGGATGTAGAAGAGGGAGAGATCGGGATGGTGAAGAGGAGGGGGAGGTAATGGGTTACGGGATGCACAGGGAGTGCATGGATTGATGGTATTTATATAGGGGAGATGGAGTTAGGGTTTATGGGTGTTTTGTGAATGACGGCGGAGAGGGTGAGTTAGGTTTCGGGTATACATGGGTAATGGGTAGTTTTAGGTTAAACAGGGTAGGCTTTAGGTAATGGGTATTTGGGTTTAGGAGATGTAAATAGGGAGATAATGGTTTTGGGTATTAGGTGTATTAGCGTGGGATTAATTTTGGGTTTTAGGATTTAATGGATATGTGGGTTAATAATCAATGGGTTCAAAAAAAAGAGAATAGAATAGGGTTAAGAATAGGATGAATCCACAAAGAAAATAGGGTGATACAAAAATAAGACGACACGAAAAAAAATAACAAATAAAGTAGACACAAACAATAGAGTAAAGAGGATAAAATAATAGTTCTATCAAACAAAGGATGAACGATTGAGACAATAGAATCAAGAACTCAATTAAAAGATGACAAAACGATAAAATGAATATATTGAAGAACAAAGATCCAATATACGGTCCAAGAAAAAGATACAAAGAGAGAAATACACAAAAAAGAAAAATACACTCAAAAATACACAAAACTGGAAAACAGTGGTTACCTCAGTTCTTCAGTTATCGTAGAGGAGATCAAGTAGACAAAAGAGGATATGGGGTGTTTTTTTGCGAGGGCTCATCCTCCGCATACCCCGCTCTTAGTTCGCCAGTATCCAGAGCACTTAGAAGATTTAGTGTAGTACATGATAAGGTATGACGACACAAAAAACTATCATATTAACGAAGATGATCACGTTAAGACTATTATTGCGAAGGAATATCACATGAAGACCAGGGTTGGTTTCGGGATGCCCTCTCGAATATGAGTAGCACCTTTCGGGTTCCGGAGTCAAGGAATTCTCTAAAATGTCGAGTAAGTTATCCATTTTTCCTTTCAACGCCTTCAATGCTGGGTTGTACTTGCCCATGCACCTCTTCATGAAGGCAGTGCTCAACTGATATGAGCTCAGTCCCGTTTAGTTCATGATTAAGCTGTAGAGACATCTTACGTATTTACATAGGTATTTACCTAAATAAGAAAGTACATCGGCTTGGATGTCTAGGTTTGAGTTCATCCTCAATGTTACCGAGTATGCAAAACCCTTGACTCAAACTTGGACTATCCATTTGAGAACTCACAACCTTATGTTCGAATTATTATTGTTGTAAGTTGGGTGGGGAATCTTATTTCGACTCAATATGAAATTTTCATTTGTCTGTTGCTTTCTTATAAATAGAGGGGAAAAAAGGTGAAAACCCTGACCTTTTCTTTTGAATTTTAAAAATAAAAATCAAGGAGGCTTGGGAAGTGTTAAATTGGTTTTCATGTTCAGGTTAGGTCCAATAAATTAAACCCACCCACTGGAATCTATATTAGCGGACCATGTACTATATCGTACCTTTTTGTGGTATATATACACAAAAAGATTAAGGGATGAGCATGGGATGTTGGGATGAAGAAGTCCCGACAAAAATGAGATAAAATAAGTAATATAAAATTACGGAAACGTGGTAAATAGTTTCTAAATCATGCTTCCTCAATATATTTTCACACTAATTATTAGTACGCAGTGAGTGCAAGTAATGGTGAATGTCATACGTTTAATATTATTAATTCTAGCTCCTACTATGATACTGTTGTTTAATATGTATACATCTAGGAGGCTATGAGCTTATAGAATGGTTCCTAAATGAGCTTATAGGTAAGTGGTTAGTATGCATTGCATATATAATGTTGGTATATATGGTGGAATCCTTGGGTAAGGTGAAAACTCATGCTTGGATTCTCAGATTCTGAATTGAAATGTGACTTTTGAGCAGTCATTTGGAATTTAATGTGTTGTCAAGATTTAGGGTTAAAGATAGTAGTGCAGTACAATTCATGTACTCATCAGCGATACATTACATCGTTCTTGGATTATGATGGGAGTTCATTTAGAAATTATATCTTAATGGTCTCTAGGAGTTTGCTTGATAATTTGTTATTGCACGCACATGAAAGGCGATTGTTTTAATGAGTGGTTTCGTTACTGAAGCAGTCATTGAGTGCTCAAACTCTTTGTAGTTTGTACTGATATGGAGTGTAGGAGGTGGCACGGGCCAATTTATTACAAAATATAAATTATACCTGTTATATATTTATGCATTAATTTGAAACAGGACATGATGCATTGGTTGATGCTGACAACTGTAGTTTATATAAATATTCTGATTTTTTCCCCCAGTTTCTTCTCTTTACTTCCTCTTTCTTCTTGAATTCACGTCTCTTTTCTGATTAGGCATGGAACGTTCATATATGTGTTTTCGCTGCCTTGTACAAGTGAGGGAGCTTAGCTCAGTGTTCAAGCCCTGTGCTAACTATGAAGATAATCGAACATACAGTTTTCAGCATTCACCTATGTTTAAAATAGAGAAAGTGTGTAGAGTGTGTAGTGTAATGCTTCACTTTTTTATGAGCTTCACTTTTTTATGATCTATATTGCACTGCTATGGTGGGCTTTTCCTACTACGAAGCATCATAGCAAACAAAAAAGCATGCTATTTTCAACTAAATTAGAACTTCATATTTTTTTCATATCACAAAGTTTTATAACATGTACTTTATTTTGAATAGTGCGGATCATGAATTTCAGATGCAGAAATCAAAAGTTTTGTGCAATATAAGAAGATACTCATCCTATGGAACTTGGCCTTTTAGTTTCTTTTATATATATATATATATATATATATATATATATATAGAGAAAGAGAGAGAGAGAGAGAGAGAGAGAGAGAGAGAGAGAGAGAGAGAGAGAGAGAGAGAGTTAGTCTATTATGAGATGGTGAGCGGGGCTCCTTATCTTGAGCGGGAGCTTCCAGCCATCCGATCTGAATTGATTCAGATCGAATGGCTGAGATGGGATCCCGTCTCCATCCTGTTTTGTTGAGGGTAAAATGGTCATTTGGCCCCCTCTCCTTATCTTTGGCATCCTGGCTCCCAACCCAAATCCCGCTCTCTCTATTCGATCGTAAGAAACCCTAGCCCCCTCTCCTTATCTTGCTCCCGCTCTCTTCTCCTTCTTCGATGAAACCCTGATCGTCGGAGACGAAACCCCCATTCTCCTTCTACGATTTCTACTCTCTTGGACTCTCTCACTCTCTTCGACGAGAAACCCTAGCCCCCAAATCCAACGAGTCTCAGTGGTCTCTTTCTCTCTCTCTAAGATCGAAGACCCAAATTGCAATTAGGGTTGCGAGGCTCTCTCTCTCTTCGACGTCAAACCCATCTTCCGATTAGGGTTTCGATTCCTCATCGATGGTTTCTTATCAACTGTAACCCTCTTCAGCGATGGTAATGTTCCCGTTCTCATATTTTGATTCCATTTCGTATATGGGTTTTCTTTGTTTTGATTAATGCTTTGATGGGTTTGTTGTTTTGGGGTTGAAACTAGATCTGGGTTCGAAATTTTTCGGTGTTTGAGATGTTGGGTTGTTATGGGTATGTTTAGATCTATTGAATATGGTGTGTTTTTAAGATGGATCTCTAAGATCTGCATCAAAGAAGTGGAAAATGAATCACCCCATGTAGAATTTTGGTATTCACAACTATTTTTGGTGTATCAGAAGAGGGCCCATGGCCGTTTTTGTGTGTTGGTCTAGGCAATGATGATATGCACTACCTAACAAGCTAATAAGTTACAACTAGTTGGCGCAGCATAATAATGCAGCCCTAGACACATTCTTAATGCTTGATTTGCAAAATGAATATATAGAAGTGTGTTCTGAGCCTACGAATAATTCAGTTCATGTGTTGAGGACAACTATACTTCTGCTGCTGCTTTCTCTGAATATGAGATTGGTTTTGACATTGCTTCTCTGAATATGAGATTGGTTATGACATGGTATATTAAACTATTGGTGATGCATTCATTATGCTTCCTCGGATATTCATAAAGTTATGAGCCTAGATAGTGAAGATATTAGTGTGATACTGAGCCATACAGTTGTATTCAGATTTGTGTTTCTTGCATCTTTGATAATTTAAATTTATTCCCTATCATAACATCACACTTTTAATTGTTTATGCCTTTGAAAGTTTTGAGTTTCAGCCATCCGTTGGATCTGCAATTTGATCATGGGAGTGTTCCAGTAGCCTGCAATTCTTCCGCTCATCTCACTTAACATTGGGGTAGTTAAGTCATAACTTCTCTTTCATCTCTCTCTCATACTATGTAGTTAAGTCATTATGATATTCACACCATTATTATGGCTCTGATGATATTCACACTCAATCTGGACTGAAGATGAACTCAAATTGCGGGGTTTTAGCGGTTGAAGATTTTCTGAATCTGGGCAATGATGAACTTAATTTGGGTCTCTTTTAACTTTGCACTTGGTTTTGACATCTACAATTACACTTCTGCTGCTGATTTCTCCGAATATGAGATTGGTTTTTACATGGTATATTACACTATTGCTTCCTCATAGAATTTTCTGAGAAGAGGCAGAGCATTATGCTTCCTCAGACATGGTATATTACACTATTGCTTCCCTGAATAAGCATTCATTGTGCTTCTTCAGAGATTTTTGAGCCTAGATATTCAAGCAGTCAGCAGCATTCATTATGTGATATTCAAAAATTTTTGAGCCTAGGTAGTGAAGAAAATTAGTGTGATGCTGAGCCATATAATTGTATTCATAATTGTGTTTCTTACATAGATCAGATAATTTAAACTTATCCCCTATTACAATTTATAGATAGCAGGTTGTTGACATTCAAGACTCCCTCATTGACTCTTAAGTTTCCGTCTTTCCCTGGAAGGTTACTAATTACATCAGTAATGGTATATACATTATGGATAATTTCTGGTCTTTAACAATCTGAAGCTCATTTCTGTTTCCATTTTTTTAGGGAAACAGAAACTTCTCACAAGATCAGGGACCTCATTTTTTTAGGCCTGATTTTAGTTGTTGCTTCTCCCTCTACTTCTTCCTTCAGATATTGATTATTGATTATTTATGTTTTTGAACTTGTTGGCATGGCATTGCAATGCAGCCCTAGTTTAAATTATATGTTCTGAGCCTAGTTTGTTTTGTTTATTTTTGTAGCCTTATAGTTTCATTCTTAATTCCTTAGTCTAAATTTCTCTTATCTGATTTTTGGTTTGTATACTTTGTTCGCGGGCAGCTAAAGAATTTGAGACCAAGCTGAAAAAGGAGCTTGAAGATCCAACTAAGCTCTCTTCCGTGGAAGTTCCCAAAGCTGTTAGCAGTGAAGAAGATAAAAAAGGAACTTGAAACATCAGGGCCAAAAGAGAACATTTGAGATCACTGAACTCCAATTATACTGTTTAGATAGGTTATTTTGAGTTCTAGTTTTACAATGTTAATTGAGTGTAAATGTAAGGCTGGATGAAACCATGCATAGTCTGTACTTGGTCTTTTGAATTAGTTTTGTGGATAACACTTATATTATTTAAACATGATGGTGATCATGGATTTCCCATCAATTTACTGTTATTTAGCATGGGTATTCTACTGTTATGTATATTTCATAGTACAGTTTAGAAGATCTTTGGGCAAAGCAAATCAATTCTATGGGTCTCAACCTGCTGCAGTTACTCTTCGTATCGAGAAGAAGTGGAAGCTTGGAAATGGGTATATAGCAATGTGCTACTGTATTCAGCATCTTGGTCTGATGGAGAACTAGGCCAGGGTTAGCTTCACTTTGAACTTTGAACTACACTTCAATAGAATGAATATGAAAGGCTAGAGACAACTCTACTTCTTTTTCTTTGACACAGTATCCTTTTCTTGCAGATGTTTTTCTTTCTCCTTTTCTGCTGAAGAGTCTAGTATAGAGAATAGTATTAACTCGAAAAACAATAATAGTAATACAGAATCCAATTAATTGCTCACCAATATTTTTAAATGTGAGCCCCCGATTCTTGATACAGATACATATATACAATACTCTCAGACGATAATGAATTCAAATTCAGATCAACAACAATAATTTACTGGGTAAGAAAGAAACTTCATTTTTCAGTCTATTTCTTTCTGGTGAAAATCAAAGAAATAATTTGTAAAGTCACAATAATTATTCAATCGATTGGTACAAAATACAAATTGTACATACTTGAACCTATGCTTAAACAACATTAACACTTCTCACATATTCATGTCTGTATTTGGTTTTGCGAACATCTGTTCAGATAGTTTGACATATCCATATCTGTACTCTGGACCGACAAATATGAGATACACATCCATATCAACAAAACATTTGTACAAATCCATAAACATAACTATTTCTTCTTCACCAACCCTTCAGCCATCTTCATATAGTCTCCAAAACCACCATTTCTTGACTTCTTGGGAGAAGGATTGGGAACGTCAGTAGTCTTTGAAGGTGCCTTCGGAGAATGGCTCGAACTGTAGTTATGAAGAAAGGTCTCAACTTTCTCCACATACTTTCCGTAGCCTTGATCCCCTTCCATCTTACCGTAGTGTGAGGCTGCACCACGCAAATATGCAGATGCTTCACAGCAGACTGCCCACTGGAAAAAAATACACAAAGTTAGAAGAATTTACCTCAGATTTATTAGATAACATAAAACAAAGATAACAGAGAGGATGATTATGTTCATGACATGAACTTAAGTAGGCTCAGAAATCACATTCTTTCAGAAGACAAGGTTCTCAAATGAGCACAACATCTTGAGTGGGGTATCATAAATTTATCAAGCATAAGTGTGTTGGTGTAGTACTATGGCTGCAGTAGATCTGCCGCGCCCAAATAGCTGCAACCATCACAAACCCCCACCTCTTCCAAAATCAAATACATGCATTCCCTCATAAACCACTTAATTGTATCAGCTCAAAGAAGGGTAATTGTATCAGAAAAAATCACTTAATCGTATCCGGAAAAAACAAGTATCCGCCACTAAAAACAGTATATGCCATGATCAAGTAGACTGCAGTGAATATACAAAGCAAACTATTAGCCAAAATATACAAAGCATACTATCAGCCAAAGTATACAGAGCTCAACTGTGAAACGGAGCTCACTGCCAAACAGAGCTCAACTGTGAAACACAGCTCAACTGCAAACTTAAAAAAAACCAACAGAATCTCACTGTGAAGCAGATCTGAAGGGCAAATACAGCTACACAGCTGTGTGCATCAGCCCAAAGAAGGGTAATTGTATTAGAAAAATGTGTCATTTCATACCCCCCTCAGATCTGAAAACCCTACCCTCCAAAAAATTCGAACTCACAAATCAGTACCCAAATTTGGGAACGCTAAACTGTCAACTTAAAAAAACCAACAGAATCTCATTGTTGAAACAGATCTGAAGGGCAAAAACTAACAGAGCTCACTGTGAAACACAGCTCAAAAATCAAATAATTGTATCAGAAAAAATCAAGTATGAGCCAAAATCAAGCATATGCAATGATATATTCAGTACAAGTGAATATATAAAGTGTACAAAGTATCTGTCACTCCAAAAAAAAGAGTCAAGTATCAGCCAAAATCAAGTATATGCCATGATCAAATCAAGTGGGTGCATCAGCCCACTAACTACCTGAAAACAGAGAAGGAAAGAAATATATTTCAGTTGGTAGGTGGGGAAAACAATAAATTCAACCTGAGACAATACCATGCACTCATCACTGCCTATCAATTCATCCTCTAAAATAAAATAAAGTAAGGCATCATATTGACAAAATTGTTTGTGAATCAAATACTTCCCTCAGTTCATATAATCGTTACCATCATCGGAACTATCTTCAATAGAGGAATTCACATCCTCTTCGTCGAATGCACTCCTGCCATTGAAAAGATTAAGCAAAAGTAAGTCATTGTGCAGTAGTTTTAAAAAAAATAAGAAAGTGTACGCTTCTTTAAGAATTTTCATATATAGAAAAATTCCTGATATCGTTATCAAGCTTCTTTGGGCAAGTTCTCGCATCATGGCCTTGCCCGTGCAATCCGCAACAATTGCACTTCCTAGGTTTTCCTCTTGATTTCTCGCGCATCCGTTTCAACCGCGCATATTGAAAATCACATTAGTATTTGGCATTCATCCAAAGGAATTTTTTTTATTAACTAATTTCAAAGGATTGGAGATTAAATCATTGAAAAACAATTTCAACTTATCTATATATAACTTAGGATTTCGAATTTAACCTAGTTTCCCTATCTGGAAATTTTTCCAGCTGTGTGCATTGTGTGCAACCCATCATATTCAATAGATCTAAACATACTCATAACAACCCAACATCTCAAACACCGAAAAATTTCGAACCCAGATCTAGTTTCAACCCCAAAACAACAAACCCATCAAAGCATTAATCAAAACAAAGAAAACCCATATACGAAATGGAATCAAAATATGAGAACGGGAACATTACCATCGCTGAAGAGGGTTACAGTTGATAAGAAACCATCGATGAGGAATCGAAACCCTAATCGGAAGATGGGTTTGACGTCGAAGAGAGAGAGAGCCTCGCAACCCTAATTGCGATTTGGGTCTTCGATCTCAGAGAGAGAGAAAGAGACCACTGAGACTCGTTGGATTTGGGGGCTAGGGTTTCTCGTCGAAGAGAGTGAGAGAATCCAAGAGAGTAGAAATCGTAGAAGGAGAATGGGGGTTTCGTCTCCGACGATCAGGGTTTCATCGAAGAAGGAGAAGAGAGCGGGAGCAAGATAAGGAGAGGGGGCTAGGGTTTCTTACGATCGAATAGAGAGAGCGGGATTTGGGTTGGGAGCCAGGATGCCAAAGATAAGGAGAGGGGGCCAAATGACCATTTTACCCTCAACAAAACAGGATGGAGACGGGATCCCATCTCAGCCATTCGATCTGAATCAATTCAGATCGGATGGCTGGAAGCTCCCGCTCGAGATAAGGAGCCCCGCTCACCATCTCATAATAGACTAACTCTATATATATATATATATAATTCAGTACATGGAGGATCCTTTTAATGTACATCAGTACATGAAGACTAAATATCATATACGAAAGAGAAGATGAATCTAAAACTAACTGGCAAATCCTTCAACTAATAGAAAGCATCATCTAACAAACAACCGTTATAAATAATTATCGAGTGTCCCACTTGGGTCTAACCAAATCCTCCTTTGAATTGCTCAAAACCATACTAAATTTCAATTTGGAAGACTAGTACATTTGAATAATACTAATTAAGCTAACATGCCTAGTTGTGCTGTGAAAATAACGTTACAAGATACTTCTTTAAAATTAAAACAGAAACACATATAATAAGGTTTAAAAATAGAAGATATTTTCAAGGACATAAAACATATGTCCTTATGGAGAGATATGGACATAAAATTAAATTTACTGAAATGCTAATTAATCTCATTTAAATTTACTGAAATGCCACATGTTCCCATGTTATGAAGGTATTGAGCTATTTTATTGCACTCCAGATAAAAGGAAAAACTTGACAGGCAATGTCAATGTGGAATATTTCCACTGTACATTATATAGTATTAACCAGCTTCACAACTTCCCCTTGCAACTATAAGTGAACAGCTTGACTAAAATGACCCCACAACGTATAAATAGATCAGTTTAGATTTTATACTTTTGTATAACTATTTGCAGTTTATGAAAATTAAGAAAATATCATTGTCGTGTTAATGTCTATTTCTTGAGATAGAGTCGGGGAAGGAGGGAGGAGGGTGTAAGTTTATTTCATGTCTATAATATATACTAGCAGTAAATAGGTTTACAGTGGTGATATTTATTATAATTATCATGAAAAAAGAAGGAAAACAAAAAACAAAAAAACACCACCTGTTTCAAATGCTGGTTTTACTGATTCTTTTGTTTTTTTGTTGTTGTTTTTGGTTTTATGTATGGCAAACATATTCTAGAGCAATTTCGAATATTTTTGACATATTCCTTTTGATTGAAATCTTTTGTTTGTAAATTGATGTTTTTTTTTTTTTGAGATAAAAGTGACCAAAGTCACCAGTTTCAATAATGAAAAATTAACGAAACAGAATTACCCAATATTACAAGTCTAGTCTACTCCAGTTCATTGCATCAATTTACATACAAAACACCACAGTCTGCCAGACATAAAAGACAATAAATCTAGCACGAAATAACAGTAACCTCCAGCTTGATAAGCACAAAAAGAGATAGGAGGTGACTGCAGTCATAACACATTTAGCTATTCTGCTCCCTCCATACGAAGTTTCTTCCTCGCTCTTGCTTGACCTGCCCAAGCATCTATTAAAACCAGAATTTTATGCAACATCATATGAAATCTACATTTAGAGTTACAGAAGCAAAAAACATTCCTATCAAGCCACAGGGTCCACAAAATAGTCTCAACCGTAATATCCCATAGCAGCCTATGGTCTTTCATAATGTTTATGGATCTCCAACTTCCTCAAATATCCTTGATACAGTTTGGTGTTTCTATAGTATCAAAGCCTAACCCCATGATTTTCCAAGTCAGTCTAGCTCTAGAGCATAGTATGAAAATATGGTTAGTATCCTCCTCTCCTATGTTACATCGTTGGCACGTCACATCAATCGGAATATTGCGTTTCCTAAGGTTTGTTTTGGAGAGAATAGCGTTGTTCAATACCAACCAAAGGAAGGCCTTCACCTTAGAAGGGACTTTCAATTTCCAAATAGTAGTTGCATGCGAGTTTCTAATGCCCCCATCATTCAAGAAGTCGTACATGGAGGAAACTGAGAATATAGAACTAGAGCTTAAACTCCATTCTCTTACGTCCTCTTCACCCCTATCCTGTCGCACCACCTCCTCCAGTAGAGTTTTAAGTTTCACCAGTTGTTCCTGACCTTCGTTAGGAAGGATTCCTTTGAATTCAATTTTCAGTCTCTCATTCTTCCAGACGTCCGCCACGAGGGCATCGTCCCTAGTACTTTCATTAGCTAGCTGAGGGAAAAGAGATTGTAGGGTATTCGCCCCACACCATTTTTCCTTCTAGAATCTACCATTTTTTTCGTTTCCTAGCATGCACCTCATATTCGAATGCAAAATATCTCCCACCTTAGCTATTCCTTTTCATAGGTAAGACATTTTTTCTTGCTTGCTTCTGCTGCCATATATAACTATTTTCTGCGTTCGATACCTCATGAATGAATTACTCCACCATGTCTTGCGTCGTTTGTGCATTTTTCACCACCATTTGGAGAGGAGAGCCTTATTCATATCTCGTAGGTTGACTATTCCAACTCCACCAAAATCTTTCTTTTTACATACCTTATCCCACCTTATCAAATGAAGCCCCTTGTTATCCTCATGGTTTCCTTTCTACAGGAATCGTCGCCTGCTTCTATCGATTCTTTCAATAGCCCAACCGGGGATCTCATAGATAGACATCAAGTACGTTGGTAGACTACTGAGAACGAAATTAATCAGAGTAATTCTACCTCCAAGAGATAGAAACTTTTCTTTCCAACCGGCCAATTTTTTCTCAATCTTTTTAACCAGGGGAACCCAATCATCCTTAAGCATCTTTCCTGGTCTGATAGGCGTACCCAAGTACTTGAGTGGGTATTCTCCTGTCTCACAATCGAACATTGTTGAGATCACCTCAATCGAGTTCGCATTGTTGTTGCTAAGTGTAGTCACACAACTCTTGTGAAGATTAACAGCCAATCCAGACCAATATTCATAACATCTTAGTAGTATACGAATTGCCATGATTTCTTCCACCTCAGCCACCCAAAACATGAGAGTATCCTCTGCATATTGTAAGATTGACAATGATTCAGCTATTCCTTACTTTAACCCCCTTGGTAAGCCCAACCTCTATTCCTCTCTTATTCATTTCTGCTAGACCATCGGAAATAATTGTAAAAATAAGTGACAAAAGTGGATCTCCCTGCCTCAATCCTCTCTGGCATCTGATTTCCTTTCCTGACAATCCATTAAGTTTGATGAAAGATTTACCATTTCTAACACACATCTTCATCAACAACCTCCATTTCGTTCCGAAACCTTTTAGTTGTAGCGCCTCATCCACACAGTCCCACTCCTAGTTTTAGAAGAAAACCATCTACTTTGTCTTTGTTTCCTCTGAAAACCATTTCGTGTGCTGACGCGATGCTATCCAGGATATCTCTTTCTTTAACAAATCTGTTTTGTGATTCACCAGTAATATCAGTTAAGTGTGGGGATAATCTATTAGCCAACACTTTCATGATGATTTTGAAGGATCCGTTTAGCAGACTAATAGGTCAAAGGTCCTTCACCCTAAGAACCTCCGCTTTCTTCGGTATTAGAATAACATTCGCATAGTTGAGTCTCTCAATTTGTGCTTCTCCCTCAAACAGTCCATGAAAAATGTCTAAAAAGTCTTTCTTGATGATAGACCAGTATCTTGAGTAGAAAAGAATCGGGAAGCCATCCGATCCCGGAGCCTTATCTTGACCCAAAAGTTTGATTGCCTTTAGCACCTCCTCCTCCGAGAATGTCTCTTCCAGCCCCTCACTCCCCTCAATAGTTGAGTCACTCCACATGTCTGATCTCAAATTACATCTGAGTTTTCTCTTCTTTCCCAACAGATCTCTAAAAGACTTGTCAATATGGTTTCTAGTTGCTGTCTCGTCCTCTGTTCAAACTTTCCCCACAAAGAATCCCCTAATTTGATTGTGTCGCCTTCTACCATTTACCACCTTATGGCAGAAAGCCGTATTTGAATCTCCTTCCTTGAGCCATTGGATCCTATATCTTTGTCTCTAATAGCATTTCCATCTCCCCAATTCTATGTAGCTCCATTCTGTTGGAGGCCAGTTCTTCAAATTATGCCCTTTGAAGACATTTATCCTCTTCAATAGTTTCTGATTCTTGGACCCTCGCTCCCAGCATCTCTTTTCTTCTTTTTGTTTCACCGTGTTCCTCTTTTGCCCAAATCTTTAGGCACCTCCGCAATCGTCTCAGTTTGATGTTCCAGTTGGAGACCGCATCGGATGTGTTGGTCGGCGCCACCCAGGACTCTTCTATGGCCTTCCTAATGTTAATGCTGAAAGTCCATGCCTTCTCAAATCTAAACTGACGTGGGAGCGATCTTCGACCATTTTCCCACTCAAGAATAAGTGGGGTATGGTTAGAAGTCGATCTAGGTGTAACGCCCCGATTTTCGTAAACTGAAAAACCGTGACATAAGCCAGAATATTTTCTTCAATTAGCCACAATACACAAAAATACAGGAAAATTTAAAATTTTTTATTCAACACAAATGTATTACAAATCTGAATATTACAAAATTGTAATACATTACAATAGTGTTACAATAATACCTTTACAATCCCAAGTGTTACAACTTTCAACATATTACATCAGAGTACAAATGAATAAAGAACAACACTTGGTATTTCGCTTGGATGCTTTCCAACAAATAAATAGATTACAAAACTGTTACAATGGAACAATAGTAACAACATATAATGTAGCGGAAATGGAAACGACTCTTGCTTCTCTCGCCTTGAGTCCTTCTGAATCCTGTACCTGTACTTCTGTAATCCAGTACCTATTGAAATGGGGGCATCAGTATTCACTGACGCTTTAAGGCTGATAACTAGCAGCAATTCTCCACTTAAGCAAACAGATTAATGAAAAGAGAAATGTGTATATATAATTGATGTGTCAATGTATGCTATGCCTTAGACTTTAATACAAGATTGACTAACGCCAAGATGTTCTTATTCTAATGCAAGCAAGTCTCCGGAACAGTATGCATCCCACACTACATATGCCCCATCTCAAGCCATTTCTCTATATATAGGGATTTTAACTCACGTTATGAATTCTACTTTTGTACCCATCCTATTTCTGACATAATACTACACGACTAGCGACTATTGCCCGGCGTACCGGACCTCACTCAAAAGCCAACACGAACTACAAGATACTTGTCAACCTTCTTCCGTGCCCTCAACTCGTCATGAGAAGGCATAGAATGTAGTACCCCGTATTTTTAAATATAATTTTAAAGGTTTATAAATGAACTCAAGTGAATTTTTGGAGAATTGATAAATATTTTCTGAAGATTTATCTTTTTACATGTGCAAAACACGTGCAAATATTTTCTTGAGAATTCAAAAGCCAAAATTTCTTCATGGAAAATCATCATTTATTATTTGGGATTTAATTGAAATTTTTGTAGATTTTTCGGATATTTATTGGATCTATATGCAAATATTAAGAAAAAGAATGATCTTTTTGCAAAATTGTTATTTTGAGGGGTGAAAGTGCAAAACTATTTTTCTGGACTTTTCAAACAATGCCGGCTGGAAATAAGGTGTCTATTTTACTTTTAAATCTCAATTTAATTGGTTTTATTAAGTTTCCAACTATAGGGATCTATTTATGTAAAGTTATATTTTCAAGGGGTTATCTTGCAAATGTGTTTAAAAACCCTAATCTTCAATTCCGGCCCATTTAAAAGAAGTGCAGCTGACTTTCGCTGTACAACACAATGGTTTTATTATTTTTTGGACATTAAGAAGAGGATCTTGGATTTCGCAAAAGAAAGGCTTTCTTATCAAGATTTCTTCATTTGATGTGAGTGACTTGTTTGTTTTGCTTGTGTATTTTGCATGTGAGTGATTTTGTTGTTTTGTTTTATGTATGTGAGTGGTATAATTTGGTTGTTTGATCTATGAATGTTTTAATGGATCTTGAATATTGAATTTTAATTGCTAGAAAGCATGTTTAGGGTTTGAATAGAAATAGGCACATTATGAACTGGATGGATGGATGAAAAATTGGATCTTGTGAAACCCTAGTTGTTTGTAAATAAAATTTGTATGTGGGTAGTCCATCTCTTTTGGATCAATGTTGGATTGATTGGATATGGTAGATTTTATGCATAAATCTAATAAAGATGAGACTTTTATTACTTTTGAGTATTGGTTGAATGAAACTTGATATGGTGATGTTATAAAATTGATTATGGTTGTGAGTTGTGATGGTAATCAAGTTTTGAGAAAATTTGAAAGGAAAAGTATGAATCAAGAGATCATGACATGAAAATCGAACTTGGAAATTTAGTTGAGTTAAGGAAATATACCCAAATTGGGGATTTTCTTGAGATTTTGGTATTGATACGATTTGGATCTGAATACGAAGCAATTTCGATGAGTAATTGATTTTAAGAAACTCTATTTTTGACTATATGCACAACCCATGTTTTAATCGAAAGAAATCAACAAAATCTCTATTTTTATAAATTGAAGTAGTTTTGATTTAGTTTTATGGACTATTATATATCCTACAAGTTGTATTTGATCATATAAGAAATAAGCTTTTTGTAGAAATCGTTTTCATTAAGTAAAACTACGTATCGGTTGAGATGTGCATAACCAAAAGTATGCAGTCTGCAGGTTGACAGTCGATTGGTATGACTTCTCAGTCGACCGACATGACCCAGCTGCAATGTTCCCTAGTTTTTCTTGAAATTTCGTTCGGGACAGTCGACTGAAGATTTTTACAGTCGACTGGTGCCACTTAGAATTATTTTCTCGAAGTTATTGTATTTTCACTCTGGACAGTCGACCTAGACCCTTTTACAGTCGACTGCTACACTTAGGATTTATTTTCTTAAAAATTATTGAATTTTCTCTCTGGACAGTCGACCGATGGTTTTAATAGTCGACTTATAACACTTAGATTATTTTCTTAAAACCATGGAATCTCTTTCTGGATAGTCGACTTACGCTTGTTATTAGTCGACTGGTACTGATATATCTTTATATTTCTGAATGTTCTTTCAAATGATTTATTCTCTAAATGTTTTAATCTATAACTTACTATTATATACTTTATCTTCTACTGAACATATGTTTTCAAGTTGTTTTGACTGAGCAATTCATATTGGAAGGTTGGTTTGGATATTTGAGTGTGAGTCCTAGAGGGTGTGTGTGACCCTAGTACACCGGCAATTGAGATATTTATGTTGGGGCCTGATGAGGCATTTAGTTGATCAGTTGTTGAGTTAAGTCCAGTAGGGTACACCAACTCTAGGAGATTCGTAAAGTAATTAAACAACTTAAATGATAAGGACAGGCACTAGTGGTGATATGATGAACGAGAACATGGGTTGTGGACCTCAGTATGGCTTGCGGTGTGAGATAATCTCCGGAATTATCCAGGTGTGAGTGAAATAGTCTCCGGAATTACCTGTGGTGTGGGATTGATCTCTGGAATTATCGGGGTCGAGGCGACGCACATGTGGTATTCGTATGATGAGGTGCCATTGCTTGCGGTGTGGGGCATTCTCGAAGATTCCCAGGTGTGAGTGAAATAGTCTCCGGAATTATCTTTGGATAGAGATTGACCTCTAGAATTATCGGGGCATGGGCTAATACTCACAGTTTATCTTTATCTCATAGTAGTCATCGTGTTAGGATTAGTTGCATAGCGGGGGATTAAACCCTATAATGTGGAGACGTTAAGGGCTTGCACCGGACCTATGTAGAGTGGAATCCATAGACTCCGACAAGTACGCATTAGAGAGTCAGCATATAGAATTGTGTTTTCTTGACTTGGTTTTATGCATGTGGTTTCCTGTCCTTTTTCTACACTTAACACTTAGTTAGTTTCACTTGATGTTTTCATGTTTCCTTGCTACGTCACATTTTATGTATTCTTTTTTATTACATGTTGTTCATGAATCTATGCTTAACTTATGTTGTTTATTTTTTTATGTCACTCACACCTTTATGGCTGACCCCTTTAGTTTTGGGGGTTAGGGTTATCTCTAGCCTCATATTTTACAGGTGATTTCTTATAGCTCGGATTTGGATGCTTGAGTTCAAGTGATGTAATGACTTATGTAAAAGAAAGTGTTGTAAAGAAAAGAAAATTGTGATTAAGGTGTATTGTATTCCGCTGTGCTATGTAAATGATTATTGTAACAAAAGTTGAAAAATTTTATTGGTGTTAAATTGTGTTTAATATTACATTGAAGTTGATGCTGGGAATTGTGCCACGTATTTTTCTAAGATATCATATTAGAAATTCGGGGCGCTACATAGAACCTGCCGGGATCGTAGGGTCTATTTCCCTATGAAACCCTCTCGTTCTTATCATGGCACAGTTAGGAATTATCAATCAAGATACGAAACCTGTGCTCCCAACTTGTCATGGAAAGGCACCGCCCGTATCCCTTTGACAGGAGAATACATCCCAATAACACCACCTAGTGTCAGCCTATAGGAGAGGTTGGATTGTAGGGTATCACCCCTAACACCAACTCTCACCCTTTGGCAATTTATAGATAAAAAATGGTTAAGTAAGAAGTTACTACCCTAACGATGTCACTAACTCTAACCAATCAAATGGGGCCGTACGGCTACAAGATACTCTCAACCTAGAGTCGTACTCTCAACTCATCATGAGAAGGCTCCATATGGGTCCAACAAGCGAGATACGCAACTCATGCTTCCAACTTGTCATGAAAAAGCACTGTACGTGTCCCTCTTCTAACCCAACAAGCGAGACATGCACTATGCTTCCAACTTGTCATGAAAAGCACCATACGTGTCCCTCTTCTATCTAAACAAGCGAGACATATGCTGTGCTTCCAACTTGACATGAAAAGCACCGTACATGTCCCTCTTCTAACTAAACAAGCGAGATATGCACTGTACTTCCAACTTGACATGAAAAGCACCGTACGTGTCCCTCTTCTAACTAAACAAGCGAGACATGCACTGTGCTTCCAACTTGACATGAAAAACACCGTACGCGTCCCTCTTCTGAATAAACAAGCGAGACATGCACTGTGCTTCCAACTTGACATCAAAAGCACCGTACGTGTCCCTCTTCTAACTAAACAAGCGGGACATGCACTGTACTTCTAACTTGACATGAATAACACCGTACGTGTCCCCCTTCTAGATGCTGCAACAATTTGTTGGCACAATTAACCAAGTCTTAAACTAGACTTCACAAGATCTCCTCAGGTCCACTCATAGCCTACTTATTTAAGACATACATATGAGCCCAATGAGCTTCGTATGAGACCAACAGCTAAATACGGGCCAAGTGAGCCGCGTATGAGACAACAACATAAAAACGACTACTCATCATAAGCATGGGTTCTTTTCTTAGAACATTGACCACAACAAAACTTACGCATGGGTTTCTACATACAACACAAGAATGATTTGTTCACTAGAATGTCACATAGGCATGGATGGGTTCATTTCAACATAGAACAATAAAACTCAAGCATGATGGGTTCTTTACTAGAACCGTTAGCAACTTAACCATGATGTTCTACTACCACTCAAGCATCGTATATAAACTCAAGCGTGGTATACAACTTAAGCATGGTATACTTACTATAATCAACTTACAACAACTCAAGTATGGTATACCTACTATAATCCACTCAAGCATGGGTTTCCTTCTGCAGCAACTCAAGCATAGTATACTCACTATAATCAACTCAAGCATGGATTTCTTACTAAAACAACTTAAGCATAGTATCTTTCTATAATCAACCTACAATAACTCAAGCATGGTATACTTACTAAAATCAACTCATGCATGGGTTTCCCACTATAATCAACATACAACAATTCAAGCATGGAAAAAGAATAGTCTTTAAAAAAAGACTATAGATCATTTTTCAAAAACAGCCGCTCCTACCTACTCCCTTCTTCCTCTCCTACCTACTCCCGAACCCAACCCTAGATCTATCTCCCAGGGGCCGCAGTGCCGCCGCCCCCCTCCCCATCGTCCCCCCTTCCACTCTTCCACCAACGGGGCGATCCTCCCTCCTTCCAGCGCATCGAAGGAGATCCCGGTGTCCAGCCGCAAAACGGGGCGACTCCAGCGCGTCGACGGAGGTCCCGGTGTCCAGTCACCCGCACCGCTGCTTCGCCATCCATCGCGTGAAGGCATTGCTCAATGGACGGCGGCGGCTTGCCGCTGCGCCGCCGCGATAATGGATGCGGCGGCGACAGTAATGGAGACAACGGCGACAGCAGTGGAGACTATGGCTATGGTGGGAAGGACTGTGAAGGACGTGTGCCCTCACGACTTCGTGAAGACTTATTCCGCTCACCTCAAGCGATCTGGAAAGATGGAGCTTCCACATTGGACAGAGATTGTGAAGACTGGAAAGTTCAAGGAGCTTGCTCCCTATGATTCTGATGGGTATTACATTAGAGCTACTTCAATGGCAAGGACCCTCCATCGCGTGAGATCTGTGATACTTGCAGTTGGGGGTGGGTTTATTGGGGTTGGGATTAGTTTTGGTTGAGATGGGTTAGCTTTGCTAGGTGTTTCACCGGTTGCTCTTCATGCTTGCCACCATGTCCACACTCTTGGGGCCAATTACAGCTATGTTTTGATTTTTCGAGGGTTGATAGTGCGTGTGAAGAAGCCGGGATATGCTTGGCTGCGCCGTTGTGTGAGACGGCAGGGTATTTTGTGGCTTGGGGATTGGTGGAGCTGTCTGGGTTGGGTATGTCTAGTTGTGATGTTTGCGGTGTAGGTCAGTTGTGGGGCTAGGGCCCGAAGATGGGGTCCCCCCATGAGACCGCTTATTACATACTAGTATTTTACCACCATGAGACCGATTGTGGAGCTTGGGCCCAAGACGGGGTCCCTCCGTGATGGGCGCTCACTTGTCACAGCTTCTGGGGTGTTGGTCTCAACTGTTGCGGAGCGTCCGGGATGTGAAGAAGGAGGTGGAGAAAAATTTGATCGGTGTGAAGATTGAGGTATATAGTTATGGGGCTAGGGCCCGAAGATGCCCCCCCTGATCGTTAATGCATAGGGTGGGGCTTGGGCCCGTAGAAGGGGTCCCCCCATGAGGTGCACAGAGGGGAGATGTTTGTCCTCTTGGTCGGCAATAGAGGAGTCACACACTGAACTCGACCATCCTTAATCCACTGCCACAGACTTTGCAACAACACCGCCACTACGCCCTCATCATTGACCCTAAAATCTACAATGTCCACCGCCCGCAGGGGCGAGAGGTGAAGGTGATTCTTCAAATTGGTTGTGATTTGGTTGGGTTTTATGTGAGAGAGAGTGGAGAGTGAAGACGTTGCTTCTCACTACTCTATGCAGGTGTCTGTTTGTGTTTGTGAGATATCATCTTTGTCCGTGATTAGGGTTAGTGCGAGTTTTTTGCGACGACTCTCCTTTTGGGTGCGATTCCGATTGGGCCATGTTTGAAGTGGCGTTGATGAGGTAGAAGGAGGGGAGCGGCAAATCTTCAAATCTCACAGGATTCGCTTCAGGTGGGTGGGCGCGTGTCGTGGAGGTGGGTGCTCGAAGCTTGCTTGACGAACATATAATTAGTTCTCCTCGTAGGTTAGAGTGAGAGCTGATTATATGTACTGGTCATGTTGCTTCATGTTTTTTTTCTGTCTGTAGGTTGTAACTTGCTCCAGCATGCTGGGGTTGTTTTGTTAATTTCTTATTAATGAAATAGGGTGGCCTTATTCCACCTTTTCCCTAAAAAAAAAAAAGAAATAATTCAGGCATGGTATACTCACTATAATCAACTCAAGCATGGGTTTCTTACTAAAACAACTTAAGCATAGTATCTTTTTATAATAAACCTACAATAACTAAAGCATGGTATACTCACTATAATCAACTCAAGCATGGGTTTCTTACTAAAACAACTTAAGCATAGTATCTTTCTATAATCAACCTACAATAACTCAAGCATGGTATACTTACTAAAATCAACTCATGCATGGGTTTTCCACTATAATCAACCTACAACAATTCAAACATGGTATACTCACTATAATCAACTCAAGCATGGGTTTCTTACTAAAACAACTTATGCATAGTATCTTTCTATAATCAACCTACAATAACTCAAGCATGGTATACTCACTATAATCAACTCAAGCATGGGTTTCTTACTAAAACAACTTAAGCATAGTATCTTTCTATAATCAACCTACAATAACTCAAGCATGGTATACTTACTAAAATCAACTCATGCATGGGTTTCCCACTATAATCAACCTACAACAATTCAAGCATGGTATACTCACTATAATCAACTCAAGCATGGGTTTCTTACTAAAACAACTTAAGCATAGTATCTTTCTATAATCAACCTACAATAACTCAAGCATGGTATACTCACTATAATCAACTCAAGCCTGGGTTTCTTACTAAAACAACTTAAGCATAGTATCTTTCTATAATCAATCTACAATAACTCAAGCATGGTATACTTACTAAAATCAACTCATGCATGGGTTTCTTATATAATCAACCTATAACAACTCAAGCATGGTATACTTACGAAAATCGACTCAAGCATGGGTTTTTCACTACAATGGTTAGCAACTTAAGCATGGATTTCTACAACTACTTAAGCATGGTTCTTTACCAAAATAATTAGCAACTCAAGCATGGTGTTCTTTTGCTACATCTCAAGCATGATGGGTTCCTTTCTACAACAACTTGAGCATGGTATCTTTTACTATATCTCAAGCATGATGGGTTTCTTTCTACAACAACTTAAGCATGGTACTTACTTAACATGGGTTTCTTCTACAACAACTCAAGCATGGTAGGTTCTTTACTAAGAACAACTAAATATCACAAGAATGAATGGGTTTCTAGCAACCTTGATTAGTTTAGGGCATGGTACTACGACATTCATCTCAAGCATGGTAGTAAACTTATAAAGCTACTATGGACTTTATCTAGCTATTACAAAAGCTACATCTTTTGTAAATTACAAGTCCTACTTAACTATTACAAGAATCTATCTTTCTTGAATTTACAAGTCCTATATAATACAAGACTACATTTATTAGTCTACAATTTAGTACATACTACAACCCACTTTTTCTTCAATCCTACAAGTTCCTACATATAATAAGAGCAGCCTTTTATGAACAAGGGTTAGTAAAGAATGATTTCTTAACAAAGTAGAGAGCAACATACAACAAAACTTATCCTTTAAAAAGCTAGATGAGTTTTATAACCCTAAAATGGGTAAGTAAACATTCTTTCTACACTAATCTTTATACATAGCTATAGTCCAAGTGGTCATTCTTTCTACACTAATCTTTATATGCACATAGCCATAGTCTAAGTGGTCATTCTTTCTACACTAATCTTTATATGCACATAGCTATAGTCCAAGTGGTCATTTGTGCTAACAAAATAACCATAATAACAACAAGAAACATACAAGGTTAAAGAATTCAACCTTTATGTGTTTTAATTAAGTTCCACCATCCATCTTTTTCATGGGATCATTTTGATCCCTACAACCACCTTATACTTAATACTTAGTCCAAGTCATTTTTTAGAACACACATACAACAAAAGTGGACAAGATTCCACACAAATAAAAGAGAAAACTTCCTCTTGATTTCTCACCGTTCTTATGCACAATCTTAGTTTAATTAGTCCAAAATAATCATCACAACAATACTAACCATACAATGTCTCAAAAATCAACCTTTATGTGATTCTGTTGAGTCCTTTCAATCCATCTTTTTTATGGGATCCTTTTGATCCCTACAAACATGCTTATGCTTAGGAAATTAGTCCAAGTTATTTAGGAACACACATACGCAATAACACATCATAAGATGAGTTCTTTTTAACCTACAACCACTTATATACTTAGAAAAATATTCCAAGTTATTTAGAACATACACCTACAACATCCACCATCAAAGATGTGTTCCTTTTGTCCTACGACAAACAACCATCAAAGATGAGTTCCTTTTCACATACAACCATTTCTAACCCTTAAAGATGGGTTCTTTTCTACATACACAAAAAAAATAAGAACAAACAACCAACCTAAAAAAATTAGAAGTAGAGAATCCCCACCTTTATTCTTTGTAGGAAGAACTAGCTAGCAAAACCTTCTCCTTCCTCCAAGCTTCTACTACAAAAATCTCCAATGAAGAACACTTCTATGGAAAACCCCCAAATGAAGAACACTTAGGGTTCTCTTTCTTTTCCTTTCTCTTTTTTTTTCTTGTAAATGAGGCAAAGTGTGAAGGGGAGCGGTTTTTATAGGACAAAATGAGCGTGGAAAGTGCAAAATACTTCAACACAAATACAAAAACCCCCTTGGGGTTCATTTGGGCCGGCCATAGGCTTGATGAGGTGGAGGGTGAGGTGGAGGGGTGAGGTGGAGAAGAGGTTTCTAGTAGAAGTTAACTTAGGTGAGAAGGAACAACACCTATTAACTCTTATGTAACTCTAATTAGTCTTAACCCTAGGTTTAAGCTCCCAAACCAATCCTAGCCATCTAAATTTGATTAATCATGACAAAAATAAGATATTTTTGTCCAAAACACATACTACATGATTTGTACAAACGTATGAAATCAGTACAATATGCATACGTATGTATATATCTATATACCGATAATTTTCGTTTGTAAAACCGCTCAACCCGTACAAAAATAATTTAATTCCAAAAATAATAATAAAATAAATTTTATTAACATCTCGGAAGATTCCATTACCAATTTGATACAATACAGATATATACAGACTGGTATGTGTACACAGATAATGCTTATTAACAAAATCGGGTGATATCCACCAAAAATATTTCATTTCGGGAAATAAAAAAAAAATAATAATAAAATAATAATTTTTGCTGTCGGTCCGGGATTTTCCAGACATTTTTCTCAAAAGTGCGTTTTTCAGGATTTTGTACAAGTTCACAAAACTGATACAATACCTGTATAAACTTACCATTATATATGTCCAGGTAACTTTTTATGAGTAAAACCAAGAAATTCCCATTAAAATATTTTAATTTAAAAATAATAATTTATACAATATAATATCCGTCCAGGATATTACACTAGGCTTAGATCTAACAGATGCCAGTGGGAACAAATCCTCCCAATTCGTAGACACCAAATTTCTATCAAGTTTTGCTAAGGTTGGATTAGCCTGCATGTTAGTCCATGTAAATCTCCTATCGGTCACATGGATTTCAATGAGATCAAGTTTATTGATGATGAGGTTGAACTCTTGTCTGTCCCTCGCATTAGAACCCCTACCTCAATGCTCGTTAATGAATCTCGTAAAGTTAAAGTCCCCCCAATAACCCTCAGGCCTACCCATCTACCTCGAATGATACGTATGTCCTCCCAAAACCCATCTCTATGACTAGCATTGTATGGACCGTAAACTGAAGTCATTATAGGTTCCCAACCATCACTTTTACGCTTAATTCTAATAGTCACTGAAAAGTTACCCACGAAATCGTCATTGATATCAAACTTTTTAGAGTCATCACCCAACGCTATACCCCCCGACATACTCCTAGATGACTTGAAATGCCAAACAAAATCTCTTAACGATCTAAGCCCCTCGAAATCAATATTATGCGGATCAACAATCTTAGTTTTCTGAAGAGCGCAAATAGTTGGTTTAAACCTACGATAGTATCATTCACCAATCTACTCTTAACCTTCGAACGCATCCCTCTGACATTTCAAAAGATGTGACACATGGAAACAAACTATAGAAATGCTTACTCCTTCCCAACCCTTCTAAGTAGGAAGCTCTATAGACTAAGTCTGTAGGCTTCTTCTCTAAAGATGTTAACCCTGACTAACTGTTCTTTGCTGAAGGAACCCATGTCTAACCCTAAAATGCTAGCATAATAAAGCAGCATATCATCAGAAATAAAATTCAAAATAGAGAACGAACCTCCGCATGCCGATGTTGGTTGCTTTGCTTTTGTAGCGAATCGGATAAGGTCCTCCTCACTAGGTCCATTAGATCCCCATCAATCAATTTGTCTCTTGCTCTTTCTCTTTGCTTCATCAGGACCCCTCCCCGTGATCTCAGCACTAGGCTTTATGGTTTTTACATCCATATTATCTTGTATGACTGGAGTTAGAGCCTTCACCCTACTCTCCCATTTCTCGAATTTGCAATCTGAGTCTAGTGTCTCATTTCCCACTCCATCCAACGCTTCAATTCTCTCATCCTCTCTAGATGAATCCCCTTTGGAGCCTAAATCTCTTTCCCCATCATTGTAGTCCCCTTTACTACCTCCCTAATCGAGTTTCCCAAATTCTCCTTCCTCCACATCTTCATCAACCTCCTCAATCATCGTGCCATGTAGAACACTGGGGGGTAACTCCATCTCTTCACTTTGTGTATGCCCATTTGTAGCAGAACACTAGCCCAAATCATGTAACTGTACACTTCCTCCATTAGTAGGGACTATGGGCCCATCTCTCTCCCTCTGTGGGTCTGGCCCAATATTGAGAAAAAAATTTGTGACAGCTCTAACTTCCATATCCACAGCATCTTTGAACTCGGTAGTCGAAAGCATCATCAGATCTGCTTGCATCTTCGTGGGCCCCGCTGCAGTAGTCAGCACATTTGGGCTAGCTGCAGCCATCCATTTTGCGAGTTCAGAACTTCGTACATGCGCCATGCCTGTCGCAGTCTTATCTCCCCCGCCGAATCATCACCTCCCACCTGTCACTTCCCCACTTAACCGGGTGTCAACAATAACCCCTCCACCCCTACTTACTTTACAGCTGTAATCCTGATCCCCTGCATGAGGTTGATCCTGTGAATGCTGTGTTGGATGCCCAAGATACTTTTGGCAATGATCAGATGGTGGGAACTGAAGTGCTTGATTATTATGAGCTGCATTCAATGAACGGATGAGATTGGCTCTTGATGGATCAGATGGTGGTAGTTCGTCTTCTTCCTCTCGCTCACATTTGAAGCCTGTTTCTAAATTCAAGCCGGAGAACTCCGGTGAACTCCTGAAAGACACCTTCTTCTTCCTTTCCACAATAACTTTAATCTCATGCCTTTCCTCCCCAAATTGTGCAATGATAACCGACGGGATTAGGCTTGGATCATCAACACCTATTTGGATCCTTGCATACTCTCAGCTGGATTGAAGATTGGTGTTCTTACCAATGGAGATCAGGTATCCAAAACTATGAACTATGTTTTGAAAACCCGAACGCACCCAAAAATGAAATGGTAGGTTGAAGAGACACAACCAAACTGCTGCTAGTGAATCCATCTTCATTGCCCCAAAGCTTCTCGACCACCTACTTATCGTGATGTAGAAATCCTCCCCCTCGAGACTCCCCCTTGTTAGCAATTCCTTCGTTCTCTCCTCCGTATTGCAGAAGACCATAAGGACATCTTCCTTCACCATTTGAACTTTCCAAATCCAATTCACAGATGGTCTAACACTGTCAGAGAGCAGCTCCTTGATAGACACAATCGATGGGTTCCCAGTATGGACTTTGAGCATGATACAACACTTAATTCGATTCTCAAAATCTTCCATTATCGGTGTTGGTGTAATCACCACCTTGATGACCTTCCTCCGACCTCACCTGATTCATCTTGTTGTCCACTCCAGTACAAGATGCAGGATGCCGATTTGTTGGTTCGAGGTAGGAGAGCGGCAGATGTATGGACCAGAAATCGGGCAACAAACGTCGGAGCAGATGAGCTTATTCAGAAAAGGCTTCAAGGAGCACAAAGCAGGCATAAGAGCTATGCGGACAACCGCCGAAAAGAGTTGGAATTTGAGGAAGGTGACTCCGTATTTCTCAAGGTATCGCCGACAAAAGGAGCTATCAGGTTCGGAAAAGGCGGGAAGTTAGCTCCGAGATATATTGGACCATACAAGATTCTGAAGAGAATTGGCAGGATGGCTTATAGGTTGGAGCTACCGGCCGAGCTATCTCAAGTGCATGACGTGTTCCACGTCTCTATGCTACAGAAGTATGTGCCGGATTCGAGCCATCGGTTGCCAGAGGTTCCAAAAGATTTGCAGATAGATCTTTCCTGTAGAGAGCAACCAGTCAGGATACTTGATCATCAGGACAAGTTACTGAGAAACAAGGTCATCCCGATGGTTAAAGTTCTCTGGAAGAACCAGTTCGTGGAAGAAGCCACGTGGGAGCTGGAGAGCCGCATGAAGGCTTTACATCCCGATTTATTTTAAGTGTTTTCTGTATTGTTTGTTGTTTTTCTTTCTCCCACTAAGGACGTTCTGGATACAGAACGACTCTAAGGAGGGAGTGATGTAACACCCCGTATTGTACGATACCTGAATATATATATATATATATATATATATATATATATATATATATATATATATATATATCTGTGTGTGTGTGTGTGTGTGTATGTATATTGTCCGTATGCGTACACTTGATTGCAGTATCATGGATCGATTTTGCTATCGTGGTATATGGTTAGGGTTACGGGACGGTTCATGGGAGGATTGCATTCTAAAGATGCACGAGAGCGAGAAGGACCGATACTAGTATAAACGCTAGTTTTCGGTACGATGCCCATGCAAATATAATACTGTATGATACTACAGTGGATATATATTGCGTGCACTCGTTAAACCACTCGTCTCGCACTCGTTAGAACCCATTTAAGCTAATTTGGGCAGCCATCACAACAACCACAAACCAATGGGGTACAAGCGATGGTTTTGATCCCAAAACCACCTACACCCTAAGCCTACCCCTAGCTTCAAAACCGGCCATACCCCCCCCCCCCCCTCCCTTCTCCATCACTTCTCCATTCTTTCCCACCTCTTTGCTCTGGAAATTTCAGAAACCGCTGCAAGAGAAAATAGGAGAGAAAGAAGAGAGAATGAAGAAGAAGACTCAAGGAAGGATTTTTCAAGGAAGGAAGCCTGAGAAGATCAATTCCTCTACTACAACAAAGGGTGAGGAGTTTCTCTAAACCTTCATTTTTTGTCTTTTAATTGATTTTTCTTGCATGCATGTATGATAGGATGTACTAGAATGATCATCTATGAGTTGAAAATTGAAATCAGAACTGAAACTAGAAAATAGATTCAGAATGTCATTTTGTGGATTTTTCCGAGAGCAAACTACAAAGAATTACAAAATGAGATTTTAAGGGTTTGTTCATATGCATGTGTAGATAGTTGGTGATTTATTTCAGATTTTTCTGTGGTTATTTGATATTTTAATAAAATCGTAAGATGCAACTGTGTCGTAAGGCAGATTCAGCAAATGATAAACAGAATGACTGATGTTGTAGGAATTTTCATTATTTATTGAAGCATGCACTTCATCTGAAATTTTTACCGTATGTTCCTGCATTCATGTAGATTTATATACAAAACTCAGGAAATTATTTGGATGAGTTTATAGGCATGAGAAAAATCGAGCTTTAATCAGTAGCTGAAGCTAAACTAAAGAACTTGTTGGTTTCTGTGCTAAATTGAAATAGATAGAACTCACTGTATATTTGGAGTTTTGACATGAGATATTTTTCATATTGTTTAGTATGATCTCGAGTTTTATCACCATAAATTTTATGTCATTTGGATAAGTATGAAATTTAATATGATTTTATGAGTATGTGCTATGCTGGTTTCAGCCATTTTTGATACCCTGTAGAGATTGGGCATTTGAGACTCATTAAGAGCACATTTTGAGAACCTGGTTCATTAAAGAGTTATAGCAGACACCTAGATCTTTCCAACAAGACCAATTTGAGGCAATTCCAGTAAAGGGTTGATTTACTGTGATTTTTTTAAGACTGGACAAAGACTTAGAGTGGATCTGAGTGCTCTGAATTGGAGAGACCCATTGTGTGAATTGGTGCATCGGTGAGAGATGAGTGTGTTAGGGTGACTTAATGGTATAAATTGGACTCATGACCAACTAGAGAGTTATTGAGGACAACCACACCCTCCCATAGAAACTGGGGTTGTGACGTTCTGACGAACAAGTAGAGTTTTGTGCTACTTGTAAGGAGCAGCCCGTGCACAGGAAGCACGCAGGCTGAAGCTTGAGAGGCTATTTTGAGGACTTAGATGGTTGAATTTGAGTTCAGGATCAACTAGGAAGTTGTAGACTAGGATCTCACCTTTCCAAATTGGACTCGTACACTCCAATCGGAGTTGTATCAAGAGAGTTATGACCATTTCAAGTTTCTGGCAGAAACTCGTAGGTCGTTTAGTCTTGGTTTCGACTAAGCATTGTGAGGACATGGTTCCGTTTGAACTATCAGAGTGATGACTCTTGTCTAAGGATGGTTGATATCTGTTATTGAGGTTGTTGACTCCCAGAGTGGGATGTGTAACTCGAGTTAGTCACTAGGGTAAGGGATACCTTGCACCTGTCAATCCTATATTATAAACTTCTGCCGAGCGTAGGACGTCCGAGCGTGCCAGTGAAATAAGTTCACAAGGGAAAACATACATTCACAGCCAGGGCAGCGGCGAGTGTAGGCCATAATGCTGAACAATTCCAAGCCGGGGAAGGGGCGAACCGAACCGGTATCGCCAGGGCCGGAGGTTGATGGGCAAGTATGGAAGCAATTTTATCTTTACCCGAAGTAATTAGAGTAAGGCAGGGGTTAGAATGACATATTAAGGGGTTGGAAAATTGTATTAGTCGTAGTAAACCATAGTCGGTGTTGTACCTTTCAGTCGTAGGGATACGTTTTCGGCACTCATGGATTGAGTCCTTGGCTCGTATCTCGATCTGTTAATTCCCAAAGCTTTGCCAGAGTAAGGTACGGAAGGCCCGAAGGATTTGACCTCCTGAAGTGCTCACGTCCTTATGCGCGGGGTTTTTCTTGTGTTTTGGTATATATAAGTTCATGACCCGATCTGGGATGAACACGCATGCGTAAGTCCATAGGTGGACGTGGAGAATCAATTGGTCGAGGGGCCGAATTCAACGCAGCTTTCTGAGGAGGTCCGTATGCGGGTACCAACTGGCGGTGACTACTTGGGTACTGCAGGGGCGGAACTAGACCGACCTACTGCAACCTCCTTAGGCGATGGAAAATCTATTGGGAACTGGAGTGAGTACAAGAGTAGGGTGCATGGCCAGGGTTCGAATTCTTCAATTGTGGAGAAAGACGGCTAGATTTGGGGGCGTATGTAGTATGGGATGCATTCGTGCTCCAAAGTCTTGCTTGCATTAGAATCAGGCATGTGAGTTTGCTGCATCTAGTTATAAGGTCATATCAAAACACTGCACTAGAACCTGAATCCAGTAAACCCTTGTTATGGCACTTCACCTTTCTATTTTGAATAAATTATTGGTTGTGATTGAATTTTAGAGGATCGCTGTTATCACCAGCTTTGCGTCAGTCGAAGCACTAATGGTCTCCACCTTGTAGGTATCCAGAGCCGAACTACAGGTACTACAGAGCTCGAGTTGGTCCAAGGATCCAAGGGACATATGCAAGTACTGTTATATTGTTGTAAATAATGTAATTTTTATCTAGACATTGTAACACATGTAAATGTAACATTTATATGGAATAAAAGTTTTAAATTTTCCTGTACTTTCTGTGATTGTGGCTATTTTGAAGTTCGACTTCTGGAGTAGGGTCTCAGGTTCCCGGTATGGGAATTTGGGACGCTACATCCGATCTCAAGATCACACCCTTCAAAAAGACATCCTAGATTCTACGGTTTCTCATTGCTGCTCTGAGCTCTTCCCGTAGTTCCTGGATTTCCTTCCTCATATCTTCAAAGCTCTGTTGCCGCTCCTGCTTGTCCTAGCGAGCGAGGTGATCCAACTTGGCAAAGTGTCGATCATTCGCGTGCTGAGCCATCTCGAGTTCGCACACTTGAAAACTCAGCTCTTGAATGCGCTCCTTGTCTTCTACTCGTTGTGCCTCCAAGTGGTTAACTCTCCGCTTTTGAGCATCTAATTCTCATCGAAGAGAAGCAATAATATCATTTGGGTCATCTGGAACGAGTTCTTCATTTGAGGATTCTTTAGGGAAATCAGGCGGAGGTGGAGTAATCTCCTTGGACTCGGGGAATCCCTTTTCTATTTCCACTGGTTCTTCTTCTTCCTCTTCTGGGTCTTCTTCTTCTTCCATTGGCTCTTCATCTTCATCCTCGAAGAGGAAAAACCAATGCACCTCATTCTGAGGATCAAGCTGATTGGCCATCTTATAGGAAAAAGGAGGAAAAAATGTCATCTCATAGAGCAACACAAACATAAGTTTACATCTCTATAAGTTGAAACTTACACTTTAATGTCCACTCTAGGGTATCGGTCCTTATAAATTTGTGCTACTTATGCAGCCTGGCTCTAATACCATCTGTAACGCCCCGAATTCTAAATTAGACCGAATTCGAGATTCCACAGGATCTTTACACTTCACTTCGTACAATTTTACAAGGAAATTTAAACTTTTCATACACAGAGTTCTTTACATTGTTTACACAGCGGAAGTTAAAGATGAAATACAACAGTATATACAACTTATACATCTTTGACATGCAATAAATCAACAGCATCGAAATCAACTTTACTTCTTCATGAAAAATCCAGTTCCTGCATAATAAGCTGTGGGCACGTCAGTTACTTACAACTGACGAAAAAATGTTATACTCGGCCATCCTCTCTATGCCGTACATATAACGATCTCAATACTTTAACAAACCACAAATTTGAATGCAAAAATAACGTGTTAAATGTGACCACACTAAATATGTAAGTGTATGTGATGCCTTAATGCCTAATGCAGATATTTTATACTAAGATGACACTTATGCATACTTGTTCGGATTCTATGCATCCCATTCTACATAGGTCCGAGGGCAAGCACCTACGTACTTCACAATAAAGGGTTCGATCTCTCGCCATGACAAACTACCCGGTAATAAAAAAAGTTGAGACGTTCCACGAGTATGGATCCCAGTCCCGGAGAACCTCCGCAGAAAATCCCCTGCCCTACTGTTATACAGACTCCTCGTCGTGCGAACCTCCCGCAAGTGCCCCTCTAGTCCCGGTATACGTATATACTTTGGAGTACGGCAAACTATCCGTCCGACTACCGCATAGTTCCGGATTTAAAATAAAAGCTCGTCTCCCACAAGGCAACCACAGTCCCGGAGTACACCGCCCGACTGGGTCTATAGTCCATGTGAACCGCCGCAGCAAATCCACCGCCCGACTATATAGAGTGCCCCACTTACATTTGCCTAGGTTTTACTACATCTTCTCTTAATGCCTAGTTCTTAAGTTCAAGACATGAATCAATTATCATACCTAGAGTTAGTCTTACCCCCTACCGGACTTAATCACAAATACCGAGATCGCTCCATGGAAAATCTCAAAAATATAATTCAATTCTTTTTATTTCAACAGTGCCGGTGCCCGAGGTCTTACTAACTCTAAATCACAACCTTTCATATACAAGAATCCATGTGTATTGATGCGGTTTGTTTTTGGGAGGCATGTGGATGCACCAGGTGTGAGTTCTTACTCGATTTGTATTGATGGAGGAAGCTCTTATGTAGACGACCCTCGGCCGGGCAAACGGTGCGAAAGTGGGCTGGAGTGAGATGGAGGCTGGATGCTCGGCTCGGATCCAAGGTCTCGTGTACCTGCAGACGATCTAGGAACACCGGGGTTGGTCCCGGTGGCAGACCCTCCGACGATCTAGTCAGCTACTGAGAGAGAGAGTAACAGTAACTAGGGTTTGAGCGGAAAAAGATTCATTACCTAGATAAAGGGGTAGGGGTCTGGTATTTATAGGAGAACCCAACCGGGTCTGGACCCGTTTGGGGTCGGGTCTGGACCCGGTTGCCCGTGGGTTTGAAGCGGTGGAAACCCGGGCGGTATAGGGCTGACGTGGCAAAGGCCTGGGTGGTTTCCGGGCTGACGTGGCAGAGGTCCGGGCAGTTTTCCGGTGCTGACGTGGTAGATCTAGATGATCCGGAGGTGCATGTATTCTGAAGGGATCCTGTGGCCCAGGAGGGGCCACATCATCCAACCCATGTTAGAAGCCCCACACTCCTGGGGGGCTGGGTGAGCCAGCCGTGTAGGAGTGGTCCTTTGCCTCTGTAGGGAGAGCAGGGTGGAAGGTGCTGTGAGAAAGTAGAATCTGGTACTTCCAGAAGAGGCCAGGGGTTAGGAGGAAGGGATCCTTCGTTGGAGTTTTGCACAGGATGCTGTGTAGAGGGGTCGAAATGACGCTTGCCAAGCCTTAGGGTCAGCTGACGAGCCCTTGGTCGGCAGACGAGCCTCGGGGGGTCGGCGGACGATCCTCTCGTTAGTTGGAAGAGCAAGGGGATGCCAACGCCCGTTGGGCTGGAGATCGGCTCGCCGAGCATAGAGGGTCGATGGACGAGCTTCGAGGATCGGCAAGCGAACCCCTCGCTAGTTGGAAGAGCAAGGGGATGCCAATGCCTGTTGGGTTGGAGATCGGCTCGCCGAGCAAAGAGGGTAGGCAGGCGAGCATTCAGGGTCAGTGGACGAGCTTAGAGGTCGGCAGGAAACCCCTCGCTAGTTGGAAGAGCGAGGGTCGGCAGGCGACCCCCTCGCTAGTTGGGAGAGCGAGGGGATGCCAACGCCTGTTGGGTTGGAGATCGGCTCACCGAGCATAGAGGGTCGGTCGGCGAGCATTTAGGGTCGGTGGACGAGCTTAGAGGTCGGCAGGAAACCCCTTGCTAATTGGAAGAGCGAGGGTCGGCAGGCGACCCCCTTGCTAGTTGGAAGAGCGAGGGGATGCCAACGCTTGTTGGGTTGGAGATCGGCTCGCCGAGCATAGAGGGTCGGTCGGCGAGCGTTCAGGGTCGGTGGACAATCTTAGAGGTCGGCAGGCAACCCCTCGCTAGTTGGAAGAGCGAGGGTCGGCAGGCGACCCCCGCACTAGTTGGAAGAGCGAGGGGATGCCAATGCCTGTTGGGTTGGAGATCGGCTCGCCAAGCATAGAGGGTCGGTCGGCAAGCCTCTCGCTTGAGGAGAATTTTGGGGGCTCGCAATTTCATCCAAGCTCCGAGCCCCCTGAGAATAGAGGAGGGCTGTAGGGGCTCGCAATGTCATCTGAGCTCCGAGCCCCTTGTGAATAGGGGAGGGCTGTAGGGGCTCGTGGTGTCATCCGAGCTCCGAGCCCCTTGTGAATAGGGGAGTGCTTCTGGGGCTCGCGGTGACATCCGAGGTCCGAGCCCCTACACTTGGTAGTAGCGACTGGATGATTTCATTGTATTTAATGCTTTAGGAGTCTTGACGGCTGGCGTTGTTGGCATTGTCGAGTGCCTGGGGTCGGCAGACGGTCCTCTCGCTAGTTGGAAGAGCGAGATGACGCCGAGGTTAGGTGAGATGGGGCATGGTTTATCGAGCTCTGGGGATCGGCAAACGAGCCCCCTGCTGTGGGATAGAGGGAGACACTAGGGCTCGCGGTGTCATCCGAGCTCCGAGCCCCCTATAAATAGGGAAGGACTCTGGGGCCTGCGGTGTCATCCGAGCTCCGAGCCCCTGTGAATGGGGGATGCTGTTTTGTGGCTCGCGACGCCATCCGAGCTTCGAGCTTTATAACCAAAAATAGAGGTGGGGCACGTGGTGCCATCTGAGCGTCGGCCCTTCGGTAAGAATAGAAGGGGAATTGTGGCTCGTGGTGCCATCCGAGCGTCGATCCTTTTGTGTAAATAGAGGAGGAATTGTGGCCCGCGATGCCATCCGAGCGTCGACCCTCCTGTAGAGATAGAAGAGGAATTGCAGCTCGCGGTGCCATCCGAGCGTTGACCCTTCTGTGGAGATAGAAGAGGAGTTGTGGCTCGCGATGCCATCCGAGCGTCGACCCTTCTGCGAAGAATAGAAGGGGAATTGTGGCTCGTGATGCCACCCGTGCGTCGACCCTTCTGCGAAGAATAGAAGAGGAACTGTGGCTCGCGGTGCCATCCGAGCATCGACCCTTCTGTGAAATAGAAGAGGAATTGTGGCTCGCGATGCCATCTGAGCGTCGACCCTTCTGTGAAATACAAGAGGAATTGTGGCTCGCGATGCCATCCGAGCGTTGACCCTTCTGTGAAATAGAAGAGGAATTGTGGCTCGTGGTGCCATCCGAGCGTCGACCTTTCTGTGAAATAGAAGAGGAATTGTGGCTCACGATGCCATCTGAGCGTCCCTTTCTGTAAAATAGAAGAGGAATTGTGACTCGCGGTAACATTCGAGCGTCGTCCCTCTGTAAAATAGAAGAGGAATTGTGGCTCGCGGTGCCATCCGAGCGTCGACCCTTCTGTGGAAAATAGAAGAGGAATTGTGGCTCGCGATGCCATCCGAGCGTCGACCCTTCTGCGAAGAATAGAAGAGGAATTGTGGCTCGCGATGCCATCCGAGCGTCGACCCTTCTGTGAAATAGAAGAGAAATTGTGGCTCGCGATGCCATCCGAGCGTCGACCCTTCTGTGAAATAGAAGAGGAATTGTGGCTCATGGTGCCATCCGAGCGTCGACCCTTCTGTGGAAATAGAAGAGGAATTGTGGCTCGCGGTGCCATCCGAGCATCGACCCTTCTGTGAAAATAGAAGAGGAATTATGGCCCGCAGTGCCATCCGAGCCCCGAGCTTCATTGACTTGTGGAGAAAGTCCGCTGTATGGGGAAGAAAGGCTTGGGGGTAGTTTGGGTAATTCTACGCTCACTGCTGACGTCAGGAGCGCAAGAATCAAAGCGTCTCTAGATCTTTAGTGGCCGTTAGATCTTTGATGGTTAAGATCCAACGGTCAGATCTTAATTGCAGAAATCGAGGAGTCGCTTTCTCCTTATAAATTCCCTCCCCCCTCTTCACTTTTTCTTCTTCATTTCTTTTACTCTCACTCTCCACTATTTCAAGAACAGGGTTTTTACCTGCCGTCGGCGATTTTTTTCGATGATCGTTCGGTAAACTCTTCAGGTTAGTATTCTCTGTTTTGTAATGTCGCGCGTTCAGTCCGGATCTGAGGCCAGCTCGTCGGCCGCTCCGAGAAGGAGTCCAAGTCCGAGACGTCCTCGTCTTTTAGCAAGTATAAGGTGTACCAGGAGGTCCAGACAGATCCTGGGTTGGCTAGTAGTGACGACGTAGTCTTCATAGTATCACCACTGAGATCCTAAAGGCCGGGGAAGGAGCCTATAGGTGAGGGCAAAGAGGAGGAAGAGAATCAGGAGGATCTGGGTGCCGAGGGCGAAGAGGAGGAAGGAGATGACGAGGAGGACCAGGGCACCGAAGACGAAGAGGAGGAGGAGGATCAGGATCAGGAGGATCTAGATACCGATGGTGAGGACGAGGAGGATGAGGGCGCTGTTGATGATGAGGATAAGGACGCTCAAGAGGGTGCTGGCGAAGGCACGGTGGGAAGGTCGGTCGAGGATGACCTTCCACCTCTCCCACCCCTGTCGACGCCATCTCCCAAGAGGAAGGCTCGTCCTCGCCGAAAGAAGCGAAAGCTAACTATCCCAGACAGTCCTCTTCCGCAAGATGAATATGCACCCAGGTCGGGGCTCGAGTTCCCTCCAGTCTCCTTCAAAAATTCGGGATCGATCTGGACGTATCCTGATAATATCAAGGACATCGACCCCATCCCTCCCGTGCCAGGTGAAGAGGGCCGGGTGAAGATTCGGATGGACAGCATCCCGTGCATCTTGAGGGCGAACTACCTCCACATTCTGAGGGCCTCTTATTTCATCCCGCAGGAGTTCGAAGTCTTCATCCCGAGCCCAGGCATTCGGCCCACCACGGTCCTGGCGCCTGGCTATTGTATTTTTCCTGAGGATGCCTTCGCCTCGGGCTTGAGGCTACCTCTGCATCCCTTTGTTAAGAGGGTCTTGAATTGGGCGAAGCTATGCCCCATGCAGTACGGTCTGAACTCTTGGAAGCACTTGATCTGTTTTATTCTGAGGTGCCAAGAGAAGGGGGTGAAGCCGAGGTTGACATACTTCCGAGCCATCCTAGGGATCAGCTCGCTCGGAGATCAGGAAGGGATTTTCTACTTCTCAACTAGGCCGCACAAGAAGATCATGCACGGCCATCCGGATTCTATCAAAGGGTGGAAAGAGAAGTATTTTGTGGTGCGGAGTGAGAAGGCTTGGGGAATACCGACCCAGTGGAGTTTCTTCAAGCCGTACCATAAATCTCTGAAGCGAAGTGACTTGACAGCAAAGGAGTGGAAGCAAGTGGAGAAGATAGTAGGGGGACACAGTATTGCATGGCCTCGAGTGACCGAGCTACACCTTGCCCGGGTTGGACTGAGCCCGACCGACCCTAGTATGTTTCGTTCTGAATTTTTCATCTTTCTGCCTTCGTGTTAACTTTAGCCTCCTTTTTCATTCTTGCAGAGATGACTTCCGAACAGGTGGACGAGAGGCGAGCCTTGCTGGCCGTTGCCGCAAAGGCGAGTGCGGAGAAGAGGAAGAAGGCCGCGCAGGAGAAGCTGGCGGCCGAGCAGAAGAAGCTGGCTGCCCAGGCTGGGGGGTCCGCCAAGGGGCCGGCCCCGGTAACCGAGAAGCCTTCTCCGGTGAAGAGGGCCAAGAAGAATCACCCCCATACGTCGAGGGCAGCTCGGGACGCTGGGGGTAGCTCGGGAAAGACCGTCGAAGCCTCGGAAAAAAGGCTTCCACCACCACGGCCTACCGCCGAACAGATGGTGAGCCAGCAGGGGCTTCGGCCCTTTGCCCCTGATTGGTCAATTGTACAGGGGGATTCTCTGCTCGATGGACCCGTGGCGATTGAATTCGTCACGAAGGCCGCCACCGAGCGCGATCGGATGGCTCTGGCGGGGCAAACGGCGGACCAGACCTTCATGCGGTGGTCCTAAGCGCACTTCTCGGTGAGTTATTTTGGCCCCACTTTTTCCCCTGGTTTTGAACTTGGTGGAATTTTTCTGATTTTTTCTCCCTCGGACAGGCGATGCTCCACGGTCAGCACTTTCAAAAGTGCTTGGAGATGGAGATTTACATAGAGAGGAGGAACGCGGAGAAGTACCTCCGCGAGCTGAACAAGGCGGCCGACGATCTGAAGGAGGCTCAGAGCATGGTCACCGTCCACGAGGCCCAGATGGCCTCGCTTTGCGACATTCATAAGGCGGACGTGGATCGCCTCAAGGAGAGGATCGAGGAGGAGGTGGAGAAGGGACGGAAGGCCCTAAAGAGGATGGAGGCGGCCTCGGCGGAAGCTCTAATTATAGCACAGGACGATGCGTATGAGCAGGCCAAGGCGCATTTCAAGGTTATATTTCCGGAGCAGAGCGTGGACCACCTCTACTATGGTTGGGAGGCGAACCTTCCGCCGACCCCGGGGGGCAACGAAGCGGGGGGCGTCCAAGCTGAAGATGAGGTGCCACCCCCCCCCCCCCCCAAGAATAGATTAGTCTTTTCTTTTTGTTTTTGATGTAAATGCGTCGAGCGGACTGGCCACCGTGGCTTTTGTATCAATTTTTTGAAAGAAATGAAATATACTTTTTTGGGTCGAGGCTTTGTGACTTGTGCATTTTCCTAGCTTTACTTGTGATTGTTTGTTTCTTATCCTTGGATAGATGCACGAGACCTTGGGAGCCAGCCCGGTTTCTGTCGAGGTGTCCCGGGTCCGAGCTGGGAAGGAGGTATTGGGAGTGGCTCTGGCTCGCCAGCGAAAACAGGCTCGTGATCGAGTGGCCGCTGTAATATTTTACGAACAAGTCTAGGGAGCTCAGTCTGGAGGTGGCTCGTCTGAAGAAAGCTATAGCCGACCAAGACTGGTAGGTAATCGAGACAGACTGGTCCATCTCGGATGCCTCGAGTGGGCGGTCGGCCTCAGAGTCTTTCCTTCGCGAGGCTGTGATTGAGAAAGAGCTGGAGATCCAAAGACTGAAGTTGGTGTTGGGCACGGGTCTAATCGAGGAGGCAAGAAACTCCACGCCGGGGCGGTCTCCGACATTTTTAATTGAAGCAGCCCAGCCAGATGACGCAGGAAGCTCAGTGGCTGCGATCTCTACCCAGGTCGGTCCGGCCGAACGTGAGAGGAGCCCCGAAGGAAGTGCCGGGTTTGAGTTTTCCAGCCGAGTGTGAGTAAGCCGCAAGTTGTTCTTTGTCTTTGTACCGACTTTCATTGAGTTGTAAGCAATGAGTAATAATAAGAACATTTGATTCTTTGAACTTTGATTGTCTCTTCGCCGAAGGTGGTTGCCGTGCTTGTTGCAAAGGGTCGCCGCCGAGGTGACTTGGTGCAATGGACGCATATGCAGTGGTGTATCGCCTGTCGAAAAGTCATTAATGGCGACGTTTTGCCTCCCCATGAACATTTATAGCGATGTTTTGCCTTCTGCCATTTTGCATTCCCAGACGCATTAATTACACCCCTCAGGGGGCTATATAATCCCCACCCCCCCAAGCTAGTTGTTAAGAGTTAGTGGCTTATATCAGTCGCTTGACTTTGGGTGCCTTCCGAGGGCGGGCACCCTGATCATAATATTTTTCCGAGGGCTCCGGATTGGAGGCACACCAATCACCCTCGAACAATTCGGGGTTCGGGTTTTGAGGGCCGAGGGGACCCCGGGTTGTTTGTTGGGGAGTGGTGGGTCGATCGATCGGTTCAGAGGATCGGAGAGAGCCGAGACCAGTGGCTCTCCTGCCTTCCTCGAACAGTTCGGAGTTTTTGGGCTCGTAAGAGCTGTAAACCCCAGGTTGTTCGCGGGCGAGAGGAGGGTCGACGAATGGTCTCGAAGCTCAGGACGTCTTTTTGGGATGCAGAGAGCCGAGGGTCGGTGGCTCCCCTACCGTCCTCGAACAGTTCGGGATTTCGGGCTTGTGAAAGCTGTAAACCCCGAGTTGTTCGCGGGCGAGAGGAGGGTCAACCAATCGACTCGAAGCTTGGGGTGTCTGCCGAAGGCGGACGCTCTAAACCTCAATGGAAATTTTTGCTGAAGCCGACGTGGCGGTGGGTCGTAGCCGAGCGTATCGGTTGAGCGGCTTTGAAAAAAGCCACGGCCTTGCTCTGGATTGATGACGAGTCCGCACTTGTTCTCAGGGAAAATGGCACGGGTGTAACTGGCGGTTGTCGCCTCGTGCATAGGTTGATGGGCTTGAAGAAGCCCAAACCATGCTAGGGACAGGTGCCGAGCCCCACACCGGCGAGAAAGCCAGTAGCAGGCGTAGCAGAGGGTCGTCGTCGAGCGTTAAGGTCGAGGTGCTTTGAAAAAAGCCCTGGCCTTGCTCGGGATGGATGCCGAGCTCCCGTACTTGTTCTCAGGGAAGACGGCACGGGTGTAGCTGGCAGTTGTCACCTCGTGCATAGGTTGATGGGCTTGAAGAAGCCCAAACCATGCTAGGGACAGGTGCCGAGCCCCCACACCGGTGAGAAATCTAGTAGCAGGCATAGCCAAGGGTCTTCACCGAGCGTTAAGGTCGAGGTGCTTTGAAGAAAGCCCGGACCTTGCCCGAGGACGATGCCGAGCTCCCACACTTGTTCTCAGGGAAGACGGCGCAGGTGTAGCTGGCGATTATCGCCTAGTGCATAGGTTGATGGGATTGAAGAAGCCCAAACCATGCTAGGGACAGGTGCCGAGCCCCCACACCGGTGAGAAAGCTAGTAGCAGGCATAGCAGAGGGTCGTCGCTGAGTGTTAAGGTCAAGGTGCTTTGAAGAAAGCCTTGGCCTTGCTCGGGGTCGACGCCGAGCTCCCGCACTTGTTCTCAAGGAAGACGGTGCGGGTGTAGCTGGCGGTTGTCGCCTCGTGAATAGGTTGATGGGCTTGAAGGAGCCCAAACCATGCTAGGGACAGGTGCCGAGCCCCCACACCGGTGAGAAAGCCAGTAGCAGGCATAGCAGAGGGTCATCGCCGAGCGTTAAGGTCGATGTACTTTGAAGAAAGCCCCGGCCTTGCTCGGGGTCGACGCCGAGCTCCCACACTTGTTCTCAGGGAAGACAGCGCGAGTGTAGCTGGCAGTTGTCACCTCGTGCATAGGTTGATGGGCTTGAAGAAGCCCAAACCATGCTAGGGATAGGTACCGAGCCCTCACACCGATGAGAAAGCGAGTAGCAGGAGTAGCCGAGGGTCATCGCCAAGCGTTAAGGTCGAGGTGCTTTGAAGAAAGCCCCGACCTTGCTAGAGGTCGACGCTGAGCTCCCTCACTTGTTCTCAGAAAAGACGGCACGGGTGTAGCTGGCGGTTGTCGCCTCGTGCATAGGTTGATGGGCTTGAAGAAGCCCAAACCATGCTAGGGACAGGTGCCGAGCCCCCACACCGGTGAGAAAGCCAGTAGCAGGCATAGCCGAGCTCCCGCACTTGTTCTCAGGAAGATGTGTAGGTGGAGCTTCTCTGGCTCGCGATGCTACCCGAGCGCCGAGCCTTAAGCTTGTAAGGGAAGCTTTTCTAGCTCGCGATGTTATCCGAGCACTGAGCTACAAGCTTGTAAGGGAAGCTTTTGTGGCTCATGATGCTATCCGAGCTCCGAGTCCCGAACTTATAAGGGAAGCTTTCCTGGCTCGTAATGCTATCCGAGCGCCGAGCCACGAGTTTGTAAGGGAAGCTTTCATGGCTCGTGATGCTATCCGAGCTCTGAGTCCCGAACTTGTAAGGGAAGCTTTTCTAGCTCGCGATGCTATCCGAGCGCCGAGCCTCAAGCTTGTAAGGGAAGCTTTTCTAGTTCGCGATGCTATCCGAATGCCGAGCCTCAAGCTTTTAAGGGAAGCTTTTGTGGCTCGCGATGCTATCCGAATGCCGAGCCCGAGGCGTTTGTTATTGGGAACAAAATATGAAGCCATAAACTTGTTTTAAGAAAGCTGGCATATTTACAACATATTGGAATTTTACAAAAGACAAGGCACGTCATGCCGATTACATTCTTCACAATTTACATGAGATGGAGGCTAGTCCTCTCCTCCTAGGAACTTGATGAGGTGCTCTGCATTCTAGGGCCTCTTGATGGCCTTGCCCTCTGAGTTGGTAAGGCGGTAAGTCCCTGGGCGCACGACCTCCGACACTCTGTAGGGGCCCTCCCAATTTGGGGCCAATTTCCTTTTTTGCCCGGGATTGGATACCGCCAGTTTTCGGAGAACGAGGTCTCCGAGTTTGATGTCGGTGGGACGCACCTTCTTATTGTAGAACTTCTCAATCCTTTGTTGGTAAATGCTTCTTCTAATAGCGGACTTCTCCCTGACCTCGTCTATGAGGTCCAGGTCGGCTCGTAGCTATTTGGAGTTAGTTGCCTCGTCGAAAGCCATGATTCGGGGTGAAGGAATCCCGATCTCCAAGGGAATGACGGCCTCTGTGCCGTATGTCAGATTGAAAGGGGATTCTCTTTGTTGTCTGGTGGGCCCAGAGAACGCTTGGCAACTCGTCGACCCATAATGCCTTAGAAGAGTTATCGAGTCATTTCTTGAGGCCGTCGAGGATTTGGCAGTTCGCGTTCTCAGCCTGACCGTTGGACTGGGGGTGGCATACTGAAGAGAAGCGCTGTTGGATCCTGAGATCTTCACAAAATTTGCAGAAATGCATACCCGTAAATTGAGTCCCATTGTCTGTGATGAGCACCTGCGAAATCCCGAACTGACAGACGATGTGTTTCCAGAAAAACTGCTAGGTCTGTCGCTCGGTGATCATTGCTAATGGCTCGGCCTCGATCCACTTAGTGAAGTATTCGATCGCCACAATGAGGAACTTTCGTTGGCTCGTTGCTTTTGAAAATGGGCCCACCAAATCCATCCCCCATATTGCAAAGTGGGTCAGACTGGCCATTAACCGGAGGTTTGCCTGAGGAGCCCTTTTAACGGGGGAGAACCGTTGACAAGGGCCGCACTTCTTCACTAGGGCGAGGGCGTCTTGCAGCATGGTGGGCCAGTAGTACCCGTGATTTAATGCCTTCCGTGCTAGCGAACGGCTTCCCATGTGGCATCCGCCGATCCCCTCGTGCAGCTCCTTGAGGGCGTACTTGGCTTTGTCGGGGATCAGGCAACGGAGGTAGGGTTTGCCATCCGTTGTGGTGTAGGACCTTTTGAAGAGGGTGGCGTTGATTACCGCGAATCTTTCTGATCGGACCCTGACTCGCCTTGCTTTAGCCCGATCTTCGGGGAGCTCTCCCTTGACTAGAAATTTCTTGATAAGAGTGGTCCAGTCGTCGCGAGGAGCTTCGTCTTCAACACACAGAACCTCCGGGAAGTCTGTACTGGGTTTCAACAAGACCTCAATCAGGACTGTGCGGTCGAGGCCTTCAAAGGATGAGGAAACCAACTTTAACAGGGCGTCGGCCTGGGCATTCAGTTCCCGGGGGATCCTCAAGACAGCCGATTCGTCGAAGGACGTTAGTAGGCATTGGACCACGGCCAGGTACCTGATCATCCGATCGTCACGGGCCTCGTACTCCCCGGTGATCTGGTTGACCACCAGCTGAGAGTCACTAAAGGCCCTGATCTGTCTGGCACCGGCCTGGTGAGCCAGGTGGAGCCCGACGATCATGGCCTCGTATTCAGCCTCGTTGTTAGAGGCTGGGAAGTTGAGGCGGAGGCAGTATTGAAGGAGGAAACCATCTGGACCCCTAAGAATGATGCCCGCACCACTCCCCGCTTCACAAGAGGAGCCGTCGACGTAAACTTTCCACGTCTGGTCAACTTCTTGATTTGCGAATTGCTCGGAGATGGTGCATTCCGTAATGAACTCGGCGAGGGCCTGCCCTTTGATGGCCGTTCTTGCCTGGTAGCCGATGTCGTACTGACTGAGCTCGATCGACCACTTGACTAGTCGCCCCGAGCTCTCGGGTTTATAGAGCACCGCCTTTAAGGGTTGATCCGTGAGTACCTGGACCGAATGTGCCTGAAAGTAAGGACGGAGCTTTCACGTGGCCATGACCAAGGCGTACGCTACTTTTTCCATCCTGGAATACCTGGTCTCGGCGTCGAGCAGGACCTTGCTCACATAGTACAGGGGCTTTTGGACTCCTTCCTCTTCCCGAACAAGGACGACGCTGAGCACGTTCTCCGAAGCGGAAAGGTAAAGCCAGAGTGGCTCCCCTGGTTCGGGCTTGGTGAGGAGATGAGGGTTAGCGAGGTACTCCTTTAACTAGGCGAAGGCCTCTTGCTGCTGAGTACCCCACTCGAACCCTCCGGTGCCGCGCAGCGCCTTGAAGAACGGAAGGGACTTCTCTCCGGACTTGGAGAGGAAACGGCCGATGGCCGCCAGTCTCCCCGTTAGCCTCTGGACTTCTTTGACGTTCCTGGGAGGGGCCATGTCTATTATGGCCTGGATTTTTTCGGGGTTCGCCTCGATGCCGCGCTGGCTGACGATGAACCCTAAGAACTTCTCCGAGGAGACGCCGAAGGCACACTTCGCCGGGTTGAGCCTCATGTTGTGGGTTCGAAGGACCCCAAAGGCCTCTTCAAGGTCGGCGACGTGGTCCTGTCCCTGCTGACTTTTGACGAGCATGTCGTCGACGTATACCTCCATGTTACGCCCGATTTGATCTTTGAAGACTCGGTTGACGAGCCTCTGGTAGGTGGCACCAGCGTTCTTCGGCCCGAAGGGCATGACCCGGTAGCAGTACAGTCCCCGGTCTGTGACGAAGGACGTCTTGGCGATGTCGGGAGGAAACATCCAGATCTGGTTATAGCCCGAGAAGGCATCCATGAAGGATAAGAGCTCGTAGCTCGATGTGGCATCGATCAGGGCATCGATGCTGGGGAGAGGGAACGGATCCTTAGGGCATGCCTTGTTGAGGTCGGTGAAATCTATGCAGATCCTCCAACTCCCGCTCGCCTTCTTGACCATGATGACGTTCGCCAGCCACTCAGGGTAGCTGACCTCTTGTACGAAACGCGCGGACAAGAGCTTGTCCACTTCTACGTTTACCGCCTGTTGTCGCTCCGGAGCGAACTTGTGCCATTTTGGACGACTGGTTTCGACCCGGGAATCACGCTGAGTTTGTGCATGATGAGATCCTCGGAGATCCCGGGCATGTCAGAGGGCTTCCAGGCGAAGAGTTCGACATTGCGGCGAATGCAGCCGATTAGGGTGTTCTTGAGGTCGGGCGCGAGGGAGCAGCTTACTCGGAAGTGTTTCGACGCATCCCCTGTCTCGAACGAGACCTCTTCTAGATCTTCTGCCGGCTCTGGTTTTGGCTGGGTCCTTTCGGGCTCCAGCTCGACGGCATCGAGGGGAAATACACTGCTCCCGATCGCTGTCATGTAGCACGAACGGGCTACTTCTTGATTTCCTCGGACAACTCCAACACCAATGTTAGTAGGGAATTTCATTTTCTGGTGGTAGGCTGAGGGAACCGTCTGGAGGGAGCAGAGCCCCGGACGGCCGAGTATGGCATTGTAGGCTGCCTTGACATTCACAACCATGAAGTCCATGGACTCGGTTCTTCTGTTCAGGGTCGTGCCCGCCGTGATGTCTAGGGTGACGATCCCCTCTATTGTCACTAGAACGCCGGAGAATCCATGTAAGGTGTATCCGGCCGGCTTTAGCTTCTCACGGGAGAGCTTCAAGTTCTCGAATGCTCCCAGGAATAGAATGTTGACCGAGCTCCCGTTGTCCACGAGGATTCGCTGGACCTCAAAGTTCGCCATGCTGAGTCTGATGACAAGTGCGTCACAATGAGGGAGCCGGACTCCCTCCAGATCCTCCCATGAGAAGGAGACAGGAAGTTGCTGGACCTGGGGGAGAGAGGGCCCTAGACGGTGTTGACATTCCGGACGAATGCCTTGCGGGAAGTGTTGGATTCCCCTTCTATGGGCCCTCCGTGGACGCAATGCAGGATTGCTTGACCCTCAGGCTCTTCGGGCTTCGGATCCCGCTCGGGGCGCTATCGGGGTGTTCGAGGAGGAGGGGAATCCCTCCTGTTTCTGGCGTCCCTCTGTTCCCGGGTGCCTTCCCTTTTGAATTCTCGGAGGTACCCTCGTTGAATGAGGGCCTAAATTTCGTCTTTCAGGGCACGGCAATGATATGTGTCGTGCCCGTTGTCCCAGTGGAAGTGGCAGTAAACCGCTGGTCCCTCTTCTTGCTGGTGTTATTGGACGGTTGAGAGGGGAACTGTACGAGATCCCTGCCTTCGATTGCCAAAAGAATGGTGGATACATTCTGCGTCAGAGGGGTGTACCTCTCGAAGCGAAGGACCAGCGGAACCTTCTTCATGGCGACCGGGTCTCTTGGAGCCTTCTTTGCTAGCTTGGTCTCTTCGGCCTTCTGTTTTCCCTTCCTGGGAACCTCCCTAGGTTCTTCTGGGTTTATGGCTTCTTAGGCCCGGATGTACTTCTCGACCCGGTTGAGGAGGTCGGGAAAGTCCTCCGGGGGCTTCTTTGCCAGGGAGGCCTTCAACTGTCCGTGACGGACGTTGTGTCGGAAGGCAGCTGAGGCAACGCCGGGGTCGAGGGAGGAGACCGACCTTGCCTCAGCGGTGAATCTCCGGACGAACACTCGGAGCGACTCCCCCTCCTTCTGCCGGAGGCCAAGTAGGGACGCACTTGTCCTTTCGGCCTTTCGGCTGGTGACAAAGTGGGCAAGGAAGTTGCCCTCTAACTGATCGAAGGAGTAGTTGGAGCCAGGGGTGAGCTTGGAGAACCATTCTCGGGCCGCACCCCGGAGTGTGGCGGGGAAGGCTCGGCACAGGAGGGGATCCGATGCGCTGTGTATCATTATGAGGGTCTTGAAGCCCTCCATGTGATCAGCAGGATTGCCCTCGCCGTCGTAGGTCTCAAACTGGGGAGGACGGAAATTCCAGGGTATCTCCGCCTGGAGGATAAGTGCGGAGAAAGGAGGTCGGACGGGCCTGTAACCCTGAGCTGTCCTTGGGCTGCCGTCGCCGAAGTTGTCGAGTCGGTCTTCCATTTCTTAAAGGCGCTTCAGCAGGTCAATGTCATACTCTGGCTGGATGGACGGGACGTGAGTCACGCTGGCCTCGGCATCCAACCAGACATGAGAATGGTGGATGTCCTCATCGACAGGGGTCCCTCGGATGGCCTCCAGGATTTCCCTCCGGAAGTCTTGGAACTCCTGGTGAGTGATCGGGGCCCGCTCGGCTCGGTTTGGTTGAGTGGACTGTTGCTGACCGATACGGCTGAGCACCGGCCCCCGCCCGTGGGATGGAGGTTTTTGACGGTTTGGAGCCGAGTTGGAAGCGGCTCCTCCCCTGCCGTGGCTAGCCTGTTGGTTCAGGATTACCCCCCGCAGGTCGGGCTGGACCGGACGGGAGGCACTCGGGTGATGTGGGTGACTGACCCCCAGATGGTTGGATCCTTGAGCGTCGGTAGCGATGCCTTGTGGAGGGACGTCCTGCCAACGTGCAGAGGTAACAGCTTTTGTGGCTTTAGGCGCCATGTGAGCTCGGACTGACGGTACACCATTGACGGCGGAGCTCGGGTCGGCGTCTGTAATAGAGAGTTTCCTACAGACGGTGCCAACCTAATGCAGTTTTTTTTGGGAGGCGTGTGGATGCACCAGGTGTGAGTTCTTACTCGATTTGTATTGATGGAAGAAGCTCCTATGTAGATGACCCTCGGCCGGGCGAACGGTGCGGAAGTGGGCTAGAGTGAGGTGGAGGCTGGATGCTCAGCTCGGATCGGGAGGCTCGGATCCGAGGTCTCGTGTACCTGCAGACGGTCTAGGAACACCGGGGTTGGTCCCGGTGGCAGACCCTCCGACGATCTAGTTAGCTACTGAGAGAGAGAGTAACAGTAACTAGGGTTTGAGTAGGAAAAGATTCATTACCTGGATAAAGGGGTAGGGGTCTGCTATTTATAGGAGAACCCAACCGGGTCTGCACCCGTTTGGGGTCGGGTCTGGACCCGGTTGCCCGTGGGTTTGAAGCAGTGGAAACCCGGGCGGTATAGGGCTGACGTGGCAAGGGCCCGGGCAGTTTCCGGGCTGACGTGGCAGAGATCCGGGCGGTTTTTTGGTGCTGACGTGGCCGATCTGGATGATCTGGATGTGCACGTATTCTGAAGGGATCATGTAGCCCAGGAGGGGCCACGTCATCCAACCCGTATCAGGTATTCATACCCTTCAATAATCATGTCTTAACTCAAAGTATTCTTATCTTCAACTTATTCATAAGTAATCAATGTCGTATTTTAGCACTTATTCATGATTCACTTATTCATTTACAACTCAAAATAGAACAACAATTTCTTTCATGAACAAAAGATTAATCACTATAAATTTCATTAGCAATTTAGGCAATTCATATCTCAATTCACATCAAATATTTTTTACTCAACATAAGTGTTGGTTTACAACAAGAGAGTTTCATAACTTGTCACATATTTCTCTCTTCTTTTTCAAAAATAAGGATCATATACTTAAATAATAATTTTGGAGTTAAAAACTCATTTACTATCTCAATTCCCCGTTTGACTTTCTCAAAAATATACAAGAATAATTTTAAAACTATCTTTAATAATTACTATGTTATTTTATATGAATAATAGGATTTTATTCCCAACCTTATTCATATTAAAAATCCCCAAAAATATATTAAAACTCCAAAAATATCAAAAGGTGGCTTCGAGTTTCGAACCCAGGACCGGCCGAAACCTACAGCCAGCGCCCAAAGCCATTCAGCTAGCCACCTAGTCCATTTGGACTTTGTGTTATAAACCACAACAAAATCCCTTTAGATTTAGGCTCGGGGTTAGGAATTAATTTAGGGAAACAAAAATAAAATGCGTCCATCAAGTTTCGAATCCAAGATCTCTTACAAGTACAGTAGTGCTCTGTGGTGCACTGGCTAACCACTAAGTCCAAGTGTGATTATTGATTAGGAGTCATATTAATATGATTTTGTTCATACTGTTCTGAAATTGATTATTTTTCGCAAAACTCGTTTATCCAAATGATCCAATCTTTTTGGATACTGAAATAAACTTTCCTTTGAATGAGATTAATTTTAAAATAGTAGCCAACAAATTTCAAATTTATTTTAAAATATATATGCCTATTTTCAAATAGTTTTTCTTTCCATTTTACATATCAATTTGCATTTTCTCAAAACTCGAATTTAAGAATTATATTCATAACACTAGTTTATGTACTCAATTATACTAATTAAAATTTTGTAATAAAAACCAAACATGCCTCTCAATTATGAGGATCTCAACAAAAACTCCTTTATGCAAAAATTTATATTTTCAATATAACATGGCAATATACATAAGTCAACACATTTCATGGCAACAATTAAATTTGTTTTTCCTTCTTTCTTCTTTCTAATCATCATGTCATTGCGGCGTATATTGAATATAACATTACTTCTACAAATTTTCATACAAATTATATATCTTCAACATGTACAAATTTACCAGCATACTAATATGATTCATAGTATTAATTTTTTTATTAAAATTCTTCTTTCTAATTATCATGGTGGCACTTAATCACAACAAGATTACTTTCATTCTTGGCATACTACATTAGCATGGATTATGTCTACATATTTCACATCAAATTTGATTCATACTACTCATTTATAACTTTTATCATGCATTCTCTACATTAGAAAGAAAGAGATCACCGACCTCTTATGAAGAATGAATAACCAAGAATGGAGAGACAACTTCTAGCTCCTAGCTCCAACTAGCACCTCCTTGTCTTTATCCTCCTAGCAAGAGCTCTCCAATGCACAATGGTACTCTCTTTCTCTCTTTCTTTTTCTCTCTTTATTTTTGTTTAGTTTAGGTGTGAAGTGAGAAGGAAATTTGGGTGTATTTATATGACAAGATGAGGGTTTAAAGTGAAAAATTATCCACCTAATAAATTACTTCAACTTAATTTTGCATCTCTTCATAATCCTCTCCCATAACTCCCAACTCTTCATGTCTCCACCTCTTCAAAACTCAACCCCCCCCCCCTCCCCCCCCCCCCCCCCCCCCTTCCTCTCTTCTCCAAAAACCGGCCACCCCTCTAGCCCCTTCACCTTCACACGTGCACGTGTTGTGCACTAGTGCACACACATACACAATATTTAATACAATTCCTATAGTTCCAAAATGTGTATTAAAAGTTGTTACATGTCATGTGCGAGTTCATGCACAACTTTAAAATATGATTTAATTAATGGGTTTGTCCCATGGGCTTTCTTCTTAATCAATTTAATTAATTATTCTAGTGTGCTCTCTTTTTAATTAATCTAATGGGCTAGAATCTATCTTTAGGTCCATGGGTTTAATAAAAGGCTAAATAAAGATTATGCATGCTAAAATAGTAAATGAGAGTAAGAAAATAGAGATGGAAAAATTTACAAGTGCATCATACGTGCAAAAATTGAAAAATGTATTTTTTTAATTAAAATAAAAAATATGGGGTGTTACATCATGTGCCCCAGGTTTTTATCACATGGTTACTACATTCAAACAAGTTGTGTTTAGATTTCGTAGTGGAGTCCATAGGACATTGTATTCAGGGATCAGGATAATAGAAAAAATAGGAACAGGTAGAACCTAGTGGTTCTCTTCCGAGTACACCTTCCTATAGGGAAGCATGCAATCAGGTAATCAGGTAAACAGGTACAGGTAGAACCTAGTGGTTCACTATAGAGTACACCTTCCTATAGGGAAGCGTGCAGTTAGGAAATAGGATCGTGAATCATGTAGTCATGAACACGTAACAGGCAGGACACAGGTCCTTTTCTTAGTACACATTTCTATATTTTCCACTACTAGACCATTCCCTTAACCCCGGCTTGGTTACTTTGTTATTATTATCAAATAGACACGTATGTGTCTCAAAACAGCGCAAGAATAACATGATATAAACAAGTAACAAGTTCAGGTTGTAAGATAAACATGTACAGGTGAAAGATAACACATAACAGGATAGAACAACGACAATTCTAGTTCAGGACAGCATAATAGTACTGCACTAAAACTGGGATTTCCGTCGCTACAAACATGCAAATCTGAATCTGTCAAAGAATCTGGAAAATAGACTCCCAGAATCCAGCAAATATATATAAGTCACATAGTATTTAACAACAACATGAGTCAAAACTGATTTGAAACCAGAAAACGTGTTCAGCCAGAAATCAGAAAATTGTTTTCACATTCAGGAAAACAGCATGAAAACTCATTAATAAAATCCACAAAAAATCTGGGGTATTCCCCTATATGTGTAACATCAGAATATAAAGTTTCATAATTTTCCAACCAAAATAGGGTAGTTAACAAAAATTAGAAAACATCAAGATGCAGTAGTTTTGTAAATCTGGAATCACAAACAACGAAAACCACATGAACACAACCACGAACAACGAACTCCACAAACACACGAACGACACCAAAATCATGAACCAACACACGCGCACTCAAGGCAACACCCACAAGCACACAACCACGGCAAGACGACGACGACGGTGTCGCGACTTGATGATGCGACTGCGGGGAGAAGCGGAACAGCGCCGGGCTGTTGCTGCCGATGTGCGGCGGTGCATCGCGATGGTAGGGAGAGAGAACGGGAGACAGGAGAGGTCGGTCTGGCTGAGTTGCGGCGCGGGTGAAGAAGCAGTGTGATGACGGATGTAGGGAGAGGGAGAGATCGGGATGGTGAAGAGGAGGGGGCGATAATGGGTTACGGGAGGCACAGGGGGTGCATGGGTTGATGGTATTTATATAGGGGAGATGGAGTTAGGGTTTAGGGGTGTTTTGTGAATGACGAAAGCGAGGGTAAGTTGGGTTTCGGGTATACTTAGGTAATGGGTAGTTTTAGGTTAAACAGGGTAGGCTTTAGGTAATGGGTTTGGGAGATGTAAACATGGAGATAATGGTTTTGGGTATTAGGTGTATTAGTGTGGGATTAACTTTGGGTTTTAGGATTTAATGGATATGTGGGTTAATAATCAATGGGTTCAAATAAAAAGAGAATAGAATGGGGTTAAAAATATGATAAATCCACAAAGAAAATAGGGTGAAACAAAAATAAGACGGCACAAAAAAAAATGAACGAATAAAATAGACATGAACAATAGAGTAAAGAGGATCAAAAATAATAGTTCTATCAAATAGAGGATGAACGATTGAGCCAATAGAATCAACAACTCAATTAAAATATGACAAAATGATAAAATGAATATATTGAAGAAAAAAGATCCAATATACGGTCCAAAAAAAAGATACAAAGAGAGAAATACACCAAAAAGAAAAATACACTCAAAAATACATAAAATGGAAAACAGGGATTACAAATCCTACCCACCTAACAAGAAGAACTTCATACTCGAAATTCGAACACGAAGATACATAGGGTAACCCCAAAAAGAAAAGAAAGAACAAAACAAAAACTACTCAAACAAATGAGGAAACTTCTGCTGAATCTCCTCCTCCAGCTCCCAAGTGACTCACCCGGCGAGTGAGGATTCCAAGAAATACGAACCAGCTTGATGACCTTGTTCTTAAGCACTTTCTCCCGCCGATCCACAATAGCAAATGGCGGAATCCCACAAGTCAAATTTGGCCGAACGTTCAACTTAGAATAGTCGATTACGTGGCTCTCATCTCGGATATATCTCTTGAGTTGTGAGACATGGAAAACATCGTGCACTCCTGATAAAGCTGGCGGTAATGCAAGACGATAGGCTACCTTGCCTACTCGCTCCACAATATCGAACGGTCCAATAAACCTAGGGCTGAGCTTGCCTCCACCACCAAACCGAATGACACCGCGCCAAGGCGATACCTTTAGGAAAACATGGTCACCAACCTCAAACTCCAAAGCTCTCCGATGGACATCAGCCCATCGCCTCTGCCTATCCTGAGCTGCCTGCAAATGCTTCCAGATCTGAACCACCACATCGATTGTCTTGGTGATCAACTCTGGACCCAACAACTTTCTCTCACCAATGTCATCCCAGCACACTGGTGATCTGCACTTCCGCCCATAGAGTGCCTCGAATGGTGCAGCTTTAAGACTGGCCTGAAAGCTGTTATTGTACGAGAACTCTACGTGATGCAAATGGCCCACCCATGATCCACCGAACTGCAGTATACAGGACCTCAACATGTCCTCAAGAATTTGGATGGTCCTCTCTGACTGTCCATCAGTCTGGGATGAAAAGTTGTACTATACTTTAATTTACTCCCCAAACTATTCTGAAGACTCTCCCAAAACTGAGATCTAAATCTCGTATCCCTGTCGGATACAATACTAAATGGAACCCCATGAAGTCTGACAATCTCTTGCATGTACTTCTCAGCTAGACTCTCAGTAGACTGTTCGACACGAAAGGGAATGAAGTGAGCACTCTTCATCAAACGATCGACATTCACCCAAATGGCATTATGACCCTTAGAACTCCTCGGCAAAGCGGTCACAAAATCCATGGTGATATGTATCCACTTTCACTCCGGAATGAGAAGCGGTTGAAGAAGTCCAGCAGTTTTCTGATGCTCTGCCTTAACCTGCTGGCAGATCAAACACTGAGAAACAAACCGAGCCACAATCCTCTTCATACCATGCTACCAGAAATGAAGCTTCAAATCCCGATACATCTTAGTACCGCCAGGATGGATAGAATACGAAGACTGGTGGGCTTCCACAAGCAACCTCTGACGAACTTCACCCTTCGGGACACATAATCTGGACCCAAAACGAAGCAATCCATTAGCATGAATAACCATATCCATTCTGGACCCAGACTCAACCTTAGCTTGAAAACCTTGCAATTGTGCATCACTAGCCTGAGCCTCTTTGATCTGATCAACAAGAGACGACTGAAGCTGGAGCAACAAACAACTCTGACCCGAACTCGGCAACAAAACATCCAACTCCAACCTCTGCATCTGCTCAATCAAATCCCTCTACTAAGTTAGGAACATAGTGGTTGGTCTTATGCTCAAAGCATCTGGCACCAAGTTCACTTTATCAGGATGGTATTGCAAACTGATGTCTTAATCGGCTATAAGTTCCAACCAACGCCTTTGCCACATGTTCAACTCCTTCTGGGTGAAGACGTACTTGAAACTTTTGTGGTCTGTAAAGATCTCCACTCAGTCCCCAAGTAAATAGTGTCTCCACAGCTTCAAAGCATAGATCAATGCCGCTAACTCCAAGTCATGAGTCGCATAGTTCTTCTCATGTGGCCTCAACTACCTCGATACATAAGCAACGACTCGGCCCTTCTGCATCAGAACTGCTCAAAGACCCTTACCCGAAGCATCACAGTGAATTACAAATCTGCCTGAATCATCTGGAATAGTCAACACTGGCGCTGACGTCAACCTGCTCTTCAACTCAGCAAAAGCCTAACTAGAAGCCTCGGACCAACAAAACTTTTGATCCCTCCCAGTCAGCTTATTCAATGGTCCTGCTATCTTTGAAAAATCTTGGATGAATTTCCGATAATAGCCAGCTAAACCAAGAAAACTCCTGACCTCTGAAGCTGACTTGGGAACTGGCCAATCGTTCACAACCTCAACCTTGGCCGGATCCATAGAAATACCATCGCCCGAGATAATGTGCCCCAAGAAAGAAACCCTGTCAAGCCAAAACTCACACTTGCTGAGTTTTCTGTAGAGCTGATTCTCTCTCAAAGTCTGCAAAACCACTCTAAGATGCTCAGCATGATCTTCCCGATTCGGAGAATACACCAAAATATCATCAATGAAGAACACCACAAATCTATCCATGAACTGAGAAAAGATCCGGTTCATAAGACTCATGAATACAGCAGGCACGTTCGTGACCCTGAACGGCATCACAAGATACTCATAGTGCCCATATCTGGTCCTGAATGCAGTCTTCTGTACATCAGTCGCCTTTACTTTGACCTGATGATATCCCGAATGAAGATCCAACTTCGAGAAAATAGCAGCTTCACTCAACTGATCAAATAAATCATCGATCCTGGGCAATGATACCGGTTCTTTACAATAACACTGTTTAGTTCCCGATAATCCATGCACAGTCGACAACTACCATCCTTCTTGTTGACAAAAATGATTGGAGCACCCCAAGGCGAAACACTAGATCTGATGAATCCCAAATCAAGCAACTCCTGAATCTACACCTTAAGCTCCGCTAACTCAACTGGTGTCATCCTGTAGAGACTCTTCGATATAGGCACCGTACCTGGCTAAACTTCAATACCGAACTCTACATCCCTAGCAGGGGGTAAGCTAGGCAACTCCTCTGGAAAAACATCCAGGAAATCCCGAACTACTAGAGGCGGGGCCTTACAATCTGAATGCAATTCCATTGCACAAACCTCCTGGTCAACTGGAGCTCGGCCAAGGGACATTTCTCCGGCATGGAACTCAAACTCTGTGCGATCTGGAATTCGGAACACAACTTTCTTGGTACGACAATCAATAATGGCATGGGTTTCACCCAACCAATCCATACCCAGAATGATATTGAATCCTGAATTCCCAATTACAATCAGATTGGCTTTGAAATCTGCGCTACCAATAATCAAGGGACACTGCTTGCACTCCCGGGAACAAATGACAACACCACCCCCTATCATAATGTTCCAAACCTCTGACATGGTGTTGCACTCCAACTGATGGCGAGCCACAAATCGAGAGGATACAACAGAATGGGTTGCCCCGGAATCAAAAAGAATATGAGCAGGGAAAGAGTAAACAAGGACAACACCTAAGATAAAATCAAAGACAAAGAAACAAGAAATGGTTGAACAGGGGTGAAGAAAACAAAATGCAGAAAGATAACATAAAAGAACAAATGCAAGGGAAATGAGAAGAAGCAAAAGAGAGACAATAAAACAAAATATACCTGCAACAACACCCTCAGCTGACTCAGTCTCTGTAGCAGTCAGGATGAAAGCCTGACCTCTCCTCGAAATAGTGGTCCTCTGACCGAAAATCTAGCGCTGAGGATGAAGCGGTGGCCTGACTGGACCACGAGCTGGGGCAACTTGCTGAACAGGACCCCTGGCTAGAAGAGCCAACTACTACTGCGGCTGCGGACAATCTCGCACTGAATGACCAGTATGCCACACCTAAAGCATCGGCAATTGGCACGCCTACATTCCCTGCGATCATGCCCAGCCAACTGACAGAAGTCACGGAAACCACTCTTCTGGGAACCAGCAGAAGAGTAAGGAGCTGTCCTGACCGGATAGGCTGGGACAGGCCTCTGAACCGGCCCACCAGAAGGCCTAACAATAGCAGAGTGCAGAGCAGTCCACTGGGGAGGAGCCAATACACACGAGCCTGCTCCTGAGCTCGAGCTACCTCGAGAGCCTCTGCATAAGTACGCAAGCGGAGGGAGACAAGCTGCACCTTAATGTCTCGAGCAAGTCCCAATATGAATCTACGAGCCTTGTCTTCTTTGTTTGCCACAAGGACGACAGCAAAGAAGCTAAGTCTCGTAAATTCAGCTACATACTCATCTACAGACCTGGAGCCCTGTTTCAAGAAAGTCTCATGTTACAACATTGCATGAACAATATGTAACAAAATTCTAATAATAGAACAATGACCAACCTGTTTCAGGGCTAAAAATTGTTGCTCCATCTCAACTCTAGTGCTGCTAGGGAAGAACTTCTCCAAAAAGCCCCTAGTGAAAGTGGCCCAAGTGATCAGTCGTTCGAACCTTTCAAACTCGTACCTCCACCAAATATGAGCCAGATCCACCAGCTGGATGGCTACCACATCCACTCGATCAACATCTGCCACTAGCTGCCAAAAGCAGTTGCTCAGTCCAGATCAACGACTGTTCTACCTCCAAAGGCATCTCAGTGCTTGAAAACCTGTCAGAATGCAGCCTCATGAAATCTGTGACTGTACCCGAATGAGGAGGAAGAGCTGCCTGCATAGGCACAGCGGGCGGCGAAACCCGAGCAGCTTCCAAAGCAGCCATCTCCCAAGTCACTGTAGTTCTGCTGCATATTGATCAAGCGCTCAAGCACAGTGGTGACGGCCTTAATCCCAGGCTGATCTCCCTGGGGATGAGAATTAGAACCTCTACGAGCCATAGTCTGCACAAAACCAAAAATAATTAGCATCCAGATCAAAGTTGATAATAATTCATTTATGCATGCATGGTTGGTGAAATATTGAGCCGATCCCAGTTCGAGCCAAGATTGTTTAATATATTAGGCAACTAATACATTAACCAAACCTGGGCTCTGATACCACTAAAAATCTTGTCACGTTCCGCTTTCCAAAAAGAGAATACGAAATACAGATACGTGACTAAGCCTAGCGAATGGTTTTCATCATCCATAAACTGTTCAGAATCTTTACAACATCTTACTAGAATAATCAGAGTCGGAAGTAAGAGAAATCAACCATATGCATAATCGAATCAAATATACCAAGAGAAATTTACTTGAAACCAAAATATTATAATTTCAAATAAATCAAATCTGGACAAGTCAATATTCTAGGTCACATTGTCCAAATACAAAAATAAATCCAAGTGTCAAATACAATTGTTCAAATAAGCAACAAGAATAATAATAATAAATGCAAAAACTCCAGCACTAATATCTCATATCACCAACTCCATCTGGAAACTGGTCACCCTGATCTGCAATTTAATAAATTGCAGGAAAAAGGAAAAGAAAGAAAACAAACTCCCGTCAATGCAAGTTACAGGCCACTTGTAGTGCAAGATACAAGTACATGGGAAAGAATAACAAACATAGAATAAACATAGCATGGTATAGACATGTCAACAGAATAAAATATCTAACATGAATCAGGAAACAAAATCAAGTAACATGATATGCTAACAGGGTACAGGGAACACGTATCAAGTGTCAAGCAAGTAGATAAATAGGAAAACATGTAACAGGTAACCAGGTAATCAGGTGAACAGGTGAACAGGTAATCATGTAACAGATATCAGGTTATGTTAAGTCTCGTATTATTACTATCTAGGTAGCACTTCATGCGCCCTAGATTTTTATCACATGGTTGCTACATTCAAACAAGTTATGTTTAGATTTCGTAGTGGAGTCCATAGGGCGGTGTACCCAGGGATCAGTATAACAGAAAAAACAAGAACAGGTAGAACCTAGTGGTTCTCTTTCGAGTACACCTTCCTATAGGAAAGCATGCAGTCAGGTAATCAGTTAAACAGGTACAGGTAGAACCTAGTGGTTCCCTTCTAAGTACACCTTTTTATAGGAAAGCGTGCAGTTAGGTAACAGGATCGTGAATCATGTAGTCATGAACACGTAACAGGCAGGACACAGGTCCTCTTCTTAGTATACATTTCTAAATTTTTCACTACTAGATCTTTCCCTTAACCTCGGCTTGGTTACTTTGTTATTATTATCAAACAGGCATGTATATGTCACAAAAAAAGGCAGCATAACATGATATAAACAAGTAACAAGTTCAAGTTGTAAGATAAACATGTACAGGCGAAAGATAACACATAATAGGATAGAACAACGATAATTCTAGTTCAGGACAGCAAGACAGTAATGCATTAAAACTGGGATTTCCGTTGCTACAAACATTCAAATCTGAATCCGTCAAAGAATCTGGAAAATAGACTCCCGGCCAAATTCAGAAAATATATATAAGTCATATAGTATTTCACAACAACATGAGTCAAAACTGATTTGAAAGCAGAAAACATGTTAAGCCAGAAATCAGAAAATTGTATTCACAGTCAGGAAAACAACATGAAAACTCATTAATTAAATCCACAAAAAATCTTGGGTATTCCCCTATATGTTTAGCATCAGAATATAAAGTTTCATAATTTTCCAACCAAAATAGGGTAGTTAACAAAAATCAGAAAACATCAAGATGCAATAGTTTTGTAAATCTGAAATCACAAACACTGCAGTACGAGAACAGCAATCTCACAAAATACAAAACGAAATTCAAATCCGTCGAAAGGGTGATAAAATAGATTCATTAAGCTAACTTTCATAGTCATAAATATTTTAAAAACAGCAAGTAGAATTAGATCGAAAATCAGGTTCTTTACTGAACAATATGAAAATTCGCATGTATAGTAATTGTTTGGAAACATAGAACGGTTTGTAGAACTCATCAAATAAATCTAAAAAAATTCAAGATTAATCCAATCATGTCTAGTTATACATTGCAAAATGTTGGATCCAAATAATACTTTTAACATCATGATAAAAATAGATTACTCTTCAGAAATCATAGAAAACAAAATCTGAAAATCTTTCTACACCTCTGTAGTAAAATAGACATAACTCACAATCCATAAATCGAAAGTGAGATCCGTTAGAAGGGTTAGAAAATAGTCAGAATTCTCTACAGTTCATGTTCACAAAATATTTTCAATTACTGACCTTAATAGGGTCTAACATACTGATCAAGAGTAAAGTAACAGAAATTTCAGAATTATCCTTCGAACATAAAATCATCTAGTTCATGTAAAACTCATCCAAATCAACCCAAATATAAAATATAGTGTACTAGATGTCCAAACAACATGGTATAGGGTATTCACAAGTCCACAACAAGTCTACTACGGATAACACAAACGAACACATGATATCATATGAACAACATGCATATATATAACTAGAAGTGGTCAATCCTAGGTTAATTCATGTCATGTATGTCGTCAGGTGACTATGGTCGAAACAACACAATAGAGACAATATCAACAAGGGTTTCACACACAAATTTTCTCTAAAACCCAACTACACTATAGGCGGTATTTAGTACTTGTATTACACACAAAATAGAATACAAGTTACTTACCTTAGAGATGACGGCGGGACGGCATGAAAAGCAAGAATAACGGGAACGGATTCCCGGGCAATGAACTCGACGAACGAACAAACTCGAACCACGAACAACGACAACCACACGAACACAACCATGAACAACGAACTCCACGAACACACGAATGACACCAAAAGCACGAACCAACACACGCGCACTCAAGGAAACACCCACCAGCACACAACCACGGCAAGACGACGACGACGGTGTCGTGGCTTGATGTTGCGACTGCGGGGAGGAGAGAAACAGCATCGAGCCGTTGCTGTCGATGTGCGGCGGTGCATCACGATGGCAGGGAAAGGGAACGGGAGACAGGAGAGGTCGGTCTGGCTGAGTTGCAACGAGGGTGAAGCAGTAAGATGACGGATGTAGGAGAGGGAGAAATCGGGATGGTGAAGAGGAGGGGGGGCGGTAATGGGTTACGGGATGCACAGGGGGTGCATGGATTGATGGTATTTATATAGGGGAGATGGAGTTAGGGTTTAGGGGTGTTTTGTGAATGACGGCAGAGAAGGTGAGTTGGGTTTCGGGTATACATGGGTAATGGGTAGTTTTAGGTTAAACATGGTAGGCCTTAGGTAATGGGTATTTGGGTTTGGGAGATGTAAACAGGGAGATAATGGGTTTGGGTATTAGGTGTATTAGTGTGGGATTAATTTTGGGTTTTAGATTTAATGGATATGTGGGTTAATAATCAATGGGTTCAAAAAAAAGAGAATAAAATAGGGTTAAGAATAGGATGAATCCACAAAGAAGATAGGGTGATACAAAAATAAGACGGCACGAAAAAAAAATTTAACAAATAAAGTAGACTCAAACAATAGAGTAAAGAGGATAAAAAATAATAGTTCTATCAAACGGAGGATGAACGATTGAGACAATAGAATCAAGAACTCAATTAAAAGATCACAAAACGATAAAATGAATATATTGAAGAACAAAGATCCAATATATGGTCCAAGAAAAAGATACAAAGAGATAAATACACAAAAAAGAAAAATACACTCAAAAATACACAAAATAGAAAACAGTGGTTACCTCGGTTCTTCAATTACCGTAGAGGAGATCAAGTAGACGAAAGAGGATATGGGGTGTTTTTTTGCGAGGGCTCCTCCTCCGCATACCCGCTCTTAGTTCTCCAGTATCCAGAGGACTTAGAAGATTTAGTGTAGTACATGATAAGGTATGACGACACAAAAAACTGTCATATTTACGAAGATGATCACGTTAAGACTATTATTGCGAAGGAATATCTCATGAAGACCAGGGTTGGTTTCGGGATGCCCACTCGAATATAAGTAGCACCTTTCGGGTTCCGGAGTCAAGGAATTCTCTATAATGTCGAGTAAGTTATCCATTTTTCCTTTCAACGCCTTCAGTGTTGGGTTGCGCTTGCCCATGCACCTCTTCATGAAGGCAGTGCTCAACTGATATGAGCTCAGTCCCGTTTAGTTCATCAATAAGCTGTAGAGACATCTTTATTTACATAGATATTTACCTAAATAAGAAAGTACATCGGCTTGGATGTCTAGGTTTGAGCTCATCCTCAATGTTACCGAGTATGCAAAACCCTTGACTCAAACTTGGACTATCCATTTGAGAACTCAAAACCTTATGTTCGAATTATTATTGTTGTAAGTTGGGTGGGGAATCTTATTTCGACTCAATATGAAATTTTCATTTGTCTGTTGCTTTCTTATAAATAGAGAGAAAAAAAGGTGAAAACCCTGACCTTTTCTTTTGAATTTTAAAAATAAAAATCAAGGAGGCTTGGGAAGTGTCAAATTGGTTTTTTCCAATAAATTAAACCCACCCACTGGAATCTATATTAGCGGACCATGTACTATATCGTACCTTTTTGTAGTATATATACATAAAAAGATTAAGGGATGAGCACGGGATGTTGGGATGAAGAACTCCCAACAAAAATGAGATAAAATAAGTAATATAAAATTACAGAAATGTGGTAAGTATTTTCTAAATCATGCTTCCTCAATATATTTTCACACTAATCATTAGTACGCAGTGAGTGCAAGTAATGGTGAATGTCATACGTTTAATATTATTAATTCTAGCTCCTACTATGATACTGTTGTTTAATATGTATACATCTAAGAGGCTATGAGCTTATAGAATGGTTCCTAAATGAGCTTATAGGTAAGTGGTTAGTATGCATTGCATATATAATGTTGGTATATAAGGTGGAATCCTTGGGTAAGGTGAAAACTCATGCTTGGATTCTCAGATTCTCAATTGAAATGTGACTTTTGAGCAGTCATTTGGAATTTAATGTGTTGGTCAAGATTTAGGGTTAAAGATAGTAGTGCAGTACAATTCATGTACTCATCAGCGATACATTGCATCGTTGTTGGATTATGATGGGAGTTCATTTAGAAATTAGTATCTTAATGGTCTCTAGGAGTTTGCTTGATAATTTGTTATTGCACGCACATGAAAGGCCATTGTTTTAATGAGTGGATTGGTAGCCTCAGCCACGAGGAGAACGCGTCGGCGGGGAAGATGTAGTACCAAGGCGCAAGAAAATCGGTAGGCCGAAGACCAGCGCTAGGGACCATCAACTCGAACTCCCTCCAGATGAAGTAGCTCGCGCGGATCACCGAGAGGTCCTCCCCCTTCACCGATGGAGTACCGTCTATCTTAATCTTCACCCGACTCGGCGAAGAGGGCTGTACACCATAGAGGACCAAATCTTCAACGTCCTCTAGGTACTTCCTAATCGACCTAGGCTATGGTAGGAAGGGGATCCATAATTGCCAAGGAGCAACTGCCCTATCCGGACTGCTTGGCATAGTCCACATCACCCTCATCTTCCGAGCTTTAGGAGCCTTCTCAGGCGACGGGGTCGCCAATGACTCGAGGGCGGGGGCCCTAGAGGGGGAGCCAGACCCCTCGGTTCTGGCCTCTTTGGCAGACGGCATCCCCTCGGCAAGGGACCCCTCGGGAGAGTCCTCCTCCTCCTCCTCGCCATCAGTATCTTCCTCACCCGAGTTGCTGCTCTCCACCACGAGCGGCTTGCAAGTGCGCAACGACTCGGCAACAATCACTTTGTCCTCCGAGTACCAAGAAGTTGAAGGTTCCGAAGGATCCGAAGAAGTTGAAGAATCTGATAACCCCTTATGGACAACACTATCTGAAGTAGAAGCGGAGGAGCCGGAATGAGCCCTTGACATGATAAAAAGACTAATCTGAGTATGGCTTGAACCGAATGTTGCCAGAAAACTCGTCAACGGTGATGAAAAAACCCTAGAGAGAGAAGCTCTAGATTCTAGAGAGAGAGTAAAAGTGAGAAATGATAAGGGGAGAGGGGGACGCATATATATAGAGGATTAAAACTCCTCAATTTTTGCAAAAGTCAGTTACAATAACACCTCGATTAGTGCGAAAACGATTACTGTAACTCCTTGATTCTCGCGAAAAACGGTTCTCATAATGGCTATTGGAATCTCCGAGCTCGCTCTTCTCGCCGACCCCCAAAAGCCTCGACGGTCGACCTAAATCTCGAGCACAGGGGTAGCTTCAACAAGCCAAACTCAGTTGGGCTCGCTCGTCTTGCCGACCCCATAAGCCTTGATGGTCAACCTGTATCTCAAGCACAGGGGTAGCATCAACAAGCCAAGTCTCTTGGGCTCGCTCGTCTCTCCGACCCCCATAAGCCTCGACGGTCGACCTGGATCTCGAGCACAGGGATAGCTTCATCAGGCCAAGTCACTTGGGCTCACTCGTCTTGCCGACCCCCATAAGCCTCGACGGTCGACCTAGATCTCGAGCACAGGGGTAACTTCTACAAGCCAAAGTCTCTCGGGCTCGCTCGTCTCGCCGACCCCCATAAGCCTCAATGGTCGACCTACATCTCGAGCACAGGGGTAGCTTCCACAAGCCCAGTCACTTGGCCTCGCTCGTCCTACCGACCCCCATAAGCCTCGACGGTCGACCCAGATCTCGAGCACAGTGGTAGCTTCAACAAGCCAAAGTCAGTTGGGCTCGCTCGACTTGCCGACCCCATAAGCCTCGACGGTCGACCTGTATCTCGAGCATAGGGGTAGCGTCAACAAGCCAAGTCTCTTGGGCTTGCTCGTCCCTCCGACCCCCATAATCCTCGACGGTCGACCTAGATTTCGAGCACAGGGGTAGCTTCCACAAAGCCAAGCCTCTTGGGCTCGCTCGTCTCTCCGACCCCCATAAGCCTCAATGGTCGACTTAGATCTCGAGCACAGGGGTAGCTTCAAAAAGCCAAGTTACTTGGGCTCACTCGTCTTGCCGACCCCCATAAGCCTCGACGGTCGACCTAGATCTCGAGCACAGGGGTAGCTTCCACAAAGCCAAGCCTCTTGGGCTCACTCGTCTCTCCGACCCCCATAAGTCTCGATGGTAGAGCTAGATCTCAAGCACAGGAGTAGCTTCAACAAGCTAAGTCACTTGGGCTCACTCATCTTGCTGACCCCCATAAGCCTCGACGGTCGAACTAGATCTCGAGCATAGGGGTAGCTTCCACAAGCCAAGTTACTTGGGCTCACTCGTCTCGCCGACCCCCACAAGCCTCGACGGTCGACCCAAATCTCGAGCACAGGGGTAGCTTCAACAAACCAAGTCACTTGAGCTCGCTCGATTTGCCGACCCCCATAAGCCTCGATGGTCGACCTAGATCTCGAGCACAAGGGTAGCTTCCACAAGCCCAAGTCACTTGGCCTCGCTCGTCCAGCCAACCCCCATAAGCCTCGATGGTCGACCTACATCTCGAGCACAGTGGTAGCTTTCACAAGCCCAGTCACTTAGGCTCGCTCGTCCTACCGACCCCCATAAGCCTTGATGGTCGACCCAGATCTCGAGCACAGGGGTAGCATCAACAAGCCAAGTCACTTGGACTCGCTCGCCTCGCCGACCCCCATAAGTCTCGACGGTCGACCTATATCTTGAGTACAAGGGTAGCTTCAACAAGCCCAATCACTTGGGCTCACTCATCTCGCCGACCCCCATAAGCCTCAACAGTCGACCCAGATCTCAAGCACAGGGGTAGCTTCAACAAGCCAAGTCACCTAGGCTCGCTCGTCCTACCGACCCCCATAAGCCTCGACACTCCGAGCCAACCCCATCAAGCACCATGAACGAAGGGAATTGCCAAGATCTACTCGAAAGGGTTCGACAGCAGACCCACATGCTCGGCTACCAAGGCCCTCGTGCTCGGCTATGTGGACCCTAACTAGCTCGGCCAACCGACCCTTGCCAACCCCGGCCACAGGGGCGTACTTCCCTCTCCTCTTCGTAGAACCCGACTACTCCTCTACGACTGGCCAGGCCCAGTCCCGCAGGAGTGGGGGGGCTTGTGACATAGGATAAATAAAGCAGCATCAACCAGGGCCCTCTGATTTCCTCTGGATCCTCCCCCCTATGATCATCAGGCCAGCTACAGTCCAATGGGCCTCAGCCAGCTCAGGCCCATGGGCAAATGGGTCCAACCCGGCCCGTTAGGGCTCTAGACCCGTTTACCCCTGCCTATAAATACTCAACTCCCTCCTTACTTCAATAGGTAATCAAACTTTTCCCACCTGAACCCTGGCTGCCCAGTCTCTTTTCCAGTGACTAACTAGATTGTCAGAGGGCCTGCCACCGGGACTTCTGCCGGTATTTCTAGGCAATGTGCAGGTACAGAAGACCCGAGCCGAGCCACTCCCCTGTACCTCCTAGCTCTTACCTCCGAGCCGGCTCCCGCTACCCGGGGTCGGACCAAGGCCAGTACCGCATAAGGACTTCCACTAAACAAATTACAAGAACTCACACCTGTTGCCCCCACACCCCAAAAACAAATAGCATCAGCTACCTTACTATATAATATGTAATCTTCCCTGGTAGGAAAATTGTCATTTTCCTGTATTTCTCATTTTATTGAATCAGACTGATGGGCCTCAAAAGTTGTTGAGCAGATAGGGGTGCCTTAATTGTATCATCTAATTTTCTAATTATAAAAGTCTTTCATCTTTATTCATATATTTCTATTATATTCCTCACAATTGGTTTATTATCTCTAATCTCTAATCACTGATCTCTAATATTATAATGAGAGAGTTGTCATTTGTAGACAATCTGTGATTTGTATGCATTCAACCTCGATTAAATATTTACCAGACAATTAGATATAACCCTAACCTAACTAAATCGAAACCACACATCTTAATCTCACCAAACAAAACCTATCTTTGTAACTAAACAAACCCGTGCAATACACATCCAAACTAAATTCAACTATATATATGTGCACCGCATGTGACACCCAAATCAAAACATTCAAATATAAAGTAGTTCTTTTTTAATTCCATATATATTCATTTAATTTAATAACTATACTTTTAGTAGACGTGCATCGCACGTAATTATACTAGTAACATTAATTTCATTTATGGGGGCTCATTTTCTTTGCAATGTTCCTTCTAAAAATTTGATCTTGTGACCTTTCACATTATGCCTGGTAGTATCCCTTCATCAAAGAAAACAATTGAGGGAGACCATGAAATTGACGAAGAGCAAGAAGATGAATTTGAATATGTGGATGAGAAAGTGCATGGCTTTCTAACAGACAGGGGCACAACATATTCTAACAATCCTTGTGTGCTTTTCCTTTCTTCGAAAAGTATATCCTCGGTTATTAATGTAATTGGGGTCTCTTTCTGTGGTTTCTCTGCTTCTACCATAGTACTTTGCTGATTCTGCTTATGTTCCCTTGTTGTTAGATTTTGTCGCTTGTGTTCTTTGTTTTGAGTATCCATTGATTTTTCGGTTTGGACCTTGGGCTTCTTTGGCGCGTGGAGGCCAGTATTGGAGAGGATATCATTTGGGCCAGAGTACGTGTAGTGGAGGTAGAGACCTTTATAGGTGACAATCAGGGTTTCTGGGTCTTCGATTGATCTCTCCACCTGTTTCTTGGCATTGCACTGAGGGCTGGTGCACCTGTAATAACTCCTGTTCACCATAAAAATAGTGGCAAAGAAAATTGAATATTTTTGCAGAGTGAAAATTGATGGAATAATATTTTGAACGTTGCCCCCTTCCCCCCACAAATCGTCAACCTCACCTCCCTCGAGCACTTCGAGGCCCAGCAGGTCAGCCTCCGTTGGCCCCTCCCTCTCTTCAGTCCTACAATCAGATTCCTCCTCCTGAACAATAACAACTTCTCCTCCATTCCCACCAACTTCTTTGCTACTGCTCTCTTTCCCTCTCTAGTTCTCAGGTTCCCAACTGGGATCCAGAATTGATTTGGTGGTTTGGATCTGCTTGTTGACACCATGTGCAATCCGAACCCAAGACGACCTGATCCGTCCTGGTGTGCTCTAATCCGATCAGACACACCTGCACTGCCTTTGTTCTTGTTGTTCTCATCAAAAAATAAAATAAAATAAAATAATTAATTAATGGGAGGTTCTTATGCTTCTACATTCAGATCGTCAACTCACTTCGGTTGATCGATCGTGATCATCAACTCACTTCGGTTGATCGATCGTTTCTTGTGCTTCTACATCCAGATCGTCAACTCCGATTGATCGATCGTGAGTTTAAGAGGGGGTGTTATCAGCATCCAGTTCTCAGTTCAGGGATGAGATCATATCATCCACAATTCTCAAGTCTGGGGTGAGATCCTATCATCGACTATGTATCAAGTCAGGGGTGAGATTCCATCAATCTATTTCTCAGTTCAGGGGTGAGATCCCATCATCGACTGTGTCTCAAGTTAAGGGTGAGATCCCATTACAGATCGGGATATGGAGATCCCGCCACTGTTCGGGGTGAGATCTCAATAGTGCACCACCACTACTTCCTTCTGCAATACTTTACTTCTCAGTTTCCGTCACATGCGCCATCAAGCGCCGTTTCTACATCATAATTTGCCTTTTCTTCCACATTAACATCGTCAGTATTCCAAACTCTTGTTGCTTGAACCAACTTAAATTTGAGAGGGGGTGTTAGATATTATATTAGATTAGATATTAGTTTAGTCCCATATTGATTATGTATCAGTTTAGTCTTACATTCTCTCATATATATAGGAGCCAAATGTAATGACTATATATATGTTGAAGTTGGAAAGAGTTACGTAATTCTATGACCAGAATAAATGTAATGACTATATATATGTTGAAGTTGGAAAGAGTTACGTAATTCTATGACCAGAATAAATGTAATGACTTTAGAGTTTTCTATACTTTTTTTGAATGTAATGTGGGTTTGTTTGGATGGGGGTTCGATAAAATTAACTAATGAAATGAAATGGACACATACTACCTACCCACTTATAGACCGTAATCCTAATTCGTTTCAACATCTCTAATCTCTAATATTATAATGGGAGAAGGCCTTAGTGTCATTTGTAAATTTGTAAATCTACCAACGTGTGTATTGCACGTACATAACTAATATGAATGAGGTATCAGGTTCGAGTCCTCACTACGTCAGATTTTTTACTTTAATTTTTTTAATATATTAAATGTGCTCCACCCCACTACAAACCGCTAGGCCTCTAGTGGCATATCTATCCCGGCATTTCAACAATACACCACTATAGGTATAGAATAATTTTATTTTATAAAAAACACACTCTGTAACGGCATTGGACAACAACGCCGCTATAGACTCAAGCAGTAGCGGCATTTTTAATATAAACATCGGGACAGACTGCTATGTCGCACAGTCGCTATTTTTTTTATCACCTATCGCGGCGGTTATGTAAACGCGCCGTTATAGGGTAGGGTAAATAATGTTCTAAAATTTACCCTGCTCTAAACCCTGCCCCTGGCCCATTTTTTATTTCCCCTAATTTTTGTAACCCTAAACCCTAGTTCGCGCTCTAATTTCCAAATAATCCCACTCGATCGCCGCTCTACTTTCCAAATAATCGCCGCTCTACTTCCTAAATCCGCTCTCTCCCCTCACCGCTCTCTCCCCTCACCACTGACGACCCAACCAAGACTGTCTTTCCCCTCACCACTCACCGCCTCAACTCCCTCGCGCCGCCCCACCCTCGCCACTCCTTTTTCACCGCTCCTCCTTCGCCACTCCTCGCCGCTCCTCACTGCACCTCATTCGACTGCCCTTATCAATCGCCGCCGCCCTTGCCGTTGCCAGCACTCTTCAACTATTGTTGAGTGGTTTGTGGTATGAATTCTTCTAGATGTCCTTAGTTTCATTATTGTTCATGATTTAAACATAGATTGCACTATACATGTTTTTCCTCCTCTCGGCCAAATGAAGTTTTGTGAATTTTGTGATTATTTTTAATTGGGTTTAATGAATACATAAACTAGATGTTGATTGACAAGTAGATTAGATCTTTTAAATGCATCAGTAAACTTACTCTAATACAAATTCATAAATATTTAAATGTTGTTGACCTCAAAAATATGTTGTGAAGGTTTAGTTGTTATTTTTGTGGTCAAATTTTAATTAGGTTAATCTCGAAGCCTGAGACTCATACTCCTGATATTGCTTCCAATACACATTGAAAGTTTTATCTCAATGTCATAGATCTGTTATAATGGCTCTGAAGTTGTTTTTGTATTCAAATTTGAATTAGGTTGATCTTGAACATTGAGACTTACAATATTCAGGTTGACATATACCAATAGGTATTAAAAAACAGGATTAAACAACTTCAGGGAATATAAAAGCAACAAAAGAAATGGCCGGGTATAAAAGCAAAGGTAGTGAAACATTGTGGTATAATTCTTTTATATACCATTAAAATAATGGATATGACAAGGGTGTGCACGTGAGCCTTAACAGAAAAAATATTTATGAATAATTTGTTGAGAAATCTTGTTCCTCATCATTTTCCCTAACTAAAATAACTCGACTCGAGTGGGCCATGTTGGGGTAAAGACTATACTCTACAGAAACAAGCCAACTAAGTTCTTCGAGTTGCACACAAGATTTATTGCCAGAATCACAACAGAATTACATCTAAGAAACTGTGGTAGTGTACAAGTCAATAGGCAAATTTAAATATATAACAGTTTTCGATGCAATTAGATGCTAACTGTAATGCGGAGAGATTCAGAAATCTCGAGGATAGCTACCAATACATCAAGTAAGAGATTGTAAACCTGCAAATGGTAGTTTAAGAAAATATATGTAGCAATCACCAAGTTTTTGTTACTTAACTATAAAATGCATAGTTCTTAAATGAAAAAAGGGCTGCAAGTTTTAAGCTACACTATTTTGACCACAAAAGAAAGGCCTTCCTTTGAGATAGAGATAGGCAGAGGTATGTGGAGGTACGAATAAATTTAGTGAGAGTGTCAATTTATTTTTTACCTTCACATACCTTCGCCTACCTCAATAACCAAACAAAGATCTACAGATTGAAAAACAAATAATCTGTGGGATACTGTAAAATGCTCTCAAATTTGTATTACAAGGGGTGTAGTTTTGAGATGTGTAGTATTTTTGATAGACATTAATGTGATATGATCAGTCATATTCACACCCATAGATGCTGTTGCCGCTAAATTTGGTGTGGGGGCAAACCGATAGAACTTGTGGATTCTTGGGGAAACTGAATAGGAAAACCTGCGTACCTGTTCCGTCGGGCCTCGTTCGTCGCTCCTGCCGTGCACCTGCAAAAAGTGCGAGACACCGGGGTTGTTCCCGGCGACGCACCCTCCGACGCTCAAGTCAGTAATCTGGCAGACTATGAAAGAGCGTAAAAAACTGGTGAAAGATTGATTACCTCTTAATGGAGATGGATGGGGGGTATTTATAGGCGTCTTAGGGAACGGATTAGGAATGTAATCCCCGTGATTTGATAAGGAATGTCCTCCATAATCAGATGAGGAAGGTAATCTGATAGGATATATTCCCTGTAATCAGATAAGGAATTTAATCCCTAATCCCCCGTGAAAAGGTAGATGTCCATCAGGGCCGTTGATCGTGTTTAATCAGGGACCCTGACTCTATCTTGATGGATTGGGTGCGCAGCGGGCTGAGACCCGCACCCTCTTGGTGGTGGATCCGTTCGCGGATTATTGAGCCCTAGGAGGGCAGATCCAATATCCGTTTTGGTCCTTTTGTGGGTGAAATTACTGTTTTACCCTCTGGTCTCAAGATTCGCGCCTGATTTGGACGGTTCCGATTAAACCCCATTTTTAGCCATATCACGAGCCCCCCACTCCTAAAGGCTGAGCTTGATCGGCCTTTGAGGAGTAGTTTAGCTGTTTTTAATGGCTGGTAGAGTTGTATCGGGGCCCAAACGGAAGGTTTTGAATCTTGAAGGAGGTAGTTTGGTGATTTTTCAAGCGGATTGAACTCTGAGTCGCTCCTGAACTCTGATGGTCATGTGGCGTTACTGCGGGGACGTCTTTTTTACTTTCGCGGAGTACCAATTCGTCGTTCGGGGGTCTTGTATACTTGGATCACGCTTTAGACCTCCCTAGAGTTCGCTGGCGAAGGGGCCGAGGTCCATATGCGGTTCGGCGAGCTTTTCCAGAGAGGGAAGCGAGTTCGGCAGGGCTGCGAGCGTCAGGAGCGAGTTCGGCGATCCGCCGAACCTGTTTTTTCCCTATAACAGGGTCGGTGCCACGAACGCTCGGCAGCGGTGCCGAACCTGTTTTTTCCCTATAAGAGGGTCGGTGCCACGAACGCTCGGCAGCAGTGCCGAACCTGTTTTTTCCCTATAACAGGGTCGGTGCCACGAACGCTCGGCAGCGGTGCCGAACCTGTTTTTTCCCTATAACAGGGTCGGTGTCACGAATGCTCGGCAGTGGGTGCCGAACGTGACTTTTCCATATAACAGGGTCGGTGCCACGAACGCTCGGCAGCGGTGCCGAACCTGTTTTTTCCATATAACAGGGTCGGTGCCACGAACGCTCGGCAGCGGTGCCGAACCTGTTTTTTCCATATAACAGGGTCGGTGCCACGAACGCTCGGCAGCGGTGCCGAACCTGTTTTTTCCCTATAACAGGGTCGGTGTCACGAATGCTCGGCAGTGGGTGCCGAGCGTGACTTTTTCCCCCATAACAGGGTCGGTGTCACGAATGCTCGGCAATGGGTGCCGAACGTGACTTTTTCCCTATAACAGGGTCGGTGTCACGAATGCTCGGCAGTGGGTGCCGAGCGTGACTTTTTCCCCTATAACAGGGTCGGTGTCACGAATGCTCGGCAGTGGGTGCCGAGCGTGACTTTTTCCCCAATAACAGGGTCGGTGTCACGAATGCTCGGCAGTGGGTGCCGAGCGTGACTTTTTCCCCTATAACAGGGTCGGTGTCACGAATGCTCGGCAATGGGTGCCGAACGCGACTTTTTCCCTATAACAGGGTCGGTGTCACGAATTCTCGGCAGTGGGTGCCGAGCGTGACTTTTTCCCCTATAACAGGGTCGGTGTCACGAATGCTCGGCAATGGGTGCCGAACGTGACTTTTTCCCTATAACAGGGCCGGTGTCACGAATGCTCGGCAGTGGGTGCCGAGCGTGACTTTTTCCCCTATAACAGGGTCGGTGTCACGAATGCTCGGCAATGGGTGCCGAACGTGACTTTTTCCCTATAACAGGGTCGGTGTCACGAATGCTCGGTAGTGGGTGCCGAGCGTGACTTTTTCCCCTATAACAGGGTCGGTGTCACGAATGCTCGGCAGTGGGTGCCGAGCGTGACTTTTTCCCCAATAACAGGGTCGGTGTCACGAATGCTCGGCAGTGGGTGCCGAGCGTGACTTTTTCCCCTATAACAGGGTCGGTGTCACGAATGCTCGGCAATGGGTGCCGAACGCGACTTTTTCCCTATAACAGGGTCGGTGTCACGAATGCTCGGCAGTGGGTGCCGAGCGTGACTTTTTCCCCTATAACAGGGTCGGTGTCACGAATGCTCGGCAATGGGTGCCGAACGTGACTTTTTCCCTATAACAGGGTCGGTGTCACGAATGCTCGGCAGTGGGTGCCGAGCGTGACTTTTTCCCCTATAACAGGGTCGGTGTCACGAATGCTCGGCAGTGGGTGCCGAGCGCCCAGACTTGTTGTTTATGTGAGTTTGTCTTTTCTGTGCGCCATTTGAACGTCTGACAATTCTGACACTTCTGACAACCCTGAGAGATGGGACGCCCATTAAATGCTGTGACCTCTGGGGTTCCATCAGATGGGATAGCATTAAATGCATCTCATGATTCGCTGCGGTTAACGAGGTGTCGATTGGGATCGTTCCGCCGCTTGGTTTAGATGGGCCGGTCGTACAAGCCCATTAGCCTCGTGGGGAGTGCCCCCCTTCTATAAATCCTCACCCCCCCCCTCTCATTTCTCACTTCTCCTCTCATCTGCTCAGGCGTTCTCTAGTGTTTCAGGCGAGTTTTTCCGGCACCGGTGTTAGCTCAGGCGAAGTTTTTCGGAAGCTCTTTCTCTCGAGGTAATTTATAAACTATGTCTGTAGCTTCTGTCTCAGATGAAGTCTCTGGGTCCGAGTCCTCCCCTATAGGCGCCGAAGCCTCGACTCCGACTCCAACCAAGGGCAAGGTGTTCGGCAAGGATTCGATTGTCGAGGATCCGAAGAGGATGGGAGAGTTCGGACAGCTGCCGGGTCCGCTGACTGGACTACACAGGGTCCGGGAGCTCCCGAAGGACCAGGCCGAGCGAATCATCCATGGGAGGGAGAGGACCTTCGAGGAGAATGAAGCGAGGGAGACGACGGAGGCGGACGATGCGGCGTCGATCCTGCGCGAGGAGGAGTTGGTGGCGATCCGGGACGCTTTTTTCATCCCGGAGGAGTACGAAATCATGCTGCCGGGCCCCGGGGTTAGGGCCAATTCGCCGCTGCCAGTGACCATGTGTTGCTGGCCGGTTGATGCCTTTATCGCCGGTGCCCGGCTACCTCTCCACGCGTTCGCAATTACCGTGGTGAGCTGGTACGGGGTCTGCCCTATTCAGCTCATGCCGAACGCGTGGCGAGTGATTAATGGCTTCGTTCTCCATTGCCAGGCCGCGGGGATCGAACCGCAGCTGAACGTGCTTCGGACGATATACCGGCTCCATCAAGGGAACAAGTCGGAGTACCGGTATTATCTGACTCCGAGGCACGGCGGCAGGCTCGTGGTTTGCCCAGACTCTATCAAGCACTGGCGAGAGAAGTGGGTCGTCGTGCGGAGTCGAGAGGCCTGGCCGATCCCCACCAATTGGGCAGAAGGGGTGACCAAGAGGGCGACGGCGCTGCCGAGACTCTCAGTAGAAGAAGAAGGGGCGGTCCGGACCCTTCTCGACCGGCCGAAGTACGACTGGAAGGATTTGACGGAAGACGTTCTTTACAGGGGAAGGCTCGGCCGCGTAGATCCTAGTACGCGGCTCTCGTCAAATTCTTCTTTCCGTACTTGCTGCCTTATTGTTTTTTGTGTTAATCATTTTTTGTTCCCGATGCAGAATCTATGGACTACGAGGCGGTGTTGGCGCTCAGGGCGGGGCTCGCCAGTAAGGCGCCGAGGAAGCGCAAGAGGGTTGCGTCGAAGCTGCCCTCGACCTCGAAGGTGCCGAGGATTACGGCCCCCGACCAGGTGGTGGAAGTTGCTGACGACCCGGTCGTCACCGTGGCGGGGCCTTCGGCTACTGCTCCTGTGGGGGATTTCCCCATTGCCGCCGCGCTCGCCATGCCGACCCCGCCGCTAACCGTAGCAGGCGAGGAGCTCCTGACGGAGGAGCACAAGCGGATCCACATTCCGGACTGGCAGGTCCGGAGGCACGATGGGTTCCTCGGGAACTCGTTGGCGAGTATGCAGGCCGTCAAGCATCTCGCCACCCCGAAGGACCGCGCCGCCATGGACGCGGGGAGGCAAGGCGACGACGTGATCGAGATCGCTCGTTCGGCGGTATCGGTAAGTTTCGAGTTCCCTTCATTCGTTTCATCTTGAATCACAAAATTTTTCTAACTCTCTGAGCTCTTCCTCTTTCCCTTGCAGATCGTCGTCCACTTCGGTCACCTCACCGAAAGGCTGACCGCCCTCGAGAAGGAGCTGAAGCAAGAGTCCGACCAGGCTCGGAACGAGAAGGCTCGGATGTCGAACCAGCTCGACAAGCTCCGAGTCGAGCATGAAGGTCGGTCTGTGAGGATCCAGCACCTCGAGGCCGAAGTGAAGAGGCTGGAGGACGAGCTGCGTCGGGAGAAGGAGGGGTCGGCCAATCAGTTGGCCGAGGCCGAGGCGAAGCAGGCGGCGGCTGTGAAGGAGGTGGAGGACGCCACCTTGAAGAAGGCCCAGGGGTACCTCGCACAGAATATGGCGAAGGCTTTCGCCACTGCCCTCGACCGGGTGCGAGAGGCATACCCCGGGGTGGACGTCTCGGGATGGCGACTCTTCCCCGGACACGTCGAGGGCTTCGACCCCGAGTCCGAAGGGGAAGAGGAAGAGGAGGAGGAGGGCGACGCTGATGCCGATGCCGGGGTTACTGGCGAGGTCCCGAGCACCACGACCACTCCGTTGGCGGCGGCGTCTCCTTCGGGGAAGTCGACGCCTACTCCGCCTCGTCGCCCGGGGAAAGAGGTCGGGCCCTGAATCCGCCTTTCGTTTTGTTGTTTTTGATTGTTTCTGCTCCCCCCTTTTTTTTTGTTTTTCCTTTCGAACTTTGTAACGCCTAATAGCGGACTGGCCACCGCTTCTTTTGATGTTAATGAAAGGAAAATTTTTGCAAGTGTCGGTGCTCGGAAGTTTTTGTCTTGTGCCCCCTCTTTTGCCGAACTGTTAATCCTTGTTTTTAGAGATAAAAATTTTTCCAAGTGCGGTGCTTCGGCCACGCTCAACGTTTTTGCTGATTGCTCCGATTTCTTTGCAGCTTATGGTGATCCCCCAAGACGTCGAGCTTTCCCGCCCGGACGAAGAGGTTAGAGCCGAGGCTGGACTAGGGGCGACGAGGCTGTGTCTGGCTAGGTGTAGGGAGAAACTTTATGAGGTCGAGCTTGGATTGCGCCGAGCCGAGAGCGAGAGGAAGCATCTCCAGCTCGTCCTTGGCCGGCGTGATGTCGAGATTCGTCGTTTGGAAAGCCGAATCGCCGAGCTCATACCCGAAGGTGAACACTTGCCCACTGATTTCAGTAATGAGATTCGTGTTCAGTGCATTCGTCATAATTTGTCCAAAATAACAGCGGAGAAGGACGAGTTGCTTTCCGAGATACAGCATCTGCAGTCCGTAGAGGCGAAGCTCCGGAGTGAGGGCGAGGGGCTGACGGCCGAGGTGGCCAAGTTGACGACTGAACGAGTCGAGTTGACTGCCGAAGTCGAAGCGCTCAAGAGGGCGACGGTGGATAAAAGCATCGAAGTCACCCACCTTCGGTGCCTCGTCGCTAGTCGATCTGGGGTGCCGGACTCCGCGATACCCCCACGTTTCGAAGTCGACGTTAAAGACGACTCGTTGCGGGACAGGATCTCAGAGTTGGAGGCGGAAGTGGCTCGTCTGAAGCCACATTCAGGGCCGATCAACGTTCGAAGCACGTCATGCACTCGCGCTGAGAGTGAGCGGGGCATTACTTTCTATGAGATGGCGACCCGTCAGCGGATCGGCCAACCAAGCCCGGGGGACGCACAGAGCTCGGTGGCAATCTCCTCGAGCGGGGCATCCGTCGGCGTAGCTGCCAGGAGCGGTGCCGAGGATACGTCCCAGTTTGCCGGCTTGGGGTCGCGCTCCGGGGACAAGCGTCGTCACTCTCGAGTGTCCTTGAAGCGAAATGCTCCAGCTTCGAAGAAGTGCTGAAGTGGTCGGTTCCGCGAGTTCTTTGCTCTCCTTTTTTTTTCGCTTTTCGTTAAGTGTGACGAGTCGGTATTGTAAATTCCCTTTGTTGAGTCGTGCCCCTGTTTGTGTTCGCCTTTGTATCACATCTGTTTCATCAATAAATGCGTTATTGCCGGACTTGCGTGTTTTATTGCTGTGAATGTTGTCTGTCATGGGGTAACTTCTGAACTGTCGAACTCCGAATGGCGAGCTTCTTTTAGGTCGATCATGAGTGGAATCGCGAAGTAACGTTGAGCCAAGTTGTGCACTTGCTTGATTAGGTTAACGTCGTCGGAGCGTTTTTTAGGACGGTGAGCTATCCCTGACTCCGGAACCATTGTCGGTTTAAGGGGTGTAGGAGCAATCTCGAATGGCGAACTACCCCTAGCTCGCTTAGGAGCGAGCTTGCGGAGTAGGGTCGAACCAAGTGTTGGACTCCGTACCATTCAACGGTTGTGGGAGCATTTTCGAATGGCGAGCTACTTCTAGCTCGCTTAGGAGCGAGTTCGCGAAGTAGAATCGAGCCAAGTGTTGGACTCCGGAACCATTGTCAGTTTAAGGGGTGTAGGAGCAATTTCGAATGGCGAACTACCCCTAGCTCGCTTAGGAGCGAGCTTGCGGAGTAGGTTCGAACCAAGTGTTGGACTCCGTACCATTCAACGGCTGTGGGAGCATTTTCGAATGGCGAGCTACTTCTAGCTCGCTTAGGAGCGAGTTCGCGAAGTAGAATCGAGCCAAGTGTTGGACTCCGGAACCATTGTCAGTTTAAGGGGTGTAGGAGCAATTTCGAATGGCGAACTACCCCTAGCTCGCTTAGGAGCGAGCTTGCGGAGTAGGTTCGAACCAAGTGTTGGACTCCGTACCATTCAACGGCTGTGGGAGCATTTTCGAATGGCGAGCTACTTCTAGCTCGCTTAGGAGCGAGTTCGCGAAGTAGAATCGAGCCAAGTGTTGGACTCCGGAACCATTGTCAGTTTAAGGGGTGTAGGAGCAATTTCGAATGGCGAACTACCCCTAGCTCGCTTAGGAGCGAGCTTGCGGAGTAGGTTCGAACCAAGTGTTGGACTCCGTACCATTCAACGGCTATGGGAGCATTTTCGAATGGCGAGCTACTTCTAGCTCGCTTAGGAGCGAGTTCGCGAAGTAGAATCGAGCCAAGTGTTGGACTCCGGAACCATTGTCAGTTTAAGGGGTGTAGGAGCAATTTCGAATGGCGAACTACCCCTAGCTCGCTTAGGAGCGAGCTTGCAGAGTAGGTTCGAACCAAGTGTTGGACTCCGTACCATTCAACGGCTGTGGGAGCACTTTCGAATGGCGAGCTACTTCTAGCTCACTTAGGAGCGAGTTCGCGAAGTAGAATCGAGCCAAGTGTTGGACTCCGGAACCATTGTCAGTTTAAGGGGTGTACAAGCAGAGGGATGTAATAGTAGTGAAAACATGAAGAAACTTCATTTATTAACATCTAATGATCGGCTGCTTCTAAAGTTGCTAGCCGTTATTACAATAATAAAAGAAAGCACAAAAGGACAAATTATGACTAGAGAGAGGAGGGGAACGGTTCGACATCTCGAGTTACTTGGAGAGACGTGGTTGCCTTCTCTTGGTATTTCAAAAGATGGTCGGCGTTCCAAGTCCGGGGAATTTCTCTGCCTTCGAGATCCTCTAGCTTGTACGTACCGGGGCGGATTACTTTCGAGATCTTGTACGGTCCCTCCCAGTTCGGGGCCAGCTTGCTTTTCTGCCCGGGGAACGAGATGGCCAACTTCCGAAGGACTAAATCCCCTTCTTTGAGGTCCGTTGGGCGGACCCTTTTGTTGTATGCCAGCTCGATCCTTCTTCGGTAAGCTTGCTGGCGTATGGTAGCTCTCTCTCGGATTTCGTCTATCAGATCTAGGCTTGTTCTGAGTTCTCTAGCATTCTGCTCTTCTTCATAAGCGATCAGGCGAGGAGAGGGTATCCCGACTTCTAGGGGGATGATGGCTTCGGCCCCATAGGTGAGATTAAATGGGCTCTCGCCTGTTGGGGTCCGCTTGGTGGTGCGGTGATTCCAAAGTACGTTCGGCAGCTGATCGACCCATAGTCCCTTGGAACACTTATCTAACCTCTTCTTGATTCCCGCAAGAATCTGTCGGTTGGCATTCTCAGCCTGGCCGTTCGACTGGGGATGGGAGACGGAGGAGAATCGGTGTTGTATGGAAAGGTCTTCACACAAGGCTCGGAAGGCGGCCCCAGTAAACTGTGTCCCGTTATCTGTGACTATGACTCGGGGAACGCCGAACCGGCAAATCACATTTTTCCAGAAGAATTGAACGACCCTATGTTCGGTGATCGTAGCCAGGGGCTCGGCTTCTATCCACTTAGAGAAATAGTCGACTGCCACGACTAGGAACTTTAGCTGTCCGGGGGCTGGAGGAAATGGTCCCAGTAGATCCATCCCCCACATAGCGAAGGGAACGGGACTTGATAGGGAGGTTAGCGGTGCCTGTGGAAGGCGTTGGATGTCTGCATGCTTTTGGCAGGAGCTGCACTGCCGAACGTGTCGCTCAGCATCCCGTAGGAGAGTGGGCCAGTAATATCCATAGTTCAATACCTTGCGCGCTAGAGCCCTGGATCCAGAATGGGCTCCGCCGATCCCCTCATGGAGCTCTTGCAGGGCATAGTCGGCTTGCTCGGGGGAGAGGCACCTTAGATACGGTCGACCATCCGCTTGGGTGAAGGAGCGTTTGTATAAGATGCCTTCGAGTAGAGTAAAACGCTCGGCTCGGGCCCTGATTCTTCGTGCTTCCCTCGGATCTTCAGGGAGGAGTCCGTTCCTCAGGAATTCGACAATGGGTTTCATCCAGTTGTCTTCGAGGAGGACGGGCAATGCTTCAACGGAGTCTGGCGCTTCGTCCTCTATGCTCGGCTTCAGGAGGACTTCTATCAAAACGGTCTGTTCCAGACCTTGAAGGGAGGAGGAGGCTAACTTGGATAAGGCGTCGGCCTGAGCATTTTCTTCTCGAGGGATCCTTTGGATGAGAGCCTCGTCGAACAGCGCCATGAGGCTCTATACTTTGGACAAGTATTTAGCCATTCTATCGTCGCGGGCTTCATACTCGCCGAGGACCTGGTTAACAATCAACTGGGAGTCGCTGAAAATCTGTAGCCGATGTGCCCCAGCATTTCGGGCCATTCGAAGCCCGGCTATTAGTGCTTCATATTCGGCCTCGTTGTTCGAGGCTTTGAAATTTATCCGGAGGGAGTATTGGAGGATGAAGCCATCTGGTCCTGCCAGGATGACTCCTGCCCCGCTTCCCTCATTACAAGAGGACCCGTCAACGTAGACCGACCAGACGGGGGGTCCCTTTGTTGCTTGGCCAGACTCGGGGATTGTAGTCTCCACTATGAATTCGGCCAGTGCCTGTACCTTGATTGCAGTCCGAGGCTGATAAGTTATATCGTGCTGGCTCAGCTCGATCGACCACTTCATGAGGCGACCAGAAGTCTCGGGTTTGTGAAGAATCTGTTTCAGTGGCTGGTCGGTAAGGACGACCACCGAATGAGACTGAAAGTAGGGTCTAAGTTTTCTCGCGGCCATTACCAGGGCATACGCCATTTTCTCAATTTTCGGGTACCGAAGTTCGGCATCCCGGAGCACCTTGCTGACGTAGTATATGGGCTTCTGAGCCCTTTCTTCTTCTCTGACTAAGACCGCACTGAGCGTCTGTTCGGAAGCTGCAAGGTAGAGGTAGAGCGGTTCGCCGGGTACTGGTTTGCTAAGGAGAGGGGGATTGACGAGGTAGGCTTTAAGCTGGTCAAAGGAGTCTTGTTGCTGCTGCCCCCACTCGAATCCCTTAGCCCCCCTGAGGGCTTTGAAGAACGGGAGGCACTTCTCCCCGGACTTCGACAGGAAGTGCCCTATGGCGGCTAGGCGACCGGTCAACCTCTGAACTTCTTTGACATTTCTAGGGGGGCCATGTCCAGTATTGCCTTGATCTTCTCCGGATTCGCCTCTATTCCTCGTTGGCTAACCATGAAGCCGAGGAACTTGCCTGATGAGACGCCGAACGCACACTTGTTCGGGTTGAGTCTCATATTGTGCCTTCTTAAAACATCAAATGCTTCTTGGAGGTCGGTCACATGATCAACACCTCGGATGCTTTTCACCAGCATGTCATCGACGTACACTTCCATGTTTCTGCCGATCTGAGCCTGAAACACTTTGTTGACGAGGCGCTGGTATGTTGCCCCTGCGTTCTTTAGGCCGAATGGCATGACTCTGTAGCAATAAAGGCCTTGGTCAGTCACAAAAGATGTCTTTGGGATATCCGGTGGGAACATCCTTATCTGATTGTAACCCGAGAAAGCGTCCATGAAGCTTAGAAGCTCATGTCCCGAGGTTGCGTCAATCAGAGTGTCGATGCTCGGTAGAGGGAAGGGATCTTTGGGACAGGCTTTGTTGAGGTCGGTGAAATCAATGCAAATTCTCCATGTTCCGTTGGACTTCTTCACCATTACTACGTTCGATAACCATTCAGGATAGTTTACTTCCTGTATGAATCGGGCCTTCAGCAATTTATCTACCTCTTCTTTAATAGCGAGCTGTCGCTCGGGGGCGAACTTACGCCTCTTCTGCTGAACCGGTTTGGACCCCGGATCAACACTCAGGCGGTGGACTAAGAGTTCTTCGGAGATACCGGGCATGTCAGCTGCGGACCATGCGAAGAGGTCTTGGTTGGCTCGGATGCATTCCACAATATCTGAGTATAGGGCGGACGGGAGGGTCTTGCTTACGAAGAACTTGCGGGTCGGCTCTTGTTCGGAGAAGAGCACCTCCTCCAGTTCGTCCGCTGGCTCGGAGGTCGGTCTTGTGGAATCTTGGGGAATCTCCAGGGTCTCTAAAGAGAGGACGGGCCCAAGGGTCGAAGTCATGTAGCATTTCCGGGCCTGCTCCTGATTTCCCCTTACTTCTCCGACCCCGGATCGGGTGGGAAACTTCATCTTCAGATGATATGCCGAGGGAACTGCTTCCAGAGCCGCGAGGCCGGGCCTGCCCAAAATGACGTTGTAGGCGGCGGGAACGTCCACTACCATGAAGTCCATCGGCTCCGTCCTGGTGGTAGGGGTTTGGCCGGCAGTTACATCGAGGGTGATCACCCCTTCTATAGTTACCGGAACCCCCGTGAACCCATGGAGAGTGTAACCGGCGGGCTTGAGTCTGTCTCTGGAGAGCTTTAGGCCTTTGAAAGCGAAGAGGAATAGGATGTTGACGGAGCTGCCGTTGTCAACTAAGATCCTCTCCACTTTGAAATTTGCCATGTGGAGGCTGATGACGAGAGCGTCACAATGTGGGATACGAACTCCCTCGAGATCTTCGTCGGAGAAGGTAACTGGGACTCCGAGGCCCTTGGGAGGAGGCGTGGTTCGGACTGAATTGACCTCTCTGATAAACGCTTTTCGGGAGGAGTTCGAGGAGCCTCCCATCGGACCCCCATGGATGAGGTGGAGGACTCGCTCTTCCTCGAAGTCTGGCGTCTCTTCTCTTTCCGGACGCTTGTTAGCCCCCCGAGGCGGGGGAGGGAGCTCGGCTCGGTCCTTTTTTACAAACTTCGTTAGCTGTCCCCTTTGGATAAGGGCTTCGATCTCGTTCCTCAGGGCACGGCAGTCGTTGGTGTCATGCCCGTGGTCCCGGTGATAGCGGCACCATTTCTCTTTATCTTTTCTCTTGGCGGGAGTATTCATTTTGGGAGCCGGAGGCAAGACCCCGTCTTTTTCGACCTCCATGAAGATGGCTGAGAGGTTAGCGTTGAGGGGAGTGAACTTCTCAAATCTAGGGGGAGGTCGGCGCTGGCCGGCATTATCCTTCTGGAGCTTCTTGGCTCCTTCTTCCTCTGCCCCCTTCCTTTTAAGCCCGGAGGCGGGCACTTCCCAGTTGGGTTGTTGCTCGGCCTCTTCGGCCCGAATGTATTTTTCGGTGCGAAGGAGAAGGTCGGAAAAGTCATGTGGGGGTTTCTTGGCAAGGGAGGAGCGGAGGTTGGAATTGAGAATGTTGGATTGGAATGCTGCGGTAGCGACCGATTGGTCGAGGGAGGCAATGGTTCTAGCTTCGGCTGTGAACCTCTTCACGTAGTCCCTCAGTTTTTCCCCCTTTTGCTGACGGAGGTGCAATAGTGAGATGCTGGTTTTCTCGGTCCTTCGGCTGCTGACAAAGTGGGTGATGAAGAGGGTTTCGAACTGTTCAAAGGAGAATATCGATGCCGGGGCAAGACGAGAATACCATTCTCGAGCTGGACCTTTGAGTGTCGCGGGGAATGTTTTGCAGAGGAGGGCATCGGAAGCTTGGTGGAGGAGCATTAAAGTCTTAAAGCCTTCGATGTGATCAACTGGATCGGTCTCGCCGGTGTAATTCTCGAATTGGGGAGGTTTGAAACCGAACGGTACAGGGGCATCCACTATGGTTCGGGAGAACGGGGGCCGGCTAGGACGTAGGGTCCTCCCCCTGAGTTCCTCTTCTCGGTTTATCTGACCCAGGAGCTTTTCCACCTCGTTGAGACGGCGGTCCATGATGTCATCCCTCCGACGGTAATTCGCCGGACCACGGGACTCGTCTTCGTATGAGGGGGAGCGAGGGCTGCGGCGGCGGTTACTTCGGGAGCGACGAGGACTCGGGGTGCGCCGGGAGTTGGTTGGTGCAGGACGAGGAGAGGGGGACCGTTGGCGAGGGCTTCGGACCGGAGGAGGGGATAGGGCCCTCGGCTCGTTGGGATTTTGACGGAGGTTGAGGGCCTGTTGTACCATTGCTTGGAACTGCTGGAACTCGGCACGGGTGATGGGTGCCTTATTGTTCCTAGGCTGCTGCCGACCTGCGGGAGAGTGCCTTCTTCGGTAATAATCGGGGGAGTCCTTTCTCCCTCTTCGGATGGGGGACCTCCTGTGCTCTCGGTGACGGGGGGATCGCTCTTGCTGGCGGGAGGTTTCCCCCCGAGCCCGCTTTTCGTCCAGATGGCGACGAAGGTCATCATCTTCCGGGCGTTTGGGAGGGGCATTGTGGCGACCAGAGGCCCGGGGATGATGGGAGGCCATGGAAGCACTGGAGGCGTTGTGGATGGAGATGTTCTCTTGGTGAAGGGGCTGTTTCTGGGGGTTAGGCCCCTTTGGATCAGGAGGTGGAGGGTTCCGTTGGAGCGGCTCCTCTATGGTAGGAGGGAGTTGCCCTTGTTGCTGAGCGGGATCAGGAAGGACTTCTTGCTGGTCAGGGTTGGGCGCTCGGTTGGAGCCCCTAGATCTAACTTTGCGTGGCGGCATGGCAGGAGAAAACCTGTTCACCGGGAAGGGGAGAGGTCTCTATTCGTTTGTTTCCCACAGACGGCGCCAAACTGTTGCCGCTAAATTTGGTGTGGGGGCAAACAGATAGAACTTGTGGATTCTTGGGGAAACTGAATAGGAAAACCTGCGTACCTGTTCCGTCGGGCCTCGTTCGTCGCTCCTGCCGTGCACCTGCAAAAAGTGCGAGACACCGGGGTTGTTCCCGGCGACGCACCCTCCGACGCTCAAGTCAGTAATCTGGCAGACTATGAAAGAGCGTAAAAAACTGGTGAAAGATTGATTACCTCTTAATGGAGATGGATGGGGGGTATTTATAGGCGTCTTAGGGAACGGATTAGGAATGTAATCCCCGTGATTTGATAAGGAATGTCCTCCATAATCAGATGAGGAAGGTAATCTGATAGGATATATTCCCTGTAATCAGATAAGGAATTTAATCCCTAATCCCCCGTGAAAAGGTAGATGTCCATCAGGGCCGTTGATCGTGTTTAATCAGGGACCCTGACTCTATCTTGATGGATTGGGTGCGCAGCGGGCTGAGACCCGCACCCTCTTGGTGGTGGATCCGTTCGCGGATTATTGGGCCCTAGGAGGGCAGATCCAATATCCGTTTTGGTCCTTTTGTGGGTGAAATTACTGTTTTACCCTCTGGTCTCAAGATTCGCGCCTGATTTGGACGGTTCCGATTAAACCCCATTTTTAGCCATATCAGATGCTAACACTTATTCTCGAAGGTATGCTAGCGTCCCATGAAGCATGTCTTTGTGTCAAGTGCTATAAGACCAGGAAGTGCTATATTTATGAGTTCAAGCCTATTTGAAGTTTCATTATTTTAAGCTTGTGCAGTGAAAGCTTGTGCAGTTACTCTAATATAACTAATTATATCTATATAATAAATTACAAAGAAAGCTATCAAGTGGCTCACAATCAATCCCCCCTAAAATCAAAGGCCTAGATCAAACCTCACAAAACATATTTTCCCTCCAAAATTTCAAATTCCAAAACCAAAATTTTCCCCCCAAAACTAAAAAACTTTTTTACTTTATTACTATCTCTCTCTTCTCTCTTCACTTTTTCATATTTCTTTCTCTCTCTATCTATCTCTCTCCCATTCTTTCTATATTTACTTAAAATTTAGATTTTCAGAATTTAAAAAAAAAAATTGCACATGTTATATTGAAAATAGTAAATATCTCTTCAACTCCACACTTAAAGTTCTAAGAAGTTAGATTTTATACCCCCATTTATAATTATTTTTCAACATATACTAATGAAAATATGGACTTTTATTTTCAACTAATTATTGTCATACTATTCAAACTTCAGCTAAATAATTGTTGTTTTACTGTTTACAGGCTTTTCGTGTTTTGTATCGTTCCGAAGACGTGCCGTAGGCACGTGCCCACGGGCAAATCTAGTACTCTAATACAAAAACAACAATTAAATATTTATGAATTTGTAGTTAATACCAATCATCTTTTTTGTTTTGTCAAATGCACTTCTTTCTCTTTTCGAGATTAGATGGGAGGATGGGAAAATTTGCAAATAAGAGAAATGAGATATCTAATAAAATATAATTTGTATTACATAAATTATTTGAAACGGATTAAAACACAAATATCAAATAAAAAGGGATTGATTTTAATAATCAATAAGAATAATCACCATAGTCATAAGAACACAAAAATAATCATGTCAATGAAATAATAGTAGTAATATCAATCAATAAGAATAAAAGGACTATCAATAATAATAGCAATCATCAGAATAATAATATCAATATATAAAAATAGGAATTCGTTAAAATAGGCGAAATAATAATAATATTTTTGAGGGTCAAAATGCAAATAGTTGATCAAGTAAAAATGAAAACAAAGTTTATCCAAAATAATTATAACCATTGTTTACAAAATGCTTTAACATTAAATTCAAAATGGATTTTACAAATAACGAATTTATAAATATCAAAATTCGGAAAAATACCCAGGAAAAACGTATCTGCAGAAATTGGGGTTACAATATATACGATACATATCTATGGAAAAGAGGCACATCCGAAAACCCTAGACGTCACAGAAATTGTGAGAGAGAGATCGTGAGGAACAGCCTCATCCCGCAGCTAGCACCGCGGCGTGAGGAAAGTTTGGTTTTCATCCGTTCGTGTGGATACCTTAGAGGCACCGCAACATTGCAGTGTTGTGATCAACATATCTTGGAGACAGCATATCCATCCATAAGATATAAATCCTAAACACGATTTATGGTTTCGCATGGATCCATGGCTAGATTTTAATAATTTTTGCAATTTTTTTGCTGTGTATTCGATCTATGTTTGTCATTGAAACCTAGCAGGGTGGTCTGCTATGTCCTTGAACATGCTACTTCAATTACTGAATGAAGCATTTCCTAAAATCTGTATTCCAGAATTACCTCATGCAACAAAAAAAAATCTCAAGTCTTTCGATTTAGGATATGAGAAGATTTTAGTTTGCCCATTATATGCTCTTCAGGAAGGATAAGGAGAGACTACAAAATTTTGAAGTGGAATTTCGAAATGAAAAGAAAAGCCCGAATGAAGGCCAAGATGATGAAATCTGCGGAACTTAATTCTAGTTTGTTTTTAGACTTGGAAAAGTTGCTGCGTAGAACAACTAGGAAGTACTATGCAAGTTTATAAGCTTCTGATAATAAGTGGTACAGGTAAGATGATTATGTTAGACTAGGATCATCATTGATTACATAGGCCAAAATTAACTTTCCAGCTCATGCTATGTTTCTCTTTTTTCTCATATTTTGTGCTCCAGATATTCTACTTCTTCTCCTCTTTATATATACTCTTTAAGATTTATGTTCTAAATTTATTAGTTTAATGTATAATTATCTTGCTAATATTTTAATGTGTGACTTGCACAGTTTCAAAATAGAGTTCCAACTGATACAAGTCAGATCAATCCAGAGAATCGAAGTGAGCATGATAAAAGCAACGACGACATGAGGAGTTGTATCCAATAAGGAAATCTACTAATTGCAAGTCTTTTTTTAGTCTTTTTTGGCTTTTGGTGTTCAAATTATTTTGTATGGTGAAACTTGTTAGAAATTTTTTGTAACTGAGTTATATGTAACTTGATACTTATGTCAAAAACGTTGGATTCTTGATTTTTACACTGCAGAACTTTAAACTTCTTAAGCTGTGTTTGTTACTGCTTGGAAAATATATATAATGAATTTTGTTGTTTAAATTTTTTATTGTATTCTTGTGGATTACTGGAAATTACTACAAAAGGAAATAATATAAAGGTTTTCTATTGAAAAAAATAAAACAATTTTTAAATAAAAAAAACGATACCCCAGGGTTTTCAAAACGCCGGTGAATTATTTTATTAAAAAAATTGAAAAAGAAATACCCGACGTTTTCCAAACGTCGGGGCTGTCTAAATTCAAAAATTTTAAAAATTTAAACTTAGTGTACACGGTGTATGCAAACTATACACCGGCATTTTTTAGAAACGTCGGGGTAGACTGCCAAAAAGCCCCGGCGCACATAACCTCGGCGTTTGGTGCGGCGTTGTTTGAAACACCGGTAGGGTAATCCCCGACGTTTATAAATGCCAGGGAAGCCCAAAATAAACGCCGTAGTTGCCTTTTTCCTTTGTAGGGTACATGTATCCGGTATGCAAAATTGCAAAGTAGCATAGTTATGTAGACGCAGTCTTTCATCGAAGTTTTCTTAGAAACTCGTTTAACCAATAAATGAAGCCATGGTGTTTTTCATTTTAATTAAATAAGAGCATCTGTATTCGTTCAATCCCAAATTTTGGATATTTAGCATATAGAAAAGGAAATTTGAGGTTTGTGTTGCAGTCGTTCTTAACCAAATTTGGATTTTCATAATTTAAAATCGACTGACGATATATGATTTCTCGTCTCTTGAAATTTTTTAAATAAATAGAACGGACGGAAAATGATTTTCCGTCCGTCGAATTAAAAAAAAACAAATGGATGGAAAATTATTTCCCGTCCATTATATTTTTTTTGAAAAAAGCAGCGATGAAAGATCACAAGATGATCTTTCGTCTGATCGGCTACTTTTTCCAAATACCTATATATTTTTTCAAATATAGCAGAGTACCGTTCACCCAAAATTCAAATTTTGGATATATAGCCAACGACTACAACTCACTCTTTTTTATTTTTTGAATTTTTTTTGGCATATAGCCATCGACTAAAGATGCTCTAAAGAGCGGAAAACACACCCTAACAATTCCAATCTTAGCTATAATAAAATAGATCACTTTGTTCTACCGTAATCCCCTAATTAGTAATACTTCATACTATTATCATGCATTGAATTTGAATGTGCATGGCCTCCATTCCTAAGACCAAGATTCCTTAAATTACAGGGAGCAGGGCACGTAAATGTCTCTATTAAAGCAAGCAACCACCGCACTATACGGAGAATAAGAGTAACCAAGTTTAAAGACGCCGCCACCACCACCACCACCACCTAATTATTATTTCTTTCTTTCTTCTTGTGGTCAATCTAGTCAATTTGCATTTCAACTCCTTGCATGCCATTTTTTAAATATTTATTAATTATTTAATGGTGATCAGTAAGTGTTGCTTGTGAACAACCCTATCCTCTTCTTACAACTTAGAGCAACTTCATCTATGAATGTATTTTCATATTTGGCCATTTAAATGAGAAACAACCCTGATACTAATCTCTCAAATGAATTGCTAAATATTATAATTGCCATTTTTCTCTCTCTAAGAGCATCTGCATACGTTCAAATTTTTTTTTGATGTATCGGATAGAACCAAAAGGCTCCAGCCATCAAAATTATATTAATCAATAATAACAGTATACAAATAAATAATCGAAGGCTTTACAAGATGTAAAACAACAAAATGCGAGCAGTAAAAAAACAAACAAAGGCTATTGAGCCAAAAATACAGATAAAAGTGCTACAGCAAGTTCCCGCGCCGAAACAAGACAGAAAACACAACCCTCCCCCAACGAAGGCATCCTAATCCGCTAGCAGTCCAAAGAAACACTCTAGCAGCACAACGGAGGCGACGCGCAACCGCAATGAAGGGAATCAGCAAGAAGGCAAGACTCCACTGAGCCGAAGTTGATGAAACGACGCAGAATCAGTTTTCCTCGCAAGAATGCGAGCACTCACATGAGTAGGCAAATTATAGGTGACTTTCTTTTTATAACTCCGCTTGACAGGGGGAGGGTCATCCCTTGCCGAAGAGGGCGAAAAAATCGCAAAGACCGAAGCCGAGGCTTCGACTTTGATAGAACACGGCGGGGACACGCAACAGCTGAGAGCGTCCGAAGTGACAGGAGGGGTGGCCTTGGTCGAGACGTCCGAGTGAGGAAGATAAGGATCATCAGAACTCGGAGAAATCTTACGGGAAAGGGAGTGGAAGAGATGTTTAAAAGCTGTCAAAAGCTGTAAGAGTCCCGAGTGAACCCCTAAACGTTGATACCAAGAGAATAAGCATCCTGGGTAATGAAAAGAGAATGTAGCAAGATGGGGAGAAGAAACCTTAAAAACACACGGATAGTTATAATAAAACGAAGAATCCATGGTGTCGACCATAGACCTGTCAGGACGCGCAGGGGAATCAGAGATAACGCAGTGCAAAGCGTTCCCCCTCGCAAATCGAGACCACTCAAGCGAAGGGGAAAAGGATTTAAACAAGTTAGACTTGTAATCCAGCTTCCAAAATAATGAAGGAGACAAAAAGTTGGAACGGGTATGGCCCTTATAAGAACCCAACCAGGGGTTGGAGCCCAGAGAAGAACGAGCTTTGCGATCCTTAACTAGGATAGCAAAATTAGGATAGGGAAGGGTAACAGGAAGTTCACCATAAGGGGATGAAGGAGTGGAGGCGATCGTCGTTGAAGGCGAAACCGTAACTGAAGAGACGAGGTTCTGGCCCGAGACAACGCTGCTCTTGCTAGCCACCCTCTCCTGAAACTTCCTAGCCAAGCTAGCAAGATATTTGCGCTTTAAAAGGGGGTAGTTTAGAACGGAAAGAAGTTTGGCCGGAAGGAGATGACCTTTAGGAAAACCAAGAAGGTTTTGAAGAGAAAAACATCTACTGCGAGAATGACCACACTTATCACAGAAAATGCATCTAATTTTATTCTTGCACTCGCGTTTAAAATGCCCAGGGAGAAGGCATCTGTAGCAAACCACAAGCGAATCGGCATTACAAGAAGAAGGGGGGTTTGTGGAGGTAGCAGAACATAGAGAAAGATGGGAAATAACGGAACGAGGAGTAGGCAACTCCCTTTGCGAAACTTTAACCAACTCCAAATTATTAGGCCTGGCATCAAGCTCGGCGAGAAGCATCGAATGAACCAACCCAACCTTGTCAACCATGATCACCTGCAGGGAAGGCAACTGTACCAAAAAAGAGGGGGGGTACAGTACAGTTCCAACTGCATCAAAGAAGCACCACAGATGAGGAAAACAGTGGAGTACGAGCGGGGAAAAATACTACCCACAATGGGGGTTAAAAACACCCTCCAAAAAGAGAGAAAAGGATGGTGAAAAGAAACGATAAGGGAAGAAAAATAGAGATGACTGATCTTGAGAGAGCTAAAGCTCAGTGCATCACAATATGCTGTTAACCAGCAACTGACGGAGCGGAGCCGTCGGGGAAAGAGAAAAAAAGTAGTGATAAATAGCACAAGTACCACAAACACAATCACAGCACCACAAAATCGATAACGAAATCACTAGAGAACCGAGAAGCTCTACCAAAGCCAAACAATACAAACCGCACCCTATTAAAGCGGAATACTCACAGTGATGATAAGGCGGATCCACCGGGAAATCACTCTCTGATCAAGGAAGGGGATGAGGGCTGTCGAAGGATGGAGACCACCGGGATGGAACTCGAAGCCGACCAAGAAAGGCTGCACCTTGCAGGAAATGGCGTCACCGAAGAAGGGCTGCTCAATAGGAAGAGACTTCGAAATGCTGAACAGAGAGACGATGCAACCAAGGATCCGACGGAGAGCTACAATCGAATCCAAGAGAGGGGAAGAACTGCTCACCGAAACTGGGGGGGAAGAGGAAAGAGGGATATGGGTTTGTAGAGGAGGAGGAGCTGAAGAGAATTAATGAAGAAAGGGTGGGGAAAGGAAGGAGGGAGAGGCCAGATCTGGGGGTTGAAGGAACAGTATCGATCGCTTTTGAAATCGCTATCTCGTATCCAAGAGAGGGTAATGTATTGTATACATTCAAATTTTTTTTTGATGAATCGGATAGAGCCAAACGGCTCCAGCCATCAAAAAATATATATTAATCAATAAAACAGTAATAAGCAATACAAATAGTCAATGGTTTTATAAGATGTAAAACAGAAATAAACGAGCAAGTAAGAAATATACGTTCAAATTTTAAATTTGGGTATTTGACATATAAAAATAAAAAATTTGGATTTCAGATGTAGTCGTCTAAATCCAAAATTTGAGTTTTCATTTTAAAAAATTTACGGACGAAGAATCATTTCCCGTCTGAGGAATTCTTTTTTACCACGGACGGAAAATGATTTCCTGCCCAAGAAATTTTTTCTATATCAACTCCTAACTTAATCCTAACCAAATCTTAATTTAATCCTAATTACAACTTAAATAAATCATAAATCTTAATTAAATTTAAATTAAAACCTAATATATACCTATAATAATTTATATAGGCATAGTTCTTTAAAAAATAAATTAAATTCAAATTTGTTTGGACGGAAGATCATCTCCCGTCCGACCACTTTGATTTTTTTTATTTTAAACAAAGGATTTCCCGTCCGATCAATAAAAAAATAAATATACCAGACAGGAAATCATTTTCAGTCCGATATATTTTATTCAAAAAAAATACAGCGACGGAAGATGATTTTTCGTCTGATTCATTTTTTTAAATAAAATGAACGGACGGAAGACCGGCTATATTTTGCAAAATCCTATATTATCTTCCAAATATATAAGTCCACTGTTCATCCAAAACCCAAAAAATGGGTATATAGCCAACGGTTGCAGTATTTTTTTTCTATTTTCTCCAAAAAATAGGTATATAGCCAACGACCACATATGCTCTAATTTGGTAAATAAAATGGCAATTGCCATTTTTGGCAGTACATGGGTGCAATAAAAAATGACAGCTCATGGATACAGAACCTATTGTTATTTTAAAACAAAGTTGTCACTTAGAGCATCAAGAGTCATTTGCTATATTTGCCAAATTTCCATATTTTGAGAAATGAAGGTCTGTAGTCGTTTGCTATTTTGTCATATTATGGCAAAATCGCTACAATCCGTTCTCATATTTGAGAAACGAATTGGCAATTCTCAAAATATAGGGGACAGAACAAAGACGGAACATGTTGTCCCATGTTCCGTCCCAATTTTTTTTTTTTTTTAATCGCATCGGATGAAACAAGTCACGAATTTTTTATAATTTTTTTTAAAAAAAATATCAGACAGAACATGTTATTCCGTCTCAATAAAAAAAAATTAAAAGAAATGGAAGGGACGGGACATGTTGTTCCGTCCGATCTCAAAATTGGACAAACGGGACAACATGTCCCATTTGAAGACCAACTTAACGCTTTCACCCCATTAACCCACTAACTTAACACTCTAATCACTATTACTAAGTATTTAATAAATATTTAGTATTATTTTAATCAATAATTAATTAACTAATTACTATTTAGTTACTAATTACTATTTAATAAATTACTATTCAATAAAAAATTTAAAATTTTGGAAGGACGGGACAACATGGCTCGTCTCATTCGATTTTTTAATTATTTTTTTAATCAACATACGAGACGATACAACTTGTTCTAACTGGTTATTTTTTTAAAAAATTTTTAGCAAACAGCCAATGAAGGCTTCCGTCTTATTTCCTATTTTTATTTTTGTCATTTTTTCAAATTTGAAAAACACTATTGTGAATAGTCTTATATTGCTAAAAAAAATAAATAAATAAATAAAAAATGACAACCCATTTGAGAATATATGGGTGTACACGCCACCAATCATCCATCGATCTTGCATACGAGTGAGTGAAGTTTCCTGGTGTACCAGTACAAGTTTTTTCTAACGTATGCACGGGTTGACTTTTGTGGCAGGGTTAGTTTTCTTGTCATTATAATAAGACAAAACTAATTAATTAAGGTGATCTATGGTACTTTTGCGTAAGGATTAAAACTAATCCTAATTAATATGACAAAACTAATTAATAAGACAAAACTAATTACATATCATTCTTTCTCATGAATTTTTATCTTACCTGGGTATTGATTATCTTACCTGGGTATTGACTTTTGCGTAAGAGAATCTGTAGTCGTTTGCCATTTACCATTTTTTTTTTAAATGAAAAAAAAAACGCTGTAGTCGTTGGCCATTTATCTATTTTATCGATCTGACATAAACAGTGATTGACCAAATATATGAGATGAAATGGCTTTTGCCAAAATATAGCTAACGAGGGATAATCTTTCGTCTGTTTAATGAGACAAAAGATTATCTTTCGTCGAAGACATCGGACGAAAAATGAAACACCGTCCTACATAATCGCAGCTGAAATATGATCGGACGAAATATAATATATCGTCTATGAAATATTTTTTTTAAAAAAAATGGGTGTATTATAGCGCCGAGTTTCATGGACGGTGTATTATCCTCCGTCTGGCGCCCAAATTTTTTTTTTATTAATAAAGGGAATGAGACGAAAGATAAAGTATCGTCCCACGCCGAAAAAGCCAAAAAATTCCCTCTTTCGTCGGACGGGAAATAATCTCCCGTCCGATCGAAATTTTTTTTAAAAATCAAAAACAAAAATTCAACCAACGACAAATGATCACCCGTCCCATTTGATTTGTAATTTTTTTCCCTAATTTAACGGACGATAAATAATCCTCCGTCCTACTAAATTTACGTGTACGGAGCGCTAGGACAGTAGATAATCTTTCGTCTGATATTAAAAAACATACAAAAACCCAAATTTTGGCTTTACACGACTACAGCGACAACTCATATTTTCTATTTCCATTTTCCATTTACCCAAAATTTAGCATCACACGACTACAGATGCTCTAAGGATTAATTTGCGAAAGATCCTGACCGTTTTGCATGGGCATTGACTTTTTGTGCTTGGTGATTTTCTTGCTGTGGGAAGAAGACAAGTTAGAGCATCTGTAGTCGTCGATAGCCAAATTTGGATATTTGGCATATAGGAATAGAAATTTTGGCTTTCGGCTGTAGTCGTTTAAAGCCAAAATTTAGCTTTTCAGTTTAAAAAATGGACGGGCGATAGAAAATTTCTCGTCGCATTAAAAAAATAAAATGGCACGGATGGGAAATCCCGTCCAAAATTTTTTTCATTAATTAACTCATATATTAATCCTAATTAACTATTAATATAATCATAATTAACTATTAATTATTAATATAATTCTAATTACTACCCAATATATTCCCATACACACATATATAGGCCTATTTCATTAAAAAAAACACAAAAATGTTTGGACAGGAATTAATCTCCAGTCTGAGCCCAAAATGTTTTTTTTAATATTAAAATTGGCGGACGGGGAATAATCCCTCGTCCGATCGGTTTTTTCTTCTTTTTTTTAAAAAAAATGGCACAGACAGGAAATCATTTCCAATTTCCTGTCCGACCATATTTAATTATTAAAAAAACAAAATTTAAAGGGACGGGGAATAATCCCTCGTCCGATGGGGAAAAAAATTTCGGGATGATGTATTATTTCCCGTCCGATAGGGTTTAATATAAAAAATATCTCCGACGAAAGATAATTTTTCGTCCGATCAAACAGACGATAAATCATCTTTCGTTAGCTATATTTTGGGAATTGCCATTTCGTCTTCCAAATATAGCCAGCCACTATTCAATTGAAACTCAAATTTTGGGTAAATGGCCAACGACTGCAGCGCTACTTTTTCCAAATTTCCCAAATTTTGGGTAAATGGCCAACGACTAAAGATGCTCTTATGAATTAAAAATCGGCTAAATTTAAAATAAAATAAAAAACACTAAACTTTGGGTCATTTTAAAATAATCGCACTAAGTTTTTTTTAATAAAAAAAGGCACAAAACTATAGTTTAAAAAAACTCACTTTAACAGAGTTAGGTTTCCGTTAGACTAAATTTAAAAAAACCACTTTCATCTTTTATTTGTGTTTAAAAAAATCACTTTCATCTTTTAGTTGTGTTTAAATAAACCTCACTGAACTAACCCTAACCCCCTAACCCTAACCCTAACTCTTAACCTAACTCTGTCAGTGTGTGTTTTTTTATACTATAGTTTTGTGCATTTTTTTATATTAAAAAAACTTAGTGTGGTTTTTTAAAATGACCCAAAGTTCAGTGGGGTTTTTTTAAATTTACCCTTAAAAATCATGAGAAGAGACAAGGAAGAGTAAAATTTTTGTCCTGATTGCTGTACATAGGGCGGGCACAAACCCTGAGCTCATGGGTCCGAACTTCCAAAATGCTCATACATAATGTAAATATACTAGGTATTCCCATGGGCACGTGCCTACGGTGTAGGCACGTCTTCGGAACGATGCAACATATGAAAAATCATGTAAATAGTAAGGGATGATTTATATAGATATTTTTTTGCTAGTATACAATGATGTATTAATGTATTCTAAAGTAAGATTATGGAGTGAGCTTGATGTTTATTGGTGTGTATATTGCAGGATCATTTGTCAGCAGTGTTGTGAATCTACAATAGTAGTGGACCGAAAATTCCTTGCTACGTGTGGCTTGCTCAATAAGAGAATTTTTTTTAATTTGGAGTAGCAATTCATTTTCTAATGCAATGAACACCTCAAACAGTATTATATGCACGGGTTTGTAAAGGATGATTTATATAGATGTGTATTTGACAGTAGACATTGATGTACTCTGAAGTATTATTAAGTTGTTTATTGGTTTATATATATTGCAGGATCATTTGTCAGCATATCGGGATTGAAAAAGAGTATTGTGAATCTACAATAACAGTGGATCGAAATTACATCAGCTCAGGATTTGGAGCCTGCCATAAGTAGCAATTCATTTGCTAATGCAGTTATCGCCTCAAACTGCATGATTTAATTCCCAATTGTCATATTTTCATGTAGTTAACCATGTATGATTTTAAAATATGTAGAGAGAGAGAGAGAGAGAGAGAGAGAGAGAGAGAGAGAGAGAGAGAGAGAGAGAGTTTGTTGTGATGTACATGTGAAGACCTTTTGTTAAATGTGATCAAGCACAATTACATCTCTATATTAATATATCTATATCCACATATTGAAGAACATAGTACAAATTTGATTTGAAACAGGCTTGTTGGTCCAAATTTTTGATATATTTCAGTGTATGAGATATTTAGAATTCTTGATAGAGTGATTAACGTGACGAAATTTTTTGATATATTTAAAAAAAAAGATGTACATGTCGGTAAAACTAATAACAGAGACAACAACATTAGCCCTAACTTGCCAAAATAATTATAGAGTGATTAACACAAAACACCTAAGCCCAACTATTAGGGATTTCACCAGTAAAATAGACAGTAATATAAAGAGAAAAAGAAAGAATAACAAACATTCTGAGATCATGAAGATTGCAGTTGGATAAATGACTAAACCAGCCATAATGAAGAGACCCGAAAAATCATGATCAAGAATGAAAAAATCATTTTAATAAAAAAGGAATCAATCAAGTCAATACCAATGAGAATTTAAAAAACCAACAGTAATAATTTGCAGGAAAATTTATTTTCAAACCAATACCTTTCAAAATGACTAATGTACAAAAGAAATTTCCTTCAAACTCGACGATTTAAATAAAAAATGCACTTCATCACCCAACATATCTGCATATAAAGCTTACTATTAACTTACTATTACCATGTATGATTGTTTTTTTTTTTCTACTTACTCAATTAAATCCTCATTTCTATTCTAGAATACTAATATGATTTTAGTAAAAAAATTCGGCAGAGTCGCCCCTAAAATATTAGCCCTTTTACAGCAATTCCTTACAAAATTCTGCTAACAATTAAAAATATCACATCACAGGCATTTAATATCAATCCTCCCCAGGCCAATCCAAGCAACATCACACAGGCATCAGATATATAGGGCACTGGGGGCAAAAGTCTTCATATGATGTAAGTTACAAAATAAAAACCAAGATTTCGTTTGAGAACGTAATGGATTTTTAGAAAAACCTTTGAAAAACCACGCACAGAACCTAATACTCCACAACTTAGCGGGTACGGATTTTAACATACTATATCCCATCACTATATATCATCATCTCATACATACTTACGTACTTACATAAATATTACACAGATTTTCTCGACTACCCTCATTCCACATAACTTAAGTTAACAAAATATACAACTAATAACTCGTCCAACAACCCTATTACCGAAGAAAGTAAAACTACCAAAAAAAAGAACATAAAAGAATTGCACCAGTAATGGAAAAAAAATAATTTTGAATGTAAGTGGAAAATTAATTAATTTGATAAAAACACAATAAAAAGCTCCACTTACTATTTTTTTCAAGTCAACATCAACCTGTAAGGTATGAAAGTAAACAGTATAATTTGAAGAACATAAAAGAAAGAATTTTTTGATCTAATATGAAAGAGTTGTAAATGTCATTAAAAAAAACTTACATGGCCATATCTAGTGATATTATCCATTGCTGTTGTTTAATTCGGATGAAGGACTTGATCTGTATATAAAGGAGGGAAAATATATGATGATTAACTTTGACGTTCTAATTACTTTAACAAACCAATAAATTACTTACATTAGCTAAAAAATTATACAGAATTTGGATAGCCAGTAGATGGCCCAGTTTTAAGCTAAATCAATCAATTACTTACATTAGCACGTTTATTCAAGATTAAGCCATTGGAGTTTAACTGTATTCAACATAATTCCACTCTAGTAATGTATTGAAATAGGCATAATTTCTGAATGATCTTCATCAGGCAGGATAGGGTTGGCATTCAGGTCGTCTGGGCCGGGTCGGGTCGGACCCGCCCGGGTTAAAGGTTGACGTGGGCGGGTTCGGGTCGGGTCGGAGGCTTAACCGGGCCTGGCCGGGCCGGGTCGAAGAGATGAAATCGCGACCCGCCCAACTCGTGAACCCTTTCGGGTCCAACCCGGGTCGGTTCGGGTCGGATCACGGGTTGCCCCGGTTAGAAAGTGAACTTATTATTATTATTATTATTATTATTTACTTAAAAATAATAATAATAAATAATAAACATTAAAAATCATAATAATAAAAATAAGATTGAAAGGGTGAAATTGCCAAAAAAAAAAAATTTGATATATTATTCATATGATTTCAAGTTATACAAGTTTCACAATTTGTAATAAGAAATAAAGATTTCACAAATTTGTTTTATACACTAACAAATTTCTTATATAAAATTTCAATTTAATTCAATTTTCCTAATTTGATTTTTGAAATAACAAGCAAAGATTTAATAAAATTTTTATCTATTTACAATTGTCTTCAATTTGATGGCCTTCAATTTGTTGTTGTTGGTCTTGAATTCTTTGCTTGCTATTGATGTTGTTGTTGTTGTTCTTCCGACGAGTTGCTCCCACTTGTGGACATAGATAATGCTTTCCCTTGTGTCCTATCTTCAGCCTTCAGCCAGTCTTCTTTGCAAACAAGTATCTATAACGAGTCGGGCTTTAAGCGATTCCTGTATTCAGTTAGAATCCTGCCACTTGAAGAAAATGCACTTTCAGAAGCAACTGTAGAGACAGGAGGAGTTAGTAGATCTTTAGCCATATATTTAAGAATACTATAAGTGTGTTCTTGGCTTTCCACCATTGTAAAATATCTAATGAAGAAACAAAAGACTCGGAATCTTGTTGGTTATACCAATTTAATTCATTTGGTTGATTAGTCCTAGGTTTTTTTGGATTGAATTTGTGCAAGTAAATTAAACGTTCTATCATCAAATTGACTCTTACCCTTACCTTTAGAAGTAGCAGAAGAAGAACTAACTACAGAAGTTGTAATACTAGAAGCAAAAGATCTATCATAATAATTATATAAGTTATTTAATGTAGATTCAAATTTAACTAAAAAAGAAGCGCAATCAATTTCTTTTTCTACATCCTCCCCAAGTAATGCAAAAAACATTTCAGTCAAACTCTTCGTACCTTCTAATTTGATACGAGGATCCATAACGGTAGCAACACAAAACAATATAGGAGGAGGATTAAAATACTTCAAAAAAAATTTGTATGTAGGTTTTACAATATCACCAACAAAAGCATTATTTAACATTTCGTTAAAAGTTTGCATCATAGTAACTATTGAAATAAAAATGCTACTAGAAGTAGATTCATATGATTTTGAAAACTTTAAAGTTGCGGTTTTAAAAGGTTCTAAAAATTTTAACAAAGATTCGGAAAAAAACCAATCGGTGGGGAGTCATTTCAAAATTTGGCATATTTTTTACAATACAAAAATTATTTATACATGCTTTATATTCGGTAACAATATGTAGTAAATCAAAAGTAGAGTTCCATCAGTGTTTGACATCCTATGGAAATTTTTTAAAAGGTACATTTGAAATCCTACACCAATTTTTCCATTCTTGAAATACGGTTTGCTATTTCAACGCCACTTTGGGGATAAGGCAACGCGGCAAGTGATATGATTCTTTTTTGAAGAATCCAATCATTGTCGATCCAATGACAGGTTATTCCCATCATTGGAATATTGTTGCAACCTGTCCAACAATCTGAAGTTAAACTAACTCTACAAGTTAAACTTCATAAAATTGCAATCAAAGCGTCCTTCATTTCATTGTATACTTTAAAACAATCCGATTTGCAAGTATTTCTCGGAATTCTTCTAAAATGAAGGTTTAAGGCCGTTTGATTAAAATTTTCCAAGTCCCTACTCTCGGGATAGGAAAATGGTAACTCTTCCTTTATTACTAATCGGGCCATTTCCTTACGAACAAGATCAGGATCATAAGGGTGACTATCAACTAGACCGGTCCTAGGGTAAATTTTTTGTTGGCCGGGTAGGTCAACAAGAAGATCTTTATGAATATTTAGGATGTGTCGCTTAATTGTACCCGTGCCATCACCCCTCTTGAATTTGTATTGCTTAGAACATGTTTTACAAACTTTCAAAACTATACCCGGAGTTTTTTCATCCGGGATATAATCGTAAAATTTATGCCAATCACTACTTTTCCTTCTAGTTTTCCTACCACTAGGGGGTTGTGTTGTTTCGGTTGCTTGTTGTTGTTGTTCTTCTTGTAATTGTATATCTCCTACAAACTCATCGTGTGTACCCCATTGTTGGGTAGGAGGATCATGGTACTCTACGGCGGACTCACTATGTGGGACAATTGGTGGCCTACGGAAAGTGCCGGTGGAATCTTGCCCACTTTGGCTACGACCACTACAGCGTGATCTAGACATGTTTATATGTAGTAGTGTATGTAAAAAAAACTACACAATGTAGGGGCGATAATTTACAAAAAAAATATAGAAAACAAGAGGGTTGAAATAGAGAAGATCAAAAAACCAACAAACAAATAAGATACCAAAAAATTATAACTACAAAAAAAATACAAATAGAAGAAGAGGGATATGAAATTTTGATACTATTCACCGTGTATGTGTATATAAAGAAAACCCGTGAAAATAAAAAAAGAAGTAGAAGTAGAAATCCGGAATTGAAGACTTGAGGAGAGCTTGGAGAAGAGTTGAAGACTTGATCACTTGGAGGAGAGTTGAAGACTTGAAGACGTTGTTGAATTTTGAGTTCGATACGATCAGAATTTGATCGTGTATATGTCTTGCTACCTTTTTTTTTAGTTGTTCACAAATTAAAATGAACTGAGTAATAATAGTAAAGAGAGTAGGAGAGTAAGGTGTGAATTTTTTGTTGGAGTTTTGGGGGGTTTTATAGGGAGAAAATAAAAAAAAACAAAAAAAAACACAAAAAAACACAAAAAAGGCTAAAAGAGCCGTTACTCCTCTCTGTTGTACAGTAGCAGCGATTGGGGTTTTTTTGACCAGTTGGACCCGCGGGTCGAACGTTCGACTCGGGGCAGGTCGAACGTTCGACCCGGGGCGGGTCGAATGTTGGACCCGTACGGTTTGCAACCCACGGGTTGGCGGGCAGGTTGGCATCTAACGGGCCGGGTTCAACGGGTTGAATTCGCTTACTTTGCGACCCGGGTCGACCCGTTAACGTTAACGGGTTCGACCCGAACCCGAACCGCCGTTTCGCAGGCCGAGTTAATCGAGCGGGTCGCGGTTCGACCCGACCCGTTTGCCATCCCTACATGAACACAAACTCTCAGTATCAGATATTATACTTGTATCATCTCCACATCAATTATTCATGATAATCACAATTTCTTTAACTTGCAATTAAAATTCCAGTATCACTTCAATTCCACTATATTCTTTTGGATTCCCATACAACATTTGCACTTCCAATTTGATTAGACTGGTTAAGAATCCGAGGATGGCAGATTGGCATTTTTTTAATGTAGAAGCTATTCTTTCACCAATGTGATTTCTTTAACAAAAAACATGCGTCATAAAGTGACCTCTTATTGACTATATCGACTAAGTTTGATAATAACTAAAGGCATTGCATTCATAATTTTTTGTTGAATATGAACCTGCTATTAGAATGGACATAAACTTATGTATTCAACTTCTGTATTCAACTTCTAGAACACAAGTATTTGAAATCTAACTCATCACAGTGCATTGTTGAACATGTAACTCATCTTCTATATTCAACTTTTGTATTCAACTAATCAACTTCTGTATCAATTTCTATGTATTCAACTCACAGAGAACTAATAAAGTTCTGTATTCAACTTCTATGTAATAAATCTAACTCAGTGCACTTCTGATGATAATCTAACTCATCACAGACTAAGAAAGAATGAATCAACTTCTACACATTATTACGAAAAAATTGTACAATACAATGCACTATTGAACAACCTACTAACTTCATCTTCAAATCTAACTCATCAACATTCAACTATACACTTTCAAAATGAAGAAACAACATACCTCAGAATCCTGCGAGTCTGTGACTTCGCGAAATCATGAATCCTCCCTCATCGAAATCAATGGCGGAAACACCTATTGTCACGTCCCGCTTCCCAAAATACGGAATACGAGTACGTAATGTAGGCCCAGCGAATGATGTAAACACCATCTATAAGTTGTACCAGACTAACTCAGCAATATGAACAATAAACACAGCCACACCAGAAAAGTATAATCACATGAATCAAAGATAAACTTCAATAATAATGAAATAATCCAAATAATAATATTCAACATTTGGAAATAATAATAAACGACGGGAACAAAAGCCCAAAATAAAGTATAATATCCTGACAATGTTCAAAAAAATAAATCAAGCAACAAAGTAAACTAAGTAGCTCAATCTTTAGTTCCATCTTCTAGAACCGTTACTTACCAATTCCTTCTGGTATGGATCCTTCGGTACTTGTAAATTCTTGATCTAAAAAGAAAGAAAATAATTTTCTTAGAGCAAGTCATGGATAGCAAGTAGAGGGAAACAGAGAATAATTGGAACATGGTATATCAAAAGAAAAGGGACGGGATCAAAGTCAATAATAAAATCAAAGATAGGTATATTTAGTCATGCATGTAATGAATGATGTCAATTTAAATTCTATCTTGATGACGATATACAGGATCAAGCATGGAATATCAAATTCATGTTATTAATCATTTTATTAATTTATCTAGTGCACGTACTACTGCGTCTCATTCCACAGGTTTGGTGCAAGCACACAGTGAATGCTTTACACTGATGGTGAATTCACGGATCGTGTACTCGGAAACAAGATGACAAGATATCATGATAGCGTGATCACACAATGACAAGCAATTCTCCACCTTCCATGTAATAAATCATGCGAGCACGAAGGCCTTTACCAAGTATATTTTCCGATCGTTCATTACCGATCGTTCATTACCAAGTCAATCCATAATACCCCGCTTGTTAATAGTTTATTTTCATCCTATGCGAGCATGCAAGAAGGTTTCAAATTTTTATTATGCTAGGTGTGACTAATTCTACTCGTTACATACAAAGCAAGAAGCAAACATATCAATTAAACACAAATCACACAATCTGGACAGCATGATGTTGCTGCACAAAAACACAGATTATCGCTACTATAGAAAAGAAAATCTGGATCTGTCAGAATTTCTAAAAAATAGACTCTCTGCCAGTTCCAGCGAATATATACACGACATATAAAAGTTACAGAAACTAGGGTGAAAATCCTATTCTTTTTAGATTTTATGTTCATGTAGCAGATTGTGAATTATATAAATACATGTGAAACAAATCAGAAAACTCATCAATTAAATCTACAAAAATTCAGGGTGATTCCTACACATGTCTAGTCTCAGCCAAATTTATTTCATATTTTTATTTTACTGTTAACATGTTCTATTTAATTATGAAACATAAGATACGCATGAATTTGTGAATCTGGAAATTCAGACACAGTTGTACTAAAAATAAGATATCTCACAGATTATAATTCATATTTCAGATCCGTTAAAATTTCTGGAAAATAGACTCATGGGGCTATAAATTAAATTCAGAAAGTTATTTCAAATTACAATAGTAACAGGGTCAAAAATCTGATACAAAAAGACACAAACAGCAGTCCAGAAAGTAATTTGATATAAATAGGCAACAACTTTATCATACAACCATATAGTTCATGCTAATTAATAATAAAAGTGATGCTAGATGTTTAACATGCATATTTCTAAGTTTAAGATGCATTTTTACAAGCATGGTAATCAATTCATTAAATCAAATTCAATCTAACATATTTAATTCATCAAATAATTCTATAACATGGTTCTAGTTTTTTTTTCCATGTAAACGTGCATATGCAATGTGCAAGGGGGACTAGGTTTTAGATCAAAGATGCAGGCACGATGTTAAGAATATATCGGGTTAGCTCGTGTAAACCCTCAATATACTTAACGGAATTCAAATAGAAATATAATAAAAAAGGATTGGATCTACTTGCAGAGATCAGAGGATCTTGAACAAAACAATAAACTAGTTCAAGAAGAGACTTGCCTTTTAGACGGTGAATTCGAATATTTAGAATAACGGGATGAAAATCCCGGACGATGAATCCACGAATGGAAAACACGTGCGAGCTATGTGCAAACGACAAAACAGCGAATCCAGAAACAGCACACAACAAACCACAACTCCTGATCCTCTTCACAAACACCAAACACCTAATCTGCGATCCCTCCTTCACGAACAGCATACACCACAAGAAAAACCCAACTCTCTCTTCTTCTCAACAGCGACAGAGAGAGAGATGGCGAGAGGGGAATGACAACTGCGGTGCTCGCGGTCGAGAAGCGACAGCAGCGACGGAGCAAGGGCAACGACAGTGGGACGCTGGCGATCGGGAAGCGACGTAGCGAGGAAAACTCCGGCGCTAGAGCTGTGCTCTTTTTCGCACCGACATGGAGGAGGACGGAACGACGGGCGTTCGGGTGTTCGACGACGACGACGATGGGTGAGGGGTCTTCGGTGGTTGCAGGGGACAGCAGAGAGGATCGGCGAGGTTTGAAGGGTGCAGGTGATGGGTTCAGGGGTGTTTAGATGAGAGGCAGGGATGAAGACGATGGGGATAAGGGTGATGATGAGGCCGATCGGGCTGGTTGTGGCGAGGGCGGAGCAAGGGCGAAGACGAGGTCGGAGCGACGGGAGAGGGTGACGGTGATGGGTTGGATTGAAATAGAGGATGGGTTGGGGGTAAGAGAGAGGAATAGCGGCGGTAGGGAAGAGAGAGGTAGAGATATAATATAATATTAGGGTTTAAGGGGTTATTTATATAGGGTAATTTGAGATATAAGGATTTAGGGTTGCGGGTTAATGGGTTTAGGGTACGGGTTTTGGCTCCAAAAAAGAGATGAATAAATAGAAAACGATGAGATAAACATAGCGGATCAATTCAAACTCAAAACACAAGGAGCAAATTTTGCAATGAGCCAAAAATAGCAGGATTCAAGCCAAAAGAGCACAGAATGATCGAAAGAGAATAAAAGAGCTCAAGAAAAGCATAAACTTATTATTAAAAGGAATTCAGCTACAATAATCAAGAAAATAAAATAAAATACAATAAAATTCAAAATAGAAAAATAGGGGCTTACAAATCATACCTACCTTACAAGAAGAATTTCGTCCTTGAAATTCATACAAGTGGTACATAGGGTGAACCCAGAAACAAAACAAAACACTACTCAAATAAATGAGGGAACTTCTCCCGAATTTTCTCCTCCAGCTCCCAAGTCGACTCACCTGGCGAGTGAGGATTCCAAGAAACTCGAACCAACTTGATGACTCTATTCTTCAACACCTTCTCTCGACGGTCTAAGATAGAGACTGGCTGAATTTCACAGGACAAATCCGGCCTCACAGACAAGTCTGAGTAGTCAATCACATGACTGTCATCCCTGATGTATTTCCTGAGCTGAGAAACATGGAATACATCATGGACACCCGCTAAAGCCAGTGGGAACGTGAGCCTGTAGGCTACCTTGCCCACACGTTCCACAATATCGAATGGATCGATGAACCAGGGGACTCAACTTGCCCCCACCTCCAAATCGGATAACACCTTTCCAAGGCATTACCTTGAGGAACACATGGTCGCCTACCACAAACTCTAGAGGTCTACGACAACAGTCAGCCCACCTCCTATGCCTATCCTGAGCAGCCTGCAAGTGCTTCCGGATCTGAGCCACGGCATCAACTATCTTTGTGATCAACTCAGGACCCAAAAGCTTCCTCTCATTGATATCATCCAAACAGACCGGTGATCTACACTTGCGCCCATACAAAGCCTCAAATGGAGTAGCCTTGAGACTCGCCTGGTAACTGTTATTATAAGAGAACTCGGCTAAGTGAGCACGAACCTCCAAACTAAAGAATGCAGGATCTCAACATGTCTTCTAGGGTCTGAATCGTCCTTTTCTGACTATCCATCAGTCTGTAGGATGGAACGCTGTACTGTAGCTCAACTTAGTGCCCAAGCTCTTCTGCAGACTCTCCTAGAACTGAGACCTGAATCTCGTATCTCTATCCGATACGATGCTGACAGGAACTCCATGCAGACGAACAACTTTCTGAACATACTTCTCGGCCAAACCCTTCATGGACTAACCAACACAGAAAGGAATGAAGTGAGCACACTTCGTCAGCCGATCCACTATCACCTAGATAGCATTATGACCCTTGAGACTCCTTGCAATGTTGTCACAAAATCCATCATGATATTCTCTAACTTCCACTCTGGGATTGGAAGAGGTTGCAAAAGTCCTGCAGTCCTCTAATGCTCTGCTTTCACCTGCTTACAGATCAGGCACTGAGAGGCATATCTAGCCACATCCCTCTTCATGCCATGCCACCAGAAATGTTGCTTCAAGTCCCTTTACATCTTAGTACCACCTAGATGAATAGAATACAGGGACCGATAAGCTTCATCAAGTAGCTTCTGTCTGACTTCTCCTCTAGGTACACACAACCTAGAGCCAAAACGAAGCGACCCATCTGCATGAATGACCAAATCGGATCTCAAACCAGCTTCCACTTCACTCTGAAACTCATGCAACTGCTGGTTACCCGCTTGGGCTTCCTTAATCTGCTCTACCAAGGAAGGCTGCAAATGCAACATCATGAACTGCTGAGCTGATCAAGGAAGTACTACATCCAACTCCAGACATCTCATATCCTCCACTATTTCCTTCGGGTTAGTGAGGAACATAGCATCGGGCCTCCTACTCAAAGCATCAGGCACCAAGTTCACTCTAACCGGGTGATACTGCAAATTGATGTCAAAGTTTGCCATCAATTCCAACCATCTTCTTTGCCTCATGTTCAATTCCATCTGCGTGAACACATACTTGAGGCTCTTATGATCTGTGAATATCTCCACTCTATGCCCAAGCAGATAACACCTCCACAACTTCAAGGCAAAAATCACGGTCGTATGCTCCATATCTGCGTGGGATAGTTCTTTTCAGGAGGTTTCAACGACCTCGATGCATAAGCGACAACCCTGCTTCGCTGCATCAGCACTGCTCCCAGACCTCTATCCGATGCATCACAATAGATCACAAAACCACCCGAACTGTCAGGTATAGTCAGCACAGGCGCTGACGTCAACCGAAGCTTTAATTCTGTAAAAGCTTCATCACAAGCTTCATCCCAATCAAACTTCTGCTCCTTCATCAAACTGGTCAGAGGCCCAGCAATCTTGGAGAAATCCTGAACGAACTTCCGATAATACCCGGCCAAACCAAGAAAGCTTCGCACCTCAGGAACAGACTTCGAAATCGGCCAATCCTTGACCGCAAGAAATCTTCGATGGTTCAACAGAAACACCATTGGCAGAAATAATGTGGCCCAGAAAAGCAAACCGATCTAACCAGAACCCACACTTGTTGAGCTTCCCATGCAGCTGGTTCTCCCTCAAAGTTTGTAGAACAACCTTCAAATGCCCAGTATGATCTTCCCTATTCCGCTAGTACACCAATATGTCATCAATGAAGACCATGACAAACTGATCCAAGAATGGTGAGAACACCATATTCATCAGACTCATGAATACAACCGATGCATTAGTAACTCTGAAAGGCATCACCAAGAACTCGTAATGCCCGTACCTCGTTCGGAAAGCTATTTTCTGAACATCTTCTGACTTCACTTTAACTTGAAGATACCTGGAACGAAGATCCAACTTTGAAAACACCGAAGCACCTCCCAGTTGGTCGAACAAACATTCAATCCTTGGCAATGGCTACCGATTCTTCACAGTGACATTGTTCAACTCTCTGTAGTCAATGCAAAGCCTACGGCTGCCATCCTTCTTGTTGACGAACAGAACTGGGGCTCCCCAAGGTGAAACACTAGACCTAATGAAACCCTTATCCAACAGCTCCGGAACTTGCACCTTCAGTTCTGCCAATTCAACCGGTGCCATACGATACGGACTCTTGGAAATAGGCGTCGTACCTGGCTGAACATCAATGCTGAACTCTACATCTCAGTCTGGCGGTAAACCGGGCAAATCCTCGGGAAAGACATCAAGGAAATCCCGCATAACTAAGGGTGTAACAACCCCATCAGAGCCCAACGACACAAGTGAAACAACCTTAGGATCCATCGAGTTCTTGACACGCCCTGACGGTGTCTCACCCGTGTGGAACACAAACTCTGGTTGACCAGGAAGCCTGAAAGTCACCTTCTTCTCTTGGCAATCAATCACAGCACAAGAAACACCCAACCAATCCATGCCCAGAATGACATCAAAACCGGAATTGGGAATCACAATCAAATCAACCAAGAAATCCACACCACCAATCAGCAATGGGCTCTGCTTTCATACCCTAGAATAGACAATGACACCTCCACCTGTGGTGATGTCCCAAGCTGCAGGGCATAGCATCGCTTGCCAAGCTATGCTGATCAACAAAGCGGGAGGAAATAAAAGAGTGGGTAGCACCAGAGTCATACAAAACATGAACTGGAAGGGAGAAGACTAGAATAACACCAAGAAGAAGATCAAACAAAAGAATAAGATGCTAGCAGGATATATGCACAAATAATTATACAAAAGAAGGAAATAACATGCAGAAAATTGAAATGAAGAAAATGAATAGTACAACAACTGTGATATACCTGCAACCACTCCAACAGCTACCTCCTCTTCCTTAGCTGTCAGGTTATAAGCCTGACCACGACTCTCAGTCTAACCTCTTCTAGGGGCCACACGCCTCTGATCGAAGGCTTTCCTCTGCGGTGGAAGAGGCAGTCTACCTTGACCACGAGTCGGTGCTCCTAGCTGAGCAGCACCAGTAACCTGTGTAGGAGTCCTGTTCCTCGGACAGTCACGAACCATATGGTCACTGCTCCCACACACCCACACACTAGACACAGTCGATTGACCATCCTGTAGTCTCGGTGTGAAGGCCCAACCTTATTGCAATAGCCACAAGTCTCAACAGTCCTCGGAACAACAGGTGTGTACGGCTGTACTCTCGCAGGAGGGGGCAGGACTGGCCTCCAAATAGGTCCTCCGATAGGCCGAACTGCAACAGGGTGCAAAACAGTTCGCTGAGGAACACCTGACCTACTGAGGGTCTGCTCCTGGATTCGAGTAGCATCCAGAACGTCGGCATAGGCACGAATCCAAATAGCAGCCAAGCGGTCTTGGATGGGAAAACTCAAGCCCAACTAGAATCTGCGAGCCCTATCTTCATCAGTAGCTACCAGGGCGGGAGCGAAGCGACTGGGCCGAGTAAACTCTGCAGCGTACTCGTCCACAGACCAGTTTCCTTGGTTAAGACAATGCTCAAATTAATATTGTCACAGGTGAAGTAGGCAACAACAATGATATTTAAGAACACTATCTAGCTTACAGGGAAACGAATTTTCATTCCATTTCTACCTTGGTAACACTGGGAAAGAACTTCGTCATGAAGCTCTCTGAGAAAGTATCCCACTCAATGGATCTCGCAATTCTTTTGGTTTCAGCCCATCACCAGATGTGGGCGAGATCCACCAATTTGATGCTAACCACATCCACACGATCAACATCAGGGACTCGGGCAGCGATCAACAGTTGCTCCATCCGGATATGCCATTGCTCGGCCTCCAGCGGTGACTCATTACCCGAAAACTTGTCCGGGTGTAGCCTCATAAAATCTGCTAATGTACCGGGCCTTGGTGGTAGTGGCCCAGGTGCAGGTCCAGCGGCAGCTCCATTGGTCACCAAAGTGGCCCTCATCAATTCATTGTGCTCTTGCTGAAAGTCCATCATCTGCTGAATCATCTAAACAATAACAGTGTTGTCGGGCCACTCATCCCTCGGACGGGAACAGGAAGAATTCCCACGAGCCTTATCCTGAAACACGATCAAATATGGTCATTCCCCAGATTATATGTTGGTTATTATATATACTCATGTGATCATCGTAGTGTGCACATTCCTGAGCTAACCTGACTAGAGCCAAACTTGACTAATATATCAATCAAAGCCAAACCTCCATAAAGTTTGTCATGTTTGACTGATATATTATCCAACATTGGGCTCTGATACTACTAAAAACCTGTCACGCCCCGCTTCCCAAAATACGAAATACGAGTACGTAACGTAGGCCCAGCGAATGATGTAAACACCATCCATAAGCTGTACCAGACTAACTCGGCAATATGAATAATAAACACAACCACACCAGAAAGGTATAATCACATGAATCAAAGATAAATTTCAATAATAATGAAATAATCCAAATAATAATATACAACATATGGGAATAATAATAAACGACAGGAACAAAAGCCCAAAACAAAGTATAATATCCAGACAATGTTCAAAAGAAATAACTTTAGCAACAAAGTAAACTAAGCAGCTCAATCTTTAGTTCCATCTTCTAGAATCGTTGCTCACCAATTCCTTCTAGTATAGATCCTTCGGTACCTGTAAATTGTTGATCTAAAAAGAAAGAAAATAATGTCCATAGAGCAAGTCATGGACAACAAGTAGAAGGAAACAGAGAATATTAGGAACATGGTATATCAAAAGAAAAGGAACGGGATCAAAGTCAATAACAAAATCAAAGATATGCAATACTGTCAAAGGTCTGTATTTAGTCATGCATGTAATGAATGATGTCAATTTAAATTCTATCTTGATGACTAGCATTGGTATCGGGGGTCGGGTCCTTCACTACCCGAACCCGGGACCTGGTTCCCTACGGGTCAAAAATTGGACCCGGACCCAAACCCAAACCCGTGAGGAACGGGTCCGGCTCCGGATCCGGGTCCTATTAAAATATTCCTACCCATTCGGGTAGGAGCGGGAGTGTGAGCAGCGAGCGGAGGCAGGCGAGTGAGGATTTAGAATAGAGGAAAGAAGAAAAATGCATGAGTTTTGAGTTTGGAAGATGAAGATTTAGAATTGAGCAGGATGGAGGGGAAGGATGATGATAGAATATTTATTTTTATGTTGATTTTTTTGGTTCTTTTTAACGGGTCCTGGGTCCGGGTCGAGTCTCTTTTAAGCGGATCCGGACCCGGACCCGAAAGTACAATGGGTCCCAATTTGGGATCCGGACACGGATAGACCGGGTCGGTTCCAGTCTAATGCCGAGTCCGGGTCGGATCTGGGTTTCGGGTATTTATACCAATGCTAATGACGATATACAGGATCAAGCATGGAATATCAAATGCAGGTTATTAATTATTTTATTAATCTATCTAGTGCACGTACTACTGCTTCCCATTCCACAGGTTCGGCACAAGCACACAGTGAACACTTTAGACTGATGGTGAATTCACGGATCGTATACTCGGCAACAAGATGACAAGATATCATGATAGCGTGATCACACAATGACAAGCAATTCTCCACCTTCCATGTAATAAATCACTCGAGCAAGAAGGCCTTTATCGAGTACATTTTCCAATCGTTCACTACCAAGTCAACCCATAATACTCCGTCTTGTTAATAGTTTATTTTCATCCTATGCAAACATGCAAGAAGGTTTCAAGTTTTTATTATGCTACGTGTGACTAATTCTACTCGTTACATATAAAGCAAGAAGCAAATATATCAATTAAACACAAATCACACAATCTGGACAGCATGATGTTGCTGTACAAAAACACAGATTACCGCTACTACAGAAAAGCAAATCTGGATCCGTCAGGAATTATAGAAAATAGACTCTCTTCCGGTTCCAGCGAATATATATACGACATATAAAAGTTACAGAAACTAGGGTGAAAATCCTATTTTTCCAGATTTTATGTTCAGGCAGCAGATTGTGAATTATATAAATACATGTGAAACAGATCAGAAAATCAATTAAATCTACAAAACTTCAGGGTGATTCCTACACATGTCTAGTCTCAGATAAATTTATTTCATATTTTTCTTTTACTGTTAACATGTTCTATTTAATTATGAAACATAAGATATGCATGAATTTGTGAATTTGGAAATTCAGACATAGTTGTACTAAAAATCAGATATCTCACATATTATAACTTGGATTTTAGATTCGTTAAAAGTTCTGGAAAATAGACTCATGGGGCTATAAATTATATTCAGAAAGTTATTTCAAATTACAACAGTAACAGGGTTGAAAATCTGATACAAAAAGACACAAACAGCACTCTAGAAAGTAATTTGATATGAATAGGCAACAACTTTATCATACAACCATATAGTTCATGCTAATTAATAATCAAAGTGATGCTAGATGTTTAACATGCATATTTCTAGGTTTAAGATGCAATTTTATAGGCATGGTAATCAATTCATTAAATCAAATTCAATTTAACATATTCAATTCATCAAACAATTCTATAACATGGTTCTAGTTTTTTTTTCCATGTAAACATGGACATGCAATGTGCAAGGGGGACTAGGTTTTAGATCAAAGATGCAGGCACGATGTTAAGAATATATCGGGTTAGCTCGTGTAAATCCTCAATATACTTAACGGAATTCAAATAGCAATATGATAAAAAAAAGGATTGGATCTACTTGCAGAGATCAAAGGATCTTGAACAAAACAATAAACTAGTTCAAGAAGAGACTTGCCTTTTAGACGTGAATTCGAATATTTAGAATAACGGAATCCCATGCGAAGAATCCACGAATGGAAAACACGTGCGAGCAACGTGAAAACGGCAAAACAGCGAATCCACAAACAGCACATAGAAAACCACAACTCCTGATCCTCTTCACAAACCCCCCCGAACACCGGATCCGCGATCCCTCATTCATGAATAGCAAACACCACAAGAAAAACCCAACTCTCTCTTCTTCTCAACAGCGACGGAGAGAGAGACGGCGGGAGGGGAACGGCGACAGCGGTGCTCGCGGTCGAGAAGCGACAGCAGCAACGAGTGCAAGGGCGACGACGGCGGGACGCTGGCGGTTGGGAAGCGACGTAACAACGAGAACTCTGGTGCTCGAGCGGTTCTCTATTTCGCACCAAAACATAGGAGGATGGAACAACGGGGGTTTGGGTGTTCGACGATGATGACGACGGGTGAGGGGGGGTCTTCGGTGGTTGCAGGGGATAGCGGAGGGGATCGGCAAGGTTTGAAGGGTGCAGGATATGGGTTCAGGGGCTGTTTGGATGAGAGGCGGGGATGAAGACGATGGGGATAAGGGTGATGATGAGGGCGATCGAGATGGTGGTGGCGAGGGCAGAGCAAGGGCAAAGATGAGGTCAGAGCGATGGGAGAGGGTTGACGGTGATGGGTTGGGTTGAAACAGAGGAAGGGAAGATAGAGGTAGAGATATAATATAATATTAGGGTTTAAGGGGTTATTTATATTAGGTAATTTGAGATAGGGTTTTGGGTTGCGGGTTAATGGGTTTAGGGTACGGGTTTAGGTTCCAAAAAAGAGATGAATAAATAGAAGACGATGAGATAAACATATAGCGAATCAATTCAAACTCAAAACACAATGAGAAAAATTTGCAATGAGCCAAAAATAGCAGGATTCAAGCCAAAACAACATGGAATGATCGAAATAGAAGAAAAGAGCCGAATAAAAGCAAAAACTTATTATTAAAAGGAATTCAGATACAATAATCAAGAAAATAAAATAAATTACAATAAAATCCAAAATAGAAAAATAGGGGTTACACCTATTAAATTTGAAATGATCAAAACTTTATCATCCAAGATTAAACTTTAGATAGATACTAAAGTTAAACTGTATAATATGTGATGAAACTTAAAATTTTGAAATAATGTACGCAGCTAGAGAGAGAGATTAAACTATAAAAGCGAAGATATATCAAGCTTATCTATCTTTTGTATCCAAAGTTATGAAGCTAGAAATTATCTGAAATGAAAGCTAGAAACATTTCAAATTTGTCAGATTGTTAATTACATTGTGTTCCAGTTAAATAGGAGAAATGCCATGGCAATTTTCTCTATATGATTGTTAAATACACATGCTAATTACACATTGTGTTTCTGTTAAATAGGTGACATGCCCTATCAGATTGTTAATTACACATGCTAAACCCTTATCTACTATGGAAAATATTTTTTCAATATGATTTGACAATTTGTAAGTTTTCATATACTATGGCACCTAGTTTCCTCATATGCTGCATTTGACAATCTACAGGCAAACCTAGACTAAAACCAAACTGAGTATATTGTTTTGATCAATACTATTTCTTAAAAAAATTGACCTCATAGTAGATCTGTAAACTTCAGTAAACTCACAACAAAATGTTAATCAGTTTCATGCTCAATAATGAAATAAATTTTTAGGTAAAGGAACATAAACGGTAATGTATAAATACAATTTTCTACTTCCAACTGTCAATGCCTAATTCATTAAAATTCATTAAATAACACTTTTCATAATAAAAATTGCAAACGTTCCTTCTTGAAATTCTTTTAAATTCTACTTGTAAGATCTAAAGGAAGAGTGTAGTTCAACAACTTCTGCTATGGTTGTTTTAGCTTATCTTAGACAACTATCGAAATTATTGTATAAAGATCACAAATTCATAATAACATGCCCCTGTGTACCTGATTAAATCTCCCAAGGATGATTAAATTTAAAAACATTAGAAATTGAGTCCTTAAAATAAAAATGACTGCAAGTGTGATACTTAATGAACATCAAAATTCTAACTTTTTTAACCAAGTAAACAAAATAGACATCAAAATGCCTTCCTAACCAATTTCAATCTAAGATCCATCATCTAAATTTTGAAGACAAATCTGAAGATTAATGAAAACTCCGAACATATCCATGTAAAACCATTTTTGTAACCATCTATAACTAAGAATTATGAGTACAAATTAAATTTTAAAACATTAGAAATTGAAGCCTTAAAATTAAAATGATTGCAAGTGTGATACTTAATGAACATCAAAATTCTAACTTTTTTAACTAAGTAAATAAAATAGACATCAAAATGCCCTCCTAACCAATTTCAATCTAAGATCCATCATCTAAATTTTGAAGACAAATATGAAGATTACTGAAAACTCTGAACATATCCTTGTAAAACCATTTTTGTAACCATCTATAACTAAGAATTATGAGCACAGATTAAATTTAAAAACATTAGAAATTGAAGCCTTAAAATTAAAATGACTGCAAGTGTGATACTTAATGAACATCAAAATTCTAACTTTTTTAACCAAGTATATAAAATAGACATCAAAATGCCCTCCGAACCAATTTCAATCTAAGATCCATCATCTAAATTTTGAAGATAAATCTGAAGCTTACTGAAAACTCCGAACATATCCATGTAAAACCATTTTTGTAACCTTCTATAACTAAGAATTATGAGCACAGTCACACCCACATAACACATTTTCAAATAGTTATACTAAACGTTTGAAGAGGAAACACTAAACGTTCGAAATCCTAATAACCAAAGCTACAAATTTTAAAACCTGCAACCCTACACAGTATCAATTAGATGATAAATTAGTAGCCCTAATCTGAATAACACTTACAATCCTTACAATCCTCAAATTTCGAATAACACTTACCGTAACTAAGAGTTGGATAATTTCAAATAACACTTACAATCCTAAAACTTGACCATGAAACCCTAAAATTTTCCATTAACTTAAAATCCTAGAGAGACAGAATAGAAAGAGACGGTGAACTTACATGAGAGTGACGGAGCTTCAAGTGCGGGTTTGGGTTGATGGAGCTGACGGAGCTTTGAAGGAGATGGAGATTCGAGTGCGGGTTTCGATGAGGCGAGGCTGACGGAGCTTCGAAGTAGGTTAGGAGTGCAAGTGGGTGGAGCTTGGTCCGGTGCACAGTGAGGTGGCAGGGATGGTACTTAGAAAGGATGATGTTGGCGGGGTTGCAAGGAGGTGGGGTTCGGGAGAGAGGGGGAATTGGGGATCGGAGAGAGGGGCGGGGAAGGAATTCGGGATCGAAGAGAGAGAGAGAGAGAGAGAGAGAGAGAGAGAGAGAGAGAGAGAGATGGGAAGAGATAGAGAGAGAGAGAGAATGGGGGGGGGGGGATTTTGGTAAGAGAGAGATAGAGGGATATTCAAAATTTGGGGTTTGATTTTTTTTTTTGGGGGGGGGGAGGGGGGGAATGTGTTTTGTCATGTTAGATCTGGGCCTTTGATTTTGGGGAGATTGAAGGAGAGCCACTTGATAGCATTCTTTGTGTTTTATATATATATATATATATATGATGATGATGATGAAACAAGATATTTTATGGGGTAATAAAATTTGATTTGAGGAAGTGCAATACACTCGTGCAATAACTTGACTGTAAACAAAAAAATTTGAAAATGAAAGGAAAAAAAAGACTTAGGCTGCGTTTGGTTCATTGTTTTGAAAATTTATTTTAAACATTGTTTGTGAAAAAAAATAAAGTAATTTTTTATAATTCGAAAACAGAGTATTGTTTGGTAAACTTTTTCAAAAAATAGTTTTCTCAAAATTAAGGTATAAAAGACGTTTGGTAAACTATATACAGTATGTATGTATATATATAATCCGTATTTATGTATATACTAGGTTTTCCCATTGACATGTGCCTACGGCACATCTTCGGAACGGTGCACCTAGTTTGATTATATAAAATAGTTTCGGAGGTCCAGTAAATTAATTGAAGTAGCAAACATATTATATGAGGAAGCAGTATATCTACCTTTAAGCTTAACCATCGCCTTTTTGATCATTAGCTTTAACTTACCTGGAATGTATATAGTTTGTTAGAAATACTGCATAGAGTTTTTTTAACTTCAGCATCACTTTTAGATACTTGTAATAGTTGTGCAAGTACATTATCATATAGGTTTTATAGAGTTTACTCTAATCTCATAACCACTATGAGTATGTCTAAATACAATGGTAACGCAAGTGCAGGTGTGAAGGAATCTACAATATCAATAATCTAAACATTTGTTTATCTGAGACTCAGTTTGCAATTGAAATCATTTTATTATTATTTCAACCAAAATAAAATACATTAAGTTCTCAAAACTCTTAACCAAGCTAATCATTTCTTTTATCTCAACTTTTTCTCCTCATTGCACCATTATAAAAAAAAAACAAAATGGATAAATAACAAATTTACTTTAACTGTTTTTCTTGAGTGGAGAGTTTTCACCCTTCACCGGTAAACTCCAGTCATCCCAATCCTATATATCCAAACATACACTAAAATTCTTATACGTTATGTTATCCATGGTTTTTAATAACCAGTGAAGGGAACACTTCACAATAGTATTTTCTCTTGAAGTAAAGAAATTAATGTTGCATATTTGCCAAGTTATTTTAGGTTGCTGGTCAACTTACCTGTCCTGCTATGGTTTAGAAGCCCAAACTGAGGCCACTAAATAATCCATCTCTCACTTGCGTACACCTTAAATCAAAATCAATAACAAACTCATCAATTAAATCACAAAATTAAAATTTTTTAAACTCAAAAATAAAACAATCATACCTCCTTGAACTTAGATCCCACGCACACACAAAATTCGAGTCAGAAAAAAACTGAGTAATCCCCTGCACACACAAAATTAAAAATTAGAATGAGAATTCGATTAATGAGATGTAATTAGAGTCGTTGCATCGCATATAGAGGCTTTCGATTCGGTGGAGGAGATTCGCTGATACGGAGTCGCTTGATATTCGTGCTCGATTTGGTGGACGGGAGTCGTTGATATGGAATCAGCAACGGATCAGATATCGGCAACGACCTCTTGATTGGGGTTCGACATTGGATTTGGATTTGGATTTGCTTTGAGATTTTCAAATTTTCAAAATTCTAATTTTTAAATTTTCAATTTTAAATTTTTAAAATTTTTAAATTTTTTAATAATTTTTTATAATTTTTTGATTTTTTTTGAATTATTTTTAAAATTTTAAAATTTTTTAATTATTTTAGTTTTTAAGTTTTTAAATTTTTTTTAAATTTTTTAAAATTTTATTTTCATAAATTTTTGAATAGGAGAAAGAAAGAGAGAGAGAGAGAGAGAGAGAGAGAGAGAGAGATAATTAAATAAATAAAGGAGTTGTTATGGGTGGGGATTTGAATTTGACTTTTGGGAGGAAACTTTTGGGGGGGAAATGTGTTTTGTGAGATTAAATCTGGGCCTTTAATTTTGGGGGATTGAAGGAGAGCCACTTGATAGCTTTCTTTGTGTTTTATTATATAGACTAGATTTTCCCGTGGGCACGTGCCTACGACACGTCGTCAGAACGATACAGCATATGAAAAGCCTTGTAAACAGTAAATCAACAATTATATAGCTCAAGTTTGAATAGTAGGACAATAATTAGTTGTAAATAAAAGTCCAAGTTTTCATTAGTATATGTTGAAAAATAATTATAAATTCAGGTATAAAAATAAAATGAAGGATTCTCAAAATCTTTAGGTAGCAATCTTTAGAGGCATACTACACACAAACAATTTTCCCATTTAACAACCTTACTTGTAACAGATCATAGTAAGAAAACTCTCTCTTTTTCCCCTCTTCTCCGACCTCAGATCCGGAGATCTCAAGCTTTTTTTCACCGTTACCACTTCATTAAAGTTTCTCAGCAGCTCTCGCTCCTCATACCCTTTTTGTTTCAAGAGGAGGCGTCGACGTTCCCGCCAGCGTCTTCGCTCTTGTCCTCCCGGTCGCTACGGGACCTCGTATTTTTGAGTGGCGTTTCCCTGCTTCGATCTCTTCATTTGGGCTGCCTCTTTCAGTCAGGCTCTTCTCCTGCTTCGGTCCCGAACCTCCTGTTTGGCTGGCGTCTCACCCTTGCCTGTTGTGCTCCAGATCCAGTGGCTACTTCCTCCTGATCTCTCCTGCCATTTGGGTGTCCACCAGCGGTTTCTTCCCTATTCTACCTTGAATCACCAGTAGCCAATCACTGTAAGTTATTCTGATTTGTATAATTTTTGTCTCTCTTTTCTGATTGTGTTTCTCTGTTCTTCTCTCCTCGTTTTTTCTGCCTTTTGTCTCCAAGGTGTGGAGATTGTGTTCTCTTCTGAGTGCTCTGAGCTGTGGTAGTGAGGGCATTGATTCGTTTCTATTTTCTGAGATAGCTCTCCCCAGCTTCCTCGAACCCTTCTCATCTCCCTTCGAACCTCTTATCCTTTTTTCTTCTCTCTGCCCCGTTATCGGGTTGCGCCTGTTAGCTCTGTAGAGTGGAGTCGTTCTTCCCGCGATCCTCTCGGCGGATCTGCGACGGCCACTGCCGCCGCCCCCTTTCTCTCTTCGGCTTAGTGCCTTTTCTTTCCCTCCATCGACATTAGTGGGCTTCCCTTCTTTGGCCCACCTTCGGCAGTCTCGTTTTTTGGTGGGCCATGGACCTTTCGTGGGTAGAGGTTGTTAAAAAAAAATATCAAAAAGAACGTTTCGGCTCCTCTGGCTAAGGTTGGGCCTACCTCATCTGAGCCCACCCTCGAGAATCTTCTGGGGTCCTCTTCTACCCCCGCTTCCTGCCACTTATCCTCCTTTCTCCTCAGTTCTAACTCCTCCTCCGCACTTCTTTCTCTCCGGTCTCCTACTCGCCATTTCAACTGTTTGCAAACGGGGCACGTTAAAAAACTTTGCACTCTCAAAATGAAGTGCCTCTTTTTGTTTGAAATCTGGTCATGGCCGCTCTCGATGCTTTGCCCTTCAGCGGATGCTTGGGCTCACGTTGGGTGCTCCGATATCGGAACAAGTTTTGAAGGCCCTCGACTTTCCGTCTCTACAGCGCAAGTTAGCTGCGGAGCAGTCCCTCAGGGCTCTGAAGCCGAAGGAAGCCACCTCTTCACCTCTCCTCCCTACCCCCCCAATCGAAAGCCGTATCTTTGGCGTTTCTTCCCCGACTGCGCCTATTCCCTCTGTCACCCAATCCCCTCCCCTTAAGCCGTCCATTACCCAGGTTTTCATTTCGCACTTGGAATTGACGGATAGACTTAAGTTTTTCGATACTTATGGTGCTGTTTCGTTCAGTGAGGGCTCGATCCCCTCTTTCACTCTCAACTCGTTTCTCAGTGAATCTTGTAATGAGAAAGATTGGGATTGGGTGATCAACTCGTGCTCCAACGGGGATGTGGTTATTCACTGTCCTTCTCCCAAAGTTCTCGATGAATTGATCTCGAACTCTTCCCTAGCTATCAGTTATATCTCCCTATCCTTCCAAAAGTGGGCTCAATATTGCCCACCGTCGCAATCCCTGGAGTCTGCAGCATCCGAGGTCACTCTTATCGGACTTCCACCTTGCTGCTCCTCCCTGCGGCTGGTTGGTATTATGTCCAGATGCATCGGGGAGGTTGTGAGCATTTCATCTTCGGCTAAGCTTGCTTCGGGATGCCTACAAGTGGAGGCGCTGTTTCGCATCCCGAGCCAACTTAATCGCATTGAAGCTTACTCTCTTATTGATGAATTCAACAGCTTCACTGTCACCGTTCTATACCATGACCCGGCGGTACTGAAGGGTCCTCCCCCCCCCCCCCTCCCTCTATTGTTCTTCCGAAGCCCCCTCCGATGTCGGTTTCCTCCAACACCTCCTTCCACCCTGGATCAACCTCTTCCTCAAGACCCAATTGGAAAGGTTCCCAAAAGCCCCCCTCGAGAAAGAAATTTAACCCTTCAACCAAGCATTACGCTTCTCCCTCCGCATCCAAGGTCTCCCCTGCCAAACCACCTAATCTAGTGTGGGTCAACCCCTCTTTCGCGTCGGCAAAGCCTGGGTTTTCTTCGTCTACCAAGTCACAAGCTTCTCCCATCAAGCCTTCTATCCCTGAGAAGACCTCTCCTTCCCTTCGCCCCGCGGCTTCCTCTGCCATGCCCATGCCTCCGCCTCCTTCTTCTCAATGGCCTGCTTGGGATCCCAATCCCCACTATGCATCTGATTGGGACAAGTTCATCAAACAGTCGCAATTTAGTGGCATTCTCGCTTTGGCCCCTTCCCTCCCGCCGATCAAGGTCAAACCGGCATCTTCCTCTAAAGTTGATTGCTGGATTGAGCAGGACGATCTGTTAGATGAAGAGGATTTGGTGCTTAAGAAGGAGCCGTCGCCGTAGCAGGTATCCGTTTACCGTTTTTCTTTCAATTACTTTCTTGGTGTTTGTTCTGTTTCCGGTGGGGGTTTGGTGCTTAAATGCTATTTTTTGGGGCTTTCCTTCCGATCCCTACGTTCTCTTCTTCTATCTTTCTTTACTTTTCCCTTCTGTGCGAAGGAGTTTATGTGGAATTATCTTCAGATCGGCGGTGTTTCCCGCCCCGCCGTCTCCACAGGGGGGCGCAGGAGGGCTGCTTTTCCTCCTCCGCACACTGTGTCCGACCTTTCTTCTTCCCCCTCTTCTCATCTGGATCTTTTCGCTCCTCCTCCTGCCGACCCTACCAGGATCATTTCCTTTGGGAGTCCGGTTAAGGTGGCTGGAGGAGCTTCCTGTAATGCCCTTCTGGAATGTGATCCCCCGACTCGTATTATCCGATCGAGCGCTCGGATCCTAGCTAAAAAGGCAGCGCTATTCTCTCCATCTCGGACCCCTCCCAATTCCATAGAGTGTCGTACTGCTCCGAATGCCTCATCCTTTAGCACCCTGCCTCAACAGGATGTTGAGTGCCTAGGATCCATCTTTCATTCCTAATTCGATCTTTGATCTGATTATCAATTGACCCAACAAGCTCACCGCCTGGGCTTTAGAGCCGAGTCGGACTACCTTTCTTTCGTTCCTTCGATTAGGCAACTTGAACGTAACAGAGTTCGTGAGCATCGTTGTGTTAATGATTAGTATTTCCTGGAATATTCGGGGCCTCAATTGCCCTGTCAAACAAAGGGCGATTTTCCAATTAATTAGCTCTTCTAACTGTGACCTGATCTCGATCCAAGAGTCTAAGATTGATTTCCCTTCCCCTGCCGTCTATCGGGCTATTGGCGGATCCATTATCTCTAAATGGATCTCACTAGAAGCTAGTGGATCTCGAGGGAGAATCCTCTTGGGCTTCAAAGAGTTGGTCTTTTCCCTCATTTCTTATCATCGGCTCACATACTTTCTAATCACCCAGCTTCCATGGTCTTCCCTCAATTGTTCCAATACGGTTATCTCGGTATATGGACCTTCTTCACCTGAAGGGCGCCCCTTGTTCTGGGAGGAATTCCAGTCTCTCCAGTCCTTTTCTAATGGTATCTGTTTCTTCTGTGGAGACTTCAACGTCACCAGATTCTCATCCGAAAGATCATCCTCAGCCCCTGTTGACCTCCAATCATTCCGTTTCAACAATTGCATCCGGGAGATGCAGTTGACGGACATTCCCCTCAATGGTAGATCGTTCACTTGGTCCAACCAGCGCCAGTCTCCTTCTTTGGCCAAACTGGACCGTTTCCTTGTCTCTCCGTCCTGAATCAATCGTTTCCAAAATACATTCTCCAAGGCCCTTCCTAATCCATCATCTGACTATGTTCCCATTGCGCTCTACTCGAATTACCCTTTCTACCACCAGTGCAAATTCCGATTTGAAAAATTCTGGTTGCAAGATCTACTATTCGTCAATCTGATTGACGAATGCTTATCTGCGATCTCTGGACCATCGGGTTTTGCTAGCATCCTTCTTAAACTTCATGCCATCAAATTCGGTTGTAAGATCTGGAGATACAACGGACAGTATAACACCTACTTCCTCAAAAATTTTCTTCTCGCCTCTATTGAAGCGATTGATCAGCAGGAAGAGCTGGGTCCTCTCTCCAACTCAGCTCGTGCTGAAAGGCTTTCCTGTAAACAAGATTATGCCGACATCCTGTGCCAGGACCACATTAAATGGGCTCAAAGAGCCAGAGTGCAATGGTTAAAGGAAGGTGATGGAAACACAACCTTTTTTCACTCCTTTGCATCGCACAGACAGCGTTGTAATCATATCTCTACGATCTCCGACAATGGTGTCGATCTTTGCTCCGATGCGGAGATCCATCGGTCTTTCCTGGCCTTCTATAAAAATCTTATCGGTTCTCAAAAACAGCGAGCGATTACTCTAGATTGGCATCATCTTTATGGTCCCCCCTCTATTGACCTTTCCTCCCTCGAGGCTCCGTTCTCCTTGGAGGAGATTAAAGCTACGTGTTTGCCTTAAAAAAGCGACTCGGCGCCGGGGCCTGACGGCTTCCCTACCTTCTTTTTTCAAAAGTTTTGGCACAGCCTTAAAGATGATCTTTTCCGGATGTTTTCGAAACTGCATCAAGGCGACTTCTCTTTTGACCGTATCAATTATGCGCATATTGTCCTCATTCCTAAAATATTGGGCGTGAATACTGTTACCAGTTTTAGGCCTATCAGTCTTATTAATACCTCCTTTAAAATTATCATGAAAGTTCTCTCTGCGAGGCTCAGTGAGGTTATGCCTTCCCTCGTTGATCCAACCCAATCAGGGTTCATCAAGGATCGTTTTATCCTCGATAGTATTGCTTCGGCTCAAGGAATTATTTCTCATTGCCACAGATCGAACTCTGGAGGCATTCTCCTCAAATTAGACTTTCAAAAGGCTTACGACAATGTTAACTGGGATTTCCTTCTGGACATTCTGTCCCATAGGGGCTTTGGACCCAAATGGATTGCCTAGATTAAGTCCAGCCTTCTCTCTGGCACCTCCTCCATTATCATCAATGGCTCTGAAGGTCACAAATTTAAAATTAAACGGGGCCTTTGCCAAGGCGATCCTCTATCATCTCTCCTATTCGCTCTTGTTTCAGATGTTTTTAGCAGACTTCTGCGCAACGCGTGGGAAGCCCAGGCCATAGATGGCTTGGGTGAATCACGATTTTTTCCTGGTGTTCTTAATTTGCAATACGTGGATGATACTATCATTTTTGCGAAACCAAATTATCACTCTCTCCGTAATCTCAAACTACTCCTTTATTTGTTCGAAATGGCTTCGGGCCTTACTATCAATTTCCAAAAATCGTCTGTTCTTTGGCTGGGAGGTTTGCCTAACTGCCAGTTGGAAATCTTTAATTTCTTCAATGCGTCCTTTCCCATTATGTATTTGGGAGTGCCCTTAAGATGGGGGAAACTGCATAGATCTGATTGGGTGCCTTTGGTGGATAAGGTGGAATCCAGACTGAATATTTGGACGGGCAAGCTGCTCTCAAGAGGAGGCAGACTGGTCCTCCTTAATTCGGTGCTATCTTCTATCCCACTCTTTATAATGTCCTTCTATTTCGTCCCTTCTTGGGTTATTAAGAGAATTGACCAAATTCGGAGTAATTTTTTCTGGTCAGGCTCCCCCAATCACCATCCGAGATCCCACCTTGTCAATTGGACCTTAGTATGCTCTTCCAAGGAGGCAGGGGGTCTGGGAGTCCTCAATCTTCGCAACCATAACATTGCTCTCTTAGGTAAATGGCCCTGGAAATTTCTCAAATTCGATCACTTACCTTGGATTCAATGTATCAAGGCTAACTGCTATCCTGATGGCTATTGGTGGGTCCTTCCCAACCATGTCCATCGCTTCACCTCCCCATTCTGGAAAGGTATTTGGAAAGCTGCCGCCGCTTTCCAATGTGGCATTTCCCATGTCTGTTTTGACGGATCCAAGACTCTATTCTGGCATGACCTGTGGATCGGCACAGCCAAATTGGCTTCTTCCTATCCTGCCCTCTACCGATTGGCAGCCAACCCAAGCGCTTCGGTAGCAGATTCCTTCACCCTCATAAACTCTCGTCGAGTCTGGACCGTCCCTTTCTCTATTAGCCTCCCCCTCTTTTATCCTCCCAGCTCACTGCGCTTCTGTCCTCATTGAACAATTATGATTGGCACCCTATGGAGGATTTCTCTTGGCAATGGCACTCGGCAGGAGTCTTCTCTGTCAAATCTTTTTATCAGTTTCTCAATTTTAGAGGCATCCGCTCTCCTTTCGCCGAGTCCATTTGGCAATCATGTGCCCCGCTTAAGGTTAAAATCATTTCCTGGCTAGCTTTCAACAACAGACTTCTTACGGCTAAAGTTCTTAACAAAAGAAATCTGGCTTGGGGACAGAATTGTCCCCTTTGTGCCTCCTCGTTTGAGGATGCCAATCACCTATTCGTGGGATGCGAATTCTCGCGTCCGCTTTGGAAAATCTCCTCTCTCGCTTGGGAAGTACCCGCCCTCCCCACAAATTTACATTCTTGTTGGTCGAGTCCTCCTACTAGCATTAAGTACCACCGCTCATGGTACCTTTCAGTTCAAATCATTATCTGGGTTTTATGGTTGTAAAGGAACAAAAGATTATTTAGGAAGTGAGCGTCCTCTTCCATTTCCATCATTGAAGATTTTGTATTTCTTTTCAATTTCTGGTCCTCTACCTTAAAGCTTGAAGCTAAAAATGATCTTCACGGCTTTAGATTGGACGAAGCGATTCATTGTCTTCGATCTTTACATGCTATTTAAGTTCTTCCTTTCCCATCTATTATGTGTTACTTTACTAGAAGCTACTCTGATTTTCCCTTCCTTCTCTTCGCAGGATTAAGGTTGCTATGCGTAGTTTTTTGGGGTTTTTGGCTGGCTGTTTCGATGTACCGCCATCTTGCTGGGTCACACTTGTTTTGCTACTGTTACATGCAGTGGTTCATCACTATCCCTAGTGTTGATCGTTGTATCATGCTGCTGTCTCTTTATGGGCTCTGTTGTTTCTTATTTTCAGCCTATCCTACCCTTGTTGGTAGTTAGTTTGGATGGTTCCCGCCGAGGCTGTGTTTTGGTTGTTTTGTTGTCGGCTGTGATGTAGCTTACTACAGCGGTTTTGTTTTTTGTGTTATCGCTGTTGTTATACAGCTGGACTCCATCTATCTTAGACTCTGCTATTACCTTTGTTGCTTGGTACTGTGACTAACTGGGATGCTCATTATCCCCAGTTAGGGTTTTATTTGAGCATGTTAATATAATCTTGTTGGTCCTTTTTTATGCGCCTTCTTATTGCTCTTAATATTGGCTCGGATGTAGTATTTTTTAATGCTTATACGTTTCTTTACTGCTAGACATCTCGCTTTGTCGGCGGTCGGGCTCTCATTCTAGCCCGGGGCTCTCTATGTGTAGCCACTTTTCGATTTCTTTTGTGCTTCTGTTAATGTTTCTGCTAATCTCATCTTCGTGCACCAATTTGTGGTGGAGCATCTTTTCTCGTTTGTCTGGTTTGGGCCGCTCGGGGCCTCCTGGCTCGCTTCGTTTAGATTGACCTGGGCTCTCGGTGTATCTGCCGATGGTCGTCTGGCTCTGCATTGGTTGCATCGCCTGACTTGTGGTTTGCGGTCGTTCGAGGCTACGGTGTTTTGTCCTGGGTCTGCTCGATCTTTCGTTTCTCAGTCTTCATGTCTTACCTGTTGTATTCGTTTGTTTTTTTTATGTTTACATCTTGTAAATCTCTTACTGTTATGTTTTCTGATTGTACTTTCTTTTATTAAATATATTTGATTGCGTGGCTGGAGCTTTTGGGTTCTATCCGGTTCATCAAAAAAAAAAAATCGGGTATAAAAGTTCATGTTTCCATAAGTGTGTGTGTGTGTGTGTGTGTGTGTGTGTGTGTGTATGTAGAGAGAGAGAGAGATAATTAAATAAATAAAGGAGTGTGGATATTTGAATTTGAGTTTTGGGGGGAAACTTTTGGGGGGAAAATGTATTTTGTGGGGTTAGATCTGGACCTTTGATTTTGGGGGGATTGAAGGAGAGCCACTTGATAGCTTTCTTTGTGTTTTATTATATAGATGTATATACATAAATACTCTATATTGTATACTATTATATATAATGTATGTATGAGTTTGGGTGTATGTATATACAATATATATACTCTGATACATACATGTTGTATACATATACATACATACATATTGATACATACATACTGATATATAATAATATAAAATAATTTATTATAATAAACATATTTAGTATTATACATATATATAATGAGGGTCCTTCCGTTGTGCACTACCCTCCGTGTGCACTCCGTGTGAACTTTTTACATAGTCATCACATAGATGATCCAAACCGTTCACATTAATCAACACGTCTAAATTAGTCTAAATATGTAAAATCAAGCTATTTGGAATTCATTTGTACATCCATCATGTCATTATAAAAAAAAAGATATTCAGCCATACAATTTTGTAACACTTCAATGTATGGACAAATGAATTTAAAATGGCTTGATTTTACATATTTAGATTAATTTAGACGTGTAGATCAATGTGAACGATTCGGATCATCCATGTGATGACTATGTAAAAAGTTCACACGGAGTGCACACGGAGGGTAGTGCACAACGGAAGGGTCGTCTATATATAATACTATATAATAATTATAATAATATATATGTTATAATAATATATTATAATTATATATATAACAATTTATTATAATAATATATATAATAATATATAATAGTAATATATAATAATAATATATATAATGTTAAAAATCAATTTGTAATACCCTGATTTTTCAATAAATGAAAAATTATTTATTTTGCACGTAGTGTGCACGTGCAATATTTTGTTTGGATTATTTTATCATAATGTGTATAAATATTTAATATATTTTTCTCAAATTATTTGTGCAAAAGCCTTTCTTTAAAACCTTATTTTAATTTAATAAAAAGCCTTTCTTTAAAAAGCCTTATTTTAATTTAATGAAAAGCCCTTTTTCTTAAAAAGCCCAAAAGTATTTTATTTTATTTATTTTTATAAACTATTTTGGCCCAAAAAGAAAGCCCATAAATTAATCTATTTTAATTAAACTTGTCATGTAGAAGACTTTTTTTTAACAAATTATTTTTTTACAAATTTAAGAATGTACAAATTTGGCCTAGTTGCATGCACGTGCACTACACGTACACGTGCAATGCACACTCACTATTTGAGGCCGGGTATCATTCTTTTTGGAGGGATTTTTGATTTTGGGTGTGGAGAACATGGTGGTAGTTTCATGGAAGTGGGTAGTTCTTCTAACTCCTACTTTGATCTAGTCCCTTCATCTTACAACCACCAAAACAATCTTGGCCCTCCATTCCACTCATTTCCTAGTATAAATACCCCCCCCCCCCCTCATGGCTAATTTTTCATATGCAAAGTATAATTTCTAAGTTATAGTATTTTAATAGTGAGAGTTATAAAAGATAAGAGAGTTGTGTGGGTTTTTGGTTGCTTGGAGTGGCCGGCATCAAGGAAGGGAAGCATTCGGTGTGGACTAGAGGAAGCATTCGGTGACTTGGAAGCTTGGAGTTGTGCACTCTTTTGGCTAGGAGGAGGTGTTCTCATCTACAAGGACTCGGTTGCTTTTGTTTGTGTTTCTCTCCAATTAAGGTGGGTAAAACATTTCATATTTCTAATATAGATCCATGCTAAGTTTTACACCATTAAAGATGCATGAAAAATATTAATAAGAGCCCACTTGAATTGAGTAGTTAGTATGTGAATAAATTGAAATGTGGTGATTAATTTATATGGCTCTAGTGTAAAAATTAAGTTGTGTGTAGATTGCCCCATGTTTATTAGTATGAAGTTATGATGGTAATTAAATTTAATTGAGAATGTTGTTATTATGATTAGAGACATAATGCATGATTGTTAATTATGAAATTGGAAACATGGAACCTATTAAGAAAGAGTACACCTTATTCTTGAAGAAAAATGAAATGTTGTATGTTTGAAATGTGAATTGTATAATCGATGAGTGAGTATACTTCATTATGACATATGTTGATTAATGAAAGTACAACTCACAAAATTAGTAGTTGAATTGTGATAAATGGACCTTTATGTTGATATAGATGCGGACTATTATAAACATGTATATTGGTTGAATTAAAGAACTAATATCAGTAAATTTTTCACCATGAAATGATTGAATAAAAAGACTAGTAGATTAATTATATGGCAATGTCGAAAATACAATATATTGTAGTTTAATAAATAACCCTTGGATTTTTGTGTGTGAAAAATATATTTCATTAGTACCAAAAAATTATATTATTTTACTGGTATGAGCTTATATGACTGAGGATTTAATCTGGAAGTTTTTAGAAAATTTTACTAAAGCAATAAGAAACTATGGTTATTTGAATATCGAGTTATTTTTAAAGCAGTGTGAATATAATATAAATGGATTTTTAATTGGGTTAGTGACAACCCGAGCCAGTGGCTCAGGTGGTCTTGGACTGCGGTTTACTTCTCTGGCTTGCACAGTTCGAATCCCAGTAGCCATACTTCTTTTGTTAAAATTCTCAAACAAAACAGTAAACAGCGAACCAAGGGTATATATAGACCCCAGTCGCTCTTATGACGTGTTCAGCGATCGGCCTAGTGGTCGGGGCTCTGTGCTGTCTTGGTGCGGCGCCTGGTTCGAATCTTGGGTTCGGCATATAGGGAAAAAATATTTTTTTGGGGGTTTTTTTGAAGTCTAAAAATTATGAAATAAATATGGTAATTCTTATAAAAATGCAAGGAATTTTATAAGAGTGATTTGGGTATTATTTGAATGAAATACAATATGGTTTGTGAATAAAAGGCAAAATTAGAGCTTTGGTTATAAGAGTTATACTTATGGAATTTATAACTTATAAAGATTAAGTGAAATAGGCTATTATAAAGTAATTGGCAAAAGTACTTGTGGTGTGACATGATTTTATTTATTCTCATTGTGAGTATTGTGCAAGATATGAAGTATGAATGTTGAATAGTGATATTATGAAGTTGCATGGATTCATGTATGATTATGAAATTAAAACTATGATTTATGAAAGGGAAAAAGAAATTGTTGGCTATACCTATGAACTTTATGAGTTAGAATTATTCATTATGGACTTGTGAATAAAGTGTAATCATGAATTGAAAAAGAACATGCATGTGGGTTTGAGAACTCGACATGGAAATTGTTATGAGTTGAAGATCGTGAAATGAAATTTGAAATAGAGTAGCTCAGTCTTCCCGGCATTGAAAAAGAAAATGAATTGAGATGAAATTAGACCAAGGTTGGTCATGATGAAACAAATGAATAAGTCCGGTTGATGGAGAGGCTAACTCTAGAGATTATTTTGTTCATGATTTTTAAATTAAACTAAGGACTAGTACATAGTGGAGACGTGATGAAAGTAGAAGAAAAACATGAGTATGGGGGCCATCGGATAGCGGTGTGAGAGCGATTCACAGGCTGCCTGCTTGATGCGTCAAGACATGGCGTGGGCGCTACTCCGGAATTATCGTCCCGTTGGCGACGCTCGTGGGATGTTCGAGTGGCTATGGGTGGTGCCATTGTTCCATGGCGGAGGCTGAATTGTCCATAGGTTGCCTGCTCGATGCGTCGTGACAGTGCGTGGGATTCCCCTCCAGGCTGCCTGGACATGGGCTCATAGATCATAGGACATCTAAGACACTACCGTAGTTACAGTAGTAGTTAAGACATAACGGGGGATTGAACCCTATCAAGATGAAGAACGAATAAGGGCTTGCCCTCGGACCTATGTAGTATGGGATGCATAGAATCCGAACAAGTGCACATTAGTGTCATGTAACATAATTAACTGCATTAAGGACTAAGTGCACAATCACAACACGACATCAATAGGGTAGTCCCTTTAGTTTGAATTGTGACAAGTTTGTGTTTGCTAAATATGAAATGTTAAGTTATACTATTTTCGGCATAGAGAGGATGGCCGTGTATAATGTTCGTCGGTTGAATAAACTGACGTACCCACAGTCTGACATGCAGGTAAAAGACTTATTAAAGATTAAAGAGGATGGATGCTTAAAGATTACATTATGCTGTTGTATTTGTATCAAATTGTTGTATTTTACTTCCGCTGTGCAAAAGAAAGATGTAATTTGATGTAATCTCTGATGTATGATGAAAAGTTTTAATTTCCCTGTAAAATTGTACTAAAGGAAGTGAAAAGATCCTGTAGAACATCTCGAATTCAGTGTATTTGGGATTCGGGGCGTTACACAATTAATATGAATGTCTCTCCATTATCCCATTTTCTCCACTAACCCCATGATCTCCATGTTCTCCACTCACCATTTACTCCATGTTTGTCCTTTCAACTTCTTTTGTAAGCCTAAGAAAGGATGGGAATGAAAATTATACTCTATTCTCTTGTCTCTTATACTTTCTAGCATCGTCTCTATTACTTTTACAACATCGTCTCTATTATTTTACAACACGTTATCAGCACGAGGCTCTACTTCAACTATTCGAGGTATTTTTTTTTTGTTCATAATTATTTCAATTACATTTTTTTTTATACTCATATTATAATATTAAGGTCACTATAACTAAGTATGCTCTACACTCGCCATTCCTTTGGATCTTGTGTATCAGAAAAGTTATAGTTTGATCTAATATTTATTTTTTTTCTAATTGCACATTTATATATATATATATATATATATATATATATATATATAGTTTCATCATGTCGAACCTTGTCAAGCTTGAATTTGAAGCTCTTGATATTACCGGCAAGAATTACTTGTCGTGGGTGTTGGATGCGGAGATCCATTTGGATGCTAAAGGCTTCCAGGAGACAATTGATGAATCAAAAGAAATATCCAACCAAGATAAGGCGAAGGCAATGATATTTCTTCGCCATCACCTTCATGAGGGGTTGAAAGTTGAATACCTCACGGTCAAAGATCCTGCAGATCTTTGGAAATCACTGAAAGAGAGGTATGATCATCAGAAAACTATGATTCTTCTGAAAGCACATTACGACTGGATGCATCTCTGTTTTCAAGATTTTAAATTTGTTAGTGAGTATAACTCGGCTATTTATCGAATCAGTTCACAAATGAAATTATGTGGTGAAACTGTTACTGATTCTGATATGATGGAAAAAACGTTATCCACGTTTCATGCATCTAATGTGCTCTTGCAACAACAATACCGTGAAAAGGGCTTTATAAAATACGGGGATTTGATATCCTGTCTTCTTGTTGCTGAGCAAAATAATGAGTTATTGATGAAATCATGAGTCTCGTCCTACTGGCTCTGCTCCATTCTCTGAAGTGAATGTGATAGCATTCAATAATAATCGTGGTCGTGGTCGTGGTCGTGGTCGTGGTCGTGGCCGAGGCCGCGGACGTGGACATGGACGATGAAGAGGAAGAGGTTATTTCCCCGGTGGTCGAAGTAACCACAATGTTAGGGATGAATCACGAGGAAACAATGATGGTGGCATGAATAAGAAGATGAAGGAAACCATCTTCCACCGATGCGGGATGCAAGGCCGTTGGTCGCGTACTTGTAGTACTCCTAATCATTTTATTGATCTTTATCAAGAGTCGTTGAAGAACCAAGGAAAGAATGTTGAAGCAAATTTCATTGCTGACGACTCCAATGATTTCACCGAAGGCCTCGATGATCTAATGCACCTGGATGCAGCTGATTTCCTTATCCATCCTGAAGATGGAAGTGACCAGAAGTGATCAAGATGCTTATGATATTGGAAGTTCCTTTCTGCTTGTTATTTTGTTTCTATATTTAAGTTTGCTATGAACTATGTTTTATTTCAGTTTGTTTCAGTTTTGTTAAAGATTTTCTTTAACTTAATTTTATTTCAAATTAATGTCATTCTTCATTATTATTAAATGCTTTATATTGCTTTCAAGTTTATTTATTCGCATTTTTTTTCTTTATCTAGATTATGAATATGTATCAATCCAAGATCCAAGTTGGGGATATATGTCTTGCAGACAGTGCTACTACACACACCATTGTTAAAGATAAGAAATATTTTTCTAATCTGAGAAATGATCAAGCACATGTCAATACCATATCAGGCTGTGCAAAGATAATTGAAGGCTCCGGAAGAGCAAATTTTATAATGCCAGAAGGCACAAAATTCATAATTGAAAATACATTATTTTCGCCTAAGTCTCAAAGAAACTTATTAAGTTTTAAAGATATTCGTCTAAATGGATATCATATTGAGACTATGAATGAAAGAGGTATTGAATATCTTTGTATTACCTCAACTATGATGGGCAAAAAGTGTGTTATAGAAAAATTACCACCTTTCTTATCTGGATTGTATTATACAAGTATAAGAATGGTTGAATCATATAATACAGTAAATATGAAGTTTACTGATACTGTAAACTAGAAGTTTACAGATATATTTAAGGTTTGGCATGATCTGTTAGGTCATCCCGGTTCAACGATGATGCGGAAAATTATCGAGAAATCATGTGGTCATTCATTGAAAAACCAGAATATTTTTCAATCCCATGAATTTTCATGTATTTCTTGTTCCAAAGGAAAGTTAATTACAAGGCCCTCACCAGCCAAAATAAAGAACGAATCACTATCATTTTTAGAACGAATTCATGGTGATATATGTGGTCCGATTCATCCCCGTGTGGACCGTTTCGGTATTTTATGGTTCTAATTGACGATCAACTCGATGGTCACATGTGTGTTTATTATCATCTCGTAATTTGGCTTTTACAAGATTACTTGCACAAAGAATTCGGTTGCGGGCACATTTTGCTAATTATCCGATAAAGACAATTCGTCTTGATAATGCTGGTGAATTTACATCCCAATCTTTTATGAATTATTGTATGTCAGTTGGGATAAAAGTGGAACATCTAGTAGCCTATGTTCACACTCAAAATGGTTTGGCAGAATCATTTATAAAACGGATCTAATGGATTGCTAGACCAATGCTTATGAAATCAAATCTCCCCGTTTGGGCCTAGGGACATGCTGTTTTACATGCAGCACAACTTATACGCATTCGGCCAACCAATTATAATGATAATTCTCCCTTACAATTGGTTCATGGTTAGGAACCAAATATTTCCCATTTATGAATTTTCGGATGTGCGGTATATGTCCCAATTAATCCACCATAACGCACAAAAATGGGACCTCAAAGGAGGACGGGAATATATGTTGGGTATGAATCTCCATCTATAATCAAGTATATTGAACTGACAACTAGAGATTTGTTTACTGCAAGGTTTGCAGATTGTCACTTTGATGAATCACTATTCCCAACATTAGGGGGAGATAATAAACAGTTGGAAAAAGAGATTTCATGGAATGAATTATCATTGAAAAGTTTAGATCCTCGAACAAAAGAAAGTGAATTAGAAGTTCAAAGGATAATTCATTTGCAAGGTATTCCAAATCAACTGCCAGACGCATTTACTGACCACAAAAGAGTAACAAAATCTCATATTCCAGCTGTAAATGCTCCTGTCAAAATTGATGTCTCTGAAGGACAACCTATAATTGCTAGTGAGTCTAAGGCACGCTTGAAACGTGGTAGACCACTTGGTTCCAAAGATAAACATCCTCGAAAAAGAAAAGAAGCAAATAACCATGATTGTCAAATTGAGGATGTCTCTCCAGAAGAGACCATTGACATAGTTAATAATGAAGAGATCTCGATTAACTACGTCATTACAGGAAGAAGATGGGACCAGAATAATATAATTGTCGATAATATTTTTGTATATAATATAGCGCGCGATATCATAAATGAAAATGAGGAACATGAACCTACCTCTGTGGAAGAGTGTAGAAATAGAAATGATTAGCCAAAATGGAAAGAGCCAATTAAGTCTGAATTAGACTCGTTTGAAAAACGAGGAGTTTTTGGACCTGTAGTCCGAACACCAAAAGAGATCAAACCAGTAGGCTATAAATGGGTATTTGTACGAAAAAGAAATGAACGAAAGGAGATTACTAGATAGAAAGCACGGCTTGTCGCACAAGGTTTTACCCAGATGCCTGGTATTGATTATGAAGAGACATATCCTCCTGTGGTGGAAGCAATAACATTTCGATATTTAATATGTCTGGCAATGCATGAAAGACTTGAAATGCACCTTATGGATGTGGTCACGGCCTATTTGTATGGTTCGTTAGACCATGATATATATATGAAAATCCCTAAAAAATTTAAAGTGCCAGAAGCACATAACGATAATTCCCAAAAAATTTACTCAGTTAAGTTAAACAAAGCATTATATGGATTGAAACAATCAAGACGGATGTGGTATAACTGTTTGAGTGAATTTTTAATAAAAGAGGGTTATAATAATGATCCTATATGCCCATGTGTGTTTATAAAAAGTTTAGGATCAAAATTTGTTATAATTGCTGTTTATGTTGATGATTTAAATATCATCGGAACTCTTGAAGAGTTATTACAAGCCGTGCAATGTTTAAAGAGAGAATTTGAAATGAAAAACCTTGGAAAAACAAGATATTGTTTAGGTCTTCAAATTGAACATTTGAAAGATGGGATTTTCTTGCATCAATCCACTTATCTGGAAAAAGTACTTAAAAGGTTTTACATGGATAAAGCTCATCCCTTAAGTACTCCTATGGTAGTGAGGTCATTAGATGTTAATAAAGATGTGTTTAGACCTCGTGAGGAACATGAAGAACTACTTGGTCCTGAAGTACCATATCTTAGTGCCATTGGAGCATTGATGTATCTTGCTAACAATACACGTCCTGATATATCTTTTGTGGTAAATTTATTGGCAAGATATAGTTCCTTACCAACTCGAAGACATTGGAATGGTGTGAAACATATATTTAGAAATCTTCGAGGGACCATGGATATGGGATTGTATTGTTCCAACATGTCCAAATCAGATTTAATTGGGTATGCAGATGCAGGGTATTTATCTGATCCACATAAAGCCCGATCTCAATCAGGATAAGTGTTCACCTGCGGAGGAACAGCAATTTCATGGCGTTCTACAAAGCAAACACTAGTAGCAACTTCAACTAATCATGCAAAAATATTGGCAATCCACGAGGCAAGTCGTGAATGTGTTTGGTTGAGGTCGATATCTCAATATATCCGGAAAACGTGTGGCCTTTCAGTCGATAAAGATATCCCCACAACCTTATTTGAAGATAATACAGCATGCATAGCTCAGCTAAAGGATGGCTACATCAAAGGTGATAAAACGAAGCATATCTCACCAAAGTTCTTCTTCACTCATGATTTTCAACAAAATGGTGAAATAAGTGTTTAGTAGATAAAGTCAAGTGAGAATTCAGCAGATTTGTTCACTAAGGCGCTACGCACGACAACATTTGAAAAGATGGTAAACATGATTGGGATGCGTCGTTTGAAAGATCTAAAAGGATGATCTTTTCAGGGGGAGAAAAGATATGCACTGCACTCTTTTTTCCTTCACCAAGTTTTGTCCCATTGGATTTTCTTGGTAGGATTTTAATGAGGCAGTATCGAGGCATATTCTTATCCACAATTACGAGACATTCAAGGGAGAGTGTTAAAAATCAATTAATGTGAATGTCTCTTTATTATCCCAATTTCTCCACTAACCCCATGATCTCCATGTTCTCCACTCACCATTTACTTCATGTTTGTCCTTTCAACTTCTTTTATAAGACTATAAATAGGCTTGTACAGACTTGAAGAAAGGATGGGAATGAAAATTATACTCTATTCTCTTGTCTCTTATACTTTCTAGCATCGTCTCTATTATTTTTACAACATCGTCTCTATTATTTTACAACATATAATGGTAAATTTCGGTTAACCTTACTGTAGTTTATTCTTTTGGCATTTTACCATAATGATGTTATTTTTTTGGCATTTTGGCCTACTTCGCCTGTTTTGAGCAATTTTTTTGCTGTGAAATGTTTAAAATAACCCTAATGATTCAGAGTAATTGCGATCTTTGCTGACATGTTAATAGGGGTATTTTAGATATTTCACAGTAAAAAAACTACTCAAAATAGGGGGAGTAAGCCAAAACGCCAAAATAAATAACTTCAGTATGGTTAATTGCCAAAAAAAATTCAGTATGGTAAACTGCCAAAGGTGTAAACTACAGTAAGGTTAACTGAAATTTACCATATATATAATAATAATAATATATTATAATAATAGTATATATAAAATAGTATATATGAAATAATAATATATTAGGATAACAATATATAAAATAGTTTATATGAAATAATAATACATTATAATAATAGTATATATATAAATAATAATAATAATAATAATAATAATAATAATAATAATAATATAATAATTATATATATAATAATATATTATATATTATACAATAATATATATATTATTATATAAATAATAATTATATATATAATAAGATATATAATAATAATAATAATAATAATAATAATAATAATAATAATAATAATAATAATAATAACTAGTAATTTACTCGTGCGATGCACGTCTTTATAAATAAATTCTTTTTTTAAAAAAAAAATCGACGTTGCGTGGCAACGAACCTAAGATCTCTTTTATATTAGTTATGCATATGCATTGCACGTGTTTGTTTGGTTACAAATGGTGTTTGTTTTGTGACAAGCTCTCCCATTAAAATAGTAGATATAATCTATATAATAAAACACAAAGAAAGCAATCAAGTGTCTCTCCTTCAATCCCCCAAAAATCAAAGACCCAGATCTAACCTCACAAAACACATTCCCCCCCTCCCCAAAAAAAAGGTTCCCCCCCAAAACTCAAATTCAAATCTACCCACCCAAAACAACTCCTTTATTTATTTAATTATTTCTCTCTCTCTCTCTCTCTCTCATTCAAAAAATTAAGAAAATAAAAAAAATTTAATGTAAAAAAAAAATAAAAATTAAAAAAACTTTAAAACTAAAAAAATAAAACAATAATAATTTAAAAACTTTAAAAATAATTCAAAAAAAATCAAAAACTTATTAAAAAAATATCAAAAATTATTTTTAAAATTAAAATTTTAAAAAAAATAAATTTAAAATTTAAAAACTTTAAAAAAAATCAAAAAATCAAAATATTATAAAAAATTATAAAAAACTATTAAATATTTTAAAAATTTTAAAAACTTTAAAAATTTTAAAAATTTTAAAAATTTTTAAAAAATTAGAAAATTCAAAGAAAAAAAAATTTAAAAATTTTTTAAAAACTAAATTTTTTAACATTTTAAAAAAAAATAAATTTTAAAGTTTTAAACATTTATAAAAAAAATCAAAAAAAATTAAAAATTAAAAAAATTAAAAATTTTGAAAATTTGAAAATTTAAATTTTGAAATTTTTGACAATTTGAAAATTTGAAAATCTCAAAGCAAATTCAAATCCAAATCCAATGTCGAACTCAATCAAAAGGTCGTCGCCGATATCTGATCCGCTGCTAATTCCGTATCGGTGACTCCCCTCCACCAAATCGAGCATGAATATCAAGCGACTCCGTATCGGCGACTCACTTCTACCGAATCGAGAGCCTCTATATGTGATGCGATGACTCTAATTTCATCTCATTAACCGAATTGTCATTTTAATTTCTAATTTTGTGTGTGCAGGGGATTACTCAGTTTTTTGCTGAATTGAATTTTGTGTGTGCATGGAATCTAAGTTCATAGAGGTATGATTGTTTTATTTTTGGGTTTAAAAATTTTGATTTGGTGATTTATTTGATGAGTTTTTTATTGGTTTTGAATTAAGGTGTACGCAAGTGAGAGATGGATTATTTGGTGGCCTCAATTTGGGCTTCCAAACCATAGCAGAACAAGTAAGCTAACTAGCAACCTAAAATAACTTGGCAAATATGCAACATTAATTTCTTTACTACAAGAGAAAATATTATCGTGAAGTGTTCCCTTCACTGGTTATTAGAAACCATGGATAACATAACATATAAGAACTTTTAGTGTATGTTTGAATATATAGGATTGGGATGACTGGAGTTTAACAGTGAATGGTGCAAACTCTCCACTCAAGAATGACAGCTAAAGTAAATTTGTTATTTATCCATTTTGATTTTTTTTATAAAGGTGCAATGGAGAGACAAAGTTGAGATAAAAGAAATGATTAGCTTGGTTTAGAGTTTTGAGAACTTCATATATTTTATTTTGGTTAAAGTAATAATAAAATGTATTTCAATTGCAAAATGAGTCTCAGACAAACAAATGTTTAGATTATTGGCATTGTAGATACCTTCACACCTGCACTTGCGTTACCATTGTATTTAGACGTACTCATAGTGGTTACAGGATTAGATTAAAGTCTATAAAACCTATATGATAATGTCCTTGCATAACTATTACAAGTATCTAAAAGTGATGCTGAAGTTAAAAAAAACTTTATGCAGTGTTTCTAACAAACTATATGCATTCCAGGTAAGATCAAGCTAATGATCAAAAAGGCGATGGTTGAGCTTAAAGGTAGATATACTGCTTCCTTATATAATATGTTTGCTAATTCAATTAATTTGCTGGACCTCCCAAACTATTTTATATAATCAAACCTGGTGCACCGTTCCGAAGACGTGTCGTAGGCACGTGTCAACCGGCAAACCTAGTAATACATACATACATATACATACATACTGTATACATACAATATACATACATACTGTATACGTACATAATGTATACATATCTATATAATAAAACACAAAGAAAGCTATCAAATGGCTCTCATTTAATTGAAACCAAATCAACGGCTTAGATTCACCATCCCAAAACATATTTTCCCTCCAAAAAGTTTTCTCCCCGAATTCCCCCCCCCCCCCCCCCCAAACTAAAAAAACTCATTACTTTATTATTATCTCTCTCTTCTCTCTTCACTTTTTCATATTTCTCTCTCTCTCTCTCTATTTACTTTGAAATTTAGATTTTCAGATTTCAGGGTATGTAAATTTTTTATTGCTCATGTTACATTGAAAAAAGCAAATATCTTCTCAACAGTTAAATTTTATCATTTTTCACCCTTAAAGTTCTAAGAAGATGGATTTTACACCCCCATTTATAATTATTTTTCAACATATGATAATGGAAACATGGACTTTTATTTACAACTAATTATTGTCATACTATTCAAACTTGAGCTACATAATTGTTGTTTTACTGTTTACAAGACTTTTCGTATGTTGTATCGTTCCGAAGACGTGCCGTAGGCACGTGCCCACGGGCAAATCTAATATACATATCTATATAATAAAACACAAAGAAATCTATCAAGTGGCTCTCCTTCTATCCCCCAAAATCAAAGACCAAGATCTAACCTCACAAAATACATTTCCCCCCCAAAGTTTCCCCCCAAAACTCATATTCCAATCCCCCCATCCAAAACAACTCCTTTATTTATTTAATTATTTCTCTCTCTCTCTCTCTCTCTCTCTCTCTCTCTCGCTCTCTCTCCTATTCAAAAAATTAAGAAAATAAAAAAATTTAAAATGTAAAAAAAAATAAAAAACTTTAAAACTAAAAAAAATATTTTAAAATTTTTAAAAACTTTAAAAATAATTCAAAAAAAATCAAAAATTATAAAAAATTATAAAAAAAAATTTAAAATTTTTTTTAAAAAAATTAAAAATCCAAAACTTTAAAAATAATTCAAAAAATAAAAAACTTATAAAAAATTGTTTTAAAATATTAAAAAATTTAAAATTTTCAAAATTAAAAAAAATAAAAACTAAAAAAACTGAAAAATATCTAAATATTTTTACATTTAAAAAAATTAAAATTTTAAAGTTTTAAAAATTTTAAAAATTTTAAACTAAAATTTAAAATTTAAAATTTTGAAAATTTGAAAATTTGAAAATCTTAAAGCAAATCTAAATCCAAATCCAATGTCAAACTCCAATCAAGAGGTCGTCACCGATATCTGATCTGCTACTAATTCCGTATCGGTGACTCCCCTCCACTAAATTGAGCGCGAATATCAAACGACTCCATATCGGCGACACCCCTCCACTGAATCGAAAGTGTAATGCCCCGATTTTCATTTAACGAAAATTATTTGTTTTGCACGTAGTGTGCACGTACAATATTTTTGGTAATTATTTTCATTATGATGAGTATAGATATTTAAATATGTGCTTTTAATTATTTTTTATATAAAGCCTTCCTTCAATTAGACAAAAAGCCTTTTTCTTAAAGCCCAAATTTAATTCAATTTATTATTTTTATAATTACTATTTTAGCCCAAAAACTAAATCCCATGAGCTAATTTATTTTTAAATACAACTTGTAATGTAGAATACAATTTAAAGATTATTTTTATATAAAATTTAATGTACAAATTTTTGGAGGCAAATGCATGCACGTGCATTGCACGTACACGTGCAATATGCACCATCCTATGCTAGGCCGGATTGGATCTTTTGGAGGGAATGGGAATTTTTGAGTGGAGTCATGGTAGAGATGGTTGCTTGATCATGGGTAGTTAGTGTAACTCCTCCTTAAATCTTAGCCATTTGCTTCTAACTCCTACTTCAATCTTAGCCATCCATTTCCCTAAATTTTTAGTATAAATACCCCCCTTTTGGCTAGTATTCTTGTGCTAATTATTTCCTCCAAACTTATAGTTCTAAATACAATATCTAGTAGTTTATTAAGTGAGTAAAAGATTGAGAGTGTGTGGGAGATTTGTGCTTGCATCATTCAAGAAGAGGAGAGGCCGGCTTTCATCAAACAAGGTGCTCGGGTTTGGCTTGTGGAGTGCTCGGGCTTTGCTTGTGTGCGCGTCGACGAGGAGGAGAATCGTTCGTTTGCAAGGACATTCGTTTAGGAGGTTGCTAGATTGTACTTTTCTTCAATAAGGTGGGTAAATTTTCTATATTTCTAATTAGAAATGCATGCTAGATTGAATGGAAAGAATGAAGCATGAAAAGATTAATAAGAGTACACATTTAATTGGAAAAATGAGCAAATTGATTGACTTGTTGATATGCAATTGTATGTGATTTTATTATTAAAATTCAAGTTGTGTGCGATATAATCATGGCTATGAATTGTGTAAAGAAACCTTCGTTATTAGCATTAAAAAATTATGTGAAAAAATTAGTGGATTGACAACGTTGCTTTATGTGCTAAAATACACTACAAAAGAAACTAGATTTACCTGCGAATATTCCCCGGCGTTTTACTAGTAGCGCCGGGGTAGGTAGCGATTAGGAATGGGGCACCAGATGGGATGGTTATATACCGGTGGCCGAATTAAAACGCCGGTGAATCCGAGTAATCACCGGCGTTTTATTTAAAAACGCCGGTGAAGTGTATTATTCACCGGCGTGTCTAATTAAAACGCTGGTGAAAAGCTGTGATAAATCCCATCTACCCTAACCTTTCGCTCGCCATTTTCCCAAACCCCAAAAAAATAAAAAAAAAAGTGGGCGCTTCGTTTTCCCTCCTTCCTCGCTCTACTTCCCGCGCGTTTGCCTCCGCCGCTTCGTCCTCTTCGACGGCCTTCGAACATTCGTCATCGTCCCTTCTTCCCTTCGCCATTTTCGATTTCCCTCCTCCCTATCCCGATTTGGAGGTGAATCGGCGATCGGAAACGACCGTGTCGCCCCGCTCTCTCTTTATCTCCTCCCCCCGCGCTCGTCGCCCCGCTCTCTCTCTCTCTTCGGTATCATCTATTGATTCCCCTTATTTTTGAAACTTAGCATATTTTTTCTGATAGATGCATGTTGATTTCCTTAACATGAATGGTTTAGTTAGGATGAAGAATTAATAGAAAAATATATGATTAGGTAATGGAAATTTTCATGTTCTTATCCTGTTAATGAAGCTGATTTCATGCATCTGACTGTCTTCTTGGCATGTTTTTTTGATATAAAATGGGTTCACTGTGAACTGAGGATGCTATAGCTACGTATGCCTAAATGGTCCGAATATGCACAACAATTGGGTTTTAGATTTAGTTGGGCACAAGAATTAGTGGAGCAACATATATGCTCAGATAATGTAAATTTTCATTTCAAGAAACTGTTAAAGTTACCTGCAGATTGCCCTCTTTGGCATGATTTTTTAACCAAAAATGGGTTCATTTCCAAACTAAGTATGCTGCTAGAAATTTCATCTTCTTTTACTGTTAAAGAAGCTTATTCCATGCATCTGATAGTCATCTTCGCATGTTTTTTTTAACCAAAATGGGTTCACTGTGAACTGAGGATGTTATAGCTACGTATGCCAAAATCCTCCGGATATGCTGAACAATTGGGTTTTAGATTTAGTTGGGCTAAAGAATTAGTAGAGCAACATATATGCTCAAATAATGGAAATTTTCATTTCAAGATACTGTTAAAGTAACCTGTTTGCCATCTTTGGCATGATTTTTTAACAAAAAA